>OZ037993.1:15279242-15381742 GCA_964035705.1 Porites rus
TGTACTATCCAGATTTTTTTCTCTTTAAGGTATATTTCTCGTGTAGTTATAACGTAGCTATAACGGGTCAAAAGCACCAATATAAATGGGGGTTACCGTTCTCGTTTCATCGCAAAAGACAACAAAGGGACAATTTCGGCTTAAAATGATCGTTTCGCGAAGGGACTGGGGTGAGATTTAAGACTAGCACTTTTTAAGCCGGGAAGAGTTATCTTAATTGTTATGAAAACCATTTTGACTACAAAAAGGGCCTTTGTTTCCTCTCTTTATTCAACCAGGGAATATCACCGCCACCTTTGAATCGCAATGTTATGCGCAGTAGGTGATGCCCCTTGAAAAAAGAGGGAATTACCTTATATAATAATAATAATAAATATGAAAAATGATACAATTTCAAACTTGATGGCATAGAAATAAGTGGAATACCTTCCAAGGTAATGTCAAACGTGCAGTAAACAACGTTTCCCGCTGCATCAGAAGACGTGTATTGCACTGTTAGTGACGTATAAGTATCCATGATGAATCCAGGCTCGCGATTGGACAGTACGCTCACTACAGCAACATTGTCAGTGAATGTTGGTGGTGTCCACGTGACACTCTTTTGTAGTGAGTTGGTGCTATCAGTAATGTTGGAAGGACAGTTCTGCACCGTGGGAGGAGTCACGTCTAAGGAAAAAAAAAACACAGAAACACAGCTCAAGATCAGGGTGATGCTATTATCAAATTTTCTAATCATAGAGCACCTGTCAACAAAAGTGGTATTTGTGACAGAGAAGCGAATTAGTCAGACAGTTAATAACATTTGGGCTGCACTTGCTGTTGTCGTTACTTTTCCTCGAAAATGGCTTTTTATTTTTTGCTTCTCGACTGACGGAGTCTTTTTTGTAAAAGAACCGGTAGAAAGGTGATGGTGTATTTAGAAATGTGATGGTGAATTTTAATCTTGGTGAGTACATGGCACGGAAGGTGAAAAAAATCACAGTAGTCCCAGTAGCTGGGAGTCGAGCCTATGACCTTCTGTTGACTAGTCCAGATGCTCTACTACCAGGAATCAGTAATGCATCAGGATTTTAATGTTGTAGTAATACATAAATAGACTGAATTGTCTTAACAACCTATCTAGCCTATGATTTCCGATTCCAAAAATTGTGTGTTTCCCTATTACCATTTACAGTGATGTGGAAACTGCAGCTTTTATGTGTTCCACTGTCACTGATTCCTGTCCACGTGACTCGGTGTCTTCCAACAGGGAAGGGGTAATTCTCATCGTAGTTGCTTGGAGACACGGAAACGTTATCCATGTTGGTACGCGGAAGCTGCCACTTGTAACCAAGCACCACCGTTGATTTGTTGGGTTCAAGTTCTTCCACTCTGTCGATCGGACACGAGATCCATGGGTCCGTGTATACTATTATTGGAAAAGAAACAAATACTTAGTAGGTTGAAGTAGACTATATCAGTAACAAGGAACACCTAGGAAAATATTAAGCAAAAACATGGAGGTTAAACATTTCTAAAAAGTGGGTGCAGTTTATTGCAAAGTTCGAAGTTTCCTAAGATTATACAAATGGCAATATCCTCACCTTGAACGCAAGACAAAGATGCGATCTCACTCCAGCTTGTATCATTTTGGCACGTAGTGTATCTGGGGCCACTCAATTGATATCCGTCATTGCAATAGAAAACACATCGTGTACCGTACTCGACGTCTGTCATGGAACAAGATGCTGGAACCACACCACCTTGGTCTGGTACGGTCAACTTCGGGCAAACAACCGCTGACAAGGAGAAAATGCATTTACTGAGTGACGTTCAGTTGTTAGCGAACACATGGAATACCAATATTATACCCCTCTCTAATCTACCATTGATGCAGTTGGGACTTACGTTTACAATAGGGTACAGTTCCCTGCCAGAATCCGTCAATTTGACAGGTCAGTGAGTTACTTCCGCCTGTAACGTAATGTCCAGACTCGCAGCCATAGGTACAGGCAGTGTCACGCTGGATGTTCGCTCTATCGTCTGTGCAGCTTGATGGAGAGATGGAGCCACGGAAGGGAGCTTCCAGAGCAGGACAGTAAATTTCTAAAAGGATTAAAGTATGATATTTGTTTAAAGATTGCACTGTCAGGAATATGTACATGTATTGTTCGAGCGTGACGTGCACAGAGGCTCTAAGCACGAATTAATTAAAACTCTCTTTGAAGAACAATTTAGAGGAAAATGCTAAAAAGATACCATTTTTGCCTTTAGAGGAAAAATAGCGAGGGCTTTTCCTGCTTTTTCAGAAAGGTAAAATTGTTGAGCTTTTTCCTGTTGTCATAAACCAGTTTTATTACTGCCTTGGTTCGATTTCAAGAATAACATTTTGCCTTACTTTCTGATATAGGATCCAGTTTTCAGTCTTTGCTTTGACCATCTGTTAAATTGAAACCCACCTTCATTACTTCAAGTGTAAGGACTTAATTGACAGCAAAAGAGTCAACGCTCCTTTCCTATTCTTTTCATGTTATAGTAAACGTCGCCATCCGTATACCATGATATTCGTACCTTCACAGCTTTTGTCATCACCCATGAGTCGGTAGCCGTCATTACAGGAGCAGTAATATCCGCCTTCATAGTTGGTACACGTGTGTTCACAGCCGCCCTCATCTGCTTCGGCACATTCGTCTACGTCTGAAAAGAAAACGAAAACCACTTGACTCTTGACATCCTAGAGGATGGAGAACTAGGTACCGCAAAAAAGTGTAGCCAACTGAAAAACTTTTGAAATTTTTTAAATTGCAATTCTTTTAAAGAAAAGCTGAGCCCTGTGAACAATGACCATTAAAAGTTAAACAAAGAGACATAAATACTTTTTAAGCCTTTTTTCTCAAAACAACTCTCTTAAAAAAGGGTTCATTTTACCTTCGCATCCTCTCAAGTCGTCTTTTAGTTTGAAGCCGGCCCTGCAATCACAGTTGAAGCTTCCACCAGTGTTGTTACACACGTGTTCACATCCAGCATTGTTTAGGTTACATTCATTGAAGTCTGCGTAAAATTAAGAATTGGTCCTTGAAATAAGTTACAATTCTACTCCTTCTATATCACCTCTTAATCAAGTTTTCAAATTTAAAAATGTATTATTTAATATATGTCCTCGTGTTATTGGCATGAAAAAGAAACCGATCGTCTGATGGTTCATAGAAAAACAAAATCAACTACGGTTAAAATACGTAACAAGGGTTAAATGTTAAAATGTTCCACTCCAATAATGAGTTCTGCTATAAGGAGGCGGTGGTTGTTCAGTTGCAGTGATAAAGCGCTAGTCTGCAGAGTTGGAGGTTACAGAGTTTAAAACAAATGTCAACGAGAAAAAAAAAAAGTTGCATATGTCCAGCAATATATCGGATGATCACATACGTCATGGCGGTCCCATCGTGGAGTCGGTTAAAAAATGTATTTAATTGATTCTTCGTGTCGTGCAAAATTCATTGACACTAAATTAAAGTAAGTAACTTTATGATAGAGACCAACAATCCAAACAACATGTTTCGAAGTAACAAGGTGCTTTGAGCCGCACTTTCAGCTCTTGCAGTGACAAGCTTATAAACTCCCGCGAAGTAGGAATTGAAAGAAAGAGACCCTATATAGTATGTAATATACTGGCTTCGATCTAAGAGGATATGAGTCCGAAAGGCTCTTATTGCATAAAAATACTTTTAGGGAGGCGTCAGAAAAAAGGGCATTACATAGACAACACTTAGATAATCCCGCTACTAACCTTCACAGAGGAATAAACTGTTTTCTTGCAGTTCATATCCCTGTTTACACGCGCAGTGGTAGCTTCCTGGAGTATTGATGCACAAACCATGTGCGTAATCGCAGCCTCCATTGTTAGATTGGCATTCATCTTTGTCTAATTACACAAACAAACAGAGAAAGCAGAATTCGATAAAAGTGGTGTAAAACAGCGTGCTAATGAAATTAAAGGATTTCATGCACAAAGCTAAGATTTTTATGTAGAACCAAAGGTTGTAGAACTTATCAATGGTCATGGATGGCCAAGCAAATTTGATTGATCGATTGATTGATTCACTTTTATTTGAATACGATAATTTCGTAAGTTACATAACTTCCTTACATGAAAGCTGTATAGAAACAGAAGTAAATACTGTACAACTATACTAAAAATATGTACAAATAATAAAATGCAGTAAAATGTAGTCAACAGTTTGCCTGCCTACTAGCCAGTTTTCTTTTAAAGATAGCTTTAGATTCGGACGCTTTTATGTCATTTGGTAATGAATTCCACAGCATTCCTCCTCTGTATGGGAAAGACCCTTTATAATATTCTGTTTTTGGAACGTGGTCCAGTACAACATTATATTCCGTATTTCTTAGCGTAGACTTTTAAGGGTTGTTCTCACAGACATACGAGAAAAGATCGCTTAAGTAACCAGGTACATTTCCAGTCACTGTATCATACATTAATAGACTTAAGTGCCTTTGACGCGTTGAGGCAAGCTCTTCCCAGTTTAGTTGTTTTCTTCCCAGTTTAGTTGAGTTGTTTTCGTACTGCTGAATCACACAAACAAAAAGATAGGAGGAGGCGCAATTGCGAGATACGCATGTTTACGTATAACAAGACACTTAAATCGTGCTTACCCATACAGGTTTTTCCATCATAGGCGAGTGTATAGCCTGGCCAGCAGTCGCACTGGACTTTGAGGTTACAAAGGTTATAACAAACTTGTTCGCACCCGCCATTATCAAGCTGGCACAGATCAGCCAAGGCACCTGATTCAGAATGAGACACACATTTGAGATGCAAGTCTATTTGTAAGATTTCTAGGTATCGATACCAGTTATTTTTAGCTTCGTCTAAACTGTCCGAAAATGTTTTATCTAAAAACTAGAACTTTGCTTACGTAAACTTTATGTTAAATATGTTATAATTAGCATTAAGAGGACTTTAATTATGTTGCAGTGGGCAAGTACTAATTTTATTTATGACTAGTGGGAGCGAGTTTAAGGCTTCTGATCGAAGGTCAAAACGCTATCCGCCTCCAAAGTTTGTGGTTTGCGTAAGATTCACGTGATAGAAGGTCAATACGAGGGTAATCAGATTA
The DNA here is from genome assembly GCA_964035705.1 of Porites rus. Lineage (NCBI taxonomy): Eukaryota > Metazoa > Cnidaria > Anthozoa > Scleractinia > Poritidae > Porites > Porites rus. Next base: position 15,284,354 of record OZ037993.1, read on the forward strand.
CGAGTGATTGAAGGTACAAAAAGCTTGTGTGTGATCACATTGTGCTCTATGCATTTCATTCATTGTTGATGAAGTCCAAACGAATGCTGGCTACATACGTGTCAAGCATGCGTAATAGCAACCTGCAGATTAGGATTGCGGGCTCCTCTAGTCGCCCGCAATTATGCAGTCAGTGTTGACCATTCCATCGTCTCTCCAGTTTCCCATTTGCTTACAAAACTCAACAGACGGAAAAGAAATCAACTCTAGCGTTCACTTACCGACTCTCGAGTAGACCATCACTTCACACATTGACAAAATTCCTTCTCCGAACATCTGTACTGACACATATCGCCCTGGGATTGGTGGATCGCAAGAAAGTGTTAAAGCTGCTCCCTGGCCTACAGACGTAACTCGGTCAGAGCATGTGGGATTCTGTAAGTTGTCCTCGTTAACACCAACTCTTACTTCAAAATTCTTGAGTCTCTCATAATGGTTAAAACGATTAATAATCTGCACGTCTAAAACAAACCACAAAATAACAACATATTTTAGGATACAAAAGGCAAATTGCCATATGGCGCTTAGAATGGAAGAATGACCAATTTTGATCTTTCATAATTCATACTTGGCTACGACAAACTTATTATATAATTCATTGCTGAGCCTCAAGCTAATTTCTTTTGTTGTATACCCCTAAGCCCTGGAGGTAAGTATGAATTTTAATACTGTATATCGAAATATTGCTCTTTTATGTTCACTGCAACATCAGAGTGCTTCGCTTCGCTAACGTCTTGCAGCATCAAGGAACTATTGGGCTGATGCTTTACTTGTAGTTCCTCAAATTGTCCACGATTTTTCTATTATTAAAAACAAAGTTGGACAAACAGTTTACTCTACACCGTGTCATACGTATGTGTAATCAAATGGTTATGAGTGAAATTAAGGAATAATTTCACGCGCGCTTTGTCCAAACCCTGTGGATTTTTGAGATGTTTACGTAATTAGCGATCAAGAACTCCACGCTCTCAAAAGCTTAGAGCTTAAAATTGAGAGCTTAAAAGAACTCACAATGTTCAAAATTGTTCGACAAATACCTGTTTCAATTCTTCTTGATGTGCTCTTTCGTGTGTTTAGGTTTTGTATAGCGCCTTTTACTGCCCTGACATCTTCATTCATAAAATTCTAAAACTTCGTTGCCATCTTGGCACTGAGACGTGCGGAAGGTTGCCATGGCAATTTTTTAATTTCGCATATAAAATTATGAAAGTTTCGCGTCGATTTATCGAAGTAATTCGTCAAATGATATTGGCAGCATTATTTCATCGGAGCCTATAATTATATTTGCAACTTTGTGACACATTGTAGAATACTCCCACACACCTGTGACGATGTACTCTCTTCCAAGATTAACCCTCCACCATGGATTCTCTTCTTGCTTGGTGTGTGTACAAGACTTACTATCATAATAGGGACCTAAATTGTCATCTACTGCCCTGCTGCTGAAACCATTGTTATCAGTACTGGATTGCTCTGTTGTCTTCTTCAAAGCAAGATCTGCAAAGTAATATTAATACTAATAATAACAATTTGATAAAAATGTTAATGACAATGACGATGACGATAAAAATTACAATGATAACGATGACGATAATGATAATGATAATGATTATAATGTAGATGGCGGAAATCTTCGAAGGTGATTTTTCAGTTTCAATTGGCTATCTTAAACTCACGCCATCGTATTCCCGAAATTATGATCTTACACCAACAAACCCTGTGTTTACAGTTATACATTGCACATAGTCAAAATTCACCACTGACAGCTTTAGAATTAACAGATTTTTAAAGTTTTTTGACTGACTTGGTATTTTGATAATTTCTTTATTTTAGTATTTAAGCCATACTATATATACAGATTTTAGTAACTGTGTTTTATGTATTTCAATCCTGTTGCTGTGATTCAGTTTTTCACAGAGTTATGGCAGAGACTACAGTCTTTGACTGCAATTAGGCACCCTATTAGAATGAAGCATTCATTCATTCATTCATTCATTCATTCATTCATTCATTCATTCATTCATTCATTCATTCATTCATTCATTCATTCATTCATTCATTCATTCATTCATTCATTCATTCATTCATTCATTCATTCATTCATTCATTCATTCATTCATTCATTCATTCATTCATTCATTCATTCATTCATTCATTCATTCATTCATTCATTCATTCATTCATTCATTCATTCATTCATTCATTCATTCATTCATTCATTCATTCATTCATTCATTCATTCATTCATTCATTCATTCATTCATTCATTCATTCATTCATTCATTCATTCATTCATTCATTCATTCATTCATTCATTCATTCATTCATTCATTCATTCATTCATTCATTCATTCATTCATTCATTCATTCATTCATTCATTCATTCATTCATTCATTCATTCATTCATTCATTCATTCATTCATTCATTCATTCATTCATTCATTCATTCATTCATTCATTCATTCATTCATTCATTCATTCATTCATTCATTCATTCATTCATTCATTCATTCATTCATTCATTCATTCATTCATTCATTCATTCATTCATTCATTCATTCATTCATTCATTCATTCATTCATTCATTCATTCATTCATTCATTCATTCATTCATTCATTCATTCATTCATTCATTCATTCATTCATTCATTCATTCATTCATTCATTCATTCATTCATTCATTCATTCATTCATTCATTCATTCATTCATTCATTCATTCATTCATTCATTCATTCATTCATTCATTCATTCATTCATTCATTCATTCATTCATTCATTCATTCATTCATTCATTCATTCATTCATTCATTCATTCATTCATTCATTCATTCATTCATTCATTCATTCATTCATTCATTCATTCATTCATTCATTCATTCATTCATTCATTCATTCATTCATTCATTCATTCATTCATTCATTCATTCATTCATTCATTCATTCATTCATTCATTCATTCATTCATTCATTCATTCATTCATTCATTCATTCATTCATTCATTCATTCATTCATTCATTCATTCATTCATTCATTCATTCATTCATTCATTCATTCATTCATTCATTCATTCATTCATTCATTCATTCATTCATTCATTCATTCATTCATTCATTCATTCATTCATTCATTCATTCATTCATTCATTCATTCATTCATTCATTCATTCATTCATTCATTCATTCATTCATTCATTCATTCATTCATTCATTCATTCATTCATTCATTCATTCATTCATTCATTCATTCATTCATTCATTCATTCATTCATTCATTCATTCATTCATTCATTCATTCATTCATTCATTCATTCATTCATTCATTCATTCATTCATTCATTCATTCATTCATTCATTCATTCATTCATTCATTCATTCATTCATTCATTCATTCATTCATTCATTCATTCATTCATTCATTCATCCATCCATCCAATTACTACTAACAGCAGATCTAAAACATACTTTGGTCAAACTTGGAACAAATGCTGGCGGCAATTTCCTTGACAACCTCAAACCTCTGGTCGAGTCTTGCCTGGTCAAAATGGGTGCACTTGTCCAGGTGAACATAGGGATCAGCTGAAAACGAAACGAAGTATATTGAGACGACAATAAATGCCAACTAAGTAATTTCAAAACAATCAGGAAAATAGATTAAGATTCAATGAAAACAAACGTAGGGCTGATTTTAGGCATGTTATAAAGCCTAACGTTCCCTATGAGAGATCCTAAAAAATGATCTTACTAAACACTTGAAATTAAAGCATAGTGAAGGCAAAAATTAGATGATAGTCTTTTTTTTTCAGAAGATTTTATTAAATCTAGCTCTTCATCCTCAAATCAGGATTTTTGAATTTTATAATGGCTTTTAGTTGCGTACTCATTTGTAGTTTTCTACTTAAAGGCGAAAACATCGAAATTTCTGAGCTAGGAACATTTTCTTACTTGGTATGAAGTTGAATTTAAGGTGTTCCTTGAAGGTCGAAAAGTCAGTGTTTTCACATGCGCTGCTCAGTACAATCTCATCGTTGTTAGCTGGCAGCATGACCTGAAAGAAAATCACTTTTAATCATTAGTTTTCATGTTTTTCTTTTTATGCTTCAAGCAGGCAAAAAGGATATTATCTTCGATAAGCCATTGGGTTTGTTTTTAGATAGCGGGAAGGGCTTTGCAGTGAATGGGGGACAAAAATTTTAACATCTGATTAAGGCCCGGTTCAGACACCGTACTTTTCCTGAGCTGAAACTAATTCGAATTAAGACCAACCCAAATTATTTGGGCCGGCTGAATTGATTCAGACGCCGATCTTAATTCCAGCCGAACTAAATTCAGGAGGAGAAATATGCTCATTTCGGTCAAACTGCTCAGAAAATACGTCATAATAATTTATGCATTAGGTTAGGTACATGAAAAGTTCGGCGTCTGAATCAAAGCCGCTCCAAAGTCGTTCCAAAGGCAAAATTTCCGGCCAGGCTAGGCGAAAAGAACGGCTGAGCCGTTCAAATAGAAACAGGCGTTCCTAATTAAATCAGACGCCGAACTTTTCATGTACTTAATTCAATGTATTAGGTTCGGCTCATGAAAAGTTCGGCGTCTGAACCGGGCCTAAGCCTACTGGAGCCAAAGTAAACTGAAAAGACTGAAAAGATCTTACTATCGACTTGCCTTTTCTTGGCTAAACTAGATTTGAAGTTTGCTAAATTTACACCCTTGATTACACCACACTAAAAGCCTTAAATTAGTAATGGTTTTATTAAAAATTGGACAGAAAATTTGAATATCGTTTGCACAAGAAAAAGCTGGCTACTAACCCCTGATTGAGTGTTGACGCACTTTCTGCTTCCCACGTGCTGAAGTGATCCTCCAGTGGTAAAACTAAACTGATGGCCACCACATGACGAGTACAAACCAAGTGCAACTCCATCAGTTACTTCTTCAACTGGCTGCACGCATTTTCCACTCGCGGTGTGGATTAAGCTACCATTGTCCAGTTTGAATTCTAGCCTAGTTTATAATAACACAGATGTTTCAAGAGTGACAGTGAATTTTGTTCTTTCCGACATCTACGATCCATGGTTTCCTTGTCACCGCCTTTGGTTTTAACGTCCTTTCCACTGATCTGCAATCTGCTTTGATTCCCATTTCACCAAAAAAAAAAACCTCATTCGAGTTTCAAATCGGGTAAGGAAAAAGGGAAAGCGAAATTCTTTTATGTTTATAAGTTTTCAGGAAAATCATTATAGAATTTATTAGCAGAAATGTGTTTACCGTGATTCATGTTTTACTGTACGGTAGTGTTTACTTTAGCAATGAATTAAAGTAATGGCAATGCGATAAAATAGTGCTGCAAAGAAATCCTTGATGTAAAAAAAAAAAAACATTGTCGTGTTTACTTCTACATAAGTTCTTAAAAGAAATTTTCTCTTAACAAAAACAACGGTTTTCTACAATTACTAAAAAATCTGGTTGACAGGTATAAATTTACGAGCTACGGTTATGCTGACTCAATAGTCTTTCTGCGATGGTTCTCCACAAAAGGGTGTGTGGATCACTTGCCTTGGTAAACATGATTGAGTTAGTTTCTCTTTATAAGTTACAGGCTGCTCACCGACTTTCACTGCATCCCGCAAAAATCATCAATTTATTTCCTTCAGATACACTGTCGCCTCCACCAACCGGATGGATACATTTTAAGGAACCAAAGTGAACTAAGGAGCCTGGTCCATTCACACTTGTTGATCCTAAAGAAGATCACATGTCAAGAACAAAAAAAAAATACCAATTCTCTCAGTTTTTACCTGATTTCTAACTACGGGTAAATCCAAGATGGCGGCCATATTCGTGACGTTACAGGTCTCGAGCAACGCCACCACCCATGAAATAATAGCCTCATCTTGTCGAGAAGATGAAAAGCTTTCCACTGCAAAATCTTTTCGAAATACCGCGACATATCAAAAAACGCAAGGAAGAGGATTCATCAACCCACCCCCCCTCCCCCCCCGCCTCGTACAACGGTAGTGGTATGCCTTTGCGTGTATGTCCGAGGATACCTGATCCATCTGAGCGTTAGATCGTTGCTTACACGTGCATGTCTTTTACCGCTAATTCGAACCAGTCCTTTGATTAATCGACTAATCGAAAAACGTTGACAAAAGAGTAGTATAGAAGGGAATGAATCAGCCACCTTGCGGATGAAGCCAATGACATGCAACGTAATTTGGCCATACCTTAACTCGCCAACTCACCTAATGTCCAACATTGGTCGGCTCTTCGTCTTTTAATAGACCTAACGGCCAGGTCACACTGGAAATTCTGATCATCTTGCCTTTCGTCACATGTGCTTTGGATCAAGTTCGTGCCCTGTGATGCTCCGTTTGTATCAATACATAACTGAGAATACGAGTTCTTAAAAGAAAATAGATCGTGTCAGTGGTTCAAGTTTCTAAAATGAGATTTCGCAGTCGTTGTTGCTTTAACAAATAATTACGCCCACATCTCGATAACAGTAATTTAACTAAGAGCGTACGATTTGACGGGACCACGGTACATTTATTGTTTCTGTTAACATTTTGTCATTATTGCAGGAGAAAAAGTTGACGTGTACTTGCAAAAACATCGCGGAGAAATCTAATAGCCGTCGCCCATTTTGCCTAACATTGGCCGTCGGTAACAACGGGCATCGCAGGTTATTTTTTACAGATGGTAAACCTGTGGAGTTGAACTCAACTTCGCAGGCATATGAAGACTGGAATGGCTTCTGCTTCCAAAGGCTCCTTTCTCATATCGGAACAGTATGGCAACTTCGATGGTTAGGTCCCAGGTATGTATAAAGGTTCGTCTATAGCTGAATCTCAGTAAAGGCTATTATCGATGAAAAAACATAGTGCGAATATTGCCGACCATTATAACTACCTTGACTTGTCCTTTTGGTGTATAATACCAGCTTTGTCTCTCGTCAGTTTCATTGCATCCTGTCACTTTAATAAGGGCACCATCTGTATCGGAGTCCACGTAAAGACAAGGGCCGTATCTGTCATCAGTTGCTGACTGCTGATTCTCAATCAAGAAATGTTCTTGACGAAAAGAAAAGCAGAGGAAAGGGTGATTCACTTACATGTAGATGCAATACTAACCCAAACTTTGAAAACCTGTGGGAGGTGTTTGATTACAGGTCACAAGGGGTGGCTGGTACCTCGAGATCAGGCGTCTAACAAATATACGGTAGAGGAAGCTAGTGGTTGCCTAAAATGATCAATCCGTTTTTAGCTTCCGGTCCTAGCTTTGAGAGCTAGATAAACGTTTTCCGCGTTTTTCTCTGCCCCCTTTTTTTCACCAAAAGCCAAATTTACAAATTCCACTCCCATCAGAGATGTGACACACGAAAATCTCCAAGTGAATGGTCTACCACTAAAACATTATTCATTTACTTATTTATTTACACATTTCGCGCTTCCATCCACATTTTACCTGATAGCTGAAAGTCGACATGCGGATTCGGATTATCGTAGTAGTTCTCTGATGTGTCCGTAGGATTCTCTTTGTTCATTTTATTCTTATACCATTCAGTGGAACTATCAGCTCCAACTTTCAAACTGCCGACGGGGTCGTTCAGATTGAAGGCGATTGAAAGGTACAGGCTTTTCCCAAATATCTCCAAATCGACTCCCGCACTAAATATCATGTCGGGAAAGGCACCAGCCGCGTAAGTTGCCAAAGCGAATTCAATTTTAATACTAAGAGATAACAAGACAGACAGTCAATAGCTTGTCAGCTGATAATTTGTTATGTACTCGGAAAGGGTTTAACAGATATGCTAAGATAAATTTTATGATATTTCGTTTTTCTGTAAGTTTTATGGTGTGAGGGCTTGTCAGGTTGATAAGCCAGGGCATCTTAGCAGCACCTCGGCTGCCGGATTGGAATGTCATGACCTAATAACACATGCACTCTTCAAAAACAGATGGTCTTTCACTTCTTAGGTCTTCTTTAAAGAACTGGATAATAAACATAAAAACATAACTTTATTATTTATATAGCGCAAAATACATTGGTGTATGATCTAATGCGCTTTACATTACAATGCTTATAATACTACAATGAAATGGATAAAAAATTACAGCTTTTCTAAATAGTTAATAAGTGGATACTAGATAAAAATATTATACATGCGTGCAAAAAAATCTATGTTAAAATATTATAGGTTATAAGCTAAAAGCTAATGAAAGAGGAAGACGGAGATTTTTTGACTCATTTAGTTATAAAGCGAGTGAAAAGACATTCTGATGCTACTAGCTACTTGTGGTAGAGTAGCAAAACATGCTTCCCTGAGATTAAGTGGATCAATTATAGTTTCTGGGAAACTGCCCATCTACCCCTCCCCTAAGCCAACATTTTGCCCGAAACGAGAAGTAAGTGTTAATGTTGGCTTAGGGGAGGGGTATGTGGGCAGTTTCCCAGAAACCGGATTAAGTTACCTGTTCACTCTAAAAGCGGTGAGGATAAAGTTGATTGCGCTGCCCACCCAAGCAGTGGCCATTTCTGTCAATTTTAGGAAACCAACTGCAACATCCATTACATTACATAAACCCTTGCCGATTGCCTCCACCAACTTGCACGTGCCTTCACAAAGATGAGCGATTCCTGCAAACAAACATATTGTCACAAAAGGGATACCATGGACTCGTTTCTAGAAAATCCGTGAAATGCTTGTTGAATGCTGTATTCGAACAAATGGCGTCCAGTTGTGTCCTACAATACTTCATCACACATAAATAACAAGTAAATAGATACCAATAAGACATTTACAGAGGGGAAAGACTATGCAAGATAATTGAGTGAAAGTCAAAATGTTGTTTAAATTTATAAAGCACAAGATGAGAACCTCAGTCTACTGGGAATTCGTCACTTAACCAACCTTCACAACTTCCTCCAACAATTCCTTCACAGATGAATTTACTGACAAAACGTCGCCGCCGAAGATGTTGAGCAAAATTATCGTTGCGAAGTTTTTCAAGTCCGCGCTTCTTTTTCCACCCCTTAAAAACTTTCTTCACTGCTTTTCCAACCTTAGATTGCAAAAAAATCATGAACATGATCAGTACATCGGCAGAAAGCAGTTATCTTTAATTAAAAATTTAAAGGGGCAGTATCACTAGAATTCTTCTTCTCTTTTTCTACAATCGGTGACAAAATATGTTGAGACTAAAACTGCTTTTCTTTACGTTTTACTGACTTCAAAAGGGGGAAATTTAGCTTTTCCTCTCCCGTCCTCTCCATGCAATGTTGCCCCAATGTTCGAACTAACTATAGAAAATAACAAACACCCCAACTTTAAATAGAGGGGACAGGGGAGGGGTGTGGATTCTTTTGTTCTCTGAAGTTACCCATTTGAATACAATGTCTTAACAATTTTGTCGCCGACTGTAGTTAGCTAGGATAGAAACATGAAGGCATGGAAGAGAGACACCGCAGAAATTCAGTCTAAGGTAAGGGTGTGCACTATTCAATGGTTTTTTACAAGCATGTCAATACAGCCACCTCTCGTCGCTCCCCGTCTCTGAGAACGTTTCGTGAGTCGAGAGACGACGTCTCTCGCCCATAGCGTCACTGCCAGCGTCAGGAATGACGTAGGTGCGTCAGGAATGACGTAGGTGGCTGTATATACAGGCTACCTTTTTAACGGAATAGTTTACAGTCGCTCCTTCGTCAATCAGAGAGCATTACATAAACAAAAGCCCTTTCGTTCTTTCAGAATTACTCGCGATCTTCACTACTTTCTACAGGTCTCACTACTTCAAAGAATAAAGACGAAGGGTCTGTACCGAATGACATTTTGACGTTCCCAAGTAATGCTGTGAAAATTCAAGTTATAGCTTATTCTTTCTTCCAACCTCAGGCACTTTTTCAAAGCTATCCTGTGATACAGGTTGTAGCAAGATAACTTCAAGAAAGACCAGGTTATTCAATGATGGGGAATTATTTTCTCCCAATTAAGGTTTCCTTTTGTAAAGGAAATTCCTGCATGATGTAGATTTTAGTAGTCAGTGGAGAGATCGCTGTGAGAGCGAGTTCAATATGTACAAATCAAAATGCAGTGATTATTTCATGGCAGAATGTGCTAAATAAGGTATTTTACTGCTATGGCACTTACCGGAGCTAGGATATTTTTACTTATCCACTTGCCAGCAGCATCCAAATGTCCTTTACAGTTCTCCTCTGCTTCCTTGCATTTAAGATTCTTACAGTTATCGCATTTTAGTGACATCTGTCTTTTACAATCTTCCTTTGCCTCCACAACAGCTTCTCTGGCATTCCTCAGTTCTTTTTCTGCTGCATCGAAAGTAGCTTGAACGGCTTTGGCGGCCTCGTCCAGGGCCTAGGAAACAAATGAAATTTTTTGATAGCACCACCTGCCTTTATGAATTTGCCTAATTACGCAATCATCACTCATAAAACACACGACACAGAGATCTGCTCCAGTCTGCTCCTGGTGAGAAGTACCAGGAATCGTTTAGGTAAAGCGAAGCCAAAATATGAAAGGCACTGTCGCCAATGGACATAAGAAATGTGAGCGTCACAAGACCTAGAAATGCAAATTAGATGCTGACAGGTACTGATTATTCTGCACGAGTGTTATCTTGTAAAGGTTTATGCACGATATTTGTGTCACGTTGAAATCTTGTTGACAAAGAAACGGATTAAAGCCTCATTTCGTAATCTCAAGTACCTTAACTTTTCTAAAAGATAAAAAGATTCAGAATTTGGTTTCGGTACTGTCAATCGTAATCATCATCATAATCATATCTAACCGAACACTCTACACTAAATAATTCCAAAAATGCAGGGAATGCGGGATTGAACGGAGACAGAGCAAATCAAAGTCTTTCTCACCTCGTTTATTCCATCCAAGTCCACCGTTACCCTGACGTAAAATTCAGCGCTGTCGAAGGTTAGACTGTAACTTGCAGATACAAAAACTTCAGCTTTTATAAGACCGAGAAAATCTCCCTGAAGTAGCAACTCCATGTGGGTCATTGTAAGGTTCATGCGGCAGTAAGTTGAGATTCCTAGAAGCTCCGTGTATCCCTCGATATACGCCTAATTGTGACAAAGTGATACCAAAACTACATACATAGCATTACTTTTAACAGATTCAGTATTAACAGTTTAAGAAGAAGTACAAATAGAATCGAAATTAAGTAGTTTGAAAACTGAATAACTTGCACAATAACTTGTACCTTGAGAAACATGAAAAAGCGGCCCGTATACGAACTGGAAAGTTAGCGCGGAGTTGCATTGGTTGACTGTACACATCTTTCATGTTACATGTAACTGCCTGATGTACACTGAAAAACAAAGTGAAATCTCACCTCAAGGTAGGGCGGAGACTGTCTCGCGTCAACATAAAACCATGGCCCTTGGCTACTGTTGGTTGGACTTCGAACTATTTTGGCAATGCCTAAAATATCCACTGGGTCAGGCTTCAAATCCACAAAAATTGCCTAAATATAAATCAGTAAGATAAAGGTTTTAATCATATAATTATCCAATCAGAAAAGACTGAGGTGGGCGTGGCAGGTTTCGTGCAAGTGATGTTACTGAAACGTTTTATTAGGAGTGAGAATCAAAATCTCTTTTCTATTAAACTGGTCTAATTCAAGCGTGTTAGCTAAAGGAGGAATAATTTGAAATGAAGTAAGGAAAAAAAATAAGAGTAAAAGAAGCATTACCGATCACCCTGTTTCAAAATAAACTGAGTGATTTTTTTTTCGCGATGAGTTCGCAAAAGGATTGGAGAAAATATTGTATCACTTGAGAGATATAGAGTCCCATTTACCACAAACGGCAAACATCAGATATGTGACAATTTCTTAAATAGAAAATGAGCAGATAAAAACAGTCCAAAACAATTCCTATGGATAAAACGGGCTTGAAACTCAAGGCGTTCATTAGGCATCAGAGATCGGAGAATTCTTCGGCTAACGTTTGGTAGCCTAAAACAACTTTTATTCAGAGGCGGGGACTCTTTAAAGTATTCTCCTGTTCTCCTTTCTCCTGCTACTAGAACTCTTAATGAAAACCCTGGAAACTACTACTTTTTTGTAGAAGTAATCATTGTGATGCTAGCAGTCATCAAGTCAAAGAAACAGCTCTCTGAAGGAAATCTAAAAAAGGGGATTTATCAAGATTCCTGCACTGACCGCCATATTCGTATAGAGTACTTGAAAAATACTGAAATGCGGCGGCGACAGATGTACACAACTCACCGTTTCTGATAACGTGACATGCGCAAAAATCCCCCATCCCAGAATGGTGACCGTTCCTTTGATCATGAAGCCTTGGTAGATATATGGACCACCAGCGACTCGCAAGTCAAAATCTGCTGTCGCGTATGAACTCTACAAAAGACATTAAATTCTCGGATCATTTTCCCTATTCTTTTTTACACCATCCAATGACCAAATTGCAGACTAAAGGAATTAAACTAGATTTGCGTTTGCTTTTAAAAGCTTATATAACTGAATTCAAATTTCGCACAAAGCCTGGTTATCTTAACCCCGCTGAACAACCCAGCCCAGAGCAAAAGAGGCACAGAAAGTTAAGTGTCGCAGGGAGGCTGGGTAGAGGGGAAAAAAAGGGAGAGGGACGATCGGGAGGGGAAAGGAAGGAAGACATCCTCGGAGAACGTTCCTCCCGACTTTTCTTCTGACCCGACTGGGTCTCCGAGGATAGAAGGAAGAGGACCTTCCGCATTTTCTCTCTTCTTATCGTCCACCACATACCTATTATTTTTTTTATTATTGCGTTTTTTTTTTTGGAATAACCAGCGTTCGCTTCTGCGGAGGAGAGAGTTCCCTTGGTATTGGAGACCGGCTAAGAAATTGAAATTGAAAATTGGGTCTTGTCGTCTTGTCGTCGCCGCCGTGTAAGTGTCGGTATTTGATGAGGAAGCCTGAATGTCTTCGTGAGAAATAATTAAATACATGTTTACTTAGTGTGTAAAGTAATACGTAATGAGAACCTATATCGTATATCAGTTTTACCTCAGCGCCTTCTGGGAAGCCTGTAGCTGCAATGGGTGGTGGAAGCTGAAATGTTGCTCCAAATAATCTAAAGACTTTTCCCAGTGTTAGCGCTGTTATAGACGCGTAGAAGAACTGTGGCTCCCCAACACCAACGTATCCGCTACCTCCAAAACAATGACCCTGAGAGTAAAAGATTGGTTAGATTTTTGGTAAGTACATGATCGTTTTCACTTCCGTTTATAATGAAAAAGCAATTTGACGATTTGGTCAGGCGATATTCACACGACTAAACCAAGTGGATTTTTAGACTCTCCGGAATTTCTTGACTCCGTGTTTTGAGAAACGTTTGTTGGGAACTGATTAAGTAAAGTTTGTTTCTTTAGACAAATTTGTTCATTCTGTTGAAGTGACTTAACACAACGCTTTAAAAGAAAGACCTTCATATAATGGAGAGTTTCTTTGTCCCAATAGAAAGCTCAATATAATTTTTCTCTATGCTGTGACGGGTTAAGGACAACAGACACTTTCTTGTGACCCGAGTGAAACGCTTTCACACTTGTTAATCCTGCCCTTCGGACGCCTGTGTTGTGCACTGACTCGATAGATCTTATCTGCGAGATCATAAAGTTTTTTCGTAATTAATATTAGGCCCCTTTGCCTGACCCAAAAACTTGAAATTACAGAAATAGCGGCGTAGTTACCTCTCAGAAGCCCGTTTTATATGGACAACGGATAATACAAGCTGAGTTTGCTGTCGGTGACCCTTTGATGTCCGTATTAACTATGTTTTATTGTACTATAGAGTGGAAGTCGGCAACCAGTTTAATCCCGCCCCTCCCCCTAAACCTGGATTCGAAAGATCTCAGCCACGGTCCGATCTTAAGAGCGCAATTGGATTTTATTGCCTTAAAATCAGATTTACTGATTCTGGGTTAAAAAGACATCATAATTTTAAGATAAAATTGAGACTCACGTCATCATTAAAGTCTGCTGGTATAAGACAGTCGTAACCAAATTCAACTGCCATTCCAAATTGCACACCAGTTATGGGTATAGGCGCTCCAACTTTGTAAGTCAGCCTGTCAATTAAAGCTCAATATGTATCAAAACCTTCCTAGACTTTTCATGGGACTGAATGTTCGCATTTATTAACACTGGCGTGAATCCTAAAATCCTGTTAATATCTCAAACAGAGACAAAAGGGAGGGTACTTAACAAAGTTTTGTTTAGGGGGATGCTCCGCCTAGCGGTCTATCAGTAACCTCTTAACCATTCATATACCATTTTTGACAGAAAAAGGTACTCCTTTCTTATACCTTAATTCCATTGACAAATGGTACCCCTTTCACATACGTAGTTAAGAACTTTGCATTAATTCCTTTTAACTGCTGTAGATCCATTGTATTTTGAATGTGAATAAATCACAATACCCAAAAGTTTTCTTGACTATTTCACAGCCATAAAGTCCTGCTGTAGCCCATTTTGGTCATAGCAAAGGCTGATATGACAGATTTCATATACTTCAACTCGTCAAAGCCCTACCCTTTTATATACCTGAGACCCGAAAAAGGTACCCCTTTTGGGTGGAGCCTCTTAGTATGACCTATTAGAGGGAATACTACCCCCCCCCCCGGCTTTTGATTTAGAGCGCTACTCTTGCAATTCGGTGGCCCAGAGGTCAAGTCCCGCTCTGACAGCTAGCTTGATTTGTTCAAGGTAGTCACGAGTTCAAATTCTCGGCAACGCTTGTTAACAGCCAGCTGGTTTGTCTCCAAACCAATTCTTAACCTTGTGAAGTTTGGTGTTAAATTATTTGTTTCGGGCATTTTCTCCACCCCAGTAGCATTAGTGCTATAAATCGGAAACATCATCAACATCATATTCATTTTCATCTCCTCCTCCTCCTCCTCCTCCTCATCCTCATCATCATCATCGTCATCATCATTATTATTACGTTGTAACCAAATTAAAGTTAAAGATATGTAAGTTCCAACAAACTCCCATTTAAGAGGGTCTCAATGGGGTTAACCGATAGGCGTAAAACGGCCAAAAATTTAGTCGATAGCCGTAAAAATTGAAAAATTTTAACCGTTAGCCGTAAATAGAGTAAAAAAGAGTTAACCGTAAAAGAAACTGTTCCCAAGATTTGCTACTTTTAAGCCTGTACTAAACTCACTTATGGCTGCGTTTTTTATTTCCAGGCTAGTGTGACTCCGTACGCACGTTAGGCGAAACGCGTTTTAGGTGCAGACCAAAACCTGGGCTCCATTTCCGCAGTCTCTCGGGGAACTAACTTTTTTCCATGGCGAAAGTGTGGCTTCTTGCTGGGGATTAATATTTGCGATTTTCAGGAGGTCGTGCCCTCAAAACACTAGTGTAGAGATGTCACTACAGTATTTATAAAACACGTTGCCCATAAACAACATTTCCCTGTTTTCCTCTGACGCTACGGTAGACATTGCCATGCCTAGTCCCTGTAAGGCGTCTTCCCACGCAATTTCGGTTTTTTCTGAGGGGAGGGGGCGGCTGTACACAGGCTATCTGGAACGGATAATCCCGTCATCAAACTGTCCGTCGAAATAATTGACGGATAAAGTCAGGCGGATTGTTCATTCAAAATTAAAACTATTCCATTTTCAAATTAAGAAGTATTACCTATCTGACGCGAATCATCAAACGGATAACCCGTCTCACACGAATAATCCTTCTCTAGTGTGAAAACGGCCATAGGTTATAATGAATGTCGCGCCTCGGCCTTGAGTTGGGCGTTTGCTTGTCCGCTTTTGCTTTCTCACAAAGATTATTTTTAATTTGACTATTGACATTTCTATGTGTAAAATAATATTAGAAGTGAAATACTTCATAAAAACTATGATCTATCAAATGTTAAAATTTTTCAAAAGAATAGCTTGTCTCATCCCGAGATGATCCGAAGACCTTTATTTTGATTTAAAGATACAAAAAAGACAGGTTAATCAATATTTAACTTTTTGAAACAAAAGAAGTTAATTTTTAACTTTTCTGTTAACCGTAACTGAAAAAAATTAACCGATAGCCGTAAAAGAGCCAAAATTTTAGCCGATAACCGTAAAAGCCACCACCCCATTGAGACCCTCTAAACTCACTTATGGTTGCGTTTTTATTTTCCAGCTACTTTGACTGCGTACGCACGTTAGGCCAAGCGCCTAGCTTTTAGGTGTTGACCTAGACCTAGTTCCCGTTCTCTCGGGAAACTATTTTTTTCCATAGGGAAAATGTGGCTTCTTGCTGTGGATTAATATTTGAGATTTTCAGGAGGTCGTGCCCTCGAAATACCAGCAACACGCAGAGATGTCACTGTTTGTAAAACACGTCGCCGATAAACAACAATTCCATGTAACAGTTCCTGTTTTTCTCTGACCTACGGCGTCTTCCCACGCAATCTCGGTCAAGGCATTTCGGTGGCGTATCTGAGAAAAAACTCGCTCGGACCACGTGACCCGAAACGCATCAGCGCGGAATAATGAGGCCTACGGACAAGGCAGCGGCAGACAGTCGTTCTGTACAGTCCTTTGCTATCATTAAAAACACTGGACACGGGAATTGTTTTACATTGGCCGTTTTCACACTAGAGCTAGAAATGGATTATCCATCAGAGACTAGCCTGTGTACATTCACCCCCTCCCCCATAGACACTCCTTCTCCCTTCCTCCCTCTGAGGGGAGGGGCGGCTGTACACAGGCTACCTGAAATGGATAATCGATCTTCAATTAAATTATCCGTCAAACTTGACGGAGAAAGCCAGGCGGATTGTTCTGATTCAAAATTAAAACCATTCCATTTTCAAATTAAGACGTATTACCTATCTGACGCGAATTATCAAACGGATAACCCGTCTCACCCGAATAATCCGCCTCCAGTGTGAAAACGGCCATTTCCGTTATAAATGAATGTCGCGCCCCGGCCTTGAGTTGGGCGTTTGCGTGTCTGCTTTTGCTGTTTCACAATCAAACGATAAAATTTTTCAAAAGAATGGCTTATTCCATCCTGAGATGATCCTAAGACCTTTATTTTGCTTTAAAGACGCAAAAAATGCAGGTTTATTAATATTTAACTCCTTGAAACAAAAGAAATTAATTTTTAACTTTGTTGTTAACCGTAACTGGAAAAAATTAACCGATAGCCGTAAAAGAGCCAAAATTTTAGCCGATAACCGTAAAAGCTACCACCCCATTGAGACCCTCATTTAATCGACGATAACGTCGCCAGTGGAGACAGCCGAGACTGATCCCTCTTTCGTTTTAATATACAGTAAGTGAGTGCAGAAAGCGTGCTGTTAGCCATGCAGCAGTGTTTTTATTAAATGAAATACCGTCTTACCCAACAAAAATATCCCCCATAGATAACCAATCAATCCAGTAAGCCTTTCGCCACATTCCTCGCATACCCAGCTTTCCGGCTACTTCTTGCTCCAGGAAGTCGTACTCTAACACACCAAACAGGAAGAGTTCATTGCCGGGAGCTTTGATCCCGTCACGCTCGATCTCTCCATTAACAGGAACTTCTATTTCAGCGTGGAAACCCATCTTGGTATGCGTGTGTGTGTTGTTGAATTCCGCCTAAGAATAAAACCAGAAGAAACATGCAACCAATGGAGAAGGACGAAAAAGAAGTTCACTATGAAATGGCCGTGACATGTACAATTGGATTGATACAATGAATACAGTCGGGAACCTCGATATAACGAAGGGCTAAGCGACTGGCAAAATATTTTCGCTATACCAAGTATTTCGTTATATGGAGAGGTTCGTTATGTCAAGGTTCCATTGAAACTGCCATTGAAATGATTTCAGCATAATTGCCTCGACCCATTGACTACGACAAAGTGTCATAAACTGCGAGCTCGCTCTCTAGGGCGCCATGGCGGCGAGGCGATAAATGAAGAAGAGCTTGCTAGCAGACTGACGCGGCATGGTACAAGGTACGTACTTGATAAAACATTTTTCCCTTTAAAAGGTAAATGACAATTTTACCCCACCCCAAAGAGGAGAGGAATTTGCATTTCTTTGCCCCCTGCTGCAAACACGTCGAATATACGAGTTACCTTTACCATACCTAAAAATATTTGGACATAAATTTTTCGCTTATAAATTTAGCAAAGAATATCTACGTAGTTGCACTGCTGAATAGTTTACTAAAATGTTAATTTTCTTAAATCAAGCCTAAATAAATCCAGTAACACTCACCTCAACATATAACTCAAGCTTGCTAAAAGAAAGTCCCTCACAAATGCGAATATTGGCAAATCCTGTAGCGACTTTGATCTTTTTCCATTCAAAATTTCCAGTTATATACCATTTAACTGTTGGTCCTAGAATCATTTTGACAATTTCACAGAATTTGTTGTTTTTGCAGTCTTTCGGTAGAACAAGCTGGGCCGCAGCATAGATTCCATTTGGAACGCTAGTTGTTACCAAGCTGTGAAGAGGTTCTTTAGAAAACGTAGTTTCTGCATCAACTGCTAGTTGCTGAATTCCAAGTATTTCAGGCACTTGAAACGATATTCCAATCTATAAAAACAAAAAATTTTACCTTCAAAAAGAACATGTAATACTGTATTGGTCCTTAATTCCGCGATTTCGCGAGACAGTATTTCGCGGGGTTTTATTTTCGCGACTTCAATAGGCAACTATGAAAAAAGTTATTAAATTTCACGACACAAGCGTTCTCAACTTCTTCTTATTTTCCACAAAGGTTTGAACTTTTTAACATTTATAGATAAACTGGAGCAAGCCAAAGGCATATTTAAAAGTAAACTTTTAAGCGTGTTTAAACGTTATTTAACAACAGAAAATACAAAATGGAACTTGTGTATTGTACTTGTACATTTGTAGTTTTAAAATGTTATGAATGAAGATTTCAGGACATTACGAAAACCTAACCACACGAAAGTGTACATCAAGAGGGATTCTAGCAGGCATTTTGACAAAAACTTCAGAAACTTGCAAACTCACACCTAAATATATGCTCTAAACTTTTCAGTGCGTGGAGTTCTCGATCGATCATTACGATAAACATATCAAAAACACACGATTGTGAGCTTAATTTGTCACCCATTATTAGGATTTGTACAAAACACGCGTGAAATTATTCGCTTATTTCTTTCGTCACCATTTGATAACGCATACTAATCATTTTTTTCTTTGATTTGAATTTTCTATATGGTTATTTTAAAAATTTCGCAAGTTAAGATGCGCGGGAATTTTTATTCGCCGGGTCTTTACTTTCGCGATTTTTTGACAATCGCGAAAAACGCGAAATTAAAGACTCGCGAAAATAAGTACGAATAACGCCTCGAATAAGGTACCATATTGCCGATAAAAAGGGAGAGTGTTCCAGGCCTCTCCCAGCTCTTTTTTTAAGCCAGTTCTCTACCCTATACTGTTTTCATGGTTTGTTCCCAGCTAACATTATATCTACATCATGTGAAACGGCCGCTTATCGGGTGTTTCTACTCTATTTTTGCTGAGCAAAGCGCAGGGAAACGCGCATAAAATCCGCCTTCTACCAGGCATGGTGCCACTGCCTATCCCACTGCCTATGTGATGGGATCTTGCACATGCGCATGGTTATGGTAATTTTGCGGGCCGTTTGGCCGTTTAAGACTGGCATAATTAGTGTTAGTACTCAGATCAAAGTTAAAATTGCCTTCCCAAATCCACACGTAACGACCTCCATGTGATATAAACATGTGGACTTCAAAACCTACCCTTTTAAAAGGGCGTATGAACAGATAAGTAAAGAGATTCCAACCATATCACGTGTAACTGCCGTTGCAAGGGGCTAGAAAAGTAATGATCACATCTATGGAAGACAGAAACTGAAAAATCTGGAGCAGTTGAAGGATTTAAGTTTTACATTAGTTGGCTGTTGGCAAAACTGGATTTGTTACTGCGGATGGAAGCTGAGGAAGTCAAAGAAAGAAAAGGTAGAAGAAATAATGAGGCCCATCTGTAAGAACAGGTTGAACTGACCGGAATTTACTTTGGTTAAACTTATAAGTCGTCTGATAATCGAAGATGACTCGAACTGCTGCTGGTTGCGCATTGTACGACTCGATCAATTTATCGCTTTCATGGCCCGTTACCCGTTTTTTCTCTCTTTTCTCCATGCTGAAAGTAACAAAAAAGGCTTATTTTCGTAAACAACTTTGAAGTATTCTTTTCCATAGCTGACAGCTATGACTGCGTAAAAAGCTGTATTCAAGTTTCTGTTGAAATGCATAAATATTAAGCTTAATTCGTAAATTTTGGTCATCTTGGATTCATAGCTTATTTGATTGATTTTTTCTGTATTTTCCGGAACTGTCAGTTGCGAATAACTCAAAAATTTTAGTGAAACTGGATCATACAAAACAAGTTTGTTTTTACTGCTTTTATTTTAAATTATAAAAAAAAGATAAAAACTGAAAAGAGACTCACTTTGTTGACATTGCCATGCCTTCTTGCCAGTGAAAAATCGTAGGGAAAATATCGACACGGACGGGGTGTATTGCCTGGCACCCGCCCTCCGATTTGGTACCACGTGACCCCAAATAGCCAATAAAATGGCGCCAAAATTAATCAGTGGATTATAAAATGCTATATAAGTAAATAAATATTATTATTATTATTACATCTTTTGTTGCAGAAATAGGAACTGGGATAGCCCAGACTTAATGCAATTTTGATTTCTTTTCTTTCTTTTTTGCTTTTGTTTTGTTTTGTTTTTTTCAATAATCCAATCTCAAGCAGCCAATTGTAAATTGCCTATGCGTAGCGAAATTTACAATTGTACATTCAAAAACGCAAATAAATTTTCATTTATTATCATTATCATTATTATTATTATTATTATTATTATTATTATTATTATTATTATTATTTTTATTTTTATTACTTCATTGGCAATATAAAGAACCGTTTCTAAGGACCTCACGGTCACGACATTTCGACAAATTACCTCCAGGTTGAGTCCAATTACATCCAAGAAATCCACTCCAATTCCGGATAATTGTTCTGACAATTTACCGTACGATTCTTGATCGAAGGAGAAACCAACGGCAAACTGGGGTCGAGCATACTTCATACCCGTCAAAACTTCGACGTGGATCGGAACACCCACTATGTCGAAAGAACCTGTTATACGGTAGATACCAGACTTTTCCAGTTTCCTCAGGTATTCTACAGGCTCGAGAGTAAAATCCCACAGACCCGCTCCCCTAAATTTCGAAAGACAAGAAAATAATAAACAGTCATTGGACGAGGTTCAGGAAAATATCGTTATTTGCAAGTGGCGAGCAGATCAATAATTTGCCGAAGCCGAACACTGAGCCAAATAATTGATCTGCGAGACACTGACAAATCACGATATTTTGCGATAATCGAGCTCATTTATTATTTTATCGTTCGATCACAAATCGCCCTTTGAAAGGTCAGCGAAGCGATCGATCCGCCATTTTCACGCAAGAGCGATCGCAAGAAGAAGAAGAAGAAAAACGTGGTTTCATTTACGCAGGCGAGCAAAAAATTGGTTGCAGCTAAACACAGTTGAACGACATCGCACATGAGCAGACCATTATTTGTGGGCAATTATTTGCAGATCACGTGGTGTGCTACCCTGGGTGCCAGAGACTTTTCTAGCGCGGTTTCCGGTTTCTGTCACGCCATTATAGTGACCGGCGCTTCGCCGCCCGTGGCTTCCGCCTACGGCCGAAGATGTGTCGGCCTTCGGCCAACACCGAAAATTCCCTCCGCACGCGAGAAAAACCTCCGGTACCCAGGGTAGTGGTGAGCTGTCGGCCAATGAAAATGAGAAAAATTTGCATCGAGTTATAATTCATCTTATCATTTTCTTCCTAACTGATCCCTCGTTTGCTTTATCAAAATGCCGTATAACAATACAGCCTTTTTTTTTCATGCTCCCCATTTACTAGTATCGGAGAGAAGAGTTAAATAACGGTCTACCAAAATTCTTTTTTGTTGGAGGGGTTTTGTAGGTAACACAAAAGTTGAAAAAAAATGCATGGTTATGACAGACGCAAATCTAATATTCAGGATTTTATTGCTAACGCTTTAACATGCACAAGAAAAGCCGCAAGGGTAAGCGGCATAACCTGGCCTGCAGAATAAAAAGAGTAAACATAGCAACTTACTCGAGGGCATTGACAAAGTAATCTGGCATCTCGACTGGATTTACACCATATGAAGACATCAGTTCTTCAAATGTGGCAGAGTCAGCCGTCCCCTCGGCATATACACCTCCTGACTGAACATCTTTCCAAACTTCTGATGCAAAGACGTTTCCAGTTTCCAAAGTGTAGTCACCTTTTGCCTTGAATGTCTGAGAATTTCCCTCTGTATAATACGAGAACCTAAAAACACACACTTCATTTAAGTGAAAGAAGCAAATCCCTATTAACCTAACGAAACTAGAGCCTAGTGCTGGTTTCGTCTATAGTTATTTACACTTATTTACAAGAGAAGATAAGACTCCTTAAAGAAACCCAAGAAAACATAGAGACTGTAGCAGCAAATTTTGAGCTGTCTGTCAAGGAGGAAGTATGATGAAAAAGAAAAGATAAGCAGGCGGGCGGGCGAGTTACCCGTGGAATGACTTTTCCCAGAGTTCCAGAGAACCAATCCTTTGGTTAACGGATACCATAAAGTCTATAATATAATCAACGGAATAGATAAAAAAAGGTACGTAGCAAAAAGCCCATCAAGACGTAGTGGCCGTTACGTAGCTTCTGTAATAACTGTGTGACAGATTCGTATGGCGCAGAGAAAAATTTAAAACAACAAATGAACGCTTGATGGCAGGTCAACGGATGATTCATCTTGGATTACCGCAAGCATTTACACAAGGATTGTTGGGTAACAAATCCTTAAACGTCGCAAACGGGACAAAGACCAAAGCTTAAGGGTTTTTACACCAATGTATTTCATGCGAAGCATAGCCTGTACACAGACGTTGCTTTCTTTCTCTTTTTGATAATCGACAAGCACAGTCAATAAATCTCCCGCGGTTTTCATTTTCATACGCGCGCTCGACGATCTTAAAAGAGAAAATAGAGGGCCTGTGAACAGGCTAGGGGAACCATAACTGACCACCTACCCCTCCCCTAAGTCCCAATTTTACCCTAAGTGAGAAGTAAGTGTTAACAATGACTTAGGGGAAGGGCAGGTGGTCAGTTACCCAGAAACTTCAAATGATCCACATAATGACTAACCTAACATAGGTTATCTTATATCCACTCAACAGTGAATATTCATCAGCCTTTGAACACCTACCCCTCCCCTAAGTCACAATTTTAGCCCAAGTGAGATTGACTTAGGGGAGGGGTAGGTGGTCAGTTACCCAGAAACTTTAAATGTACCACATAATGACTAACCTAACATCGGTTATCTTATATCCACTCAACGGTGAATATTCATCAGCCTTTGAGCACTGAAACTCGTATTTTCTAAGGGCCTCTGCATCGTCAATCCAGATTGAAATAGCCGGTACGTTTTCTGTTTCGTTAGGACGCGTCCACTCTGGGAGGACGTCAATCGTGGAGTAGTACGTTGCCTTGTTATCCACGACCTTCTTAATGGTCCACGGGTCGATAATTTCGAAACAAACCTTAACGAGGAAACAAGACATATAAATGAAATTAACACTTGACGATTTTACTTTAAGGAAAAAAGCTCACAGAAATTCAAATTTATTTTTGCCAAATCCTGATAAATAAGTATGCTAAGCAAAAGTTCTGCGCTGCCACGCGTGAGGAAAGCGTGACGGGGCCAGAAAGATCCGTTTACATTTCTCCCCATTACCCTCTCCCTTTTTTCCCCTCTCCTTCCCCTTTTGAATCTATGCCAAAAAGGTTAATTCATTTTAAAAGTAACACCAGAGAATTTGGTTTACAGATTTAAAAAGTTAGTGTGAAAAATAATCCCACCTGACTCAGTCTAGGAGTGAAAAGGTTAAGCTGTTTTTAACCAGTGGCTATTTCGTGCACTTATTAACAAAGAACCAGCTGAGTGTTTTACTAACAGAATCTTTTAACTACCGAGTGGTAAATTTTCAAGGAAAGCATTGAAGCATTCTCAGGTTCTGTTTTCTGAAATGGACTTTGACAAATATGTCGCCAAGAAATTTCCCCATTCCCAGTTTAAATTTTAAGGAGAGCTAAAAGGACATAAAACTCCTCAACAGGCTACTGGCAAAATATCCAACTTCAAGCAGTGGAAATTTGAACACATCTTTAATTACTCACTTTTCGAATAACATAGTTAGTTAATAAGTACTGTGTTTTTATCCCGCACTAAGAATTTCAGCGGTGTATACTAGTTTCGCCTATTACAAATAAAAGCTTTTAAAACAAACCTTTGTGAGATTCTTTATTCCATAATCATCTTGATCATCGGCTTCAATTTTGATCGCAAACCAGCCGCTTTCCAGCTCGGTTTTCATAAAATCAAAGTTTGAATACACAGCAGAGGGAACGTCCTCTTTGTACGCTCCCGTTGCTGAGAATTTTTCTGTCGCTCCACACTCCAGCGCTATCCAGGATTTTGGGTCAACAGAAGTTTTGTCTGGTTTACTCGGCTGGTAGACTAAAGGAAAAGAAAAGAATAGACAACAGTACTCACAAGCTACAGTTCTAGGCCGAAAGACTGGCACATTGACCACATTCATTCAACCGGTCTATGTCAAATAGAGCAGCTAGCCTAAAGTGCAAGAGAGAAGACTATTGCATGTGAAATGCTATTTCAATGCGACTTGTGTGATGCAAAACCAGCAGATGAGCCAGACAAGAACAAGTGAGCTTCTACCTGCGACCACTTTAAGCCCCTTCGTTTAGCTGTGCACGAAATACTATTCTTTAAGTTAATAGAGAACTCAGACACCATCTCTAATAGTGTCCAGTCGGACTCGACTATGGCCAAATCATTTCAGTGACACCGCATTATTATTATTACAGCTGATCTCCTGCCAGTTATTTCTCAGAAACTGCTCTGAACATCTTGAACTAGAAACGACACCGAGACGTCGCTCCGCGATTTTATCGGCGCTGATTTATTATTTCTGTTGAGCAGATCATAGTGAATCCGACAACAATTTTTTTTAAAATCTTTAAATTTGGTCTAAATTTTGTCACTAGTTGTAACCATTGCAATTGAGGGAATATGTAGTCCTCCATTATTTCAGTTTCCGTGGAGCAGTTCGTTTATGAGTTGTATTACTTAGTCGTAACATTTAAGCTTGTATATTCGTGCTAGATTCAAAATTACGCTAAGAGCCCGTCAGCATCTTGTAATAAAAGTTCATTATTATTCATTCAAAATATTTCGCTAGTCAATTAACTGACCATTAAATGTGTTTCTTACCTGTACATCCATCTGCTTGGGTGGGACAATCTTTATTCTCTACTGACAATCCGACACAGTCATCTCCGCCATTTGCTGGAGGTGGATTAGTGCAAGTACGGGTTCGCTTTGAAAAGCCTTGTAAACAATACTGGGGTTCTGAACATGCGGTCCAGTTAGACCACTCTGAAAATCCTCCGTCAATTGCACCTTTAAAGATTAATTTTCATTAGATTAGAAATACTTTTAAAAACATTTTGATCTATCCTTGTATTTGGGTTATTCTTTGTTTCGACTAGACTGTTGCAGTACCGTTCACTTTGCTTAAAAACAAAAGAACACGTTAAATCTACTGGAAAAGGCCAAGGAGTTTCATCTCCTAATTGACTCACAGCACCAGAAAAAGAAGGAAGAAGGGATTAATGTCTTGTTGGCCAAGTGCACCCTTGATGTTTTCGGGTGTTCGACAGCTAAATGAATGTTGCATTTGTAGCGTTGGTGATTAAGTCTACATCTTTTCTCATCGTGAAATTTCGATGTATGCTATTGGGGTTCCAACGTTGATATATATGGCGTTCCATTCGGATAGTTACAACAATAATGTAATTCGTATGCAATTGACCATGTTCTAAAATCCGGAGGATTCGGACTTAAGAGGGTAGTCGTCTGAGCAGCACTTCAACTTCAGACATCGCACTCTGAGCCTTTCTACCTGGGGCTACATGCAATGCATCTTTACTAGTGGATGGAAAAGAAACACTTAAGCGTTATTTACCAGGGCAGGAAGCGATTTTACAGCTCGTTGCCTCACTATAGTCCCCTGTGCAATTCAGTCCATTGCTGGCAGGGACGGGATTTGTACATGTTCTGTTTCTTGATTGGGTTCCAGTCCCACACGTCGCACTGCACGTTGTCCACGTGGACCACAAACTGAAGCCACCATCGACTGATGATAAAAATACGGAAATTAATACTGAATACTTGGTTGTTTTCATAAAACAAAACAAAACAAAAAAAAAACGCTAGAATCGACTGAATCAAATAACGCAAAGGGACATTTAGCCTCCTCTAATAACATCAAGGACTGAACATAAACAGATATCAATTAGTCCAGAGCCCTCCGCTATATGTAATCCTAAAAGATAATGGGTCAGCCCGGATGAAGATTATTTTATCAATTTATTTGTTAATTTAGATTTTGTTTTTCTAGTATTGGACTTGCTTTGACATTTGCTGATAAACTTTAATTGGAGCATGAATGGAAAATTGCGGAATATTTAAATGTAATAACTGAATGAAAACCTTGCTAACCTGGACAAGGCGTCAAGCATGACTTGGCCGTTTCTGTATCATTACCAACACAGGGCTTCCCGCCATTCATAGGAGGAGGCTGATTGCACAATCGTGTTCTACTTAAAATGCTTCCTCCTGATATTCCACAGGTTTGTGAGCACTGCGTCCAAGGAGTCCAAGGACCCCATTCACCGTCAAGAGGACTAGCTAAAATTCAAACAGTGATTCAGCCGTTTTTTTTTTAATCAACAAATAAACAAATAGAATAAAAAAACACACACAATAATCATTGGTGGAGTCTGTTCCAGGCTCCGAGATAGCCGGGTCTGCGAAATTGAGAGAGCGCAAACACGAAAATGAAAGGAGAGGAAATTGCCATGCATCGCGCCCAGGGAGGGGGGGGGGGGGGGGAAGCTCCTTCCCATACATTCTCTTAAATGAAATCCAAACGATGTTCTCACAACTTGCAAAGCGACCAGCAAGGGTCTTGCCAGCGAATTTGTGTACTGATCATGCGCATTACGTCAAAATCCATTGATCAACGGTCTTGGGAAGAAACGAAAACATGGTGGTCGAAGGCGGGACTGTTTCTCACTATTATATTTTGGTAATTCGCAAAATTTGTTGATTTTATGTCGCCTTTCAGACATAGTGTGTGGTTTTCTTTTTCTGTTAAACAATTTCCCTTTGCAGAGTTCGGAGTATGAAACATATAGCTCCGTACAGCTGATAAGAACCGCCGAAGAGTTGAGCTATCGAGCAGTATTTTGCTGCAAACCTTAGGAAAGTTTGAGTCGCTTCAAGGTACAGAGCTTTCAGCAGTAATTGTGATTTGTTATACCAAGTTATCCTTACCCGGCAAAACAATGTAACCTATAAATCGATCGAGCGCATTGTTGTTGGTTAAGATCTAACACGGTTTCCCCCGCAATTTCAGTGCCGAGAGACAAAAACGATATGCAAGAAAAACAAATATAAACCCGCGTCATCCTTACTATCTGAAAGCCCGGAATAGGCTAGGCTTTTAAGTAAAGAACAATTTGTTTTTTTCCAGAAGAACCACGTGGTTATAAGTAGACTATATAGACATTTTTTTGGATAAAAAAGTTTTATTTAAAGGCAATGAAAAATAACTCACTTGCGCATGGAGATGTGCATTCTAGTTTTGTTTGAAATGCGTCTCCAGAGCATGGGTTCCCATCCTCAGTGGGGGTAGGGTTAGTACATGATCTGGTTCTGTTGACAACGGAGCCCCCACAGGGCTCTTCACATAGTGACCACTGACTCCATTCTGTGTAACCTCCATCAACTAAAATAAAATTTATGTACCCGTAAGATCAGGTTAATCATTGATTGACCTGTTTGCTTATGTTTTGTCGTATTTACAGATACTGCATTAAAAAGCAAGCTTTAATGGTGCTTTCCTAGTACTTTTATTTTATGGAAAAAATTAATCATTGAACACTTACTCATACAATCCAACTGCTCTGCATTTTCTCCTGTGCACCAAGCTCCATCTTCACTTGGTAAGGGGTTGGTGCAGGTTCTTGTCCGAATACGCTGATTTCCCGCGCAAATGCCAGCCGCACAGCCGCTCCACGCCGACCAATCCGACCAGCCGCCGTCTACTGTTATAAAACATATTTCTGTTAGTTAAATTCCCATGACCTTAAATGGAGTTAGTACTTTATAGGCACTTTTGTAGTTCCTCGATCTCTCAAAACATCTTTGTGTTCATGCGAACTAGAAGTTCATTTGAGAACCTTTAAAAGCAAATAATTCTGAAAATTTGGGCGGTAGATGAAATGTTTTCTTAAAATAGCACCAGAGAAGGTTCACGTCTAATGAAAAACTACTTGATTGTGCATTTGATACGCTTACGATTCTGAAAAAATAATATGAAAGGTGTTTAAAAAGACTTAAGTGAACGTAAGTGTCGCCCCCGGCAAGAAATACTTCTCCACTTTACGCAGTTTCCCACTTTTGGTGAAGAAATAAAGAACTCAAATGGCAAATCATTAACTCTTCAATTTGTAACCCCAACATCAAAATATTTTCGTCCTCTAAACCAGAAAGTGAGGAAAAAACAATAATTTCACTTAAATTATTGGAACTCTCAACTTAAAAAAAAATTTTCTCTTTATCAAAAAAAAAAACTTACTTAGGAGGAACGTACTTACCGACTCCTCCAACTGAATTGAATAACGGTGTTAAAAATATATAGAATAGTAAAATCATCACGAAAAATTAAGAAAAATTATCAAGCTATTTTAAAAAAAACGGCTTAAGCATAGCCATTCACTCCGTTGCTTTTGAAAAAATAATGAAAATGATCTTAAAGCTAGAAGTAATAAATTGGCAAATATTAATTAGATGACACCTGTAATTAGTACCATGTAACCTACGCGTTAATTTGGGTACAATGAAGCACGTCGCAGTTTTGACTGAAGAGTTGTATCCAGGTAACGTTTAATTCTTTCAGAATGTTCTCTTACCATCAAAATGGTCTGCAAGGAGATAATTCACCTTAAAATAATTATGTTTGAGCATATCTAACCGCTTAAACGTTTCATAGAATGTCTCATTTTTCCTAAATCGCTTTATCCTCTCTTGATCGTACTTACTCCGACAATTCAGAAGCAAATAAAAAAAAAAGCACACCTTGTGGTGGAAACGTTTTGACTGTTCTGCTTAAATGTGATGCAGATTTGTCAAAAGGAGTTTGAAGAAGTAGATTCGTCAAGTTTTTGAGTATATTAACCTCAAAAAAGTAGCAAGAAACTCTATATCTAACGAAAAAAAGTACAATGAAAGAAAGGAAAATACACAAATACGCAACGGTGTGCTTAATGTAAAAAGGTTACAATATATACTTTGTTAATAACGTAAGTCAATGTTTAGTTGAAGATATAGAATTTCTTGATAGCAGCAACCTCACCTTATAAAAAACACTTAGAAAGCGAACATTTTGAACACAGTTATTTTTTTTAGAAGTTGCTTAGTTTTCAATACTGGGAATTTCGCCACCTGACAGTTGCCCTTAAGTTATGAAAAATTCCGCCCAGTGAAATATTTCACACTTGGGAAACAACGTGATTAACGTTATTTTGAGAGTTGGGTAAACAAATCCTCGGCAGTAATTTACCTATACTGACGCGTATAGGGCTCTTTTATTTTAAAGTTTATGAAAGCCGAAGAAACCACTCTGAGAAAACTGTCATAATTGGACGTCAATGCTCTATATCGTTATGTTCAGTTTCTTAAAACATATTTTATAAGGGCTTGGTCACGCTGGTTCTAATATGTTCGTATTTTAACTCTTCGCCAGTTTTACCCTTTCAGGTTGATCAGTTCGGGTTTTCCCGAGCCCGGGTGGGGGGGGGGGGGGGGTAGGGGGGAGGAACTCCCATATGAAAAGGGCGGGGATGCTCGTCGTCTCGCTTAGGGGTGTAAATTGCAGATTTTGGTCTCGCTTAGGGTGTTCTAGCCGTAAAGGTCTCTTTTAGGGTTGCACTCGAAGAAATATTATAAAATTCCATATTTTCAATTCGTTTTATTTACTCGATACATGTAATCAAAGTTTAAAATGATCGCTTTTAAGGTGCAAAAAAGGGTTGGGCAACGCCCAGGTTGGTCTCCTTTAGAGGTTCCCGAGGGGCGGCGAATTCAACAATAGCGACCAGGCCAGCAAGATTTATTTGCATTACTTTCGCCTTCCCACTTCTCATCAAGTGATATTTTTACAGATAAAAAATTCTACTGTAAAATGAATGTAAAAAGAGAAAGAAACAATTAAAACAAGGACAACCATTAACTATAAAAATTTCTTTCTTAAAAATTAAAGAGATAAAAAAAAAAAACTGCCTTTTACAACGGTGAAGGAAATGTTATTAATTTTCACCAAGAAAATCGGGCGCTATTAATGGACATCAGAGCTAAATAATAGTGAAGTTATTAGCCTGGGAACAGGCCCATTTACTTATGCGAATTCGGGGAAAATTTTGGCGGCGGCAAAATGTTCCCCGAATTCGCACATTTCTGGGCCTGCTCGCAGACTATGAAATTGTTACCCTGCTAGCAGGGTCACTTATATCGAAGCGACTCTGCTAGCAGAGTATGAAATTGTACGAAGACGAGTCAATCAACTTTGTAGACGGCTTGAACTAGACAGTCGTCTATTTTAATAACAGCATTCGTGTGACTTCACCTGTTTTCTTAATCAACACCATTGATCAAACTTCATTTGACGAATTTTGTAGTCGCAGCAATGTAGTCACAACAATAAAAGAATGATCGTTTTGCCTCTGTCTTTATCTCTTTTACTGTCATTGCGTCGCACATTCAAAAACGCTATGGATCCATCTAAGTAAGTGCCCAAAGAATACCTTTGAATGAATTTCATCTATTTCAAACGTTTTCAAAGACCACTAAAAAAAAAAGCGGTAGCTAGTTGCCTCAATCTCGCAAGACGTAAGAAACTCGTAAGAAACCCGCCTATCAGCAAAGCTAACATATATCCTTGCAACTCTGCTGGATATCAGAACGAGCTTTTGTACACTAATTCGAAGACGCACTATACAAATGGTTTAGAAGATACGTGGGCCAGCTGACAGTACCTTTGATTTATTCCTAAACTGCACATCGGTTTGCGAACAACCACGGCCCGAATTATAGGATTTCAGATTTGGTAACCGAGATTTTGAAAAGAAAATAAGCCTGGGAACTGAAATTTGTTACCCGCCCATGAGGGACACATTTTATTGAGAATCTTTATTCCGCAATTCAAAAATTTGAATTTCATATATTCTTTCATGAGAAATAATTTTGCTCAGGTTTTAAGCAATGTTCACACAATACCGGATATCTTTTGCGCCGGCGCGAAAACCATACGCGATCTCGGGCTTCTGTTCTCACATAAGAACAGTGATTGCGGCGCGATTTCTGTAACGGAACGAAGCTGCACAGCGCCGATCTCCAAAAGAGGAGAGTCACATATCGGGTAGGTGTTCATTTTCGTGTCGGCACGAAAAGCTATCCGGATCAGGGCCCGGTAACTCGAAGGATTAGCTCAGGCAGGATTAGCGAAGTCGGTAGAGCACTCGACTGCACAGCAGGAGGTCGGCGCTTCGATTTCCGGGGCCGGACCAATAATCAGGGTCTTAAAATAACTGAGAAATTATAAGGTACTTCCTTTGCCCTGTAAGCGGGTAGACTTTCACGTGGCTCGGATGACCAAGAAAATGGCGGTCCCGTCCCCATTAGGAGACGTAAAAAATAGTGTCCCCAATTAGTACTTTCGTGCTAAATACATTTACACTCAAGTACAGTGCATTTTTTTTTACCCCAGGATTAACCAAACTTTAAGCAAGGTTTTCATGTCTAAGCACATGGAACTCGAGCTTGCAAAATACTGTTGAGCCTTTCCTCCAAGACACGGTAATGATAACACAACATTTTACTCTAAGCAACACATAGGAAGTAAAGTACAAAAACGAAACAACATTTTAAATCTAGATTAGCGCTGATCGGCCTTCAGGAACGGGGCCCAGGAATGGTACGCGAAGAAGTACTTACTAGTTGATGTGCCTCCTCTAAATCGCTTTTTATATTTATGTTTGCTTATTTCTTTTATAATTTACCGTCGATTATAATTGTAGTTTTGCAATTCTACTCGCATTTTATGCAAAAATTCAGTCCTAGATCTCAACTTACAAGCTAGCAATCGCCAAATGGAGGCGTAAGAAGAGCGCGCCAGAAAAAGCATATTGGTACACCTCGTTTACTCCTGGACACACTTTTGCTTCATGGAACAGAAAGAGGAGAGGGACCTGGGAACAAGGTTTGAATAAGCGGCCGGTAGTTGTTGGCGCGTAGGCGATTATTTTGCACAGGTGACTGTCTCTTGATTTTAATAATAATTTGAAGGAAAATTAAATTACGAGATATTTAGCTTCGTGGAAAATACAGAAAAGAACCTTTTTTATACATCAAAGAAAAAAAAAACATTTTAAGGTTTTAAGAGACATTTTATTACGGACTTTTATTTTTGAGTCTACAACATATTAGACAACATATTATATATTACTGCTTTTGGAAAGCTTGCGAAATTTCTTTGTAATGTCTTCTTTACTTTAGTTTAGATTATCTGTGAAATAGGAAGAATAACAAAATTAATACGTCAAAACATGGACGATATGAGTTAACCCAGGGACCTCTTTGCACAAACGAAGAAAAGGTCGGCTAGTATCTTTCTGTTTTGTTACGGCACTTAACAAGTCTTTTGCCATACCGTAAACTTCCGCTTATAAGCTGTGGGCTTATAAAACTTCATGAGGGGTTTTAGAAGGACTTCTAAATGTTGGGGGGGGGGGGGGGGGTGCGAACAACTGGAGTAAAAAACGCATTTGAAAACAAGCTTGATTACAGTCATTTAAGCTTCGAAACGTCGTAAAAAATTGAAGAAAAAAATGAGGGGCTTATATAGCTGGATGTATTTTTTTACGGGTAGATGTAAACTAGGGATGGACTTATAAGGGAGCTGCAACGACGACGGCGACGGCAACGAGAACGGCAAAAAGCGATAGGTAAAGATCAGCAAGACAACAACTTTGCACGCGCATCACGCTTTTTTGTACATTTCTTTGCTGTCGCTGCACGACTACAACGCGTGTAAGTGCCTAATTTCACGTTGTGTCTAGGACGTGAACGAAGACAACGACTTTCTTTTTCTTCCCCCGAACTTTGAAACAGTCTTTTAGAATTAAACTCCATAAACAAATAGCCAACATTTGACGATTTGAACGAGCTGGAATAAGCGCGATAAAGTTTGAAGTAGCGCGGATTCACTTTTTAAGGGACGTTTTCGTAGACGTCGCCGTCGTTGTTGTTTAAGCCCCCTATAAATAGGAGGGGAGAAGAGCTTGTAAGCGGACGTTTACGATATACGAAAACAAGGAAGAGACTGCAGAGGGAGAAATGAATCTATCTTACAGATAAAAAGACTTTAATGTTCACAGCTTTTAAGCTTTTAAGCTGTTAAAACAGCCTGGCAGTTAGGAGAGTAAATTTATGTTGTTATACTTCTACATGAGAAATTTCAGTATCTGCAATTTGATTGGCTTAGAGCAGTGGTATTTCAGCTTAATTTGAAATACCTACATGTGAAAATTTCAAACCTTTTGCGGTTAGTAGTATAAACAAATAATAGCTTGATTTGTACATGATATTTGGCATAAATACCACTCGTGATATTTCAAAATTGTCTCAAATTTCACTCGCCTAAGGGCCCGTGAAATTAAATTTAACAATTTTGAAATATCACTCATGGTATTTATGCCATAATTTATTAGAAAATATTATTTAAAAAAGTTAACTTTTTTACGTTTGCAAACAATGATTCAGAGTCTCGGACAAATTGCTTATGTTGCGAACTATATGCTCGGAAGAAAAAGCAGCATTCTGAGCCTCAAATAGACCGTTGTTAGCGTCAGTTTTCTCTCGATTATTCATTAGGAGAAGGTGGTTTACAGAATATTAATAAACTATCCAGTCTTAAACAGTATACGCATGTAGAACGAGTAGGAACAACATTCAAACGATAGTCGAAAAAAAAAGGTACACCAGACTCATCGATAAACTATAAAACTTCGCGTGCATCTTCTGTTTTCATGCGGCTTTCCGAATTACGCTCCTACTTTCTTCTATTTACCTACAGCTCGCAGGCGAAAGCACTTATTGCAGACCCTCTCGCCCACAAAAAAACGACGACAACAAACAAAGAAACAAAGAAAAAGAAGAAACATACTCCTTCTCGTTGACGTTCTTGTCGTCATCTTCTCAGCAAAGGTAAAGCTAAGACTTAATTGCTAGTCCAAAATGTTATTTACAATGATCTTACTATTACCTTCTTAACCGCTGGGTGCTGCGCCAGCCTGAACAGTAACCGCAATTTGCTTGGTAACCGTGCCCTGTGTGTTAGTGGCTTTACACTCGTAAGTGCCTGAATCAGAGACCACCGCTCCCGTAATAACCATTTCCACACCCGTTAGTTTCGCATCCAGGTCGTAGATTTCGTTTATCGTACTGCGGCCATCAGGGAGAGAACCTAAACAAGTTACAAATCAGTGATAAGTAAAAGACGAAACTAGGATACTGTACTGAATGGTTTGACTCGGTGGTGATATCGTATGTAAGATTATGTACTTATTGACTGAGTGGAAGGGTCGGACGGGAAACCAAATATTTTCCTGTCCCGTCCTACTTAATTCAATCAATAAGCATTTTATCACATGACCGTTGTGTTTTTGAATTTTTCTGACGGAGTGCGAACCCGCGTCGATCATTACGCTTTTCTAGCAGGGCCGTACACGCTTTCTTCGGCCCTAACACTTGACGTGTACGGCCCTCGTGCGGGACTTTTCATATGGAAATTGCGCTTGGGGCCCGCTGTACGGGTCATATGATATAAAATACGTTCGTCCAAGTTTACTCTTAAAACTTACAAAAATGTAAGTATAAAATGTGATACGTTAACGAAGAAACTCAAGCCAGAATACGTAAATGGTTCGACCTAGAGGTCATATCGTAAGGAAGATAGATATGATCGTCCTATTACCGTCCTTTTGAAAATTTCGAGAATTTAAGAATACAATGAGAGCAAATTGAGGTTTAACAGTTGTCTCTAAACCAAAGCTGAGTTTTTATTTACATTGCTCTTAAGAAAACAATCGTGAAACGAACGAGTACTGGGAGTTTGAGGAAGTCTTCTGAAAAAACTGTTTCCAGCTTGTTTGTTTGTTGTGTGTGTTTTTCAAGTTTACATAATGGAAAACTGACAATTTCTACTGGCATTTGAAAATGGTAATGAAATACCTCTACGATGTTAAAACTAATAGACCATTTTACACTTGTGAGCTTAGTATTCCAGCCTTTTCGTGAACGTGAGGTTGAAGTTGACCTTGCTTTGATACAAACCTCGTTATTGCCAACGAGGCAACCGAGCTAAGAAGCGAGGTTGCCTCGGCGGCAGATTTATAATCCCGCACGATGTAGGCAAAAACTCTCAAATTCTGCGTAACCCTCTAAAATTTGCATTTTTGACCATATTTGGGTGTAAGTAAGACCCCATATTTGCGTAGTGACGTCATGGTCTTGTATTTATAACTCGTGGTCCGAAATTGGGTGATTCAGTTGGCAGCTGTTCGTTGTCTGTTCAAGAGGACCTAACAGGTGAGCAAGCTCTAATACGATTTCTAGTTTGAAAGGGCAATTAGTGCTCTGGTTTGCTTTATAAATTGTGTTTAAAGCAGCAGCTGATCAAGGAATAGGGTTTTACGCTCAAATTTTTATCAGAACCAGCTTATTCTTTGCAGCTCGATTTACAATGAGGTAGCGCGTTCGCTTCTCGACTCAGAACCAGGGTTTTCCGTGTGTCTTTTGCTTTGTGAATTGAATTTTAAGCGGTAGTTGATCAAGGTATAGGGTTATATTCTCAAAACTTAATCAGAACCAGCCTGTTCTTCGCAGATCTATTTACATTGAGCCAGTCCTCAACGTATTTGCGGACCTTTTTTAGAATTTATTCATGTCTTTAGATTTTGACAACCATCATGTTTTTTGATTTACATTGAGACAGCCCAAAACTCCCATGCGGAACGCAACGAATTTGCGAACCTTTTGTTTCGAAGACTATCATTACGCCTTTCAAGAGAATCTTTGACCTGTGACGCTCGCTCATTAGATCTTTGTATTTTATTTAAGTTTATATTTTTATACCTCTGATACATTCCGCCCCATTCTTGCGCTTTTCACATAATTTACTTTACACCAACTTTTTCTTATGTATATTAACACGACAAGTATTTTTCTTATCCCTGATGACGCTGTTGCTCGAAATTTAATTATTATTTCTAATTTCAGCAGTCAAAGGCCTCATTTGAACTATATTTTTCTTTCTAACGTTTATAGTTTTGATACAATGGAATTTTCCATGAAACACAAGTGCTAACTTGCTCATATTTACCAACAAAGTTTCAAGCTATGTAGTTATTGTTTAATAAAAGTGACAGCCTAGAGTGTGCCAAAGTTGTTGTTTTGAAGTTTGGTGCCACCCTTTTCTATGGCGGAATCCATTGTAAACCTCTAAAATTATGAAAAAAAAAATATATATATATATATCGCGAAGATCTGAATAGGCACATTTCACAAAAGATAAACGAATTCGCCTCGTTGGCACTTGCCGTAAGGTACCCCTAGTTTTACTTATGAAAGTTATGCGTAAGAACGACATGATTTACATAATAAAGCAGGAAGAGTTGTATCAAAACCAGGTCAACTCCAGCCTCGTTTCCGTCTGTAACTGTAAAACGGACTACCGTTTATTGATTGTATTCCAAATAAAGATTGTTTCATGTATCGACTCACAGCCTGTTTTGTTCCAGGATGCAGACGGTGATGGACTTCCCTCGACATTGCACAATATGGAGAAGGTATCGTTCTCATGAACCGAAAAGTCTGAACCTGGCACAGTCTCGGTTATAGCTACAGGAGCTGAATAAAACAAGAAAAGAAAGAAAAAAAAGCACCAGCAAATGAATACCACCATTAACTCGGAGTACAGTTGTTTTTTGATTTTTTTTCTTTTTATACAAAATGTAAGTAACAGTAGGTAATCAGTATGAAAAATCCATATGGAGCACCGATCCGATTCTCCTAGCTTTTCCTTCTTATAGTTAACATCTTTCTTAATGGGTCCTAAAAAGTTCAGAATCTTTTCGCTTCCATTCACGATGAAGAGACAGTTAATCATTTATAGACTTCTTGCAGTTTTAGTAATACATAATAATTTGCTCATTTCCTTATTTGATAATTCAAATTGTTCACACGATCATCCGTGTCGTTTGAAGTTTGCTATAAACTCTTAATCTCTCCAATGTGAGATTCTGAGACCACGCTAAGTGAAACATGCACTCCAGTCAGCGCTTTTGTGAATTCAAAAAAGGTGCGAAAGGAAAAAGCCCTTCAGCATTTCCAGAAAAAAAAAAGGTTGCATGGAAGTTGAGCGAGTTCACACTCATCACAACATCCTGAAGTATCGAATCTAAACACATTTTTTGACCATTTGACCAGGCGTTAGAAGTGAAATTTCAAATTAATCTGACTTTCATTATCATCAAGCGTGTTGAACCCGACTATAAGTGTACTCCGAGCTCAACATCCCATTCAACTCTAGTAATACTTAATTTTAACTCGGGACAGTTTTATTGCCTCTTCCCTGCAAAAGGCTAGGCCTTCACGTGGTTGTCATGAAGGCGGTCCCGTCTCCAATAGGGGTCCTTTATTGTCCTCAGTGAATTAGTACCAGGGAGTTAGAGAGTATAGAAAGTTTACCCTTTCTTACACATACCTACGCAGTCGACAATGGATTTACTCCCAGTGTACAACGTTCTAGTTCCAGCAGGACATGCTTTACAGCTGGTCATTTGTTCCTTCTCTTGGAATGTATTAAGAGGACATTTCTTACAAGGGCAAACGCCGTTGTTGGTGGAATATTTTCCCGCCCGGCAGATGGCTGCAAAACAAGAGAGGCTTTGTTGTTAAAATTAGTAAACACTGTGAATAGCATATAAACTAGACAACAAAGGTTTACAATTAAAAAAATATATACCGGAAAAATTGCTTTATCTACGGAGATTGCTATGTTGGCACTTGTTAGGCTATAGTAAACTATCTCGAAACAACAGTCACACTACACAACTTCCAATGGCAGTATACCACATAAGGTGGTTCTAACTTTAACACCTATAAAAAAAACCCTAGGTTTCATGGACTTAGCCTGCATAAGATGTCTTCTATTCCCTATAGGGTGAGCTCTTTACACTGGCTAGGTGTGAATAATTTCCTGTGGTAGAAAGACTGATTAGAAAATTTCTTACGTCTGCAGTCAGAGATATTCTTGGCTCCCGTGATGGCTGTAGAGCGGTTCTTTGCACATATCTGACATTCTGGTTTCCCTTCTACGTCCTGATAATATCCAATGGGACATTCTATACATGTGTTAGTAACGCTGTCACCATAACTTCCGGGAGGGCAGTTCACTGAAAGTTGATAAATAACCAATTGAGCAAGACTTATAATTCATGTACTTGAATAGGAATTAGGATTAACGTAAGTCGCTGAGGGCGGGAATGCATTAAAATCGAATAACTTACAGCATGCTTGGTTATCCACCAAAATGGATCCAGCTGGGCAGGGTGAACCACTGTATAGCAAGTACTCTGGAAAAAAAAAATAGAGAATAATCTTTCCATTCCAGATCTAGGTTTCAAGGTTGTGTCCGCATGCGTTCGGCGGCTCACGAGATTGCAGACCACCGTTCACGTATGGACGGAGGATTTTAACACACACGTTTAAGGACTTGTGAGACACAAAGGAGAGTGTCTTCCTTGAAGAATTAAAGATATACAGATACGGGTGGCAACAACAGGTATCCTTTGTAATTGGTTTTGTGTATTACTTGTAGTAAAGCACTATAAAACAACAACAATAACATCATTTCTAACTACCATTTCTTTCACTGCCATTTACATCTATGGATTAAATCAGGGAGAATGTGATCCTTGCGGTTATTTTAACAACCTA
Source organism: Porites rus (assembly GCA_964035705.1). Lineage (NCBI taxonomy): Eukaryota > Metazoa > Cnidaria > Anthozoa > Scleractinia > Poritidae > Porites > Porites rus. The sequence goes on from OZ037993.1 coordinate 15,323,724, forward strand.
AGCAGTTGTACAGAACCTTTACAATTTCTCAGGTTCTTTTTAGCCGCTGAACCGCTAAACCGTTCATTCAACTGCAAGGATCCCGTCCACTTCCATATCTTCATTCCAGTTCGTTTATACATGATTAGCCTGCTCTTCAGCTGGCTTAACAAGCTTAATTAGTTGAGCAATAGAAAACGTTTTCCATGTTTGCATAGCCTGATATAAACACGAGAGGGGTTGGGAGAATTCGAGACAGTTATGCAAACCCGAGACGAAGTCGAGGGTTTGCATAACTGTCGGTTTACTGTATTAGATTATTCAATACACCATTTGCACGATGACGTCATTTTACTACTACGACCAGAATCCTTCACGTCTTTCCTTTCATATTCAAATTTGGTAAATCCCAGTGAGGTTTAAATAACAATTGCACAAGAAAATAAAACCCTGAAGGATTCTGGTAGTCGTAGTAAAGTGATGCGATCGTGCAAATGGCCTATTAACTGCGAGGATCACACCCACATACAACTCGCTGTTGACATATTATATGATTTAGCTCGAAATGTAAGTAATCAACTTACTCATACAATCCAGTTTTCCTCCAGGCAATTCGGCTCTCGGAGTACCAAAGGACATCCATTTATTGTCTTCGCACCTGTATGATGGATTTATAAACAGGCCTGTGTAACCAGGTGGTTGTGGATTGAAGAAATACCCTTGATCGCAAGTCAGCTGCAGGAACGTCCCAAAAACATTCGCCCTACCATGACTTGGTTGCGTTGGCGTTGGGCAAGTTGATCCTGCAAAACCGAAGAATAAAAACAAAAGTTAGTAGTTTGTTCGTTAATGAATAACATATATGCATAAAGGCGGGGCCTGGTGAAAGTGAGTTACAGTTTAAGGCGGGTTTTCACTAGCAGGGGAGTTGCAGTCGAAGTCGTAGTCGCAATCCGGGATTAGTAAGTTATGACCTAGTGAATACCATAAATGATCGATTAAGAGCTGCGGCGCCTATTTCATTTCCCCTGTTATGGGTGCGGCGCTTATTTCAACTACGGGTGAAACACTGAGGGGAATATAGAGAGAATCAAGTGAGGTGCGTACTGAGTATGCACAATAAAGTATAAAATATGTACACCTCGAACTGTTGTATGAACCGGGTTTCAAGAGTTTCCCTACATTTTAATAATAATCATAATCATAATCATAATCATAATCATAATCATAATCATAATCATAATCATAATCATAATCATAATAATAATAATAATAATAATAATAAAGACCATTTCTTTTTAAAAGTGTGTAAAGAATTATGGTCTTTTGCAATTTGCGTTTCTATTTCCAAAGTATGTTGAACTGTTTGTATGTACAGTTGGACATTTGGGCGCGTATCTCTTTGTTTACAGGTGTAGATATAATGCCTGGCAATAAGTAGTAAATGGTGCAGTAGTAAAGCTTTTGCATCGTTAATTAAGCCAAATAAGAGAGCTCCCGAGAGGTTGAATTTTTCTACTTTGGAGGTGTTTTGCATTATCCATATTTACAGCTTCAAAATAAGTGAACCAGGTTTTCCGTTGCTTCTCCACAGAAGGTGGAATCAGACTGTTTAATTCCTATTTTTTATAGAAAATCATTGGTTGCAATTCGTCTATGTATAAGTTTAAACTGAAACTCTCTCTGCTACTTCTTTTTCTAGTTTTCTACAATTTTTGTAATTTTTCCTTTGTATGTAAATATGAAATGAAGTGTTGTTGTATAAAATAATAATAATAATAATAATAATAATAATAATAATAATAATAGGTCTATATAAAAGACAAACAAACATATCCCATGTTACAAAAGGTACATGAAATGGCAATTAAAATCTAATAAAGTTAAAGAACTAACTCGTATTTAAAAATTAGGCGGTTTACAAAAGAACACAATGAAACGCTCCAACATCAAAACTTTATCACTCACGAGTTGGTCGAAGTCTTATTTCTCAAGCGATATGGTTTTGATATCTCTTTATATCAAGCGCCATAACAAGGGGGGGTGGGGGGGGGCGTTAATTTGTAAATACCAATAGTAGCGTCGCGGCGCTTATTAAATTATTTCCTGTAAAGATGCGGCGCTTATTCGAGTAGTGGCGCTCGGTAGGTCAGAGAGTTTTAAACTCGACTAAATCGGACCCGCAAGAAACAGAACGTTTCCATTTTCTTTGAACTCCCCTCTTGAATCCGTTTAAAGTGGAAACCAGCCTTCATCACCTTATTCATAAACGAAGAGACTTTACTTTACAATCCGCCTCTCTAAGAACAGAGATAGACTGCCGACTGCAACTTGAATGCTGACGAAGGGAAAATGGAACGACTGGCAACCGACGATAACGTAGACATACTGCCTCCAGACAAAGGACGGGTGACCGTTGTCATGGACAAGAAAGACTAAGACAAACGACCGACCACGACAAAAAATAGACACACTTGTTAATTAAAACCACATCCACGAAGAACTTAAAGGAGACCCGACAACCGCCCTGAACTCAAGCATAATTGCCAACACCTGCTTAGACTGAAATAAAAAATACTGTCAAAGTCGACTTGACGTTACAACAGCTAAGATGTAGTTTCCTGCAGCCATCTTAGCTGTGCATGTATGGAATTCCGAAGCTACAGACCCACCATACCTATGCGACCCAGAGTATCACTCAGGGTATTATAGAAAAACAATCGCATATTATTAATATTATAGAAAAAACAATCGCATTGTCCACTGGACAGAGATTTATCCAGTGGATAGCGCTGAGAGAGTTGTTGCGTAAATTAATGATTTTCACTCATGGACGTAAAGGGTTGAACCCACTATAAGATAAATTAAGAGAGGCCTTTGAAAAGCGACGTTTGACGTGATGGATAAAAATGACATGGTAGAGTGAAGACCCATTATTGCTGCTATACCTTCCAAGGTGATGATGAAAGTGCAATAAACAATGTTTCCTGCCGCATCAGAAGCCGTGTATCGCACTGTTAGTGATGTGTAAGTATCCATGGTGAATCCAGGCTCGCGATTGGACAATACGCTTACCACGGCCACATTATCGGTGAATGTTGGTGCTGTCCACGTGATGTCCTTTTGTAGTGAGTTGCTGCGATCATTTATATTAGAAGGACAGTTCTGCACCGTGGGAGGAGTCACGTCTAGGAGAATAAAATGATCAATTAAACCTCTAAACTTAACTTAATGTTTTTCCACATTGACATGGGGAAACTGTTGGCTTCCAGTTCGGGCAAACGGTGCGCCAAATTTTAAAATAGAAAATTATGTTGGGGACCGGCCACATACATGGCTATTTGCACAATCACTCTTATTCCCAGAAAGGCATACACTCTTTAACCTCCGACTGGTTAGCTCATTTGGGTGGACCCAAGGCTAGGGATTTGGTTTGATTCTGGGTGGGACTCAAGACCTTAAAAGTAAGAAGCGAAAGGTGCTGCCTACTGTTCCACACCAGTCAGTAAATTATTAATCCTTCTAATCTTCTTGGATAAGGATTAAAGCCACATACCCGGTCGGCATCATTTTCACTGATCTGACTACGGGACGAAAGTAAAAAATTACCCTTTTCAACCCCCTGATCCACATACAAATTCTTAAAGCTGATCTCCATTCATTTTGTTAACCCTTTCACTGCCGAATGTGGCCAAAGGTAAACTTCAACAAAAAATCCCAAATTTCATTTTGTGAAATCTTGAAAAACAAGTAGCACCATGTGTAAGTACAGGTAGAGAGGTTTCATTTGAATGGTCACTCCATAGGGTTTCGTCCACACACTCGAAAGTTAGAGTTACCTCACAAAACTCGGCTCCATCAAGCACTCTGGGAGTGAAAGGGTTAAAGAATGAGTAGAGAGAATTTATATAAAGATCCACAGTTTTCCTGTAGGTGATCATTTTATTGATCCTTGTAATCTTTCCCCCTGATTATACATTGACATTGTTGGGAAAAAACAGATGTTGATCACTCTTGGCACTTAAAGAGCTAAGTAAGTAACAATCGCTAGCGTCGACCCCCTCTAGTGTCTAAAGGTAAATCTAATACTAAATCTAAGACCTGCATGAAGCAATTTCTCACCAACAACAGTGATATGGAAACTGCAACTCTTTTGTATTCCACTGACACTAGTGCCTGTCCACGTGACACGATGCCTGCCTACACGAAAGGTATAATTCTCATTGTAGTTGCTAGGTGACACAACAACGTTAATCATGTTCGTTCTTGGAAGCTGCCATTTATAGCCTAGCACCACTGTCGACTTGGTTGGCTCAAGTTCTTCTACTCTGTCGATTGGGCACACGATCCACGGGTCCTTGTACACTGTTGAAAGTTAAAAAATAGTTAAGGCTTGTTTTATTATTATTATTATTATTATTATTATTATTATTATTATTATTATTATTATTATTATTATTTTTTCATTTAAAACTGTGTACAATCATTCGATCAATTACATTACTTAGAGACTGCCTGAGTGTGACAATAAAACCAAACCTTCTTCCATTTTAAGTTTTCTTATAACTTTGACCATTCCGCCCAGAAAGAGTGACACAATGAGTAATAACCAGCATTTACGTCAATCCCGACCAATCAACGTGTTTCTCTGCAGACCTCATTATGAGTTTGTTTAATTGGCTGTACTATGAGACATTATAAACATCGAATACATCAAATGAAACTTTTTACCTCTCTCACAGGACAATGCTGCGATTTCGCTCCAGCTTGTGTCGTTCTGACACGTAGTGTATCTGGGACCTCTCAGCGCATACCCATCACCGCAGTAGAAAACACAGCGTGTGCCATACTCGACGTCTGTTTGAGAACAAGATGATGGAACTACCCCACCGTTGTCTGGTACAGTAAGTTTCGGGCAAACAACCGCTAAAGGTAAAAAAAAAAACCTTCCAAGTTTTAATGTGTCATTGTTTTATAAAGTACTGACAACTGAAGACGGTCACCTTCTGTACCTAGTACTTATGGACTAAATAGAAATACGTGAATCGCAGGACCTCGCGGAGCACTTCGGGGGAACGACAAGTAGTAGGAAAATAAGAGAATTTATAAATGGAGAAACAATTAAAATACGGAAATAAGAAAAGATAACAAGCAACGTCTTCATCTGTGAACTGTAAATTTAAGGGTCGAGGAAAGCTGGTAAAAACTCGGAATTTTAAAAATAATATATCGGCTTATTAACTTTTGTTACCCAGATACTTTTAATTTTTTTATGGCTGGTATTTTCTTACGAATTACACGCAAGAATTTTTTTTTTTTTCACAGGATCGTTAGATCAATATCCTTTTCAAGTTTTGGAGTTAATGCCATGCCTGGATTGCCGGATTACCCAGGTGACCTTTATCCCGATAATACTTGTAGCGATCCAGCTCGAAGCCGCCAGGTTTACAGACAGATTTAAAGCAGAGCGCATGAGCAATGTTTCGGTTACCCGCTTTCCTGTTGCTTGTTTAGATTGCTGCCGAGCATGATAACATGACGGTTAGCATTAGTTAACATCGGGTGAAGCAGATTCGACATCTTATGAGCTTCACACAACGCATTATTCTCTTAAGGTAACGAGACTCGAGCAAAACCCCACTTTCTGCATGACTATTAAATCGTCGTCTCGTTTTGTGAGAATATAGAAAAACCTCGACTAGATAATTCGAGCTGGCAAATGCTATCACTTGTTTGTCCCCTGAATACCACGTGACATTGCTTTTATCCCATCAATCCTAAAGCGCGTGCAAAGATGGCGGGTATCCTGAATAAAGTCTATTTCCTGACCCGTTACCTGGCATCACAATTCCTGGATTCCAGCTTAACCGGCTGGCTCCATTGGCGTATAATTTCGAAACTGCATTTTTGCTGTGTTTTACTTATGTGCCCTTGCAAATCAAGTCAGCCCTGGGAACCGGACCAGCCAGGCTCATGTAGTCAGGCCCTACACCTGCTAATAGCGCGGTAGAATTCACGTCACAACTTTTCCTTTGTCACAAGGCAGCTATTATACTTACGTTGACAATAGGGCACAGTTCCTTTCCAAAGTCCGTCGATTTGACAGTTCAGTGAATTATCCCCACCTGTAACGTAATGTCCAGTCTCACAACCATAGGTACAAACCGTGTTACGCCGGATGTTCGCTCTCTCGTCTGTGCAGCTTGAGGGAGTGATGGAGCCACGGAAGGGAGCTTCCAGAGCAGGACAGTAAATTTCTTTAAAGAGATTGGTACGTAAAAGCGTTAAGCACAAAAAAAAAGGAAACGCCACGCCAAAGATCTGGGTTCGGCTAATTCTACCCACAACCGTGCCATGATTAGTACAAATAAACAAACAAAACTTTTATTCGCAAATTCGCAAGAGAACGCTATTCAAGGCAGGGAAATGTACCCGTATTGAAAACGATGAAATGAGTAAACATAACAATGCAGAAGCTGATTTGTAGAGTTACACATTGGTAGAGTTCTTCTGCAATTCTTGAGCGCCATACCTTTCTTCTCTTCGCAAACAGTAACAGTTGTCATTCTAACACCTTTTGAAGGTATGGTTTCCTCATTCTTGTCATCTCGTTTCACAATTTTTGCCTCCATTTTTGGCCAGTCGAGTTTTCCTTAGGTTTTGGTTTCATCCTCCAAACAGAGTAGATATTGTGAGGTATGGACTGGTGCAAACCTTTGGGTGACAAAATTAACCTATCAATGCACTCGGTACCTTCACATCCTTGGTCATCATCCATTAATCGATACCCGGCATTACAGGAGCAGTAATATCCGCCTTCATAGTTGGTACACGTGTGTTCACAGCCGCCTTTATCTGCTTCGGCACATTCGTCAATGTCTAAGAAAGGAGATAAAGTGTTTTAAGGACCAAACTCCAGATACTAACAGAAAGAGATTTTTCGCGTTCCCCACATTTGCTCACTACTAGGGAGCTTTAGCAACGACGGCGACGAGCAAAACAACAACTCTCCACGTACATCACGCCTTCTTGTACATTTCTTTGCCTTTACCTTATGCAGCGTTTTCACATGGAGCATGTAAACACAAGACGATGAATGGTCCTTCTTTTTCTATAATTATTTGGGTTTACATATTGTATATCCTTATCAGACCTTAGATCACCGTTACCTTCGCAACCTCTCTTGTCCGGTTTCAGTTTGAAGCCGGCCCTGCAATCACAGTTGAAACTTCCACCTGTGTTATTACACACGTGTTCACATCCAGCGTTACTCAAGGTGCATTCGTTAAAATCTGAAAGATAAAGAAATTAACTTGTATAAGCAAGGGTTAATTTAGGTTGTTAAGCGTTCACAAAAAAGGTTTCCGGAGAATCCAGTTGGAAAGCAAACTGAACACTTTTTTTAAGTCGTTGCAGTGGAAAATTTCGGGGAACAACGGAACATCTGAAAGATGCGTCCTACACGGAATGTTCCAAACGGATATTCGTGTTCCATTTCTTCAAGCTACAATATCTCTGATACCGGTTTCAGGCCTTCGTGGCAGTTTTTCGGTAAATGAAAAAGATTTCTACAAATGATTAACGCCATTCCACGATGAAATTTACCAGTCCTAAATTTTACTTACCATTACCCAAACCGTAAACTTACCGGTTTGCCGAATATGTAGATGGTAAAACACCTTGGTTTCTTTGTGTTTAATGGATGAATTACCCCAATAGGCAAACACACTCAAGTTGTTCTGTCGTAGCACGCTTGATCAAAATGAAATTTATTGAACTGATTGAAAGGCTCCAACTTAGCGGGAGGTAGGAAATGGTAGGAGGGAAATGAAAGAAAGTCACATTAGAAATATGCAATGTTCAAGGCACCAAGAGAAGAGCTAGATAAGAGGTGATACCCTGAATTCGAAGCAGCTAGACAACCATTTCCATTTACCATTTAAATAAAAATAATTGCTCTGCTGTAGTACAAAGTGAAGTGTAGGGAGCCAGAAAATAACTATTGTACAAGGAACAAATATGCCGCTGTTTCTCACCTTCACACTCGAATTCACTGTTCTCTTTGAGTTCATATCCCTGTTTACATGCGCAGTGGTAGCTTCCAGGTGAATTGATACATAAACCACGTACGTAATCGCAACCTCCATTGTTAGACTGACATTCGTCTTTGTCTAAAAATTTTAAAAAAGGAAAGAAATTCTAGGCCGCGAGAAAAAGACTAAAGATCCACTAAAAGAGAACATTTTTTACCCTACAAGACTGTTTCGAATTGTCACCGCCATTGCTTCGGAACCATAATATTATATTGTCACATAATCTTGTATACTGCAAGTAACGGCGAATCGCGTCACAAACAAAATATCAAAAGTAAGTCGTTTCCACGGCGCAGGTGACTGTTGGCTACGATTCAGTGGCGTTTGTTCTAAGTTAGTAAATCAGCTTTCTAAAGTAAGACGTTGATAGTAGTTAAACTTATTGACGAGATCAAGCAAAACTAACTACGAGAGAACGACTGGAGAACTGACAATTTGACTAACAATAGACGACTATTTAACTGTGACAATAGACGGATCGAAACGCACCAATTACTGATTACGAGTCTTCATCGCCAATAACATTACGGCTTAACTGACAGACGATTAATAACATCGCAACGTAATTGACCAATCAGATCAATAACCAGAGTATAATACCATCAGCTGACGTGATACAACTCACGTTGACTCTGAAGATGACTACCGCACGGGTTGTCGAAACGTTAGTCACTGTCAACAACAACAGTCCTATTCAGGACTACGTTCACCCGGACGATCAAACTCAACCTACTTTTGAAATGACTCCTGGGTTCAAACCTTTCACAAACAAAATATCATGACTAAAAATTCATTCACTTTTCTCTTTGCTTTTAGTAATTAACGATGAAATAAAGATCTTCCGCGTTGGGTTTTGAAAATGATCTTTTCGACTTTGGAGGTCAGCGTCATTATGAAATAATTCAGTTTAAGAAAAAAAGGGCCCTCCTTTCACAGCTAACCTGCTAACCTGAAAAGAGTACCCCTACTGTATTATTATTTAGCCTTACATATTATTTAAAAAAAAGCTGACTAAATATCGGGATTTTATCCACAGTTATGAAATTTTTTTTGCAGGTCCGCATCCATTTTCAAGTTCAGTAAAAATCGAAACTGAGAAAGTCGAGTGCCTTGAGTCTTAATCAACACTTACCCATACAGGTCTTGGAGTCATAGGCGAGAGTATAGCCAGGCCAGCAGCCGCACTGAACTTTCAGGTTACACAGGTTATAACAAAGCTGTTGACAGCCGCCGTTATCAAGCTGGCATAGGTCTGCCAAGGAACCTAGATCGAGGAGACACAGACTAGTGAGACAACTTAAACGGTGAGCTGCCTACCGAAGAACAAGAGTCAAAGGATGCTTTCATATATTGTCATATATTTCATATTGTATTGGAACCTTTGAGCTGGTAGGTTAACACATGGGATTCGTCTAATCCTCACTGGACCAATCCTTAAAAGATACAATTGACCATCGTTGAATACTTCCGCCGCAAAAAAAATGTTTTCTGACAGGCTGGGAAACTGACACGCTTCCCTGTTTCTACCCTGTACCAACAGCTAAATATTTCAGATAAAATCAATAGTCAATCAATGAGGCTTCAGTCCGAGCTAGACCGAGAGATCTCCAGGCATGAACTTATGTCGGTATTCATGACAGAAAATATTGACAAACCGGCTGGTTCTTCCATGTTCGTCACATCAGCTACTTACCGACTCTGGAGTACACCATCACCTCACACATGGTCAAAATTCCTTCTCCAAACATCTGTACTGACACATATCGCCCTGGGATTGGTGGATCGCAAGAAAGTGATAAAGCTGCTCCCTGGCCCACGGACGTAACTCGGTCAGAACATGTGGGATTCTGTAAGTTATCCGTGTTAACACCAATTCTCACTTCAAAATTCTTAAGTCTCTCGTAGTAGTCAAAACGATTGATGATCTGCACGTCTGCAAAGAGAAATAAATATTGACTCACAATCGCAAAATTAAGGTAAGCACGCATTTTTCGCCTTATTATGCTTTATTACTAAAAATACTAACACTAGTTTTAAATTGTAATTTTATATCCCGGCGCCCTTAAGATCAAGTAGATTATCAAATAATTCATTCAACATCGTGCTGGGTAAAAACTCGAATTTGAATCATGAAAAATCAGCTGTGAATAGGATCTTCTGACGGGCATACGTCTTTCGCGTCGTTTATTATATGATCTGATAGTGAAAATTCTTTTGTAAGAAATAATTAACGTTTGTCAAACGGTAAGCGCCGTTACCTAGGTCATTTTGTTATTTCTTCACCGCTTCCTTGCAAGGATAAGGCTAAACTGTACCCATGGTATTAGACTACCTAATGCTCTAAAGAAACGGTTAGGATAACACAAAAAATCATAGATGACACAGTGCCATTGCCACATCTGGCGAGAAATCTTGACGAATCGTACCACGCTAAGGATAAAAAGGGTCCCTATTAACTAGGGTTATTTTTTATTTTAACTTTCAGACCCGCTACGCATTTATTTGAATTCCATCGTTTTGTTGTGCATTGCAGCTTGTCTCTAAAAATTAACACTATAACGGATCATAGGCATTCGTGCCTAGTGAACACTTTTCCGAAATGTGACTGTGATTCCACTTTAGAGATCTGCGCGGCGCAACTTCACCCCTTTACAGAAATCGTGCAGAAATCACCGTTATTATGTTGAACAGTAGCCCTGGCCTACAATGTATGGTTTTCGTGCCAGCGCAAAATCTATCCAGTATAGTTTGGTGAACATAGCCTTACACCACACACCTGTGACAATGTACTCCCTTCCAAGGTCAACCCTCCACCATGGATTCTGTTCTTTCTTGGTGTGCGTGCAGGATTTACTGCTATAATAAGGACCTAAGTTTCCATCTACTGCCCTGCTGCTGAAGCCATTGTAATCAGTACTGGATTGCGCTGTCGTTTTCTTTAAAGCAAGATCTGTTGAGTGGACAAAAGATGAAATCTTGAATATACAATCGCACTGCCAGTCACAGTGTATTCCCTATTAAGGGGATGACAAGCTAAGGCGCTGCCCAAAAACTTAACATTACTGCCCAATTTGAAAGACGTCATTATTTGAAATGAGACAAGATCTTAAATCAAGCCAGCATTATATTACCAGTCGATTAAAGACCTCGAGGTGACGAATGTAAATACAAGAGAAGAGGACTGAATACGTTCGTCATACTAGCTTACGAGGAAAGATAACCGTTAAAGTAAGCGGCCGTTAATGCAAACTGACTTACTTTTGTCGAACTTGGTACAAATGCTGACAACAGATTCGTCTACCACCTCAAACCTCTGGTCGAGTCTTCGCGTTGCAGCATTAAAATACGTGCACTTGTCCAAGCGTACAGTAGGATCAGCTTTGGATAGAAAATGACAATGGGATGTTTAGAACTACAACGCAGATTTTAAAACTTATAAGCCAAAAAATACCTGTCATTAGTTGGCCATTTACACTCCAAGTCATCGATCGTATTATCACTACATAAACCTTAACAAAGAGATTCACTTAAGGTAGAACCACAAAAGTTTTTTGATCGTTAAAGGACGCCTTAGGAAGTCCTTCGGACCCCGAATTACACCGGTCCAGGACATATCTTAAACAGACAAATGTTTTACTCGCGCAACCCGTTTACACGGAACAGTGGAAATTCTGTTACATTGTTTACACCAGTCCGTACGAATTTTTGCCATTGAAATGACTTTTTTTTTATCAAGGGCGAGTAACGTAGGCTCCAGGATTTTACTGCACAAACTGTGACAAAATTTGCACGGTGTAGGTGAGTACTCGTGAAAGTGGAACCGTACCGGTAAAAGAAATTGGCATTACTTCTGATCTTGCACACTTTGCCGATCAAAACTTACACGGTTCCGTCGGCCCCTTTCAAAACTTTGTTCGGACCCGTAGTAAACGGGGTCTTCATTCTGAACAAAAAGCCAATGTTGTATCAGGATAATATGGACGCTGAGACGAATGAAGTGTCAAAATGGCGGCAAATTTGAACGTTTCAAAAAAATTCACGTTATGTTCAAATCGCAAATGACGGCCGGTTTTACCGCAGAGGTTGTCGTAGTAATGTGTACTTTAATAAAAAAATAATAATAAATCTTTTGGGTTATGGGCACTTAAAATCTGCAACTGAATCTGAATTTTTACCGTCTCTGAGAGAAGAAAGCTTCGACCAACAAAAGTGCAAAACCTTCTATAGCTGCAAAAATTGAAACGGGTTCCTTTAACGTATCTGTATAAAGTGAAACTTTACTTCCGTGTCTTACTTGGTATAAAGTTGAACTTCAAATGCTGCTGAAAGGTTGAAGCGTCGGTGTTTTCACAGTTATCACCCAATACAATTTCATCAAAGTCTGGTGCCAGCATAGCCTAGTGACGTAAGACAGTAAAATAATCATAGTACACATGGTTTAAGGGACTTGAAACGTGAAAGGCTCGCTTTAAAAAGATCAAATTATGAAAGGCAAGAGCGGTCTCCAAGCTAAAACATGCGTGTAAAAGAAATTAAGACGGAATCTGCGAGGAAATTGAGTAATTTTCAGTGGACAAGAGCCTTGTACCAGAATAATTTCAAGAATATTGCATTCTTTTTTTACATTTTCCAAGGGCTAAGGATGTAATTAGTCATCTGTAATAACACCAAAGAAATTTCTCATGGGAGTCCGAGAAAATGAATGTCAAATTTCACAAGAATTTTGAAAACACAGGTAAAATTGTGAAAATTTCATGTGCAAGATGTAATTTTGTGAAATTTGACATTCATTTCATTTTCTCAATTTCCTGGTGGATTCCGTGTTAAAGCGTTAGCTTTTGTTACTTGCAACGATGCCGAAATTCCTCGTTTCATAAACTGCTATTTACGTCCTCGTTCTCCAAATAAGAACTGTTTTTAATAGCGTCCTCAAATAGACTTCAAGAGAGAATAATGGGATAGAGAGGGAGACGCCTAGTCTCGCCCTTGGGATTTGTGAATTTCAACAAGTTATTTTTGGATCAATTACACGCTTAAATTAATCAGAAGATACACCGACATCTTTGCCAGCTATAATTTAAGAAGCATGACTCATTACTGATTTTTCTTTGACTTCCACGTCACTTATCATATTCACACGAAGTGGCCGAGTATGAATGAAAACTTGAGCTTCTTGTCGTAATTTGTCCAAAAACAGGCTTACAGGGAAAAAAACACCGACAAAGTAAATCGTTCCCTAAAGTGATGTGTGATATTGTAAATGTGTGATATTAAAGTGATATTTGTAGTTGTCTTCTTTTCCCACGATATCGCATTTCAAAGCAGCTTCGCTGAAGTGTTAATGTTCACGAACAAACGTAAATAAAAGGACGCTAAATTCATATTTTGGAAAGTTTTATTGGAATTTCGACGCGTTTATCTTAACAAGCCATTCGGGTTTCACTTACCGCCTCGTGAAGTGGTCCACAGAAATATTTAATCAAATGTCAAGCATATGCAAACTCTGTGATTGGGAACGTTTAATGGTATTTTCTCAGCAACTACCACAAGAGCCTTGGATACCTGAAAATTCTTCAGGGCCCGTTAACTGAATTTCTTCAGTTCTAATACCGAAGCGGCACAAGACGTTCGGGATGAAGTAGATATAAAAGAAGCAAAAAGTTTTGGTTTGATTAAATAGCATGCGCTATGAGGCCCAAATAGCCAGATTTTGGCTACTCCGGCGCAGAGTTTTCCAGAGCTCACGCGCGCATTCCCAAACCCGTAAGCCCTGGGTCGAGAATGGATCAAGACAACAGTCGATCACTACCACTGATGAACGCTGAGCTACAGGGAACAATTTCAAGAATGAAGAATAACCGAATTCAACCAACGGCAACCATTAGTGTGGATTGTAATACACCATTCAGAAACAGCCACGGTGCTTCTAATAGTCCCGCACAGCTAACAGATGCTATCAACTGACGTCCCTGTGCGTACGTAATCAATATCAATTATTGATTACTGTAAGACAAACGATAAACCAAGCAATCATACGATAAATTTCGTTCTAATGGATACATTCGATAATAAACAATTGCGATTCTTTTAAGGTTCTTCAAATTGCGCTTTCAAGACTAAAACTCACCCCTGATTTAGTATTGACGCATTTCTTGCTATCCACGTGCTGCAATGATCCTCCAGTTGTAAAACTAAACTGATGACCGCCACATGACGAGTACAAACCAAGTGGAACGCCATCAGTTACTGCTGCCACTGGCTGCACGCATTTTCCACTCTTGGTGTGGATCCAGCTACCACTGTCTAATTTAAACTCCACTCTGATAGGGGTATGAAACAATTTGAATTTTTTCAATTTTGGAGAAACGTTTATTTACAAAGAATGAAGTGGCTCGTGTCAGGCCTGCGGGTTAGTAGCTTGATGCATCGCGGCCCTAGCTTCAAATTGCACGGTTCTAAAACAAAAACTATACGCCACTTGCACATCTCCCATAATGCACCTTATTTGCCACCCAAAATTTTGCACAAGCATTGTTTACAATAGCCTGCGTAGCAGGCGCTTGGAAGTATTTGGGCTCAAGAAAGAAAAGGCGCGCGAGCGGGAGACACGCGAGGGAGAGGGAGCGCCTGCCCGAGAGGCCCGATTGACCTCGCACAAACAAATCGTGCAGCCAAGAAGCGTTGTACATTTATATCCTAGGTCTTAATATATCTGTTATAAAGATCAGCTAGTGGGCTATCTGATGATAGAGCGATGGAGCAATAAACCGACTGTTAACACACAGCTTTAATTTTTTTTACCACGGGCACACTAAATACGAAGAACAGGGTCAAAAATGGGTATTTCTCAAATAATGCAGGCTGTGTATTATAAAAAGTTAAATATTATTCTCTCAGATTACAGAGTCACAACTGCACAGACACCGAAGATCGCAGCGTACGTGAAAAAGGAGCATTGCTTTTGCTGCGCAATATAGCAGTCGTTTTTGAAGCAGACTTGTCTTACTAAGCCGGACTTTAACTTTAAGCGGCCAAACTGTACCGAGACGTTTTTAAAGGCTGCAGAAGCGATATCTAAACGTCAGTCGCCTTCGAACAAATAATAACAATAGCGAAAGGTTTTCCAAATTCATGCCCCCGGTATATGTATCATTTCATCAATCCTGTCCAGGTTTTGATGGCATGCGTTCCGTTCTCTATTAGCAAAGAATATTATTTCCTCTGATCTTCTTTTCAACGATTCGACAGATCTTTTGTCTGTCGCTACTCCTACTAATGCGTCCTTGGTGTCCGTCAAATCTTTCCGTAAATACCGCTGGAACACTCCAACTTTTCTTTTAGATAACAGCCACATAGTCCCACTGAACCATACTGAAGTGACCTCCAAGATCTGAACTTTTATTATGCCATTTAGTGGTGTAATATAATATTGTACCTTGTCCATGTATTACATGTTTACCAGCGATCTCGTGTTTTCTTTGATTCACAGTTTTTCACGCCTAACGCGAATACTTATCCCCTTAACAGACTCTCAACCAATAGGAAATTTCCGCACTCTCGGAAAGCGAGTTGAAACGATTTTCATGGGCCTCTCGGGCAGGCGCTCCCTCTTTCCTCGCGTGTCTCCCTAGCGCGCCCCGTTTTTTCTTGTGCCCACTTCTTCCAATTTTCAATTCGAATTCTCTTAGGATGGCTGTAATACCCAGGAGAAATAAAAAACAAAGGTTAGGCAAAATTTTGGCGGGCAAATAAGGTGCATTATGGGAGATTTGCAAGTGGCGTATAGAAGGCGTCGTCGTACATACATGATAGGATCAAAAGTTGAAGAAGCTGGCATGGTTAAGCAATTTTGAGCTCTTTGAAAGCAGTAACAAAGGAAATGGCAGCAATCAAAAACTACAAAATTGCTAGGTAGAAAAACTCACGCTCATACCTTCTTTGTAAAATTTTTCCAAAACCATTCGTAATATCAGAATCTTGATTTAAGAGATAATTAATTAATTTTCAGAGTTGTTATTTTCATAGCTTGGTCAGACAATGATAAGCAGACTTTTAGGAGGCATAAATGTCAACAAAGATTCGCCCATAGTTTTGGAGGATACAATAACCGCTTCAACTCGTTCTAATACTCAGTGTTTGAAAATCCCAAGACTCTCCCTTTTTTTAAAAAAAATAAACATTAATAGGGTGTAAGGTTTACGTACCGGTCCATATTACAACTAGAATAAAGTTCCATTCTTTCTCCATCAGATACACTGTCACCTCCTCCAACTGGACGGATGCATTTTAAGGAACCAAAGTGAACCAAGGAGCCTGGTCCATTCACACTTGTTGATCCTAAACAATCAAAAATACGAGGTTTAGACGTTGTTATGAAAACTGCGACAACAACAACAACAACAAACTTTATTATGAACGCATCAACAATACAACAGAGTTTAATGTTTAATGTTCCCCCGCAAATAGAAAAATCTAGTCGAGGCGGGGGAAGGTGAAAAAAGAGAAAGAAATATTAATGCTATTAGAAATAAAAAACAAAACAAAAAACAAACCAAAAAGCATATTGAGTACAAAAAAATAAATCAAATAAATAAATTCTTGATAAAGTATATACAGTACATAACACATTATATTATATCAACAGTATAGTATTATTTAATTAAAATGTCCATAAATAAATGAATAGATTGATTAATGAGTATTTAGCAGTGGTGTCGTGATCGTACAAAACAGTTTCACTAATCTAGTATGTTTCAAAATATAAATCGTTTTTGTTCTTGAACATAGACAAGGATGATAGCCATCAGAAACAGGGGAAAATTTTGGATGCGAACTGCAAACATGAAATAAACACTGACCTAGAGTCCAGCACATATCAGCTCTTCGTCTTTTGATGGACCTAACTGCAAGATCGCACTGGAAATTCTGATCATCTTGCCTATGGTCGCATTTGCTTTGGATCAACTTGGAGCCTTGGGATGCTCCGTTCGTGTCAATACACAACTCCGAATACAAATTCTACGAAGCAACGACAAATGGAGACACCTTTAAAGATTTAGAATGTTACGTTCATATCCCAACAGCAAATTTACTCAGGCTTAACATCCGACTAGCAGAGCCTTCTTTATTTTTTTTCAGTTCTGACTGAATTGACTCAAGCCATTGAAGTCGCCGCAGCCCATACCTCTGGACTACTCAACCTTGATTTCTCCTGTCAAACTAGAAGTTTTTCGAGTGCCTGCATCTTTTTATTGATAAACCGATATTTATAACTGAGCCCTCTGTGCCAATTAACGCTCGGTGATTAGGCCTGGGTTCGAAACTGTATCCTATCAACGTGTATTTCTTGCACAACGAAGATCTTACTCTATCCACGCAGATACGCCAAAATCAAACAAGCGAAAAGAAATTTCCTACCTTAATTTGCCCTTTCGGTGTATAATACCAGGTCTGTCTATCGTCCGTGTCATTGCATCCCGTCACTTTAATGTAGCTACCTTCTGTTTTGATGTCCACATAAAGGCAAGGTCCATATCTGTCGTCTGTGGCTGACTGTTGATTCTCAATCATGAAGTGTTCTTAAAAGTTGAAAGAGGTCGGTCGTTTAGAAATGGAGACATGAGCAGTATACTTCTTTGAGTCCCTTAACTTTAGAGTCATCAATTTTACAAAACTACGGAGAAATAGGTTTCTCCTAATTCGTGTTTTAGATTGTACACCTGAAAGTAGCAACTCCAAAATCTCTTTCTGGACAGTGGAGTGAACGTTCTAGGATCAGAATGATTAGAAATCGTAACCGTAATCCATCATTGGGTGTTGTATCTACAGGTCATTATAAATACTGAATGTAGCCTACATTGTTTCGCTTATGCATTTATAAAAAGGTGCTTCGTACATTTAAGTTTGCTTATTGTAAACTATTTCTCTTCTGAAGGGGGCGCCAGCAGTTCCACCAACCATGTATACATTATGCTATACTGTTGAAGTTGTACTTCTAAAACCTTAGTCATTTATGAAAAGAAAACAAAGAAAATCTCTGTCGAATCCTGTATTACCACTTGGAAACACCTGCAGTTCAATTTAAAACCTTGGCAGTGCCTCGTTTGTTTGTTTGTCTTTAATCCATTTGATGTTTGAATAATTTATAAAACATTCATTATGGTGTCTGAAATATTACCTGAAAGCTGGAAGTCAACAGCAGGGTTCGGTTTATCGTAATAGTTCTCTGAAGTGTCTGTTGGATTCTTTTTGTTCATCTTGTCCTTGTACCAACTAGTGGCACTATCCGATCCCGTTAAAAGACTGTCTATAATTGACTGCCGGCTGCTCAGTTTTAGAGCGATGGAGAGGTAAAGGTTTTTTCCAAATATGGCCATATCTACACCCGCGGCAAAAGTCACGTCTGGGAAGCCTTCACCAGCGTATGTTGCCAAGCCAAACTCAATGACGATGCTATTGGGACATAAAGAACTGTTGGTAAACTGCAGGTTTGCTGAGTGAGCACCAGGCTCGAACTCCAGCTAGACTACTGACCAGGGTGTCCAAAACTAGTGAGATCATCATCTTTTCGAAGCCGTTGGCCACACTACTGTTCCAACTAAGCATTGAACGTTTCCTAATGGGGAACTACTGATGATATGGTCATGGTAGAAAAATCGTTAAAACTTCTCACAGCTTCGAATCTTGATTGAAAGGCTAACTGTTACCTAAATTTTAATTATCACAGTTAAAAAGTAAAAGTGGTTGTTCAATAACCCCTGGTAACTTTTCTGTGTTGCCTCTTTCAGCCCTACAAAGGAGGGTATTTCCTAAATTTAAGTCATGTCTTATCAGCGACCGCACGTGGAGCACCGTGAGTTTAAAAAAAAAATGGTATCACGTGACTGTACAACCCTCCTTTTGACGTCTGATACACCGCCTATGAGAGCGCCGCTTTTAGACTTTATATCTTTGTTATGTTGCTATGCACTACCAGTCGTAAAGTTTTTTCTTATCAAAGTAGAGAAAGCCGATGCTACGTGATGTTGGGCGTACAAGGACAGAGGCTGTCGTGCAGAAGTAGAAAAAGAGGGATATATTTACGGGACACCCAAGGAACTGGGGCACGTTAAATCTTTGATGTTCCTTTACAGGAACTTAAAGCGGGATTACGGTACCCAGACAAAGTGTTCTTTTCCCCTAAATGGACGTGTCTATTAAGCGTATAAGAGAGGACGTTTTACCGGGACCAAACGTGTTCCCTGAATGGATGGAGGTGTCTCTTAAAGAGAGGTGTTCCAAAAGCAGAGGTACCACTGTAGTGGGCATATAAAAACGGAAACCAAAATAATCTAATGCTCTAAAGAGGAAGGATGTCATAAGAAAAAATCTTGATACATCTACCTGTTTACCCTGAAAGCGGTGAGGAGGAAGTTGATTGCGGCACCCACCCATGCAGTCGCCTTTTCGGTTAAGTACAAGGCACCAACCGCCACATCCAGAAAATTGCAGAGACCCTTGCCGATAGCCTCTACAAAGTTACACGATCCTTCACAAAGATGAGCGATGCCTGAAAACAAACACGGGTGTCCCATATGTATTGTTATCAAGAACAAGCCATCAAATCTTAAACCATACCGTTTGAAAACCTGCAGCCTAATTTTCCAACAGGAAAGATGAATACCTTGCACGAGTCGTAGTAAGTACAAACTTTCGCCCAAAAATTGAAATGTGGAAGAATTAAACAACTTTTTCAGCATTTGTTTTTTTTCAAAATCTATATTAACGGGATAACTTTAGCGAAAATATCCTCCACGGTTCCCTCTTGATCCGACTGTGCACAAAAATAGTAAGTCTTGACTCTGGTGAATAATTTTATTTGCTGCATCGAGTCTCCCAGCTATCGGCATTCCAGTCCTTGCAGTTTTTTGTCTTGGCAATCAAAAGCCTTTAATTCCGAAAAAATAAGTGATTTCATGCTTCTTGTGACTGTTTAATAAGGAATCTTTCCAGCTACCAGTGAGTGGGGCGTTCCCGCCACCCGGGACAAATGTCGGATTGATTTTTATGTCGTGAAAGCGAAGCGTAAGACCTCTCTGCTCACTGTTTCCGAATTTTCGTTTCTTTCGTCTTAACGAGTCCAAAGAAGTTGAGATCAATAATCTCACATTGCATTCTCCCAAACAAAAGTACACTTACAGTGGCTGTCGCTACAAACACTAATTTTTTAGGCTGCAACCGTCTATTATTTTTCTTTCCAAAGTTACTCCACGCGTAACCTATGCACGCGAACGTCCTAATCCCATATTGTAACGTCCCAAGCTGGGATAAGAACTGAACGGATTTTAAGAAAAAAGGCGGACTGCAAGCAGTCTGCTAATTTTTTTAAAGGAAACATTACTAACCTGCGCAAGATCCTCCAACAATTCCTTCACAGATTAATTTACTGACAAAACGACGCCGCCGAAGATGATGGGCAAAATTGTCGTTGCGTAGTTTGTCGAGTCCGCGCTTCCTCTTCCAGCCCTTGAAAACTTTCTTGAGGACTTTTTTGACCTAAACACATTTGAGGCCGAGAAAAAAACGAAACAATCTTTAAAAATACGTGAAAATGTAAGTTGTGATGCAAGGGCTGGAGGTACATGTACGACGCTTAGCAGAAGTACGTTTAAACAACGAAGCATGCACGCGACAACTATATAAATGATAGTGCAAGGTGTCGAGAGGATATCTCACTCGTGAGATATTGTTTTTGACATAGTATTTTGGTCAAGATTCGCGCATAAGTGAATTTTTAGTTTTTACTCATATTTTTAAAAAATCCCGGTGAAACGTACATAATTTTGAATGAAACATACTCCAGTAACAGGACGCTTCCTATTATGGGTTAGGGACTCTTTGGTAAAGCCCCCCCCCTCCCCAAAAAAGAGCGGGCATTATTGAACATTAGACACAACCAAACTCTATCTGTGCCTTTCAGGGGCGTGCCCCTGTTGCCTGAATGTCTTTTTCTTTGGATTTAGACTTCTTTGTTACTTATTTATAAAATTCCCTTTTTCTTCTGCCTTCTTCCAATCTCGCTTCCATGAAAAAGTTCGTCCTGACACAAATGGGATCATTATAAATTTCTGGGAAACTGCCCACCAAAATAAACATACATGCTACCCCTATAGCGGAAAAGAACATCTTTTCGCGCCACTATTAAGTAAGCTAGTTACTAGGGAGATTAAGTCGAGGTCCCAAGGGGTGCGCTCAAGCGAGGGACTTTACTGTATTCGTGAATACACATGATAGTTGTCACATCTGCAACACAGAGGCCAACATAATGAAAATAGCACACAAACTATTATCCAAAATTTACCGGAGCAAAGACGTTTTTGGTAATCCACTTGCCAGCAGCGTCCAAGAAACCTTTACAGTCTTTCTCCGCTTGTTTGCATTTGAGACTTTTACAGTTATCACACTTGAGTGACATCTTTCTTTTGCAGTCCTCTTTCGCTTTGACAACTGATTCTCTCGCTTCCCTCAATTCTTTCTCCGCTGCATCGAAAGCAGCTCTGACTGCCTTTGCAGCAGCGTCTAAAGCCTACAAAAAAGAAGGAAAAAAAGAAACAAGGATTTACCTCGGAGAAGTGTCGAACGACACTTGTGTTAGTTACTACTGGTATTGATAGAAATGTGATGGTGATAATTGGACCATTGCCGTACTTACGAATTGTTCTATATTTGGGTGCTATCTACCCAGGCGGGTGCAGTCAAGATTAAAGCGACATTAGAGGTAAAAATCAGACTAACAACTCACCAGTTAGCCTGGGAAAACAGCCGACATTTCGCGACGCCATCACTTCGGTTTCCCAGTAACCTGCGATCAGGTGGTCCTTCCTCCGTTTTTCTCTAGCCACCGCTCTTCCCCGAAAACTGAGAAAGCCTGATCGCAGTTTCCCTGCGAAATGACGGCCGAGCAACGAGCGTAGAAACTCCATATATACTAATAACGAGTTACTAACCAGATATGGGAAGTGCTTCTGATTGGTTAAAAGCATATTCCCAACGCAGCAGAATCAATAAATTTAAAGGTTCACAGACGTACACGAGTGATGCATATCACGGCTTCAGTACCACCGTTTTTTCCTATAAACCTTCTCAAGCCATGACAGCTAAGTTAAAGAAGAAAGAGCTTTCTTCTTACGTCATTTATTCCAGACAAGTCCACGGTAACCTTAACGTAGAACTGGGCAGAAGCGAAGGTTGAACTGTAAGAAGCCGTGAGGAACACCTCAGCTTTTATAATCTTAAGAAAGTTTCCTTGAATCAGCAGCTCCATTCTGGACATTGTAAAGTTCAAACGGCAATAGGTTGAGATTCCAAGCAGCTCCGCATACCCCTCAAAGTACGCCTGATTGAAAAAAAAAACGGTCATTAGCAAACAAAATAGGAACCCTTTTAACTGAATATCTTCTGCCCCTGGCCTGTTTACAAATTGCTTAAAATTGTTAATTTAGAGACTTTAATATTTGAAACTTCTTAATAAGCTTACTACATCAGGCATACGCATATCAACGAGCGCCTTTCTCTCCGTTTTTCTTTTCTATTTCTTTCCCTTTTTTTTTTGGTACCTCAAGCTGACAAGATTGGACAGTTCTTAAAAGGGTTACCCAGGGTAGTATTGCTAATCGTTTTTAAACCGCGAAAATTAACCAGGATATTATTCCAAAGCACTGAATCTCCAGTGTTAAGGGCAAATTGTGAAAGTGGAAGTGGTAAGTCTTAGTTCATTGTTAAAAAAAAAAACAAAAGCAAATTCCCTGTAGCTAACTAGTATGGGTACTAGTCCGATGGACCGAATGCTCACATTTTTTCCTGTTTCCACCTTCGTTTCTTTAGAAGTGTTAAAGACGTTCGTCATTTAAAGGTATTATAATACCTTTACTGCCCACTTTTTTATTATGTATGCATATTATGTCTTGCCCAATAAAGTATGAACGGGTTGTGCTTCAATTTTTTCTTTGAAATAAAAGAAAATAATATTTAAACCTAGGGAAAGATTGATAACTAACTAAACTAAGAGGAGTTTGGAGGATTTGTTTGGATTTGTACCAATGAACGTAAAAAAAAAAACCGTAAATTTCATGGTTCGTCAATTAAACGACCTGTAAACGTTTACGTCAACTCCTGTCAACTTACCTCAACGTTAAACCTATCCCGCCTGGCATTGACATAGAACCATGGTCCCAGTGAAGAGTCGCTTGGGCTTCGGGTAATTTTAGCAATACCTAAAATGTCCACTGGGTCAGGCTTTAAGTCCACAAAAATTAGCTTAAGAGGAAAAAAAGAAAAAGTTCTAATTACCCTTAATATGTGATTGGGGTAGAGGTCTTTGTCTGGGAGGGGGGTTTGAACGCCTATGACATTGGGAAGCTTAAGCAACGACAAAGGCAACGGTAGCCAAAACGTCACTCCACCCATAAAATAAAAGGATTCGCGCTGTTTTAAACATCATCCCTGTAATTCCAACTCGTTTAATTTGTCAAAGTTTGGCGATTTTTTAGAAGTTGAATTTTAAAGGATTGTATCTAAGTTCATAAAAGCTAGGGGAAAAAGAAAATCGTTGTCTTGTGTTTAGGTCTTCAAAAGAACGTGAAATTAGGAAGTTTCACGTCATAGTCGTACAGTGAGGGCAAAGCAGCGTAAAAAAAGCGTGATGCACGTACAAAGTTGTTCTTTTGCTTGTCTAAACCTACTACTTTGCCGTTCTCGTTTCCGTCGCCGTCGTCGTTGCTTAAGCCTCCTACTCCCTCGCTCAAGTCGCGTGTCTAGGAATTAGTCATGGAGAGCTGCAAAAATGCATAACCGTCCTGAAAACTACTAGAATCAGCTTTACAACACCCAACCGTGTTTTTAGAGGACGCGCGTACTGAATACCGCCGGAAGCAGCCACAGCACCGGCCCAGAGTGACAAATAACAATAAAGGTCTGTAAATTTATAGCTCGGCAAAGAACGTAGAGAGGCAAGTCCCGTAGCTACTACTCATTGGTAGGGGCAAATACGATGTTTCATTTGGTACGTATTGACCTTTGGTACACATAATACATGATTAAATGTACATTAAGAGTTTCTTTGAAAATTTCATCGGTGTTGTAAGGCAATACAAACATCAGAGTTTGGTTCCAATTTAAGTATTGCTTGGAGATAAAACGCATAGACGACAACACCGAGGTCTACATTCCCTACACGTTTCGAACAAACAAGAGGGTTCTCCCAAGTTCCCTTCGAATTGACAAGGAAGGATGAAGAGACAAAGCCCACAGCTTCATGACAAAGCCCAATGACGCGATCATCTGAAGTGAGACAAGGGCATGAATCATGGCTATCACTAATCTTACCAGGCTTTAGGGGTCCGCCCTGGGCTCAGTCGAGCCCGTCCCTTTCTGCTCGGCAGCGAGACGGGCGGGCATCCAACTAAGTTGACTACGCGGTGATTGTGGGAAGGCATTTCATAAAAGTCGAGTATTGTTGGTTACTTACCGTTTGTGATAACTTGATTTCTGCATAAATTCCCCAACCCAGAATGTTAACCTCTCCTTTCATATAGAAACCTTCGTGGATAAACGGGCCATCCGCTATTCCGAGATCAACGTCGGCCGAAGATTTCGCAACCTAACAAAAAAATTTGAAGTCCGTAATTGGGAAAGAAAATTGCTATTTATCAGTGTAACACAAGTTACTTTAAAGGCCAAGTAGAAGACTGTTTTAACCTTTTGACTCCTAAAATTAAACAGCCACTTTCTTGGATACACCATCTCCGATTTCGTGATGTTAAAAAATGACATCAAAGCTTAGTCAATACAGTTCAGGTATAATTCGGAAGACAACAAATTAAACAAATTTAAATAAAATGGCTTTATGTCACAGTCAGAAGGTTTAATTTGGCCCCACTCAGATTCAAAGCAAGAAGAGTACTACTAAAGACCATCACATTCTAATATGAGGACAACTGCGAAAACGCGAGATTTTCCCATCATCATTATCATTATCATTATCATTTTGCGATCGAGAGAGGGCTTTACTTTCAGTTACAATAAAACCATGTTAACGTTTGCAGTAGTGAAAAAAAGGAAAAGGAATCTTTCCAATATTTCTGTTTTCTAGGAATATACAAAAAAAAAGCGGAGGTCAAATTTAAAGGAGCTGCGTCACGAAATTCAGTCAAATCAGGTTATTGCAAAATGCTCGTCAAATTAAAAGAAACATAAAAATAACCGCGTAAAAAATTAAAGAAAGGTTAAAATAACACAACAAATACAACAGATGCCACGGATGGGCAAAACTGAAGAAGATTGAAACGGATTGAAATGAGGGTTTTTGAAAACTGTTCAGCCTAACAGCTTTTCAAAGTTGATCTCTGCTGTTTGCAACTTCAAAAATAATGCTCAGGAGACATATTTGTTTGTCTCGAATCTCTGATTTTGTCATTTCCATGTAATTTCCTTGCTTACTTTAAGTTCCATACCGATTGAGGGCGAGAAATTGGCAAAATTAAACAAAATGAACTGGACTGCCGTGACACAGCCCCTTCAAATCTCGTTCTCGTAATCGTCCTCGTCTTGGAATCCAAAGGTCTCTAATATCTAGCTTACAGTCGCCCCTTGTGGAAAGCCGGTAGCTGCTATTGGAGGTGGAAGTTCAAAAGTTGCTCCCAGCAATCTGAAGATCTTCCCAAATGTGAGAGCTGATATATTAGCATAAAAGAACTGTGGATCTCCGACACCAAAGTACCCTTCAGCACCGAAACAATGGCCCTGGAAATAATATACATTTTATTTATTACTTGATGTTATAAAATGAATTAATATTTTTGTAGGAGTGCTTGCTCAACTACTTTATTCCAATCGCATTTTAAAGAAACAGATTTTTTTAATTGCTGGTTTTCACATGGCAAACAATTCATACGGAGTTTTTGACAAGCGTTCTACGAAGATCCATATAAAGCTTATTATAAGATATCTTCTTAGACTTGCGTTAGCATGGAAAAATTGAGATGTTTTTTAAGAGTTCAGTGTCTTTTAAACATCTTCCAGTTATAGCAAAATTGAAGCATCTTTGTCAGCATGACAAGGGATAAACCGTCGGTCTTGTGGATTTGTCTCCTGTGAAGACTGCTCACAGTCAGTTGTAGGTATATTGAAACTAAACGAAGCATACTACGGTTCAGTAACGTATAAGTCTACACTTGTATAAATTAACGTAAAATGGCTTTACTTTGCAAATCGTGCATGGTAACTCACGTCGTTATTGAAATCTGCTGGTATAAGACAGTCGTATCCAAATTCGACTCTCATTCCAAATTGCACACCAGTTATGGGTATAGGCACTCCAACTTTGTAAGTCAACCTGTCAATCAAAGCCATTACATGAGATATTACTAGTAGAGCGGCGGTTGGAAATCGAGCCAGAAGTGATCACATTCTGTATGCGGACGACGTTAAGCCCCTTCAATTTAACAAAAATGCTTGATTGTTATAATTGCCAAGCATGTTAAACACATAAATACGTTATACTTAACACGTCCAGAGTTCAAATAAAGATCGCTATACATGTATATATATACTTGTCTGAAATGGACGACTAATATACTAGTAATACTTGACACCACAGCTGCCCCCGCTCTGTAGATTGTTGGTCAATATTATTCTTGCTTGTTGTGTAGCTCTTTGAAATATACCGATTCATAATGAAGAATTTCACACATATTCCATACAACAGGTGAGATAAATACAGGAAACGCAAGGTTCCATGCACAGTTTCAATTCGATTTACACAGCTTTGATCAAAACATTCTCAGTTTCGAGAATAATTTATTCTAAACCATAAGAAAAGATTTAATTAGAAGTTGAATTTTTCGCTATTACTCTTTCACTTTTTACATTCAGTTCATTTTATTTGCCGGAAAGTAATTAAAAGGACGTTTGATCATATTCACGCTCACGCTTTCTAGTGTTATTTTTAAATTTTACAGCGGAAGGACATCTGTGAGCAGGGGATAAGTCAGCACAGAATTTGATTGTCGGCGAATTTCTGTAATCGTCCATCGTTCTGCTAGTGATAAGCTAGACGTTGTTGACTCGTCTTGCTTGTTTGGGGCTGCAGGGGCTCTAAGGGGCTAAGTCTTATTCCGGTCAAAGAGAGAGAAAGAGTGTCTGGCAAGGTTTCTAATCAAAGATTTGTGAACTCGTGTCTGGCAAACCCTCCAAGTGTTTATATATACACAGCTATACGCACCTTATAACTTGTGCTTAACGAGTGTCTTTTGGTCCATAACTTTCAAATTAACTGCTCCACAGAATGTCACTGATAACACGTAACCCAAAAGAGTATCGAAGTATGACTGCACAATAAATGTCACAAAATCTATCTAAGCGGTCGCTTCAGGTTTTTCTGTCTTTACGTCATCCTAACCATTTCGTACTTGCGGGCGCAAACAATAGAAACGTCATCATTACCTACCGATTCCTTGCTGCCCCTGTTCAAGCAAATGGAGATTTTTTCTATATTGTCTTTATGACTGTATATTTCAACTGTAAGTACTTTCCTTAATATATGCGCGAGTTACTAGAGTGCCTACTCAGGATTTCCCCTTCTGGGCGAAATCCCTGCGGGGGCAATAAATGCGGAAAGAAATATGACTTCAAAAAGTACGTTTCGGTGAAAAGGTTTTGTAGGAAAAAGAATTTATTTCCTTATAATCATTATGCTTAAATGTAATGATCTTTACATAATTGTTGTGGCTCAAAAGACCTTTCCCGCATGCGCATTCCGCTGCAGTGAGCAAACATAAAGAAATGAGGTCGAGGCCCGGGTGAACAAATTCATACAGCTCACTGTAAATTGTCCATCCGAGCCTCGAGTTGATGCCTAAGTTTCACAGGAATGCAGCAAGGGTAGATTTGATCTTCGGTCAAATTGTTATTTACCTTTGTTTCAAATTCACTATCATACATTCCCATACTCAGAAAGAAAATTCAAACTAAAGATAAAATTGAACCACAACACATCCATCGTCAAATTACTGACAACAACGTTTTCTTCGGGTTCTTAAACTACCTTGGTCTGTATGGTAAAGAGGTTGGCTTGGAAATTCTTGAAACTAATTTAACGAGAGTGGAATAAATAAAAGAAATCTCCCGTAGTTTTCCAAGACAAGAGGTTAACGACCCATTCTCTTAGCAATCCACTTCTCCCTTGAGCAGCTTAGTTTTACCTTAAGGTGAATAAAGAGCTGTCTCCGGTATCTCAAATATAAGTTTTAGTGTAGTTCACCCCATGTTTTTAAGAAAGTATTGCTTGCACCATCTTTTAAGTTGTCACTGAAGGATTAATTAGTAATAACATGCATGTAATTTTTGCTTTTACTTAGTTAAGAATAAGCGTTCTTGTTGTAACTACTGTTTTATCTTGTTTGATCTCATTGTAAATACCGTTATTGTAACTACTTACTGGCTGAATACCAGTTAGTGATAAAATTCATTCATTAACAATTATTCTTTGAAATCGAGGTAAATATTCTCAAAGCCACTATTCACCGAGATTGAAAAGAATAATTGTTTTAGTATATACACCGAAGTGATCTCAACAAAATCAGAGAGGAAACCATTAAAAAGTACGATTTGATTGACAGATCAAATCACGCGTAAGTTTAAAAATAGATCTTTGCAGAATTTTCAAACATGGCAATTCACAAGTTTATCATTTCGCAAACAACAGCGTAATGGCTTAAATGGAACTGCTAAAAGTTTGAACTGTTTCCTTACCGGAGAAGAAAAGTAGAGCTTTGTTGTTTTCTGTTGACTCGCCAAGTTTACAGCCAAAAGGGTTGGTTGTGTCGTTCTTCGCATGAAGTGCTGACAAAAAATGGCGGCTCGGTTGCTCGAGGTAAGACGTCGTCTTCCTGTATCATTTTCTTTCCTGTTTACTTGAAACGTAGAATTTCTGCAAACATTTCCTTTTAAATTTGTTTGTCATAAGTAAACTTCAATTTTTGAGCCAAAATTTTCTTGTCAGAAAACGCTGAGTTCACGAAAAGGCTTCTTCTTCGCGAATACACGGGAGTTGTAAACAATCCATCGAGCATAAAACTCAGCTACAAGTAAATTGAAAAACGCCGTATTGAATCCTTCCAAGTCTTTTCTTGCCTTAAAAAAAGTCAAACCTAGGATTTTGTCGACTTTTAAAAGATCGTTCTTTAAAAAAATGAGAAAAACACCGAGCTCACACATTATCCACTCGCTAGGAGGTGAATATCGTTGAATAGTCCGAGATGGCGAACCAATCAGATTGCTTAAATCGGCAAGATCACTGAGTGTGTATATACTAAACACGGTTATATTATGAAGATATCATCGTTTCTCAGGCATAAGTTGTATAAGCAAACGATTATAATGACGAAGAAGAGAAGGAGGATAACGTATGCCCTTACGTTCAAAACTGTTGCAGCGTCATTCAACAGCTTCTTACCCAAGAAAGATGTTTCCTAACGATAACCAAGGGATCCAAAAGGCTTTTCGCCACATTCCGGGCATGACCAGTTTTCCGGAAACTTTCTGTTCTTTAAAGTCGTACTCCAACACACCAAAGAGTAACAGATCATTTCCAGCAGCTATGATGCCGTCCCGTTCGATCTCGCCGTTCACAGGTATTTTTATATCCACGCGGAAGCCCAGTTTGACATGTGTGTGGGTAGCTTTGAATTCCGCCTAACAGTTACACAACAGAGAGGTTATGGTTCGCACACAACTCTAGACTGAGAAGCTGTCTTTATTTTTATTTAGTTAGTAAACAGCTGAATATATCTTTATACTTAAACTGCTAAAAACGATCCATGCTGGTGGTATGTCTTTGCCTTTTTCAACTAGCAAAGTGAGAAAGTACAAAAGCTCACCTCGACGTACAACTCAAGCCTATCAAATGCCAGTCCATCCCAGAGTTTAATATTACGAAACCCGGTCGTGACTTTGATCTTTTTCCATTCAAATTGTCCACTAATATACCACTTGATGGTTGGTCCCAGAATCATCTTGCAAATTTCACAGAATTTGTTATTTGAACAGTCCTTCGGTAAGGTAATTTGGGCCGCGACGAAAATACCTTAAATGCAAAAATGGATAGTTAGTAAACAAAACAAAATAAATTGACCATCAGTGTGACTATAAACGTGAGAAGCGACACTGAGACAACCAATGCAAAGTACAGTACTAACCGCCTTTTAAGAATATATTGTTATTCAATAGACCTTTTTACCGATACGGCGGCCATATTGAATTACTTAGATTTAAGGAACATTATGGGATGCCTAGGGGGCATGAGCACGTCCCAACATACTCGCTCAGTATTTACGCGCGCTTTTCAGGCCAATTTTTCTTTAAGTTTTAGTCTTTTTTCTGAAAGTAGTAAAATGGCAGCTTTAACTGGCTCGAAAGGTGCGCACAACTTAGTCTATCCTCATCAGTCTACTTCCACTTTATCTTTACCTTACATTCTTCTTACCTCCTGGGACAGCGACGGTATGAAAACTTTTGAGCGGTTCTTTAGAAAACGTGGTGGTACTATCAACAAGGACCTGCTGAAATCCTAGTGAATCGGGAACACTAAAGCTTACACCAACCTATAACAGGTAATTGAAAATTTTAACATGTAAATTTCTTAAGAACTACAGCGGAACCTCGATATAACCAAGGGCCAAAGGACCGACAAAGTATCTTTGTTACAAAAAAGTTTCGCAATATCGAAGCTCTTTTCCACATATTTCACTATTACAGGCAGGAAGAATAAAGTTCTTTGTACCAAGGACTTCGTAAAATAAAGATTCGTCATATCGAAGTTGGACTTTAAGTAGTAGAATAATTATTACCCCTGAGGTACTCTTATTTTAGTGTCATATTAAGTAATAATGTATTTAACGTAGCCTTGACAGAAGGATATCTGTATCAAAACATAACACTAGTGCAGTTATTTAGCAGATGTTAACACGTTGAAAATATCTTTTTCGGTCAATATTTCTTAAATGCGACCTTTTTCATTAACAGGAAAATTTGTATCCCTCGGTGAACTGGAAATTTCCCCTACCCAAACAAAGCCTCGTTAACAATACAAAAGTATCCGAATAACTCAGTAATCACCGTGCACCATTTAAAAGATGAAAGAAAGATTAAATAAAATGTCTATGCGATTCTTCTAAATATCTATCAGTGGGCACACTAAAAACTGAGCTACGAAAGGGCTCTTGGTGATCGAGCAACTTCAATCACTACCTTTGCTTGTGAAACGCGAACTGCAAATTGCTAGGGTCAGCACTGCCGAATATATACATCCTGTTTGCTAGTTATGAAACGAAAAAATTCAAAGAAGAATCAGATAAGTCCCGCCCTGACCATTAGGCCGAGTTACGCTTGGCTTGGGTTATGGCTTGTAAGTCTACTGGCTTGCCTCCTGCAAGCTGGGTTTCGTAACTTTCTGTTCTAAACTTAGATTGTAAGAGGGTTAAACAAATCGATTACTGCGACACTTAAAAACGCAAAACATTATTATAGCTGATACCTCCAAGTCTATTCCAAGGGAATCCAAGAAGTCAACCTTTATTCCAGACAGCTTCTCTGCCAATTTGCCGTACGATTCTTTATCAAAGGAAAAACCAATCGCAAACTGCGGTGTTCCATTTTTATTTCCCGCCAAAATTTCTGCATGAATCGGAACACCGCCTGCGTCAATCGTTCCAGTGAAGCGGTAAAGGCCGAATTGTTCCAATTTCCTTGCAAACTCAGCAGGCGCCATATTGAAATCCCACACACCAATTCCCCTGTCCAAGTAAAGAAAACAGTGGCTTAGATTTTCTCTAAAATGGTATTAATCAAGTCCGCCATAGTCCGAACTAAAACGGATAATCTTCTCTGGGTTAGGAAATGCGCGAACGAAAATGTTATCATTATCAAAATGATGATTAATCACTGTTTCTTAGAGCCGGCTGACTAATGACGTGATCACAAAGCGGTGAGACACATGAAGACACATGAAGCCTCATAACATTGAACAGTAGT
Organism: Porites rus; assembly: GCA_964035705.1. NCBI lineage: Eukaryota > Metazoa > Cnidaria > Anthozoa > Scleractinia > Poritidae > Porites > Porites rus. The sequence goes on from OZ037993.1 coordinate 15,355,862, forward strand.
TGACGAAGTCATTTCAATTTGCTACCTAAAATGTTAGGGCAAAAGGGATTATGGGGAACAAATCTTTATTCCCGATCCATGTAATATATAGATTTAGCCAGGGCTAAAAGCGAAACTCTGGTTAATAATACGTGTAAACAAAAAAAAATTAAATCGTGTAATGCTAAACGGACGACAATGAAAATGGCTTCGACCAACAGATCTAAGGGCCTGTATACATTGAGTGGGGGACCCTGGTCTATTGGGGTTGGTTTCTTTTGTTTTCACGCTGTGGGGACACAAAACAAAAGAAACTTACCCCACTAGATATGTGCTTTAATACCCAACATTTTGTTTCCTGTGTTCAGGTTCGCTTTTATTTTTCACTGCCGCTCTTTTTCACCTTGATGGCCGCTAGCATTTCTCATCTTCTCACCGCCGCTTTGAATCTCCATGTTTTTCTTCCTACGAAATTCGTCTCCTTCATTTTCAATAACTCGCTCTAGCTCTAGCTCTTTCTCCGTTATCCACGTTAGTGTGTAAACATAAAAAATGACGCCGAAAAAGACACGACTTTGTTGTTGTTTTTTCTTTCTAAAAGTCCGGGCGGCCATGTGATTTTCTTCCAAATAAAACCTTGAGTTGCATTTGGGTTGCCATACCTGTTGATTGAGTTATTTTACATTGGTATGCCTTTGGTGCAGACGGACGGTCGGGCGCACGGGCGGTCGGTCGGTGTACGGTCGCGTGATTACCAAATTTTCTCGGATGGGTAGATTACCACATTTCCTTAGGGCGGTCACTTTTTTGGTATTTCCCGTCCGTCTTCACCCGGATAACAAAGCTGAATTATTTTAATTTATGACCATGCTCCGCTGCTACCGCATTTGCACCCCGCACAGGAAGAGTAAACCTAGTTCAAATAACACCCGTAGTAGGTGCAAAGTGGTTCTTAGGGTAGCATCACTTCTTAAGTATGACCTTCAAGAGCGAGTAAATAAAGGAACCAAAAACAACGGCAACTTACTTCAGGGCATTGACAAAAAAATCTGGTAAACTTGAAGGATTTAAGCCAAACGAGGTTAACATATCTCCAAACGTAGCAGAGGCAGCCGTGCCCTTGGCGTACACCGATCCATCTTTCCACACTTCTGTAGCGAACACATTTCCTGTTTTCAGCTTATAGTTCCCTTTTGCTGAAAATTTTTGAGTATTTCCCTCTGTGTAATAGGAGAACCTAAATTAAGAGATCAAAAACAGAACTGATTACTTACATTTCGAGTTGACTGGTCAATGAGGAGTGTGATTAAAAACTGTATAAAGTAAAGAAATATCCAAATATTTACTAACCTAATTTAGGGTATTTCAGAAAAAAACAACTGTTATATCAGAAGACAACTCAAACAGTTAAGCCTTGTTTTCATATGATCGCTAAGATTGCTGAGAAAACGGCGATCGCAGCGACAATGATCGTTGAGTTAGATACGATCACTGGAAAGTGGTTTCCATATGATCGCTGCGATCGCTGAACTTTTTTTCTCAGCGATCGCAGCGATCACGGCGAACGTAGCGATCATATGGAAACCAGGCTTGAGAAGCCTTGTTTACTGCACAAATCGACAGTTTTTCTGGTTACAAAACGACGTCGACGACAGCAACGAGAACCTAAAAAAGCAATAGGTTTCCATTTGTTTTCCATTCACATTCTTTAGTTAAGTAGTTTTTTTTTGTAGAGTGATTTTACTTGAATCGTGAAACAGATACTAACAAATAATGCAAAATAGCGAGAGATAGACAATAGAATATTTGTTCTTTAATTTAATTTTCTGCCTTAGTTAATAGCCTTATTATTGCCTGATGAGTGTGGTCCTACAATTTCGGACCATACGAAACAGCAATGTCGCAATAAACGATCAATGATTACTCCGGAAGCCTGAACTCCTGTGATTATTAATGCTATAGACAATGCTCTTCACTTAAATGAATTGAGCGCTGTGCGAAATACATTCTACCCAGAATACAAGTATGTATAGATATGTATGTACTGACCTAACATCGGTTATTTCAAATCCAGCTTGCGGGGAATATTTATCAGACTTAGAGCACTGGAACTCATATTTTCTTAGAAGCTGTGTTCCATCAATCCAGATAGAGATAGCAGGAACATTTTCTGTTTGTTCGGGGCGTGTCCAACTAGGTAGTACGTCAATCGTTGCATAGTACGTTGCTTTGTTATCCACAACCTTTTTAATAGTTAACGGGCTGACCATTTCAAAACACACCTGAACGAGAAAAAAAAATGATAAAGCACAGTTAAGTGAAGGGACGTTATTTACCCCGGGTCTGCTGCAAGCAAGAAGAGGTCTTTTCCAAACTACGTTTTACAGTGTCTATACGTTTGAACTTAAAACTTTGCAGGACACTGCATTCATGACAATCGTATGTGATTTTTTAATTATCATTATTATTTTGAGATCTTAACGGTTTGACTTAACTGGTAAGCAATTTTGAAAGAGCCCGTAGCGCAGAGATAAGCTCAAATGAGCTCAACATTCCAATCGAAATTGGTTCGGTTATCGTTCATTTTTAAAATCGTCCATGTCATTAGCAAACCTTGGTGAGTTTCTTCTTTCCATAATCATCTTTATCATCCGGCTCAATTTTGATCGCAAACCATCCACTCTCCAACTCCGTCTTCATGAAATCGAAATTTTTATACACAGCAGACGGAACATCCTCTTTGTATGCTTCTCTGGCCGAGAACTTCTCGGTTGCATCGCACTCCAAAGCTATCCAGGAATTAGGGTCAGCTGCTTTTTTGTCTTGCTTAGGTTGCTCATAAGCTAAATCGAATAATGTGATTATATATAAACATCAGCTTCTTCCATGTACAATATAACTATAAAATAACCATCAAGAGGTAGTAAGATGAAAACAAGAGCATATGATTCTGTTTCAAGAAATTAAACTGAATTTATTACAAAAAAGGGAAAAGTAGTATTGGTTGCAAGGCATGAACGAGTTTAGAGAACGGGTAAAACGACTTCACCATTTCGACTTTGAATGAACAAGAAAACTGAGACAATGTCGAGACAGACTTTCAAGGAGTTTAAAGTATCAGTCATTATGTCAAAGCATAAGAAAAACGATGTGGAGAGTAGGTGAGGGCACACGCTCTAGCCCCCTTTTCCCCTGGTATGTTGACCATTAACGTCTTACTTGTGCATCCATCTGCTTGGGTGGGGCAATCTTTACTCTCTGCTGACAATCCCACACAGTCATCTCCGCCATTAGCTGGAGGGGGATTAGTGCAAGTACGGGTTCGTTTGGAAACACCTTTCAAACATTCTGTTAGCTCTGAGCATGTGCTCCAGGAAGACCACATTGTAAAGCCTCCATCAATTGCACCTTAAAAATAAGAGTAAATTTGTTTTGCGCGGGGACAGTATTCTGTATTATATATTAAATATATAAATAATCCAAGCCGCATCTATCGGTAGATTGTGTCCTTGTTTTCATTCCTTCTCTTGTTTTGTATGCTTTTATTTAAAATTTACTTTTTTATTGGAATTCTGTGACTTTCTATTCAAGAATTTCAAGTTTTTGTGCGGTTAACCGTTGTATTACACTCGAATTTGCATTTATCGGCAACTCTGTGAGCGGAGTCGTAAGTTCTTGAAAATGGTTTTAATTAAGGGTAATCAAATCGTAGGAAGAGACCTATTACAGAATTGAGACATGTGGCGTAGCACTGAGTACATTTTCATGATCGGTTACAACTCTTCAGTGAACGCTTCTCGTACACTATACATTTTCCTTGAGGACATTCAGCTTCGTGCTCATATAGGAGGTCAGGTGCAATAACCAGCGATGCAAAAGAGATCTTGTGAAGGGAAGGCAGTCACCATTGGTTGAAGTCACTGCGTTACCGTTTTGATCAAATTGAAACTGGCATATTTTGCCTGTGAGCAACACCCAAAAATCTGCTTGAATTTTTTTGGATACCAAAATTTACAAAATTACGAAACAATACAGCCCACTGCATAAACTAGACCGTGCGATTCTTGAATGATTAATTCAAAAGTCAAAGACCGGTAAGGAGGTTATTGCCATAGTTATACTCATCGGGATAACTCTACAGTTTGTCGGAATTTAAGGAATATATAAAGGAATTGTCAGTTTATCAGGTCTACTCACCAGGACAAGAAGTTATTTTACAGCTTGCTACCTCACTGAAGTCTCCAGTGCAGTTTTTGCCATGGTAGTTTGGCACTGGGTTGTCGCAGGTTCTGTTCCTTGTGTGGGTACCAGTCCCACAAGTCTGACTACATGTTGTCCATGCAGACCACAGGTTGAAACCACCATCAACTAAGAACAACAATTGCATTCGAAATTGTGAATGCAGTAAAAGCCCGCGTGTAACAACAATTTCTTAATTCTGTCAAAAACGTTTCATGTATTTTGAGGTAGCTATTCGCAATTTAGGTTAGGTGGTTTCTTAAAGATGTTTCTTATTTCGACGAAGGAGCTAATTGTCGTTGACTACCAAAAAAAATTGGGTTTGGTTCTTAAATATCACGATAAGCTATTACAGAATGTATGTAATATATCTAGCATTATCTCCATAGCATAAATTGTATGATAAAAAACAAATGGATTAATAAAGTATTTTCTTTTATTAAAAAATCTCAAAATCAAACTTAGTTAAAATGTTGTAATTGTAATTAGTAATTTGTTTACCCACGGAGCACTTAGGAGTTCATAAGAACTCGTTGATACGTTTTCGTGCGTTCCAGATCGAATTGGAATTTGAAAGTGTTGGTTTTTAAGAAGAGGGGGAAACAGGAGTACCCGGAGAAAAACTTCTCGCAGCAAGGGAGAGAACCAACAACAAACTCAACCCACATATGGTGTTTATCATCGTCTAAACTGTGACCCACATATAAGAGTCTGCTTGATCTTGCTTGCCTTGGATTTTACATGTTTTACATTTTGAGTATTAAAATAGCAAATTTCTGCCAGCAGGTTCTCAAACTACTAGGTTCTTACTCGCGGGTTTTTACTGTATATAGGACTTCTCTTGGGTGCTCCATGTGTAAATTGGACCAAATCCTCCTATGGAAGGTTCTCATTGAGGCAGGAACTACTTCTACAAGCAACACCGCTAGCAATTCGGTCAAATCCGTTGATTGGGGAAATTCCCTTTGATATATAACTAGTGCTAAACACTGTTATTCACATAACGATGAAGTAATTAGCTTATTGATTGATAGACAAATTGATTGGTTGATCTATCAATCGATTGATGAAGGTATCTTTAACAACCCAAGGCAGCGACCGCACAGAGGAGATAAAAAAGAGCAAGGGCAAAAAGAAAACAACCCTGCAGTTGGACTTAATTTAGGACTTTTCTTTGCCGTTGGAGACACTGCAGGACGGCCATAACGTACAACTTTCTCGGGCAATACAACGAATTTTTCTTTCTTATTCTGAACTTGAGCGTGGCGGATGGAAACTCAACACCGGAAAATTTGCCTATAGAGTGGAACCCCGTTAGTACAGTCACCAATAGCCCAAAAACATTTGGTCGTATCAATGGGGTGGCCGTATTAACGAGGGGTTATTTTTTAAAACAAAGTGTATGGCGGTTTTTGCCAGGCCGTAAGGCGCGGTTTCACTGTACTTGACAGATTTATATGTTCTACAACCAGTTGCAAAAGTACTTGAGACACTGTACCGTACTTTGGCATAAATGCCCTGTCCATGATCTTGTGCTTGTGATCCCCCTCCCTTATCAAAGTTGCTAGCAATACAAGACCATACTCAAAACTTGGAGGAACAACTTTGAATGGGAGGGAGGAGGGAGGTCAGTATTTTATCTGACAGACCTGTAACCAGGAGCAATTTGAAGCAAGAAAGATCGTTTTTTCGTGGGAGTGTCTCAACCTTCTTGCAACTGGTTGTAGCAATGTTCGCAATGAAGTTTGAAACAAATCGAACCCAGTTTAATCTCTCTGCCGTCGCTGTTATCATTGCTTAAGCACCCTAATGTATTTTTTTACTATATCCACCTGGACAAGGCGTCAAGCATGACTTGGCCGTCTCTGTATCATTACCAACACAGGGCTTCCCGCCATTCATAGCAGGAGGCTGATTGCACAATCGCGTTCTCTTTAGAATTTCCCCTCCTGATATTCCACAGGTTTTAGAACACTGCGTCCATGGCGTCCAAGGACTCCATTCACCGTCGAGAGGAATAGCTAAAAAGAAGCAAAAGACGCTGATTATTTTAAGCATATTTGTTTTTAATGGGCTGGAGTTATATGACAAAAAAAAAATAGAATTTCGTGTTTTCAAATCGTTGTCATTGATTTAATCTATAGCAAAAAAATATTAAAAAAGAACATAATTTGAACATACTGTGCCGTATCTTCTGTCCCAAAAAAGTGTCGAATGAAGATCTATACCACGTGACAAGGAGCACAAGAATCACCCTTGAGATCTAGAGGCCCCGCCTCAAATGGGTAGGGTAGGGCATGTATGGAAAGTCAGGTGATTCCCAAGATTGTGCCAAGATGGAGTCCACCCCGTAGAAGGAACGCTGGGTGGCAGAAAAGGCGCTTGGGCTAGAACAGCGGACAGAGCTCAAGGAAATGAACCTAACCTGGGGTGAGACCGAACACCTTGCAAACGCCCTTCTTAAATAGTGTTGTGCATGACAAGTCCCGGCCATACATGTATGTCCCACCATAGAAAAAGGGGATTAAGTAAGGTTCTTTTGCAGCAAGACATAGAGGTAAAAAAAATAAGCGGATTTCAAAGGTCAATATTTTCTTAAAGCTGAAAAATATATATATAAATTACGTGTACTAAAATGGCGATTTGAATCATGAAACAAAAATTCGTCTTGGCGACGGTTTTCGGATGTGCGCAGAGTAAACTTATTGCAATGAGGATGGTAAAATGTTGAAAAACAAATGCTGGATTAAACCTGGCCTGGAAATTTTCGCGAAACCGACAGAAAGCTTCTTCTTTTGCATTTGAATAGCGATTGGTTCAAAGGATTGTCTGCGTCCACTGCGATTGGTCAGGGTGATCGCTCATATTTGCTTTCACATGATTTCAAAAAAAAAAATGCCATAAATTAATCATACTAGCCGAATTGACTGTTGATTCCCAAAGAAAACAAATGACATTACTACAAAATGAAATTACAGTAAAATGAAACAAACAGATTATAACGAAAAAACTTGTTTTGATTCGGCAAAAATATTATACAACTATCCCCCAAAGGGAAAGTGAATAGTTGTGGCTATATATACCGAGACGCGAAGCGTCGAGGTAAATATCGAGCTTTATGAAACGATTCTGAGGGGGGGGGGGGGGGGGGGAGGTGCTTTAGTATTTACCAAATCATTCTGATAAAAATCAAAAAGGAACCTTTTGTAAATTGAAGACGTTATTTAGTTAAAGTTTGTTCACGTTTCAATTGACAGTGTTTCGGGGATCATTTTTAATGATTCTGTTGCAAAGACAGTACGAAATTTTTTTTCTACCGACCAGTAAACACTGACAAGCCAAATTTTGTCTCTTTCTTGGTATTTTTTGGTACAGCTGATTCATTTACCGCTAAAATTTCATCTTTCGAAACTGTCGCGAAAGGAGCAGCCATTTCGAATCCCATCCCAAAACAATGAATATTCTTGTTCCGAGTTACGTGACTGGAGCCAATCAGAACGCACGAAAATCACTATCCACTGATTTATTGAATACTAATATTGAATATCGCTATCATTTTACGCCAAAAGAAATAGCTTCAAGTGTTTTACTGAATAAAAAAAAACAAAACACTTTTTTACTAACTTGAGCATGGTAAGGTACATTCCAACTTTGTTTGGAATGAATCTCCGGAACATGGCTTCCCATCGGCAGTGGGGGTAGGGTTGCTGCAGTTCCTGGTTCTGTTAACTATGGATCCCCCACACGGGTTTTCACAGAGTGACCACTGACTCCATTCTGTGTAGCCTCCATCAACTAAAATGAAATCAGAATTATTTAAAAAACGACTTAAAAAAGAGTGAACGTCGTTGGTCAAAGGAGAACTCGTCAGATTCAACAATGTAAACTACAATGTGAAATGTTACCGATTGACGTAAATTAAAACGGACCAAAAGGCTTTCCTTTTAAACACGTACAATAGCACTGGGTGGTATGGAAGATCAACAATAAATGCAGGATCATTAACAGGCTTCCTTATAACGTTAGAAATAAACTCGAATTCAACTCAAACGTAAAGAAACAGGAAAAAATAAAATCCCGATGAATAAGTTGAAAAGGGAGTTCATTAGGGAGTTTAGGTCGGTTCGACTGCATTTGGCATATATCATAAGGTTGAAACTTACAGTCATAATAGGGATGACACAAGTTTACTGCAGAAGCAAAGAAAATGCCTTTCTGATCGGGGAAAGAAAAATCTAAGAATGTCTTTACAACTTTCTTTAAACAGATCTAAGTTTCTAAGTAACAAATATTTTCGGGCAGTTTTGGAAATATTCATTATTCCTTCCTTGCGTGCTTTTTCGCGGTGTTAAAGGCTGAGCAAATACTCTAATACTTGCCGAAAACCAGACACTTTTCGTAACTGGTTCCAACACTTTCGGAGCGGCAATTTGAAGAAACATCGTTGGAACTAATATTGAAGTGAGTTAATTAATTTTTCTATTAATATTTCTCACTCAAAAAAACAGCAATTTTGCAGTGAATACTCACTCAAACAATCTAACTGCTGTGCATTTTCTCCTGTGCACCAAGCTCCCCCGTCACTTGGTATGGGATAGGTGCAAGTTCTTGTTCGAATGCGCTGGTTTCCCGCGCAAATGCCGGCCGCACAGCCACTCCACGCTGACCAACCTGACCAGCCACCATTCACTATGGGAGGGAAAGGGTATAAAGTAGAGCAAAAGTAAATGACGGACAGACGAGTTCTTTCATTTTACTTTTTGCGTAATAAAACATATTCATGAATTGTATCATCTTAATCATATATTATTTGTGAAAAAGATATAATAGAGTTGATGCTAAAAATGAAAGCACCACTAGGAATTATCTTCCCAAGAATTAAGACGCCTACATAATCCGAAGAAACATTTGTTTTTGTTCATTGTTTAGTCTACATATGGCCAACAGTTCATAAACTTGCATTTTTTGTTTTTGTTTTTCTAGACTATCTTTTTTTTCACTGAAAACCGACCATTTTAACGCTTGATGGTGTTAAAATATTAACAACTGAAAACTTTTTTCTAACACGTGGATATAAATTTCTAAAGACTGCCGTTTAAAATTTAAAGTGTTTGCTTTAAATTTCATTTTCAACTGCTTCAGAGTAATAAAAAAAAAGTAGGAATTGAAACACACGCTTTTTAATCTGTCTTCTGTAGTATCATCGCCATTTTCAAAACGTCCAGCACTTAAACCATTTAGCAGTCTTTGCTGACACGTTTTGGTGCTCGAATTATCTCAATATAGCTAGCTATTCTTTTAATTTCTATTATAAAAGTGCAATAAACGAGACACTTACCAACGCCTCCAACAGAATTCAAGAAAGTTGCTAAAACTATTAGAAGAAATATATTCATCACGATGGAATCAAAACTGTAACGAACTATCTACAATACAAAGCAAAAGCATAACCACAGCTTCTTTGCAATGGAATGGCTTTAAAAGAAAGTGATAATGAAGTTCACTTATAAAATTCACATTTGGTAATTGTGTAGACACCTGATAAAACTCGACACTCTCTGTTTTGTTAGGTGAATAAACAATTTTGTTCGTCGTGAAATCGTAACGGTGTAGGGTCAGTAATTGGAAACATGGAGATCGGTTAACTTAAAAATAATTTTTAAAAACAGTGTGATAAGGAGAAGCAAGAAGAATTAAGATGAAAAACATTTTTATTTAATCACAAGTTTACGGAAAAAATATTTGTGGGTAATTTCAAACGTACCGTTTGTATTTTTTTAAGAATATAATTAGCATATTAAATAACGTATTAACGACCACAGCTTTTGAGACACGTACAATGATCTATAATCATTCACATTGGGTAGATGCGCATATTTCAACTCTTCTTCTGAGGTCCATTCAATGTGCTTTTCCTTGTAGATTTACTGTCCATGAAAAATGGCTTAGATATGTAAAATACTGAGGTAACAGCAAAGAAGTACTGTTGTAGAAAACTAATATCATATGTTTGGATTGAAGGTCAAAATTTAGTGACAGGGTGTTACATGGTATCAAACAATGTTCACGAAAAAAAATTTGTGATAAAAATCTGGCGTTTATGACATTTGTATGACTCTCAGTTCAGCTATAATATGCTTTTATAATTTACTTTCAACTTTATCCCTCCCATGATAGCGAAGTCTGTAATTCAACACGGCTTAAGGACTTACTGAACTAGACGAGTGTGTTCTTCAAGTGGAAGTTAGAGAAAACCTTCAAGTCAAAATGATAAATATCAACAACAGCTTTCGGTTTACTAAAAATGTTTATAATAGTTATATTTGTTTTAATCAAAATAACGTATTATTGTGCAATACTAACATGGACACTTTATAAAGTTCTACACCAAGAAGAATTGGCTGACTTCCGAATGCTCACCGAGATATTCCCGTCACGACTTGGTTTAATTATTGGCTTGCATTAAACCTATGAAAAAATGATATTTTTTTAATAGTAAGTAGATTTAGTGTGTAGCACTTCTTGATTTTTTTGCAAAGGCACAAGAAGCACGAGAATTGATTAAAAATTGTGACTTAAAGCTCTATGTATCACGCGATGGCCGTGTCTCACTGTACCAAAATTATTATACCTCGGTGAGCATTCGGAAGTCAGCCAAGCGCGGTCATTGCACGCGTGCTGAACAAGAATGCTGTATAATGACAGACTAGAAACAATAGACAACTCCCAAAGCACAAACTCAGCCAAAACGCTAAAAATCTTCAATGTTTACTCAAGTTTGGGCTTATAGAAGATAATGTCACAGTTTTTCAATGACCATGAAATTCAGAGTCCGGGTAGTTAGTTAATCAATTGTGGCCCTGAAAAAATTTGAAGGAAAAAAAACTACGAATTTTTAAGAAAATGCTTTTTTCGTGAGAAGGACTCTTAAACGCTGACAAACGTCAACAAATAGCGAAAACTATAATTTCTATATGTTTGCTTTGCTTGAAATCGCGCGCATTTACAAGGCCCTAAAGCGTTTTGCTGACTTGCAAGGACCCATCTGTTATAACGATGCCCAAAATAAAGAGATGAATCTCATAGTTTATTAGATATAATCCGTGTAAAGTTTGCTTATCATTTTCGCATAAATTATGACCTAAATTTGGAAACTGCTGAATTTCTCGAATTGGGTCTTTGCGATTTTGGTGAAACTCTGTTCAGCGTAAGGCACTAATGCATATTCATGAATTGTATCATCTTAATCATATATTATTTGTGAAAAAGATATAATAGAGTTGATGCTAAAAATGAAAGCACCACTAGGAATTATCTTCCCAAGAATTAAGACGCCTACATAATCCGAAGAAACATTTGTTTTTGTTCATTGTTTAGTCTACATATGGCCAACAGTTCATAAACTTGCATTTTTTGTTTTTGTTTTTCTAGACTATCTTTTTTTTCACTGAAAACCGACCATTTTAACGCTTGATGGTGTTAAAATATTAACAACTGAAAACTTTTTTCTAACACGTGGATATAAATTTCTAAAGACTGCCGTTTAAAATTTAAAGTGTTTGCTTTAAATTTCATTTTCAACTGCTTCAGAGTAATAAAAAAAAAGTAGGAATTGAAACACACGCTTTTTAATCTGTCTTCTGTAGTATCATCGCCATTTTCAAAACGTCCAGCACTTAAACCATTTAGCAGTCTTTGCTGACACGTTTTGGTGCTCGAATTATCTCAATATAGCTAGCTATTCTTTTAATTTCTATTATAAAAGTGCAATAAACGAGACACTTACCAACGCCTCCAACAGAATTCAAGAAAGTTGCTAAAACTATTAGAAGAAATATATTCATCACGATGGAATCAAAACTGTAACGAACTATCTACAATACAAAGCAAAAGCATAACCACAGCTTCTTTGCAATGGAATGGCTTTAAAAGAAAGTGATAATGAAGTTCACTTATAAAATTCACATTTGGTAATTGTGTAGACACCTGATAAAACTCGACACTCTCTGTTTTGTTAGGTGAATAAACAATTTTGTTCGTCGTGAAATCGTAACGGTGTAGGGTCAGTAATTGGAAACATGGAGATCGGTTAACTTAAAAATAATTTTTAAAAACAGTGTGATAAGGAGAAGCAAGAAGAATTAAGATGAAAAACATTTTTATTTAATCACAAGTTTACGGAAAAAATATTTGTGGGTAATTTCACACGCACCGTTTGTATTTTTTTTAAGAATATAATTAGCATATTAAATAACGTATTAACGACCACAGCTTTTGAGACACGTACAATGATCTATAATCATTCACATTGGGTAGATGCGCATATTTCAACTCTTCTTCTGAGGTCCATTCAATGTGCTTTTCCTTGTAGATTTGCTGTCCATGAAAAATGGCTTAGATATGTAAAATACTGAGGTAACAGCAAAGAAGTACTGTTGTAGAAAACTAATATCATATGTTTGGATTGAAGGTCAAAATTTAGTGACAGGGTGTTACATGGTATCAAACAATGTTCACGAAAAAAAATTTGTGATAAAAATCTGGCGTTTATGACATTTGTATGACTCTCAGTTCAGCTATAATATGCTTTTATAATTTACTTTCAACTTTATCCCTCCCATGATAGCGAAGTCTGTAATTCAACACGGCTTAAGGACTTACTGAACTAGACGAGTGTGTTCTTCAAGTGGAAGTTAGAGAAAACCTTCAAGTCAAAATGATAAATATCAACAACAGCTTTCGGTTTACTAAAAATGTTTATAATAGTTATATTTGTTTTAATCAAAATAACGTATTATTGTGCAGTACTAACATGGACACTTTATAAAGTTCTACACCAAGAAGAATTGGCTGACTTCCGAATGCTCACCGAGATATTCCCGTCACGACTTGGTTTAATTATTGGCTTGCATTAAACCTATGAAAAAATGATATTTTTTTAATAGTAAGTAGATTTAGTGTGTAGTACTTCTTGATTTTTTTGCAAAGGCACAAGAAGCACGAGAATTGATTAAAAATTGTGACTTAAACCTCTATGTATCACGCGATGGCCTGTCTCACTGTACCAAAATTATTATATCTCGGTGAGCATTCGGAAGTCAGCCAAGCGCGGTCATTGCACGCGTGCTGAACAAGAATGCTGTATAATGACAGACTAGAAACAATAGACAACTCCCAAAGCACAAACTCAGCCAAAACGCTAAAAATCTTCAATGTTTACTCAAGTTTGGGCTTATAGAAGATAATGTCATAGTTTTTCAGTGACCATGAAATTCAGAGTCCGGGTAGTTAGTTAATCAATTGTGGCCCTGAAAAAATTTGAAGGAAAAAAAACTACGAATTTTTAAGAAAATGCTTTTTTCGTGAGAAGGACTCTTAAACGCTGACAAACGTCAACAAATAGCGAAAACTATAATTTCTATATGTTTGCTTTGCTTGAAATCGCGCGCATTTACAAGGCCCTAAAGCGTTTGCTGACCTGCAAGGACCCATCTGTTATAACGATGCCCAAAATAAAGAGATGAATCTCATAGTTTATTAGATATAATCCGTGTAAAGTTTGCTTATTATTTTCGCATAAATTATGACCTAAATTTGGAAACCGCTGAATTTCTCGAATTGGGTCTTTGCGATTTTGGTGAAACTCTGTTCAGCGTAAGGCACTAATGCGCACTAGGTGTAGCCGAGAGATTTTCACGAAAAAATGCCGGCAACAGCAGATTTTCGACTCAGACCTCAAAGGGGCGTGGCATTATAACCATGTGACATTTACTCCGATCGCCAAAAATTTTATGTTATATTGTAGATTGATCTATATGTTATCCATTCTATGTGTTAGACTTACGATAAAAGTGAAGGTGGGGATACCAGAGAGCTTCAAAGTAGGGTGGTACCCCCCCAAAAAAACTGGGTCGAGTCACCTTAAGTTAATAGAGAACTCAGACACCATCTCTAATAGTGTCCAGTCGGACTCGACTATGGCCAAATCATTTCAGTGACACCGCATTATTATTATTATTACAGCTGATCTCCTGCCAGTTATTTCTCAGAAACTGCTCTGAACATCTTGAACTAGAAACGACACCAAGACGTCGCTCCGCGATTTTATCGGCGCTGATTTATTATTTCTGTTGAGCAGATCATAGTGAATCCGACAACAATTTTTTTTAAAATCTTTAAATTTGGTCTAAATTTTGTCACTAGTTGTAACCATTGCAATTGAGGGAATATGTAGTCCTCCATTATTTCAGTTTCCGTGGAGCAGTTCGTTTATGAGTTGTATTACTTAGTCGTAACATTTAAGCTTGTATATTCGTGCTAGATTCAAAATTACGCTAAGAGCCCGTCAGCATCTTGTAATAAAAGTTGATTATTATTCATTCAGAATATTTCGCTAGTCAATTAACTGACCATTAAATGTGTTTCTTACCTGTACATCCATCTGCTTGGGTGGGACAATCTTTATTCTCTACTGACAATCCGACACAGTCATCTCCGCCATTTGCTGGAGGTGGATTAGTGCAAGTACGGGTTCGCTTTGAAAAGCCTTGTAAACAATACTGGGGTTCTGAACATGCGGTCTAGTTAGACCACTCTGAAAATCCTCCGTCAATTGCACCTTTAAAGATTAATTTTTATTAGATTAGAAATACTTTTAAAAACATTTTGATCTACCCTTGTATTTGGGTTATTCTTTGTTTCGACTAGACTGTTGCAGTACCGTTCACTTTGCTTAAAAACAAAAGAACACGTTAAATCTACTGGAAAAGGCCAAGGAGTTTCATCTCCTAATTGACTCACAGCACCAGAAAAAGAAGGAAGAAGGGATTAATGTCTTGTTGGCCAAGTGCACCCTTGATGTTTTCGGGTGTTCGACAGCTAAATGAATGTTGCATTTGTAGCGTTGGTGATTAAGTCTACATCTTTTCTCATCGTGAAATTTCGATGTATGCTATTGGGGTTCCAACGTTGATATATAGTGGCGTTCCATTCGGATAGTTACAACAATAATGTAATTCGTATGCAATTCACCATGTTCTAAAATCCGGAGGATTCGGACTTAAGAGAGTAGTCGTCCGAGCAGCACTTCAACTTCAGACATCGCACTCTGAGCCTTTCTACCTGGGGCTACATGCAATGCATCTTTACTAGTGGATGGAAAAGAAACACTGAAGCGTTATTTACCAGGGCAGGAAGCGATTTTACAGCTCGTTGCCTCACTATAGTCCCCTGTGCAATTCAGTCCATTGCTGGCAGGGACGGGATTCGTACATGTTCTGTTTCTTGATTTGGTTCCAGTCCCACACGTCGCACTGCACGTTGTCCACGTGGACCACAAACTGAAGCCACCATCGACTGATGATAAAAATACGGAAATTAATACTGAATACTTGGTTGTTTTCATAAAACAAAACAAAACAAAACAAAAAAAACGCTAGAATCGACTGAATCAAATAACGCAAAGGGACATTTAGCCTCCTCTAATAACATCAAGGACTGAACATAAACAGATATCAATTAGTCCAGAGCCCTCCGCTATATGTAATCCTAAAAGATAATGGGTCAGCCCGGATGAAGATTATTTTATCAGTTTATTTGTTAATTTAGATTTTGTTTTTCTAGTATTGGACTTGCTTTGACATTTGCTGATAAACTTTAATTGGAGCATGAATGGAAAATTGCGGAATATTTAAATGTAATAACTGAATGAAAACCTTGCTAACCTGGACAAGGCGTCAAGCATGACTTGGCCGTTTCTGTATCATTACCAACACAGGGCTTCCCGCCATTCATAGGAGGAGGCTGATTGCACAATCGTGTTCTACTTAAAATGCTTCCTCCTGATATTCCACAGGTTTGTGAGCACTGCGTCCAAGGAGTCCAAGGACCCCATTCACCGTCAAGAGGACTAGCTAAAATTCAAACAGTGATTCAGCCGTTTTTTTTTTTAAATCAACAAATAAACAAATAGAATAAAAAAACACACACAATAATCATTGGTGGAGTCTGTTCCAGGCTCCGAGATAGCCGGGTCTGCGAAATTGAGAGAGCGCAAACACGAAAATGAAAGGAGGGGAAATTGCCATGCATCGCGCCCAGGGAGGGGGGGGGAGCTCCTTCCCATACATTCTCTTAAATGAAATCCAAACGATGTTCTCACAACTTGCAAAGCGACCAGCAAGGGTCTTGCCAGCGAATTTGTGTACTGATCATGCGCATTACGTCAAAATCCATTGATCAACGGTCTTGGGAAGAAACGAAAACATGGTGGTCGAAGGCGGGACTGTTTCTCACTATTATAATTTGGTAATTCGCAAAATTTGTTGATTTTATGTCGCCTTTCAGACATAGTGTGTGGTTTTCTTTTTCTGTTAAACAATTTCCCTTTGCAGAGTTCGGAGTATGAAACATATAGCTCCGTGCAGCTGATAAGAACCGCCGAAGAGTTGAGCTATCGAGCAGTATTTTGCTGCAAACCTTAGGAAAGTTTGAGTCGCTTCAAGGTACAGAGCTTTCAGCAGTAATTGTGATTTGTTATATCAAGTTATCCTTACCCGGCAAAACAATGTAACCTATAAATCGATCGAGCGCATTGTTGTTGGTTAAGATCTAACACGGTTTCCCCCGCAATTTCAGTGCCGAGAGACAAAAACGATATGCAAGAAAAACAAATATAAACCCGCGTCATCCTTACTATCTGAAAGCCCGTTATAGGCTAGGCTTTTAAGTAAAGAACAATTTGTTTTTTTCCAGAAGAACCACGTGGTTATAAGTAGACTATATAGACATTTTTTTGGATAAAAAAGTTTTATTTAAAGGCAATGAAAAATAACTCACTTGCGCATGGAGATGTGCATTCTAGTTTTGTTTGAAATGCGTCTCCAGAGCATGGGTTCCCATCCTCAGTGGGGGTAGGGTTAGTACATGATCTGGTTCTGTTGACAACGGAGCCCCCACAGGGCTCTTCACATAGTGACCACTGACTCCATTCTGTGTAACCTCCATCAACTAAAATAAAATTTATGTACCCGTAAGATCAGGTTAATCATTGATTGACCTGTTTGCTTATGTTTTGTCGTATTTACAGATACTGCATTAAAAAGCAAGCTTTAATGGTGCTTTCCTAGTACTTTTATTTTATGGAAAAAATTGATCATTGAACACTTACTCATACAATCCAACTGCTCTGCATTTTCTCCTGTGCACCAAGCTCCATCTTCACTTGGTAAGGGGTTGGTGCAGGTTCTTGTCCGAATACGCTGATTTCCCGCGCAAATGCCAGCCGCACAGCCGCTCCACGCCGACCAATCCGACCAGCCGCCGTCTACTGTTAATATATATATTTAGCCGAGCCTAAAAGCGGAGCTCCCGATTTCATTACGTTATAATAACAATAATACAATATAGCCTAACTGATACCTGCCAGTTGGTATCAAGTTGTAGTCTACCACGCAACCACATTTGTCAAGCGTTTTGCTTGTTGGCCGGAGTAGATGAAAACCGTATTTGACACCTTTATGTGAGAGTATTTAGCAATAATAATAATAATAATAATAATAATAATAATAATAATAAATTTTATAAATTTCTTGGAAACTGGTCTGCAAATTGGTATTCCGGGATTTGTAGGGAATACTGGCGATATACAGTTAATTAATGGAAGTTCTTAACCCCTTTGTGTCTTAAAAAGTCTTGATGGAGTAACCTAAATACTCTCTCGAGTAACCTAGCAACTCTCTCGAATGATAGGATTTCAGAGATTTTGAGATATAATTCGTCTGGTATTGTGAGAATACATTAATTACTATAATTCATTGGCTGCTACATCCACTACGGGTCTTAAATACAGGTCACTTTCGCTGACTGGTCAGAACACAGGTCACCATGCCTATGAAAGAACACTTATTTATTAACCAGTAACGCCTACCTTTCGAAGCCGAAGATTGATGGCGTAAACTTGTACTTTATACCTCGCACACCGGAATAATTAATGAAACACGATATTGAAGGTCCTACCTTTCAAAGGTAAGCATATCTGTCACTAAGGATTTAACCACGCTAAAAGCCGATTACACACTGGGCTTCTGTGTAGAGATGGATGTTCTCGACGTGCTTTTTATGATATATGACTCTAAGGCCGGTAAGGGGTAGACAACGCGAAGAAAATTTCCAGCAAACGTTAGCCTGAATTTCATCCGATTACTTCCAGTAAGCAAACGTCTACTGGGAACCCGGATCGTTTCGTTGTTTTGACTTCATGTATGCTTCATTTAAGAGTCATAAGGCTAAAAGGGGCACAACGATGACCTCTGCCTGGGCGAGAATTTTTATGCAGACGTCATTGGACCAGAAATTTATCGCTTTGAATCTAAAAAGATAAAGAAATTAGATAATTACTCTGACGTACTTCATGAACACTATCACTATTGAAAATCTCATAGAGCACAGGCCATGTATTAAAAGGACATCGGTCGTTTTCATAGGAACTGACCTTCGTATACTCCTTGTCCAAAATACCTTGAAAAAGATAAACATCCCCTCTTTTAATATCCTATAACCCGAAAACCGGCCACAACTACTGGAATTGAAAGTCGGGCTAGCTTTTGAGAAGATGTTGGAGGGAAGGGGGAGATGTGGAATCACACTTTCACTATACCATCATGATGGGTGGCATGCGACAGACCATTTCGCGCCATTGCAGGATGATGCACTCGAAGCAGCGAAAACGGCGGGAAAACGCGTGTATAAAAGCCCTAGTTTTTACTGCCCAGGACAGTTGCGGCTTTAACTTATTGAGAAGGTTAAGGTGGGTGGCTTGTACCTTAGTTTTTGTTTTAAATATTCATCTTCCTTTCTTTGCTTAAAACTATTTGTTGGACTGCTACCACAAGTATGTTGATTGTTAAAACGAATTGAAGTCTAAAACTGAAACTCTTTCTTATCATTTTCCACTTCTAGATAACAAACTATATGGCTGAAGCAACGTAAGTCTGTTTCACGAAGTCATTTTGAAGAAATGACAATTCACTCTCGCTTTTTCACTTTCTTCTCTGCATTTACAGTTTTCTACAATTTATATCCAATGTAAACATTTTTTTGCATTTTTTTAGTGAGCGAAGTGGACCTATTGAAGAAGCTGTAAGTGACAATTATAACTTCGTAAAACCGGCTTTCTACCGTTCCTGGCAAATATTTCTTTGCCTTATAAAAGTCATAAAGTATAACGTTTTGAGAATTTAATAGTGTGCTGTCTTTGTTTTTTACTACCCTTTGAGTGTTTTCAATGACATCGCACCTGTTTAGCTTACCGTTTTTATTTTTTATATATTTTTTTCATAATTGGTTGTGCCTACCACTAGATGGCTGAAGATGGCTCTGACGGTAAGAGATAAGCTTCCTTTTGTTTTGGTCTTTTGTTAACTTGTTAAAGAGGTTTTCTTTTCTTTCTAGTATACACTTCTGTAAAATTAAGAATTTGTTCATGCTTAGCTTGTGTATATCGAATTATGGATGCACGCGGGAAGTTTGGAGAGCACGAAAGATGCGTAAAAGTTGCATGAGGAGATAGCCGAGTGCAACTCTAGCTTCTTGAGTGCTCTCCAAACTTCCCAAGTGCACCCATAACTCGATATACGCACAGCTAAAAGCATTAGCAAATTCTTCTATAACATAGCTGACAAAAATGCTTGTTTTTTGATTAACTACAAAATTCTCGTAACGTGCAACACAATAACAAACGCTTGTATTGGCTGATTTTTGAATAAAAATTCTTTCTGTTAAACTGAGAAAGAAAATTTGCTTATTCATTCGTTAACGATCAATGAAAACTAAAAAGAAACAAAGGTAAAAGAGTCTTAAAGTCCACCTAAAGTTAAAATACTCACATGTTCTTAAGAAGTCGTGGAGTATATGGTTTGGATTTGCTTAAAAGATGTTTATGTTTTGCTCAGCGAAATCCAAAAAACTTGTTTTTTAGCGAAGACGACCGTCATCCTACTTTAACCTTAAATTCATTTACGAACAATGCCTGGTTATTACGGCTTCTTGAGAAGAAGACCTGGCAGTGTTGTTTTTGTGAGTAGTAAATTTATGTCTTCTTTTTTAATTTGTCTTGTTATGGCAAGATAAATTTTATTTGCTTAAAGTGCATAATTTTTCGCTTTTTCGCTTCAATACTTTATAATTAACTTGTTTTTTTAAGGGTATTAAAACAAACATTAAAAACGGAGGACACTTAATACAAATTGCACATTTTCCGACACAGACCAATTTGTGGTCCTTTTCCACTTAAATGTCAGTCTTTACGGCACACTTTTCAACGAATCATTCAGTCTGTATTATTTGCGAAGCATCTTCACCGCTTTTGCTGTTGGTTTAAGTGGCTAGAACGGAGCTAAATTATCATTGCCGTCGATTTTTGGGTACTTAGGAAAAAAGACGAAAAACACAGGTGAACACGTCATCTCATTTACGCAAGCGTGTGCGTAAATATAGATTTTGTTCATAGCGGCTCAATAGGACTTATACAGGGCAAGCACGCCCGCTATGTTATAATGTATGTTTAATTAGCAGAATTCTCATCAATGACCTTTTTTTTCAACGTTTTCGTAGCCGGTTCAATCGCAAGTGCGCATGCCGGACCATGGCCAAGAAGGAGAAGAGGAAGGAGTAAGTGATAGATACGTCCGGACGTTTATGTTAACTTAAAGAATTAGGCCCCTTTGAACGACGCACATCAACTGGAAGTTGATTAGTGCATCTTTAGGCAGTAGTTCCAGAAAATTAGTCTCCAAAACAGTTTAAGACACTTAATTTCAAGCCATATTAATACAACGAGACACGGGCCTGACTTTAGTATTTAACAATATTAGGGGGAAATTGCAAAGTGAACTTGTGCCACTTGACCATGTTTTTCCCTTTACTTCGTGTTACTTGTATTTAACTGTTCTTTAGTTGTACAACAAATAAGTAGTTTCACGTTATTTTGACTACAACAATTGCTTTAGACTGTTTCTACCACTTGATTTTCTCTTTAATAAAAGGCACAACTTCAATCTGCCCATTATCGTATTACGTAGGCCCTGTTTACAAGGTGGTAGGGTACTGGTGCTAGGGTTACCCTAGCAAGAGGGTTACCCTCCCTGCCTTGTAAACGCTCAGCTAGGGGTAACTTGCCTACCCAGGTTAACTTTCCGCTGTCATGTGTGACCAGTAATCGTACCAATTTGAATGGTATTATCCAATTTCTGAGCTTCATTGTAAACACCTGAATCATAACAAGTTATTTTCTGTCTACGATGATAATATTTTCCCTTCTTTAGTGAATTTCACGTGTGTTCCATAGAGAACTTCAAGAATATTTCAAAGTTTAGACCGTTGCAAAGAATGTCACACATCACGAAACACGTCAGCAAAGCTGGTAAAGTTGAACCGGGTGATAGGGTAACCCTACCTGTGAAAATTGCTTGTAAACCTGACCCGCTTGCTAGGGTAACCCTAGCACAAGGTAACCCTCTCTCCTTGTAAACAGGCCCTTAGCAATTGGAATTCCGCCAAGGAGGGTAATTCGAAAATGTTTCGCAAATGCATAATCTATATGTTTTGCACCTTTCAATCAGTCATACATCAAAAACAGCTTGTTAACAGCACTAGTTATTTTTTTCGCACCTACGGTTGTAAAGTTAACTATTAATTTTTCAGTGGGTCAAACACCCATAATATAAGTAGAACTGAACAGAATATGACAAGAACTTCTTTTGTTCATTTTATTAATTACAACCTCTACAAACCTTAATCTGTAATAATTTGTGTTTCTTAACAGGGTGTTACAGGTGCGAAGGTAAGGGGCACACAGCCCATGTGTGCCCCTCAAGAGTGGTAGATGATGAGCTGCAGGGTAAGGAGGTGTATCAGTGGGGACTTATGTTACTGTTAGGGCTATCCAGTGATAAATAATAATAATTGTAATGGGAATAAGTGGAGTACAACTTTGTCTGTACATGAGTGAAGTTCTCTTAATAACAAATGGTGATGGTTATACCAAAGGTTCTCATGTTTAAAGCTTATTGAAGATTAGGACCTCACAAATATTCTGAAAGCTTTTTGCTCACAGTGAATAGAAAAAACCATTCGAGGGCATGGCAACAATGACCTGTACTGTCATCCAATTCAGTACAATGCATGATGTGTACTTCCAATCCTTATATTAATAGTAAAATTAAGACAGCTGATAGTCAGCCCAGTCAAAGTATATAATGTTTTTATAGCTATTATTAATACAATTATTTGTTTCAATTTGTAGACATTCATATTAAGTGCTACAACTGTGGGGGGTGGGGCCACAGGAAATCTGTGTGCCCCACCCCAAGGCGCAAGCCGCGTAACAAGGGTAAAATAGTTATGTTATATGATAATTATCCATGACTAAAATACTGAGAGTAGACCTGCAGGTTTCTCCAAACTCAAGTTACATCTTCATGTACAAGGATGCTGTAAACTTCAGATTACAACCTTTGGGCTTAAACAACTAGACTAAAAAAATTAGTCTTTCACAACAAGCTATGTTGCAGTGCTGATGAAAATACTTGCACTGCTTCTTTAAACTTCGAAAATTTTGTTCAAAGTTTAATTCATTTCAATTTTGATGGGAAAGGGGTGGCAGGGGGGTGGGGTTATAATCAGAAATTAATGGTAGTGTCTGTTGACATATTTCAAATAATTATTGTGCAATACCCCCTTGTATTGCTGTATCCTGCCTTGAATTGAATACGTAACCTACACTATGCCATGTGTTAGCGAGCCACAAGCATTTTATAAAAGAGTGACTCTAGAATGACCCTGAAATAAAAACATGCGAACAAAACAAATAAAACAAAGGACATAAAGCAAAAAGAGATACAAACGAATGTGGCTTTTCAGTTGGTTATGCAAACACTTGGGAGAAAAAAATTCATGCTCCATAACTTCCTAGAAATTAATCAAAAATTCGCTTTGATGTGATAATGAAACAAGATTGGCCAATTGAACGATGCCTTCTCCATATTAGGGATTTCTTTGGCAGGAAAACAAAGAAATCATGTTTTGATCTTTTCACTGATTGGGCTATAAAACAGTGTCTTTTACAAGTGTTGGCTTTTAGTCCCCTTTAGTTTTCATTTGCCACCTAAATTTCACCTTGGATCCCTAGATCTGAAAAAATTGTTGGCTTGTGGATGACCTAGTTCAAAAGTTAATTTTTAACCCTATAAAGACAAAATATTTTACCTTTTTACAATCTGACCTGTGAGTTTGTGGTTCTTCAGTATTATATAAAACAAACCAATTGTAATTAATTTGTTCTTCAATGTCACTTTGTATGATTTACCTGCTTTGGATTTGTTCTACCCTAACTCTTCCCATTATATGACCAACTATTAAAATCATTTTTTGACATGCTTACATAGTTTTTGACCATTTATTATCTATTATTTATTATTCGTCTTTCTTCCGACAGGAAATGATCATGGAACGGGAGGATCAGGCCAAAGCCATGGCCAGAATGTTTTTTACATCTATAATAAGTAACTTTTTATTACATAAGTACTTATTATAGATGTAAAAAAACATTCTTTTTTATTATGCATTCACTACATTAATGAATTTCATTCCTATTGTATCTATATATTTAATTTTTTTATACAGTTTAAAGGGGCTGTGTCACGGCAGTCCGGTCATTTTGTTTAATTTTGCCAATTGCTCGCCATCAATCCCTATAGAACTTAAAGTAAGCAAAGAAATTACATGTAAATGAAAAAATCAGAGACCTGAGACAAACAAATATGTCTCCTGAGCATTATTCTTGAAGTTGCAAGCAGCAGGGCTCAACTATGAAAAACTGTTAGGCTGTACAGTTTTCAAAAATCCTAATTTCAATCTGTTTCAATCTTTTTCACTTTTGCCATCTGTGACATCTGTTGTTTCTGTTATGTTATTTTAACCTTCCTTTAAAGTTTTAAACGTTGATTTTTATGTTTCTCTTCATTTAACGGGCCTTTTGTATTTTCCTAATTTGGCTGAATTTCATGACACAGCTCCTTTAATTTTTTACACTTCTTTTGACACTCCTTCATTTTGAAAAAGTTTTGTACAATTTTATACAGTAATTAAATTTTTGACACGATTCCTTTATTGCAAAAAATTTTATAAAATTGTATATATTATTGGAAATTTAATTAAAATGCAGCTTTTTAACCTCTGATCAGGCTTTTTTTTCGTTCGGGGAAACACCTTATACATTTCCTTCATGAGTCGTCTGCCGCCCCCTAATTAAGGTATCTACCGATGTTTGTGTTATTGCGTCAAATTTTACTGGACGTTCAAGCTGTTTCCAACAAAGAGGGCTTTTATCAAGATGTGTTTCTCTGCTTTCCATGCAAGACGTGAATTATAAGTTGATGCAACAGTCGTTAGCGAAAACATCGCAGATTTAAAAAATGAAGTATTTAGCAGTGATTGCGAATCTTGCATAATCATTGTTGTGTGGTACATTAGTTCAAAATGTCAAGTGAAACAAAATAATTCCTTTAAATAATAGAAGAGAAATATACTGCAAGTGCTCAAAACTCTGCAGCAACAACTCTTTCATGGTCCTTCATAGGTTTGCATACTTCTGCGCAGTTGAACTCATGCAGTCATACATAGACAACAATTGTGCTTGTTACGAGCAAGAAAGCGTCAAAGAAGAAATAGTCATGGTTGATACAAATTCTTCAAAAGGTCTTTAATTTAAGTAGTTGTCTTGATAAGACCTTGAATTCGGTTGAGGTCCATGAAAACTAGTCGATATCTTTATTAGGTCATCAAAACTCCTTTCAATTCACCGCCTTGTCTAAAACCATTTTTATTCATGAGCAATATCTCACTTCGGTTTCTTACTTTAAAGGCTGTCTCTGTACTTCAGATGCAATTGCAAGTCAAACCCAGTCATTTTCCATAAGTGTTGTATCAGGAAGTAGTATACTTGGTGTAATATGCAATCAACCATGGCTGAAGAAGTAATAATTATACATGACACCATGACGTGATTTAGCCAATAAGATGTTCAGAAAGGGGCAGTTAAAGAATGCCGATTTATTGAATAAATAGAGGATATTACATGACAGCACGGAGATATGAAATTTATCTTCGAGTGTTGAAAAATATTTCACGGGTGAGCACAGCGAAGGAGTGAAATATTTTCAACACAAGAAGAGAAATTTTGTATCTCCAAGTGGCCATGTAATGTTCTATTATTTATTAATTTTTATTATATAAACACCAATGAAATACCAAACCATTTCACTGAAACAGTTTTATCCTGCGAAAGGCACGATTTATTATGTAGCCATAGCAACAGCGATTTTTCACATGTGAAAATAACATGATATTTTGACGTGTGAAGATATCATGTTTTCACGCAAAAGCTCACCTGGTATTTCATTGGTGTTTATATAATAATAGAGTGTATCCTCTCAACATCAGTAACAAATAACAACCTGCTCTCATCACAAAATGAAATGTCAATGTTAAATTTTTTCCCCATAATTTTTTACTTGATTCATTTATAAACTACCCAGTCATTCGATGTCATATGAAGCACTACATAGTATTTGTACATGTATGCTTCACACTAAGTTTGTTTTCAAT
>OZ037993.1:15386742-15398977 GCA_964035705.1 Porites rus
GTAAGTATCCTGTTGATTAAGTCGTCAATATGGTTTTCCGTGATGTTGTGATGTAAAGGGAACAGGACAGAGACGGTGTTGGGATATTGATAAGCATTTGCCTTTTGGAGGATGATAATATTCTTGTAGGACTTGGTGATGTTCTCTCTGTAAAGTACTCTCCAGAATAGTGGGAGAAGCCAAAGAGGATGATTCAGTGTGTCATCATCATAACTATTAACAGTTGACTTATCACTTAAACATGGTGGAAGATCATTTTGTAAATCCATGAACAATAACACTGCAAGAATTGAGCCTTATGGAATGCCATCGCTAAAGACTGGGATATTGACAATGACCATCGATACTGTTTTCCATCAAGGGGAGATTAATTTATCCATGGTACCAAAGAATGCACACAAGAAAATAATGAATTCATGATTTTCATATACTGGAACTGCAGAATGTAGATAATTGCAGAGAATATATCCTCAGAGTTACGATGCAACTTTTGCGATAATTTGTGAAAAGAAAGCCTGTTTTAAGTAGTTAGCCATTCATGTGGTCATTCCCCAATTGCCACAGTAGGTTCTGATTTCAGCACGTATATACTTCTATATACCTGTCAAATATGAGTTTTTGAAACTGTGACCACCCACATAATCTATGTAATGTCTATAGCGTCCAAGCTGATGAAATGAAACTGTTATCGATACAGTACATACTTGATTAATCTTGGTAATGATGATGACATACCTGGAGCACCAGCCATTAGAATTTCTGTAGTAATACCATTGGGACTGGTCACTTTGAGCAAAGGCATAGACTTCATGATTTTTCACTTGAAGCTGTTTATGTGGGGATAACCACTGTATGCTTAGTATATATGTGATCAGTGTTTACGAAATTAGGAGTCGAGGATGATGAATGCTAAAGATTGTTTATGGAATCAGCAGTTGAGGAGAATAAATCCAGAAGATCATCTGCTTGATGAACACTTACTGTGAAGTTGTGAGCAATTAATTTCTCTGTAGTTGTTATCATAATATTTTTTTACCTCAATAAGTTGTTGGTATTCTTTACATTTACCATACCTAGCTATTGATTAGTTACAAGAAGGATCACATACAATTTTTAACAACAGGGCCCAGTTATTCGAAGGCCGATTAGCGCTTAACCCAGGGTTAAATTTAACCCAGGTTTCTTTTTCTTTGTTCAAAAGCATTTTCTTGGATAGTTTTCTCTGTTATTCTTAAGAGCATTCAATCATCAACTTGTCGATAAAAAGAATTAAATTGAATTTACTTTTTAAGCTTTCACATCTGAATTCAAATTTCGCACTAACCCTAGGTTATCTTAACCCAGCTTTGAACAACCTGGCCCTGGTGTTTACAATATTCATCTATTACTAATGACTGATACTTAACTTTACTATATTTTGTTAATTAAATACTGACCCTGTTGTAGAAGCAAGGTGTAAACTAGCAAATTGAAACCCCCCTCAGACATTTCTCTCGCATGTACATGTAATAAATTAAAATTAAATGTTTATAACAGAAAAATACACCATGCAAGTAAAAGAGGAAAAAATATATGACTGTGTTTGACTGTTGTACAAAATGAAGCTTATAATTTTATTTCAATGGACCATTTTAGAGTTGCAGGTGAAAACAAGGTTGGAGTCTACATTGTATTGGTATACCCTTGCTGCTTATTATGTTGGTTTTCTGCAAACTAGTATTCTTAAGCATAATTTCCATAAGAAAAGGAAGCAGGTTTGTATCAAAACATGGTCAAACTCACCTTAATTCTCATTCACTGGAAGACTACTGGTAATTAAGCCCACAACTGTAATATGGTCTATTTGGATTTTGACTACCTTTGGCAGTGAACATATAAACAAAACACCATAGCACTGTTTTAATTATTGAGGGAATGGCACTACAATGAAGTTTAATAATCAGTAATAAATGAACTACAGTAAAAACCAAAATGCATGTAAAAGTAGTGGTTTACTTAAAAAACCCTCCCTTCTAGTAGAATTGGTTTATTTTAAAAAAAAAACCCACAAGAATCTACATGTTTTAACTCAACAAAGACAAAGCACGTTATTATATGATTAACTTTCCAACCAGAGAGAACTAAGGATTTTAGGAGCAAACACATTAATTATTTTTCTGGTGCTTGAAGACTACATCTCTTTAATAAAATGGATCTAATTAATTTAATTAAATCTACTGCATGTATGCGTAAATATTGCCAATAACCATCGAAAGTACAAAAAACCTTTTTTGGCATACTGTCAACTCCCTTTATAGGGGAAAATGTAGGCGGCTTGAGTTAGTGTCCTCATTAGTGAGAGTCTGTATCAGTGGGAGTTAATTATAGTCAAACTTCTGTAATTTATTTTTGCTTCGGATTAAGCTACTGTCCGTATCATCAGGGTCTCAGTTTTGAGTTATAGCGAGGTGTCCACAAGGCAAGAGTTCACTGTATTTCCAAAAGTAGGTTCATCAAACATGCAGGTTTTACTGTAAGTTAAATAGAGTAAGCAGATTTAACAAAACAATATTACTACAATGAAATTATTCCAAGCACTTACTTTTTGCCTGAAGAAATGACTCTTTCAGCTTTTGGAGTAATAACCCATTCAACACAAGCCCTTAGCCCAACATCAATTTAAGAGCATGTATATTTGTTAGGCCTCGCCACATAGTAGACACAGGCTGATTACAGCATAACAACACTTTTATTTGTTATCCATGGCCACAAAGGCCCTCAGCCACACAGGCTGATTACAGCATAATAACACTTTTATTTGTTATGCATGGCCCCAAAGGCCCTCAGCCACATAGGCTGATTATACAGCATAACGGCACTTTTATTTGTTATGCATGGCCACAAAAGCCCTCTGCCACACAGGCTGATTACAGCATAACTGCACTGTTATTGGCCATGCTTGGATATCATTCATTACAACATAGGCATTAGGGCAAATGTCTTGAAGATAAATTATGATTGCAAACAAGACACCACCATGCTAAGGCCTTCATCTCTGAAACAATTATTACATTTGTCGACAGTAGACCACACGTTTCAATGACGATCTTGAGACTGAGCCCACTCTACGAGTCTGAGAAATGTTTCCTCCCTATATGCTGGGGCTAACACCCTTCTCTGTCGACTCTGAGTTGCTAAGACATCCAGTCTATCAATCTCCACTGCTCTAGCTCTTGTAGTTGGAGTGTCCACAGGTCTGAATCTGTCATTGTTTATCAGAACATCCTCATGAAAAGCAAAATCAGGATCTCTTCCTTCCCCACCTGCCGATTTTGCTCTTGACAATGCCACAAATAGAGCTCCTGGGTTTCTGGCTTCAAAGCCATGGTCCCCAGGGTGAACCACTACATACCTGAATGCTTCTCCGGTGCCCACAGTCATCCCTTGGCATTTGTGGATTGTTGTTCCCCATGCCAGTCGCAATGGAACCTGCAGACGCTTGCATCGGCATGCGCATTCAGTGGAACGACTTACCGGTACAATTGGCACAACTGTCGGATCTTCATTAATGTATGGTGGCCCCCTGTATCCTGGAAACCTCACCAGAACCACATCAGGTAGAGGAGCAGGATCATCAGTAGGTCTGCGGCCATCTTTGTACACAATATCTACGACTGTGCCTACTGCCCCATTGTACAAACCCCAATCAGCCTTTAAGTTAACCACCAGCATGACTTTGCTGTCACGGCAAAGATACAGTAGAGGTAACAATCCTCCCGCCTTATTACTGTCGGCCTTCACTGCATGTCCGCCATTGTCAACTGCCTTGATCTTTGCCACTGGGTGGTTTGGCTGTCTGTTACACTCAAGCAGCTTTGTTTTATTACGCTGCCATTCAAGACGGTGCGTAGGAAATACATACAGTCCTTGCTCATCCATTCTAGCAAGGAGTTCTGGGCCATGCGACATGCGGAGATTGTGCCATTGAAACTGTTGTAGCCAGTGGATTTGCTGGGGTGTTGTCGTATAATTATTTTCTTAGTGACATCAGCACGTCTCTCAGCTGTTGTTCAGATTCATTCTGCCATATAATCTGAGTAAGCTCAACAGCACTATCAAACATTGTCCAAACCAAGCGACCGTGGTTAGATGGTGCACTACGACAATCTGAGGTGTACACAGGGGTGTCACACACAGGAGGAAGCTGAACATCATCTCCCATAAACACTGCCACAGGAATCCCTCCCCATAACTCATCTGCATTGGCTCCTTTGTTCACTGCATAACGTGCATGCTGTTCCATCCAGCCCATTGTTGTACGACCAAACATTGATCGCTCATCACCAACCAGGACTTTCAGATTTTCGCACTTTTTCTGAATTTTCTCTAGTAAGGGACCTGTAGGTACAGTCAACTCATTGCCAGACCTTCCACCTGTTGGTACTCCAAGAAAACTGTGAGCTGTACTGCCGTGAACAAGATAGGCAGCATTCCCCGTTGGAGTTATCACCTGTATTGCATCATTGGCTTCAAAAACTTGCCGCACTAACCTCTGGAGACACTTGATGACATACGACTTTCCTGTACCAGCAGTTCCAGAGACAACAAGCCGCAGAGGATGGTAATATTCAGTGTTTTCAACAAAGTTGTACAGGGCAAGCAAAACTAGACTCACTATGGCTTTCTGATTTTCATTTAAAGATAATGGACACACCTGAGGTAAATCAAGGTCTGCACTTTCTGTCTGCTGTTCATCATCTGCTTTAATACTTTCTTGAAGCCATTTTGTTGGGTCTTCTCCTTCAGGAAGAATGATACGGGTACTGCTCCAGTCATAGTCCTCCCCACCATCATCATAATCAAAGTCCCTCTCTACACCCTCATATATTTGGTTCTGCCCTGCATATACATCCACCCAGTCTGGTTGTTCTTCTGCTTCGACAGCATCATCTTCCTCATCCTCTTCAAATACTGGTTCTTGTGGGTGGTCTGCAAAACGCCGTGCCTTAGCAACTTGGGCCTTTACAAATGTTGGACAGTCATCACTTGCAAAAAAGTCCTTAAAGCGATCAATCCAAGATTCAGCATCCCCCTTCACTTCTTGGATGTCAAACCAGCTTGGCCAGTGTAGCAGGAGCATAGTCCTACAGTAGTCCTCATTCAGTGGCCATGTTGCGTGGGTAGAACCACCACTTACAACAGGGACATTACCGTTCCTCGATGCAAAGTGGTACCAAGAACATTGCTCATCTCTTGGTCGTGCAAGGTACTTATCCAGTGGGGTGCTGCGAGTTGCAGTTTCACCATCACGTTCAAGTCTCCTTGACCCCGACATTGACAAATAGGTAAATGGACGGCTACATCGCCAAAGTGCTAGGCCACTCAGCTCAAAGGATGCCTCCGGTCCACTGATGTCTCGTCTTCCAACGGTCTTTATCAGCATCTTAGCACACATTGACTTACCTGTCACTTGGTCTGCATCAGCTGCATCAACAGCATTTACCATGTCCTTAAAGAGATCAGAAGTTGCACCAGTGGGTTCGCTATCTTTGCAAGCATATCCACACACATAGTCGATTATGGCTATGATATCATCAGTGCTAGGATTGTCTGGAGGGGAATTGGAAAGAATCAAGCTTACATCCCCATTTGCTCTCCATGATTGTAACTGATAACGAGAATGCTGAACCACATGTGGATGGTCACGAGGCATCTCCAGGCGGGGAGCTCCATTATGATCTTCCACAATTTCGGGATTACTGTGCACTTTTTTCCCTGGGTGGAACTCGCTTCCAAACTCCATCCGACATACACGTTCTCTCGTCTGCAGTCCTTGCTCTGGATGGCGAGGAGTTCTCAAGCAGTAATCAGAGCAACTGTGGAGTCCAACCCTGTGTACTAAAAGCAAATGATCCTCCAGTATTGCATCTTGTGTTGCAGCGATCTGCATTAGCATCTTAACTAAGGGATCCCTATCATCTGATATGGGCTCAGCCGTTCCCTCAGGTGGTGGCCAGAGGTTTTTTCTTGGCTGCCCTTCTTCCTCATTGCCAGCTGGATGTAATGCTGTCATGGCAAAGGTTTCATCTGCCCACTGACTAAGTCTAGCTGCATACTCTTCCTCTTCACAACCATCTTCACGAGCTTCATGCAATAGCTGATGTGGTTGCCTGTCTTCCCTCCAGCTGAGTTGGTGCCAATGAATTTGACCGCGGGACTTGGCAAACTCATAGCGGTACCAATAATCAGAGACACCAAATACCGGCTTCAGTACCTTCTCATGGTAAGCCTGGGTACGCAGGTCAAAGTAACTCACTACTACATGAGTATTTTCTTGTACTGCCTTGAAGCGGGCATTGCTATCTTCAGCAAGGTTGACTTCTTCGCCTTTGGTCTGCAAGATGTAATCTTCCAGTAGCCTTCTAAGAGGAGGAAAGTAAAACTCGGCACAGCTTCCAGTCATGAAAAATGAAGGCAACCCATGCTTCTCATTGACCATGAACTCCACAAGGGCACGAAGCTCTCTGCGTCTCTGGTGCCAGTACTGAGCTGTACCACATAGATTTGCGCCAAAATACAACAACTTGTCGGTAAAAGTGTCACCTCTCGCAAGTCGCTCTTGCAGGTCTGCAACAGTTATGTGTCGGTCACCAAGTTGCTGATCAACAAAGAACCGGCTCTGCTCCAGGGCACGCTTCCTCATGATCATATTGTGGAAAACAAACTTCCAGACTTTATGTCTCGCAAACCTTCCGTCTTGGTACCACAGCAGGTGCTCTGCCCAGTTATGCAGTGTGGGACACGTCATCGGACGGTTTATGTGGAAATCACCCTTTCCATAGGGAAACAAGCAAGGAAATGCCATCGTAAAAAAGTAGGGAGTGGTAAACTCTGATGCTGGTGTTGTGCCCGTGGTCGGCCAAGGGATCACTGGTCGTTGCACATTTCCTTGTGCTTCTACAGCTTCACCTTCCGGAGGTTCAGAAACAACTTCATTTATGGCTGCTTCTACTTGTGCTTGCACATTCACTCCAGGCTCAGGAAGAATAATTCCAGAGACTGTTGAGTCATCAGTGCTGTCTGTTTCCCCAACATCCAATTGTTGTGGTGCAGGGCCTTGGTCATCAATGCGTTCTGTTTCAGAGAACTCAACAGTCCTCAAATTTGGCAACTCACCATCTTCTGGTAAATTCTCTATGCGAGCGCCATCAATAACAACATCACCATAAGCAGGATTGTTGTCCTTGAGCCAACGAAGGGCTCCTTCAACACGGTGTCTTCTAACCCTGAAGTCCTTATGGGTATCATCTTTTCCTTGTCTTCTCACACGTATGATATCCAACTCTGCTGGTAGGCGTGGAAGAATAGTGGCTGGTTCTTGCACAGCCTGTGGGAAAGCAATGCAATGTCCCTTTGAGGCAATACCTCAATGCTTCAGTAGGTGTACATGCACAGTAGGTGCTAGCCTGGCTATCAGCATCTGTTCAGCATCTGACATGTTAGACAAAATCTCAGGAACAGCCATTGGATCCATGTTATTCTCACCAGACCAAACTTTTGGTACCTTCTTATCTCTTCTGCAGCGAGTACACATGTTTCTCGTGCCCTTGCACTCCAGTCGCCTTTCCTTGCAGACGTGACAAAAAAAGAATGCATAAGTCATCTGCTCCACCTCAAATGCACGAATAGCACTGTATGCATTATCTTCTTACTGACTTGACCCTGCAGGTGGAGGAGGCGGTAGATCTCCAACAGCTTCACGCAACCTTTTCTCTTGTTCTGATATTCTTCTTTGGTTTCGCCGCTGTCTTTTTCTCCTATCATCCTCCATTTCCACTTCACCAGGCTTTGCAAACTCATAGTCCACACCAACTACCCTTGCTCTAGCAATAAGGCGGTCATCTGCTAAGTGGCTACTACTATTTACTTCTGGAAGAGGTTGCTGTGTTTCCTGCACGTTGCTTGCTCCCTCAATTGGGCCATTTTCTACTGCAGGAGTGTGTCGTTCCAACTCTTCTCCTAGTAAATGAATTATTTGTATTAACCAACTATACAATTCATATAAGCTATGGGGCTAGTGGATTCTATTTTTTATCTTGCCTGAGGGATAATAGAGTTGTGATTCTTGGACTAACAGATGCAAGCTACAGCCTTCCCGAAGGACAAGCACAAAACTGACCTCCTTTTCTTCGCACCCTAGTACTGCATGCTTGTATAACTGTACAAGAATTACTATTATAAAGCTGTATCTGTGGAAGTGTTCTCAAAACCTGATTTCAAATAGAAAATACACAATATTTCTACTTTTGAAACTTCGGATAATACAACAACCTTGACAAACATTTTCTAAGTGCTGATATTTCATAAATCAGTCATCAAATATAATGGGAGTGACCCAACCAATGAACTCATTATTATAATCCAAAAAATAATTATCTCTATGAGAATTCAAAGTATTTTAACTTTGTTCTAGTCAAAGTAATACAACCCTAAGGTAAGTTTTCCCATAATAATAATGTACGATCAAATACAAACAGAACAAAAATCCTACAATCCAGTCATGGAGAATTAAGTACAGACATGATGACTTATCATGTTTACCACAGGGCTTCTGATATTTCGCGCGGTCGCGGACCCACGAAATTCAGGTATTTCCGCGAAATCCCGCGAAATTCCCCAAAAAACGCGAAATACCGCGAAATCCGCCAGAAATATTTCCAAATACATTTCGGCAAAACGTATTTAATACTTATCTTGGCTATCAGACCGGTTTTATTCACCCCAAACGTCCAAATTTAGCTTGAAACTTCGTCACTTCAACGAGTAAACAACGTCCCAAAACTACCAGGCTGTTTTAGATGAACGTTGCGAAAAACTGGGCACTAACCATAATGTTAAAGCTTTATGCACCTATCAATGTAAATCCCGTGGGGGGGGGGAGTGCGGGCAAGGGAAGGGGATTTGATGCCTGAGACTATCCCCATGTCGGGCTTTTGACTGTGCGAAGCGACGCCGGGGTCGGGACATTTGACTTTGACCGATAGAAGCCTGGTATGAATTCAGAAGCGGTTACCAAGTCCGTCCCTCGAGGCTTTCTGAAAGTCACGCTGTTGGAGAAAAGTATGAAGTTTTCATT
The DNA here is from genome assembly GCA_964035705.1 of Porites rus. Taxonomy (NCBI): domain Eukaryota; kingdom Metazoa; phylum Cnidaria; class Anthozoa; order Scleractinia; family Poritidae; genus Porites; species Porites rus. The sequence goes on from OZ037993.1 coordinate 15,395,858, forward strand.
TGTTTTAATCGCCATAATCCGATACTTTACGCTGTCATCTAAACAGATAATGTCTATTTTGAGAAAGTTTTTATCTTCAAGTTCCCATCTGATTGTAAACCTCGATTGAAATCGAATTTTACCATGAAAGTCAGAGGATTTTTTACGGGTCACTGATCTGACCTGTTCCGACATGTTGAGCAGATGTTATAAAGCATTTTACGTTTCATTAATATAATAGCACGGTCAATCTTCCTGGAGCGATTATGTTGTTCAAAATAAGAGATGCTAGTGGAGAGAGAAAATACTTAATTACAGCAAGTAATTTAACGGAACTTACGTTAACCTTAAATAAAAGTAGTAAGAACGTCCTTTTGAAATGTTCTTTTATCGTTTTATATAGTATTATAGTATTGTTTGTTTAGATTTTTCCCCCGGGGTGGGGGCTTTTTTGACACTTTAGATTGACCTTTCGTTTCCCACCCTGGGGAATTTGATCAAAAAATTTTAAAATTTGTCAAATCCCCACCCCTTGCCCGCACTCCCCCCACCCCCCCACGGGGTTTACTTTGATAGGTGCATTAACATTCGCTCATTTCTCGAGCTAACTGTTGTTGAAAGAGCAAATGATTATCCCTGTTAAAAAAAAACGTTCACCAACGCTGGTGATATCGACGCAAAATTGATCGATTTTAGCGAAATTTGCCAAAAAAAAAACCAGCGAAATCGGCTGTTTTGTACTGATTGTTTCTTGGCGAAGTTTCCCCCCGAAATTTCCCGTGAAATCGGCCGATTTTCCTAAGAATTTGCCCCTGAAAATCCTTCGAAAATTGACTTTTTTCCGCTAAAATCCCGCGAAATGGGCCAATTTTTCTGCGAATTTTGACTTTTCTCCCGCGAAAATCGCCCGAAATCGGCCGATTGTTCCGCGAATTTTGACTTTTTTCCCGCGAAAATCCCGCGAAATCGGCCGATTTTTCCGCGAATTTGCCCCTGAAAATCCTGCGAAATTTTGCTTTTTTTTCCGCGAAATATCAGAAGCCCTGTTACCACAACAACAACACTTGAATTACACGACAAAAGGTCTAATCAATGAATTATACAGTGTTTTTGTTACAAATAAATATGATGAATTCTGGGACTCATCTTGTGAGAAATCATGAGTCCCAGTCCAGAACCAATGAGTCCCTGTTAAAAAAAATGAGTCCAAAATGGCAAATGTTTGGGCCTTTATGTACCAGCCGCAGACAGTTAATCTGAAGACACACTCCAAAACTCTGTATTATAGTATACTGAAATTAAAATATAGTTCTCCTATTTTAAAGCAGACGTCAACAAAGGCTAAAACAAATATGCATCACTAAACAACAACCATAACTGCCACAGAAATTACACGTACAGGATATTTCTACAAATACACACGTTCAGATCGATATATCCATGAATTATTTTATGTCTTTGGCGATTTTTATGCGTCGGGAACATAGATAGAATGCAGAGGTAACAAAATCACTGATTATATAGCTGCTCTTTTGAGTCCATGTAAAAAATATATATATGAAAGTTTTAACATTCTTATTTGTTACACACACACGCCCACCCACACCTTTATTAATTTCAAAATCTTGGTTACAAAAATGAAAAAAAACAACCCACAATGAATAAATAAATAAAAATAATCAGGTAAATTCATAAAATAAAATATTGAGAAAAAAAAGTGTTACAAGAAAAAGGAAAGATTACTTAGGTAAGACAACAGAGCATAATTAATTACACCAAAAAGGGGGAAGTTTTAAAAGTATACATGCTTCCCACCAGCAAATTGTGGCACTTAATTAGTTCTGATAAATTTCTATTGTTTATTAGCCCAATCACTGTTTTTCATTCTCTGATAAATTTGCATTATATTTCTTTCTTTTTGCATTATGTTTCCTTGTTTTTGCATTGTGTTTACTAAAAAGTACACTGCTCTAAGCCAATCAAATTCAAAGAGAAATTTTTCCATGTATATTATTAACTTTCATAATAAAATACCATCTACCATAAACAACTACCGGTATATCAGTACTTGCTGAATGACTTTGCTCTTGTTCACCTGGCAGAGAGCTTTCCATGCTACATTCAAGTTGGAGGACTTCACTTTCATGTTCTTCTATGGCTAAGAAGATAAGATATAATCTAAATAAGTTGGGCAAGCAGATTGTGACACCTGAGGCTGATTGGTTCTTATATAATTCTATTGTTCAGTGTTATCCAGAAGTTTTAGAGTAGCCAGCTCCCAAAGCAAAGAAACTGGTGCCTGACACCAAGCACTGATAAAGTGCCATGAACTATATCAGTACCTGCTGATTGACTTTGCTCTTGTTCACCAAGCAGAGAGCATTCCATGCTACATTCAACCTGGAGGACCTGACTTTCATGTTCTTCCATGGCTAAGAAGATAAGCAAGCAGATTGTGACACCTGAGGCTGATTGGTTCTTATATATTTCTATTGTTCAGTGTTCTCCAGAAGTTTTAGAGTAGCCAGCTCCCAATGTAAAGTAACTGTTACCTGACACCAAGTGCTGGTAAAGCGAGAGTACCTTATCTAAGGGGGGGGGGGGGGGGGTTTGCAGGGCTTGAAATAACTATTGGGCAGGCGCCGGACACATTGTCCGGTCAAACGTGATTTTGCTCGGACATAGGCATTTTTGGCCGGACAAATTTAATCCATCTTAACTAGTTGCAATAGAGGCTCCATTTTGCAAGTTACATGATCTGTATCATTTTCAGCAACAGCAACTCTAGTTACTCAAAACAAATCGAGTGTGCAAAAAATTAGAAGTTGTAGTTTTGGCGTGCAATCTTGAGCACTTTACAACACGCACAGCAGTAGCCAATTTGCGGTTGCGACTGACAACAGGAAATGTCATCAATTTCACAAACAAAAGTCCCTCTAGTTAATATCTTTTTATGGAACATGATAAGACTGAATAAATTTCCATCATGATTGTCTCAAAATTGAATTTTCTTTGAAAGCCCAAATGACCGGACAACATGTCCGGTCATCCACGGATTTGCTCAGACAATGCTCAATTCTGACCGGACATTGTCCGTTGACCGGCCGTTATTTCAAGCCCTGGGTTTGGGGGCATGAGGCC
>OZ037993.1:15399177-15414177 GCA_964035705.1 Porites rus
GATTTACTGTCCATGAAAAATGGCTTAGATATGTAAAATACTGAGGTAACAGCAAAGAAGTACTGTTGTAGAAAACTAATATCATATGTTTGGATGGAAGGTCAAAATTTGATTGACAGGGTGTTACATGGTATCAAACAATATTCACGAAAAAAAATTTGTGATAAAAATCTGGCGTTTATGGCATTTTTATGACTCTCAGTTCAGCTATAATATGCTTTTATAATTTACTTTCAACTTTATCCCTCCCATGATAGCGAAGTCTGTAATTCAACACGGCTTAAGGACTTACTGAAGTAGACGAGTGTGTTCTTCAAGTGGAAGTTAGAGAAAACCTTCAAGTCAAAATGATAAATATCAACAACAACTTTCGGTTTACTAAAAATGTTTATCATAGTTATATTTGTTTTAATCAAAATAACGTATTATTGTGCAGTACTAACATGGACACTTTATAAAGTTCTACACCAAGAAGAATTGAAATATCTCATAATCTGTCCTGTGATCAAGAGACACGCAGGTGTCCGATTCTCATCAAAAAGACTCCTCGATTCGTTTTATTTACATTCAATTAAGCACTAAAATTGCCTGTGAGTAAATTGTTCTTGGGTACAAGATAGGCTCCAAAGGGCTTAGAATTCTAGGAAATGGCTTTAATCGAACAGTTGAAAGGAAATGTTTTTTTGTTATAATTGGTGAGCAGGAACAAATAAAGCACGGGCTTAAACTGCATTTTTCAAGCCGTGGTAGGTTTGTACAATTGTCCCAATTGCTTTACCTCAGACTGAATGTTTTAGGTCACTGCTAATCGTACTGATAATCAACCGACATAAACATTGGTATAATAAATTTCTCAAAAAAAGTGGCCGACTTCTTTTCTTACTTTAAATAATAAATGAAAAAGTACCTTATATTATATGTAAAAATATGTCATCGAACAGATAGCATTAGCTTCCCGACTTTTTCTTTTCAAAGTAGTGAAAAAATTGGTTTAGTAAAATAATAAGGTTTCATAGTGATTTTAATTTTGTTGACTCACCTTCGTAAATTTTACATCGATATACTAATTAGTTTATCCGTGATGCTGAATTTCAACTATTCGTAACGAGAGTAATTAACATAGAACACCGAGCAAATCAAATGTGTTATAATATACGGTTTTGACTTCTGCTTCTCGAGAAAGCGTCTGCCAAGTGGGTGAGTTGAGCAAAATATCACATCTAAATCAAAATATGCTTATATTTCTGAACCAACATCAGATGTAATTAATCATTCATGTTTGGGAGTTTCTTCTTGGATTAGGTTTAGGAAAGCCACAAAAGTAAAATTGGACAAGACGCTATGGAGCGTACCCTTCGACGTCATGGTTGTGGAACTGATTAATTGTAAATGCGGAGGAATAATAAGAAATGATAAATGGTGAGAGTAAGGTGTCAATTTGTGAAATTATGGGATTTGTCAGGATATTCTGAGCAGCAAGATCCAAGCGGCCTACTTGCCAAAAGCTAGCATTTCGGGGCAAATTGTCTCTTAGATATTAGCCCAGTTATGCTCTGATGACTCCACACAAATGCTTCTAAATTTGACTTGGGTCCATACAAGTCAAATATGTGAGGTGACTAGCAGTGAGTAACAAGTCTAACAAAACAAACAGTGAAAAAGGAATTCTCTATTTTTTTTTTTTACATCAGGGCCTCAAAAACAGCATAACAGTCTCATGTACTGAGGAACATAGTCTTTACTGAGCTTTAAAACACAGCTTCCGCCAACACAAATTGACTTGAACTTAAGTAAAACTAAACAGCCTCTGCCAATAATAACAAACTGTCACTTGAAATTCAGATATCTTACGGCCTCCGCCAACTTGTCAACACAGAACATAAAAATCGACCTTCAGCTCTTGGGAAAAAAACTTAATTCGTCAAAACAACTCGCTTGGAACTTGTATACCGTTTCACATAAGGTTCTAGAAAATACTAAACAGGCGAATAGTTGTAGCTTTTCGACATATTTTATGATTTCAGTAACTGATGCAAATCTGCTGACTCATACTGAAATGTAGACATGCCCTAATTAATTATTCATGAATGATCCAAAACGTAGAGAACATTCGAGAAAGCCACGCAACGCATGACGACAATTTTACCACGCAACACTCAACAAAGACAAAACGTCTTTGTGCAGCATTTTGTAACTTTAAATTCGTATAGGTAATAGCATGATTTGTAGTGATATTTGGCATAAATACCACGAGCGATATTTCGAAATTGTTATACGTAATTTCACGAGCTGTTAGGCAAGTGAAATTTGAGACAATTTTGAAATATCACGAGTGGTATTTATGCCAAATATCACGTACAAATCATGCTATTATTTGTTTATACTACTACCCACAAAGGTTTTGTAATTTTCACATGTAGGTATTTCAAATTAAGCTGAAATACCACTGCTCTAAGCCATCAAATTGCAGAAATTTCTCATGTAGTAGTATAAATCGTAAAACAGTTCGAAAGGAGCGCTCACTCGTGATATTTTTCAACACTCGAAGAGAAACTTATTTTCTCTGCGCGGCCATGTAATTCTATTTATTGCTCGAGTAAACTAAAGACTAAACTCGAAGTGATCTCAAGTTTCCGGTCTCATTTCGTGATTAGAAATAGCCGAAACAGGCCGAAACGTCACGAACTTGCGCGCCCAATCTTGTCCCGAAATTAGTGTATAATTTCATAGCTATTTACATATCCCAAACTACCTTCAGTCGCATTGGCGCAATCGGCTAATCCCTCAACTCAGAGTCTCTTCTGATCTCACGGGTCACACAGGTGAGTCGGCTCTAACCCCGAAAAGCCAAATAATACTTCTTTCTTTTTCCAATAAGTTAAAGAATAAATCAAGGAAATCGAAGTGATCTCGAGAATTAAACCCAAAACCTGGGGACTTTGCTTGCCCAATCCTGTCCCAAAAAAGCAACTTTGGGACATTCCTGAGCGTCGCGATTCCTTTACTTCGCGCTCCGCCCAAGTAAAAACGCGGTTGATTTGTCACAAAAATAAAATTTATTTGTAAAACTTTCTTCTCTGAATAGTTTTCTTCAATGTCAATCTAGGCGTCATAAAAGTTGAAGACTGACGAAGCAGCTGGCTTAAAACATTAAAAAAATAGTCAAATTGAAAAGCATGCAGGATTTGTACAATTAAGGGCGCACGTGCTTTAGCGCAACACACTCTTAGAGGCCACGTTATATGAGCATCTTAAGATTACGAGAGCTAACAGTCTCTGATTCAAAACGATATGAGTTATTGTTGCAGAATATCAGAACGATTAATTGTGCAACAAGCCTCAAACAACCAAGCTCTAAGAAAAAAAAAAATGCTCTCCTTTTTTCTGCTGAATTAAGCTGGAAAACAAATGGTAAACTCTATAGCTGTGAAATAACGAAGTTATAGATGCGTATATAGGAGACTATACTATACGGAACGTGAAAAATCTGCTCCTAAAACGCCATATCACTCATATCATTCTTTAAAGACATACTTATTTCACCAAGCTTTTTCTTCATTATAAACATATTGTTATTTAATTTTCATACTTATATATGTAGTTGTTAGATTTTTAAAAGTTTTAATACATTTTTTATCGTAAAGCGCCAAGAACGGTTAATGATATAGACGCTATATAAATAAAGTCTATTTATTTATTATATTTATTTATCACTATATCCTCAGAAGACAGTATTTAGAGTTTGAGGATGAGCTGGCGAAGACAAATTTTGATATTGTTGAAATCAGTGAAGTTCGAAGGAAGGGAAAAGGCTGCAGCACTCTAAATGGCAGTGGCCATGATCTGAATTACATCGGCGGCAACACCCGCCATAGGGGAGTCGGTTTCGTAGTACACAAGAAAATTGCAGGAAATGTCACCAGCTTTGAAGGCGTATATGATAGGTTGGCCCAACTCACCCTTAAGATCAATAGCAAATATCATCTAAATATAATTCAGGCTTATCTTCCAACAACTAGCCATACTGATGAAGAAGTAGATAATTATGGCTTATGAGGAAATAGATAACCTGATCACTAATAGCAAAGCCCATTTTAACATCATTATGGGCGACTTCAACGCCAAAGCTGGGTCGGGTGAACCATCTAAGTCCTGCAAAGGTGCGTTTGGGCTTGGCACGGGCAAAAGCAGCTGAGACTCCCTCATCAATTTTGCGAACGGCATCAGCTGAAAATCATGTACACATTTTTCAAGACGTCACACGAGAGGCGTTGGACATGGATCTCCCCAAATGGGGCCATAAAAAAACGAGATCGACTACATCCTCACGGATAAACCTCATGTTCCTACAGATGTATCTGTTATTAACAGGTTCAACACGGGCGGTGACCACCGCATGGTACGCGGTACATTGACCATCAACACAAAGCTAGAGCGGGCCAGGCTCACCAGACGGCAAGAGAGGCCAAATGAGGTGGTACTCTCTGAAAAGGCAGTGGAATTCCAGCTACTGCTGACCAACAGGTTTGAGGCCCTACAACTAGAAACGACAGACGACCTTGACACACATTCAATAATAATCTTACTTTTCCAAAAGGTCTTGATAGCAAATGCAACAATAATTTTTAAAAACACAACGCCACTTTTTAAGTTTGTGGAACAAACCTACCTACCTTCCGAAGTGAGAGACGTAGTTAAGCGTCTAAAGTGTGATAAGGCTCCTGAGGAGGACAATATTACCGCTGGCATTCTGTAGGATGGCGGGGGGGGGGGGGGGGGGGCGTATTGCCAGGATGTACACGTAGCTGTTCAGCAGATGCATTGTAGATGTCAAGTTCCCAGCAGCTGGAAGAATGCATCGGTAATCATCCTCCGCAAAAAAGGAGACAGCTGATATCAAGAATTTAGTCCGATCAGCCTTTTACCAGCAACGTACAAAGTGTTTTCACAAATCCTGCTTCGAGGAACGCTAAGCACCTTGGTACAGCATCAACCAAGAGAGCAAGCACGCTTCAGAGCAGGATTTTCTACCACTGGCATGATCACATTCAAGTTGTTAACCAGCTACTGGAGAAGGCAAACGAGTGCAAGATCCCACACTGTTTTGCCTTCGTAGATCACAATAAGAACTTTGATTCCACAGAGTTCACAGCACTCTTCAAAGCATTAGAGAATCAAGGAGTTGATCAGGCTTACATTGCTATCTTACGTGACTTATACAATGGTGCCACCTCTGTTCTGAAACTCCACACGGACAGTAACAAAATCAATCTGGAGAGGGGTTTCAAGACAGGGTGACAATAAACTTTTCACAGCATGTCTCCAAGATGCTATAATAAAGAGGATCGACTGGAAATGTAGAGGCCTAAACATCGACGTTGAATACCTCTCCCATCTAATTATCGCTGATGATATCATCTTGTTCGCTAAGTCACCAGAGGAGCTTACCAGTATGCTCACTGACATTCATAATACAAGCAAACCAGCCGGCCTTAATATGCATCCTGGCAAGACCCAGGTAATGTTCAGTGAGCACGCCAAAAAGTGCACAACTACTGTTAATGGAGAAACCATCAAGGAGTTTGATAGTTACGTATACCTAGGAAAGACGGTGACGAAAGATGGTGACCTGCTTCCTGAGATTAGGAAGAGGATCGCACTTGGTTGGGCAGCCTTTGGTAAAGTGGATAACATCAAGAGAAACCGCAAAGCAAGCAGGAAGATAAAGAGGAAGAAACACGACGAGTACATTTTACCAGTAATGACAAATGGTTGCGAGACATTGGGGCTTAACAACGCTATGATGGATACGCTTGCAGTCGCACAGCGTAAGATGCAACGCATAATGCTAGGCATTACCTTTCGAGATCGAAAGCGAAACACCTGGATCCGTCAAGAAACTGGCGTAAGCGACATCATCAACGCTATAAGGAAAGCAAAGCATAGATAGGTAGGTCAAATTGCCCGGCTATCTGAGCAACAGAGTGGACCCCAAGAGACTGGACCAGAAAACAGGGTCGTCCAAAAAAGATGGAGAGACGATCTCACCAGACAGACCGGACCCTTATGATCAAGATTAGCCAAGCACAGACACTTGTGGGATCGATTCAGGCAGGGGTTCCTCTTTCAAGAGTGAATACAAACCCTGATAATGATGATGATGATGATGATAACGATGACGACGACTATGATGATAGGAGACTTGCTAAGCTAGCGAAATTCGTTACGGTGGGGACACTCAAACCGGTACACTTGGAGGAAGATTGCCCAATCACAACGTTTTCAGAAAAAAAAAAGACTCAAACGTCGAACTTTTCATGTACCGAACTTGATACCTATTTAGGTCGACCCAACTGATGTAAGTTCGACGGCTGATTCAGACTTCGAACTTAATTCGTTGAACTCGATTGATTTCTACGAAGAACAATGGTCTACAATGTCTACCAGTGAAAATAAATTACAGTAATTTATGCATTAGGTTCGGCACATGAAACGTTCGATGTCTGAACTGGGACAGAGACGTAAAAATGTGTTAAGAAGAAATGTCAAGGGAAACTGCCATATGACCTGCCGGCGAGAAGACTGAATGAGCTTCGGTGAGAAGATTAAGTGAGCCCTTTATTGTTTAGACACAAAAATTTATTAGTCTTTAAAATAGTCACAATAAAATTGTATCTCGTAACTCATTACATTCCTCTCTCTTCTCAAATTACTTGACTTGTTCTGTGAGTTATTGGTTCACTTAAGAACTAAAGCTTCTGGTTATCTGTAGATGAAAAAGGAAAAGTACAATAACTTGATGAAAGGTTTCTTTCAATTTAGGGACTTTTTAATCTAATTCGATTGAAGGGTTTAAAAAACCCAAATACCAATTACCATTCAACAAGCTCATTAATAAATAATTTCAGGCATTTAAAACTTAAAATTATCACTATTGAATCTTCCTTTCCAGTTGTATCAGGTTATTTATTTATTTATTTATTTATTTATTTATTTATTTCAGCATTTGTTTATGAATTTATTCTTACCCTTGTTATCAAACCATCATCACATTTTCATTTTTGTGTACTTGCTGAGACTGATAATGAAAGCCGGCAAAAATGAAAACAATAGTGCTGCAGTTTATGTTAGGAGCTTCCTGACGGTGGACAATCTTTTGCCATTTATTAAATCGATTTGTGACCAGGTAAATATATGGGACGTTCCTAATGTATTGGCCAGTTAGTTCAAAATGATAGGAATGTTATAAATAAACGTTGTACACTAGGTCAAAATCAAAACTAAAAAAATAAACCAAAGAAATCTGTTGGCCTTCATAACCACTACACTTTACTAACTATGATTAAACTCAACCATGATTATGACAACAATTAATAATTATTTGGAAGAGGTTGAGAAAAATATCATGTCAATGGTGCGCAGATCAAATAATTGAGGCAAATAATTGATCAACGAGACACTAACAAATCACGATATTTTGCGATATTCGAGTTCAATGATTGTTTTATCATTCGATCATCGAGTTTGTTTTTTTATCTTTGGGAAGCAAAGCGATCTATCATTGCGATCGCAAGAAGGAGAAAAGCTTTCATTCACGCATGAGCAGAATATTATTTGCAGCCAACGTAGTTGGACGACATTCCGCATTAGCGGACCATTATTTATACTTAGTTATTTGCAAGTCACGTGGTGGGCCCTCGGCCAATGAATAGGAAGAAAAATTTGCATCGAATGATAATAGCCAGCAGCGCACTTATGCAGAATGCGGCTTATAGAGTACTTCACTTTTATGATTGACGAGCAAACACTATGCCCACCTAAGAAAACCTTTTTTTGCTTAAGTTAATCGTGTTGCAAACGCTTTTACAGCTCAAAACTATCATTTATTTCACCTAAATCAATTTCTCATAACGTAATTTAATGGGAATATTATATGAAATAATTAGGGATGCAAAAAAGGTAGCTTTTCGAGGTCAACACTGTTGTTAGATAGAATTTCGCAAATTTATGAGTAAATCTCACTTTCATTCTAACCACCACAGCTCTTGGTCACTTCATGTAGACGCTATAATATTCATTTGCAAGCACATTTCTCATCAAATACCGACAAAATAAATGTATCTACATATTCTCCTAACAGGCGTTGCTTCCAGTTTCGTTGGATTGCAGATGAAATTGTAACTAAGAAAAAAGGTTTAACGGAATAGCTACCTAAGCAAGTACCTATTTCCTCTCAAAAGCACACCAGTCTCTTACCTATCAAGGCACTGTACCAAGCGGAAGTCCAGACATGACATTTATCTTGACCTGATTTTTAGCCGAGCCGTATTGACTTACTGCAGAGCACTCGTAAGTGCCAGCATCATCGAGGACCGCTCTATCGATCACGTATTCCACACCAGAAAGCCTCTGGTCCAGATCATAAATTTTGTTTATGGTAAGACGATCTGCAGAAGGAAGTGACCCTGGAAGGAGATAACATTTTCGTTAATTGCATGAGCGTAGATGTTATTGTTCACTCTTTTCCTTGGTCTAAATGTTATATACGTAATAGCGGAGCCTCCGCGAGCGCGCCTATGGCTATGAGATATCGATGCGAGAAAATTTGGTTATGACGTAAGTATTATTGAAAATGAAGAAACGATCGTCGCAGTGAACGCAATTTATGCAATTGCGTAAAGAAGCCTGAAAAAAAAATTCAGGACTTCAACGGGGTTTGAACCCGTGACCTCGCGATACCGGTGCAATGCTCTACCAACTGAGCTATGATTAGAGCCGAAAAAGGCGTCTGCTCTTGCAGACTATGGAATCTGCTGCAGTCATTATTTCAAGCAACTAGATAGTGTATAACAAATTATGATTAACTTTTCTGCGATGTTATGTGTTGAATTCCCACAACTGCAGTACATTGATTGAGGTGAGTTAATTCACGTTTTGAAAGCCGTAGCCATTGTGACTGGTGAACACAATTTTATCGACGATTTTTGTGGTCAGTCACTTTTGACGTACTTTTGATTACTTAGGTGTCCCCTGAATGGAGGTTAAACCCAGGTTTCGGGACCCAGAAAAAGTATCCCTATCCCCTGAATAGAGGTGTCCCTTCAATAAAGGTAATAAATACAAAGGTTATGTGAATATTTCCCTAGGACCAAATCTTGTGTCGCCAGAATAAAGGTGTCCCTTTAATAGAGGTATCCCAAGGAAGAGGTACCACTGTAGTTCAAATTTGATTGCTTTTATTATAAGTAGATAGAGCGTTTGCACGTACGTGGCCAGAATCTATGCAAATTTCTTGGAACAAACGAAAGCGTTAGCATGAAAAAAGAATTCAACTCCCACAGGATTGTCTTGGTACATCAACATGGCCGCCATTTCAATGTTTTGAAACACCACTATGGCCGTCATGACGTCATGTGAAAATGCTTTATAAACGGAAGCGTCGCTTTAGCTCTGTCTAAATCTATATATTATATTATCCGAAGTATCCCGACCGGATCCGGGAGGTCTGGAGAGAGGAGCGAGAATTTACAAGCATTAAAATGACTTAAGAAAGTTAGAAGTCTTACCTCCAACTTTTCTCCACTCTACACTCGGCGTGGGATCGCCTTCGATGTAGCACGTAAGTGTTATGGAATAGTTTTCGTATACTGTGTATTCCGAGGACGGAATGATTGCCGTAATGCGAACAGGAGCTAATTGGTAGGGAATAATTTAGTAAGAAGTGTAAGAAACATCACACAATAGCCTATAGCTGACAATTACACAAGAAACAAATCAACTATCAAAAAGGCAAAGCGTGCAAAGAGTGTAAGACAAGCAATATGTAAGTGGAAAAGTAAAATCAATCACTGAATGTTGCTAATAAAGCGTTTTCACTCACGTGGCATTGATTTCCTAACGTTCAAAAATTTTCTATGTTTAAAAGAAAAAAAATCATTTCTCGGGTAAATCACATATTTTGTTCTTGGCAGAAAAAATGGTGACCACTTTGGAACACGTGTTTACCAAGGAGAATTTCTACGTGGGTCTCGAACGGCTTTGTTAATATTATTTTTGTGTCTAGGAACCCTCACCATTTACGTAAAAATGGCAACGCAATGAAAGGATTTCAAGCTCTGTCTATGGATGTATCGGACACAACAGTAATTATACCCGTTAAGGGTACAATTCACGATAAAAATTTCGGGAAACTTGTTAACTTATTTTGGGGGAACAAAGGAAAAACTTTAAATTTCTATAGGGAACCATATTGTTCGCCTGTAATGAACAATCTCGCGGGCATGATACTTACACAAACAGTCTTTCTGTGACGTACTTCCGGTGCCTGCTGTTCGTGTACCTGCTGGGCATGCGCTGCACTGGGTTTGCTGTACCCTCTCCTGGTACGTTCCCATGGGGCACGGTACGCAAGGCTCCACACCACCGTTAGTAGAATAATGCCCGGCCGTACAAAAAGCTTAAACACAAACAGCAAACGACAGTGAAGTAAGCTCCAGCGTTTCTCCATTTCGCCATTTTTGATAGCAACTAACAAAAAGATTCCGCGGAGTGCATATATGTGCTGCATACACTTCATTGTGGTCACTTTCGCAGATACAAGTTACGTCAACAAAAGTGTAACGGCTGCAACATTATTACTTTGCATTTTGTTTTAAGGCAATAGCGAAATTCCTCAAAAGAACCCCATACATCTCATGTCATTTTGACGTTTAAAATACATCGTTTATTCTCAAGACATACGCAAAATTTAGTTTCTTCGTTTTCTCTCTGTATTCCAAAGGCTACAGTAGCAGCTGCAGAGGAATGAGGATGATGATGATGATGATGATGATGATGATTGTGATGACGATGATGATGGCATGATCAGTATCCTCCACTTTGGATCTGGCATCCTTTGTAGTTGTGTAGTAGTTCTATTCCTAGCTGTCAATAAGTTATAGTCCCGACTCGGATAAATGACAGGAAAACACCAGATACCCCGAACTATGTTCCCAAAAATCATATATTTTTAAGAAGTATCGCACGATTTTCTTAATATTCCACAAACTTCTAATGTTTTTGAGATAAATATTAGCGATAAAAAATCACGACGTTTCGACCTCTCCGAGGTCATTTTCAAGTGTATAGAAGTTCTCTAAATTAGCATAAATAAGTTATAATAGATAAAATTGTGGTGAACGCTAAAATGTGATAAAATATGTAAAAATGTAAAAAGTGCTAAAAATAGTTATAAAGTCTAATGTCTCACAAAATACCCGGATATTTCTATCGAAGTCTAACTGTGCAGTGGTGTGTCCATAAGAAATCTTACGTTTGCAGTCTGCCATTGTTATGGATCCTGTGACGACTGATGAAGTGTTGACAGGACATGGCTGGCATTCCTCTTTTCCTTGTTCGTCCTGATAAAATCCGGGGCTACAAAGCTTACATGCCCGATTGTTGGCGCTGTAACTTCCTGGATAACAGTTTACTGTCGACAAAAACATTCAGAAACGTTTACTTCAAAGGCGCAGCTAATCAATTTCATGAACATAACGTAGTTGTCTTCAAAATAAATTATTATCAACACGCATATGTTAAACTGACAACACATTTCGCTGAATTTTCGTTTTACGGTGGTTGGAAGCTCTTCAAAAACTCGTTGACTTAAATATCGCGGAAAACATAAAAATTCGTCGAAATTCCAAAATTTAGGGCTTAATTTTGCAGAAAACTCCACTATGGGGTAAAAGATCCAGGATCCAGCAACAGTTCAGATACATTTCTTCTTACAGTGAGAGAATATTAACAGGGCTTTAATCCCAAACTAACACTGAAAATTCTTTAAATTGTCGTATTGGAGAAGTCTAAAGTCCCTCGAAAATTGTAAACAATGTCAGGAAAAAGGACGAAATCCGTCCAAATGGAGTTTACATTGCAAAAATTCACGTTCTACTTACAACAGATGGTGTCCACAAGTACGGAGCCTCCACGACACTCTGTTCCGTCGTACACCAAGTACCCTGAGGAAAGCACAAAACTTTAAAGATAACATTTAGGAGCTTACTTACACGTTTCAATGTTTGAGCTTCCTTTGGCGTTTAACGTACATGGACAAAGATTTTGGGGGAAATTCAAAACAAGAGCCTCAAGTCAATGCTCTGTCGGACTTTACAGGGATCACGTATGGTTTACCGGCGTATTGAAAACATACCAATCTACTCTGTATTTGTTTGTTCGCTATAAAGACAAGCTACTTAAAGATTTTTTATGCAGAATATGCATCCCAGAGTAAAGGGAAGGGAAAAGGATTACTTGCGTCCATATAATATCTAGCCGGATTTTTGAAAAATTTATCGCCAAATGGACTTTTTGCGTCCAACAGTTTTTTTCGGCCAAAAACTATCTCCAAAGTAGCCATTATGAAACCTAAAAGAGCAACCATTGCCTTTTTTCTCTTCTCCTCCTGTCGTTCTCCTCACTCTTTCTCTTTCTACTTTCCTTTTCCTTCGTTACTGTGATTTTGGACCTTCTCGGGCTTCAGAAACCTGCCTTTTGACGCCTTTTAACTCAAAAGGCTGCAAATTTTGTTAGGTTGGTTTTCAAAAATTCGGTTACATATACTTTCACAATAATAAATCTTTTTGTCACTTGACAGCTGATCACGATAACAGCAGATTCTGCATCCCGGAGTAAAAGAAACTAAAGGGAAAAGAATTACTTGCGTCCATATAGACTTCCACAAATAATAAAGTACCGTGCACAGTACTATCGGAAATCGAATATTCAACGGTATTTAAAATCGTCAACTTCCAAATTTCTGTTCTTACTAAACCTTTGTAAGGTATACTGATCTACTCCGCTTACCCAAGCAATCTGGTGCCTTTCTTAAAACGGACTTGAAATCATTCTGAGAGACCCACTGGTTGTTGATGCATCTGTAGAAAGGGTTTTGAAATATTCCCGGTAATCCAGGCGGTGAGGGGTTAAAAAAGAAGCCACTCTTGCACGTCAGCTGAAGATATAAGCCAAGCTGCATGGCATTGCCATTCTTGGGATGAGCGATCGTTATACAAGTTGAACCTATAACAACAATAGAGACATAGATTCGACTTTGGAAGAGGACAACTACGCAGCCTGAGAAACATACATATCAGTGACATAAAACATATAAATGACATGTTATTTTCGTTATAAGAGGCCGAGGACGATTATGTTGAATCGCCCATTCTGCTTCAAAAAATAGCTAACTATCGAGCAAATACAGAGTTTAATTTATAAAGTATACATATCTTAATTTAGTGTCGCAGTTAATTTTACGAGTTTCAAGCAGTTGATTTTGTAAATGTTATTAATTTATGTTTAAGCTTTATTTCACTTATATATATATATATATATATATATATATATATATATAGTTATTTATTTATTTATTTATTTATTTACTTCTAATTTATTACTGACTGCTGTACCTACTATTTCCGCCCGCCTCGACTAGCACCTGCTATTTGCGGGCGGAAATGGACTTTATGTAAATGTAGATTGTTAATAATAATAAAGTGTGTAAATAAAGTGTGTAAGAAAACAGCCGACCTTTCGCGACTCCGCTTCTGGTTTCCCCGCGAAATGACGTCTGAGAAACGAGAGCAGATCTGGGTAGTGCTTCTGATTGGTTGAAGCAAGTTTTCAGCCGGAGCACTGCACAGATCTTGGTAGTAACGCGTCATCAGTTTGGAATTTCTGCGCTCGTTTCTCAGACATCATTTCGTAGGATAACAATTTTTGGTGTCGTGAAATGTTAGCTGTTTTCTTAGAATAACATCTACGAGGACGAAATTTGACAAGACGGTCAAAAACGCTTCTAATGCGAATGCGACTTAAGAGGGAGTCTCCCTAAAACCGGTCCACTGCGTTTCGGGTCGGAAAATCAATTTCCTTTAAACTTTGCCCATGAATATATCTTAGTCCAAAAGTAATTGAAACCGCATTAGTTTTTGAAAATATTTCAAAATAAAATTTTTCGGGAGGAAAATCACTTCAGCACTCGGCGGCCAAATTTTTGCAGTGACAAAGAGTAAAAATAGCGCATATTGCCGAGTTCACCACTTCAAAGTTTTGTACTTTCAACGATTTTTTTCACTTCCTAGGATTAAATTGGTCCTTAAATGATGTAAAGGACACAATTTTGGTCCTTCAAAAACAACTCGTGTCTACTAAATATTTTTTGATTTACACCCACTTTGCCGTACGCAGGAAATGACTCAAAAATGCATATTTTCATCGTAGCACTATGCAAAATCCCCACATCTTCTAAACAAAAGGTCTTTTCAGACCAACAAAGGGAATGTCCAAAAACATAGAAACATAAAAATATGTTGTGATTTTAACGATTTATCAGCACAGCCGATCGACGAAATATGCTTATTTTCTGTTATGACTGTTTACAATACACGATGGAAGGGTCTTAATGCAAAGCCCGAATAACACAATAATTCATCAAATGTATCAAGTATTTTAAACTTTTTGTGACTTTTGACACAATAGAACACCATGTAGGAAAGGAAAGCCTTTAAGCCGAACGCATTAATACTACAGGTGTACCTGTTTACAGCGCTTGATCCGATCGAGTCGTCTTCGCTGTGTACACAAAACTGATGTCACATGATGGCTCCTGTCACGCATTCCTATATCTGGAATCGTTACGCCGTGAAAACACTTTTTGCTAGTCTGACTAAAATTGAAAGGCAGGAAATTATCTTATCAATAGAGTATTCTATTATATTTATTGCTGTTTTCGTTGACAAGCTACAAAATCAAGAATCATGCATGCATAAGTGCCCAGTTCATTAACAACAGCAACTTTTTAGTTTTCCACGAACAGGCTCCTGTCCATTCAGGTTAGCATTTATAAAGCAATTGGTTGTCGCTATGAGCTTTCTCTTTGTTTTGTTTTATGCTTGTCGTTTAAGTTTGCATTTTTTATTATTTTTAATATATTTCATATTTCTGGTAGCCCATGGT
>OZ037993.1:15416677-15506677 GCA_964035705.1 Porites rus
TATGCATGCATGATTCTTGATTTTGTAGCTTGTCAACGAAAACAGCAATAAATATAATAGAATACTCTATTGATAAGATAATTTCCTGCCTTTCAATTTTAGTCAGACTAGCAAAAAGTGTTTTCGCGGCGTAACGATTCCAGATATAGGAATGCGTGACAGGAGCCATCATGTGATATCAGTTTTGTGTACACAGCGAAGACGACTCGATCGGATCAAGCGCTGTAAACAGGTACACCTGTAGTATTAATGCGTTCGGCTTAAAGGCTTTCCTTTCCTACATGATGTTCTATTGTGTCAAAAGTCACAAAAAGTTTAAAATACTTGATACTAAGTTTATCACAGTGAGGCCTTTGGTACCTTGGTTTAGTGAAGATATTAGGGATTCAAGGAGAGAAAGACGGAGAGCTGAAAGAAAATGGCGTCGATCTCGAAGTGTCAATGATTTGCTTGAATTTAAAAAGAAGAGGAACTTTACAACCTACCTGATGAATGAAGCCCGTCGTAAGTTTTACTCAGACTTTATTGTTGAAAATAACTCCAATCAAAGGAACCTATTCTCGGCAACAAAGAGGTTGCTAAATCAAGGTCATGAAGTACCTTTTCCACCAACTAGTGACAAGCTGGTTTTAGCCAATGAAATGGGTAGCTTCTTTGTTGAAAAGATTGACGCCATCCATGTCAAACTGGACAGACTAGCCGATTGTTTGCATGATTCTCATTTTGACTATGTGAAAACGCTACCAACTAGAACACTGGACAGCTTTATCCCTTTAACTGAAAGTGCTGTTAGTAAGTTGATTGGCTGCTCTCCGAAGAAAAGCTGTATGTTTGATCCGATGTCAACATCTATGGTAATCAGCTGTGCTGATGTGCTATTACCAGTCATTACTAAAATGATCAACCTGTCTCTTAATTCTGGAGAATTTGCGGATGATTGGAAATGTGGGCTTATTAATCCTATCTTGAAGAAACCTGGATTGGATTTGCTGTACAAAAATTACAGACCAGTTAGTAACTTACAATACGTATCCAAGTTGACTGAAAAAGTCGTTTTTAATCAAGTTTACGATCACATGGTTTCAAATGCTATTTTTCCTACGCTTCAATCTTCTTACAGGCAATTCCATAGCACTGAAACTGCACTTATCAAGGTGATGAACGATATTTTGTTAAAGATGAACTCTCAACATGTCACTATGTTAATTTTATTGGATCTCAGTGCTGCCTTTGACACTGTTGATCATCGAATACTTTTAGAGAGGCTATCTGACGAGGTTGGCATACGTGGGACTGCTCTGAATTGGTTTAGATCGTACTTGTCTGATAGAAGTCAGCGCGTTTCTGTACATGGAGTTCTTTCTCGTCCTTTTGACTTGAACTGCGGGGTACCCCAAGGCTCATGTTTAGGGCCTTTGCTATTCATAATATATACGTCCAAGCTGTTTAAGATCGTGGAACATTATCTTCCTGATGCTCACTGTTTCGCTGATGATACGCAGCTGTATCTGAGTTTTAAACCACTCGGCAACACTGCTCAAGCTGATGCTATACAAGCTATGGAAAAGTGCATTGACGCGGTGAGGAAATGGATGATTCAAGATCGGTTGATGATCAATGATGATAAAACGGAGTTTTTGTTAGTCGGCACACGACAACAGCTTGATAAATTAGATTCGTGTTCCATAACTGTGGGCAATAATCGTATCAGTCCAAGCCCATGTGTTAGAAATCTTGGATCCTGGTTTGACAGCAACTTAAGCATGACTGATCATATAAACAAGGCTTGTAATGCGGCATTTTATCATTTACATAACTTGAGACGTATTAAGAAATACCTGTCGAGAGATTCTTTAATTACTTTGGTTCATGCTTTTATAACCAGCCGTCTTGACTATTGTAATGGTTTATTGTTTGGCTTACCAAATGTGCAGATCGCTAAATTACAGCGTGTACAAAATGCAGCAGCAAGACTTATTCTTGGCTTTGGAAAGTTTTCTCACATTACACCGGCGCTTTATGAGCTGCACTGGCTGCCAGTTTCTTTGCGTATTGACTATAAGATTTTACTTTTGACTTTCAAATGTATTTATGGCCTAGCGCCAACTTATCTTAGCGATCTTATTAGTATAAAATCGAATTCATTATATAATCTTAGGTCTACTGGTAAGCTCTTATTGGACCATCCCAAGGGAAAGATGCTTACAACATTGGGAGCAAGATCATTCTCAGCAGCAGCTCCGAAACTCTGGAATGAGCTACCTGTGGAGCTTCGTCAAGCAACATCACTTAACAGTTTTAAATCTCGACTTAAAACCTATCTTTTTAAGAAGTATTTTTTATAGTTTGTAACTTAGTTTACTTTATTCTCACGGTAATGTATTTTCGTTTTCTTCTAAACATATGATTGTAAAGCGCTATTGATCAGCACATGTAAATACGCGCTATATAAATTGGTAAATTATTATTATTATTATTATTATTATTACATTTGATGAATTATTGTGTTATTCGGGCTTTGCATTAAGACCTTCCATCGTGTGTTGTAAACAGTCATAACAGAAAATAGGCATATTTCGTCGATCGGCTGTGCTGATAAATCGTTAAAATCACAACATATTTTTATGTTTCTATGTTTTTGGACATTCCCTTTGTTGGTCTGAAAAGACATTTTGTTCAGAAGATGTGGGGATTTTGCACAGTGCTACGATGAAAATATGCATTTTTGAGTCATTTCCTGCGTACGGCAAAGTGGGTGTAAATCAAAAAATATTTAGTAGACACGAGTTGTTTTTGAAGGACCAAAATTGTGTCCTTTACATCATTTAAGGACCAATTTAATCCTAGGAAGTGAAAAAAGTCGTTGAAAGTGCAAAACTTTGAAGTGGTGAACTCGGCAATATGCGCTTTTTTTTTGCCGCCTATTTTTACTCTTTGTCACTGCAAAAATTTGGCCGCCGAGTGCTGAAGTGATTTTTCTCCCGAAAAATTTTATTTTGAAATATTTTCAAAAACTAATGCGGTTTCAATTACTTTTGGACTAAGATATATTCATGGGCAAAGTTCAAAGGAAATTGATTTTCCGACCCGAAACGCAGTGGACCGGTTTTAGGGAGACTCACTCTTAAGATTTCGAAGACGAAGTTATGTGCGATCTGTATACTACGTGCGATGTGCTGTATACTGGTAAAAATTTACTTGTAACCGAACGTACCATTAAACAGCGAACAGCAGAATAACGATTAACGAAAGGTTCCGACTGAATACTAAACGGAGACCATCCTGCACGAGAACACGTACCTTCGAGAGTGATGTTAAACCTGCAGTAGGCAATATTTCCTGCTGCGTCAGTGGCAGTATATTGGATTGCTATTGACGTGTAAGTATCCATCAAGAATCCTGGCTGGCGATTGGAAAGTACACTGGCCACACCTACATTGTCAGTGAAGGTGGGCAGCGTCCACGTGACTTGTTTCTGAAGAGAGTTCGACTGATCTGAGAATGACGCAGGACAGTTCTGAGTGGAAGGCGGTGTCACATCTGAAATGAAACAGGCATACAATTCGTCAGTCTTGTTAATTATTTTATTACAGAAAGTATCAATTTCCAGTGCTAGCAGAGGTCTTACATGACGAGAGAAAAATGGTAGGAAAGGGAAAGACCTCTGCCGCACCCCGATGCGTTTTCTATCACGGACGTTTCCTTAACAAACAGTAACGTTTTAGTCACGCCCTGCACAATTTACAGAACCGCGACAGCAACTTTGCAATCAGAAATTTTTCAGCGTGCGGTTTAGACAGGGTATGCGTATTTCACAATAAACGAAACCGGTTTTGACCAGGAATGAGATCGAATGAGCTAGGCGGCTGCATGAAGGGACGTGGAGTGGAGGGATTAGTTAAGAGGTAGTCTCCTATGCAGCCGTTTATTATGTCGTCAAGCAAAGCGGGGAAAGCGTTGCGTGACGACACAAGGAACGGTTGCGAAGGAGACAAGTTTAGAGGATGGCACGCTTTATTTCATCTAAAATATGTTAAAAACGGATCCTTAAGGCAAGGGAATGAACAAAATGGAATTATAGCAGTTCAAAGTAAAGTTTGATAGATTTTTGGCCAGGAAACTACACACAGAGGTGATTTTCTGAGAAGTCCGGGATGTTTCAAAGGACAATCAAATGCTTTGACACTACAACCGCATATAGCTTTGAATCATGACTAGGACGGACACTTTTGTTACCATTGACAGTGATATAGAAGCTGCAGCTCTTCTGTGCTCCACGGTCACTAGTTCCTATCCACGTGACACGGTGTTTGCCAACAGGGAAAGCATAATTCTCATCGTAGTTGCTAGGAGACACGGTAACGTTCTTCATGTTGGTTCTTGGAAGCTGCCACTTGAAGCCTAGCACGACTGTTGACTGGTCTGGTTCAAGTTCTTCTACTCTGTCGATTGGACATGAGAT
Organism: Porites rus; assembly: GCA_964035705.1. Classification (NCBI taxonomy): domain Eukaryota; kingdom Metazoa; phylum Cnidaria; class Anthozoa; order Scleractinia; family Poritidae; genus Porites; species Porites rus. The sequence continues at coordinate 15,421,140 of OZ037993.1, forward strand.
CCATGGGTCCGTGTATACTGTTAAGGGAATAAGACGAAAATCTTCTCAAATATTTTCAATAAACTGAGCATTATATGATGTATTTCTAAAGGTGCTTAGTCACTCTATTCGCTATCTATCCAAAAAGCCAAAACTCTTTTGCATCAATTGAATCCCAAAAATAATTCTTGTAGAAATTCCAAGATATCTCGAAATTCCTCTTACAGATTTTTGTGAAACTTCGCACAACAGAAGACAAGCACCCAAAGTATAGGTAGCGTTAAGCTTATAAGGGCAGAAATTCGATTAATTTTAGAGCTAAAACTATTATGACGTCATGGATGATATTAATTCCGGTCGCCCAAAAAATAATATCACAATAAAGTTTAGTTTATGTGTAATACATGTGTTGTAATGGGTTTTACAGGAAAGATCAGTTTAAGTATATGAGATTCAAAGATGGAAGGTACCGCTACAAAAATACTGGGTCGAGCCACCTTAACAATGTATCAAGCCTTGGTCATAGCATTACCACTTGGGAAATCAAGGTCTGCCGGTTGATTGGCAGGATCCATTTTTTTTCTATTTCTGAAAAACACTCGTGCGCTATGCTAAAACCATCCCCCTAAAAATGCACAAGGATCGCGCAGTCATTAAACTTCACAATAATCTGCACGTTTGTGCGGGTGATACAAATTTCATAAGTCACTGGACCGAAAAGTAAAAATTCACAGACTGGTTGCTACATACTTACTTAACCTAGTACGCACGAATATGTGGTAAAAACTCATCTAAAAATCTATTCGAACCAACCTCTCACACAAGAAAGAGTTGCAATCTCACTCCAGCTTGTATCATTTTGGCACGTGGTGTATCTGGGGCCACTCAATTCATATCCATCACCGCAGTAGAAGACGCACCGTGTGCCGTACTCGACGTCCGTTTTAGCGCAAGACGCTGGAACCACTCCGCCTTTATCAGGCACAGTCAATTTTGTGCAAACAACCGCTGAGAGGTAATAACAATTGTTAGGTAAATAAAGGAAGAAACAAATAAAATAGTAAATTGATAAACAACCTATTTTAATAGTAACTTTAAAATGAATAAATTACTGGCTATCGTTATCTTTGACGCTTTCCAAAATACATGATATATTAAACTACCTGGGTTAATAATCTCTCTCTGTGCCTCGGTTAATTAGAAAAAAAGAACGAAAAAAATTAAAGTCAGATACAAAGAGTTCCATGTCAAGTTTGGAAACGTACTCTTTAGACTTAAACAAGGTTACAGCCTCGGCCTTGCTATCACAAGTCTAACAACCTTCATCACTTCGGAGCTTATTGCTTGATACCCAATGTGACTATTCTTGATCAGAACTCCTCAAGCTATAAAAGAACTGTAAGAGTTGCTTATTGGTTGAAAAATAGAAACTATGAAAAAAATTCCAGCGACCTGACTGGGCCTAGCTAGCTGCATAAAGGAACCCAAGATTACATGTAAGTGCGACTTTTCTGCAAGCGTTTCCTTTGTTTCAAAGAAATTTGAGAGGAATATCTGTGTTTTTATACATTGTCGTTAACTGCCTTCACCCGAAATACCCGTAACAGCGTAGAAGAAAATCCTCTTTGACAAAGCCGGAGAATGGTTGCATGAAATGACAATCTTAAATTGCCGATTTATGAAGTAGATGCCAGAAAATAGGCTAAGAAATGATATGGGTTAAATTTTTTCAACAGCTCGATAATCGCTCACATTTTACTACTATACACCTTTTAGCTTACATATATTTTGTTTTCCCATTTCAAGCCAAGCGATGTTACGCCAAAAAACTTTTTCTTTCAAACGTCTTCTTCGTCCACTTTTCCCAAAATAAACCCTTGAGAACATCACGTGGTCCGGTTTGGGAAACATACAAAATTAAAAAGATCTATTATTCTAAAGCTTAATTGTTTATCTCATATGCAATGAAAAACCTACGTTTGCAGTAAGGGACAGTTCCTTGCCACAGTCCATTTAACTGACAAACCAAAGACTGGCTTCCTCCCACGAGATTATGTCCTGAATCACAGCCATACGAGCACACAGTGCTACGCCGGATATTGGATCTCTTGTCTGTACAGGTTGTCGGCGCAATGAGACCGCGGAATGGCGCTTCCAGGGCTGGGCAATATATCTCTGCAAGATAGGAGTATTTTCTATCAATAACGTCCCTTAATCTCAGCATAAAAATGCTTGGGGCAGTTTCTGGTTTTGGTTGTCATAAACAGCAAACGCTTTCACTTCAGTGATGAGAGCCCTAGGCAATTGTTCGCGGAACGGTTAGTGTTTCTCAAATCCAGTTTAATTCTTCAACTTCCAGTATAATTTATAAGACTTCTTAAAATGGGTATTTTCGACGAAATCGAAGTCGCGGCGATCGCTATTGATGAAACGACCATCTTAGAGATCAAAGCGACGATCGCATGGCCATTTTGATTAAGTCCAGTTGACAAAGTTTGGCGTGCGATAATGAAAAAGAAATATGCACGTCCAAAAGTGTGCTGCACGTTGCACCAGAGTTTTTATTTTTTTATTTATTTATTTATTTTTTTTGCTTATTCAACCCGTTCCTTTCTTACTTTCTCGTTGCCGCCGTTGTTGTGATTGCTCGAACTTGCTAGTAGCACTTACCCTTACTCGCAATCATTCATGTGCGACGATTTGATAAAAAACGCGCGACAAAAACGACGTCCGCAGGATATGGCTCGATCTCTGATTTCATCAATGCACCTGGGTTTCTAAGTGAACGCTGTTCGCCTACCCCTCCCCTAAACCAGCACTTGGCCCAAAGTGAACAGATCGCGTTAACGTTGGGTTAGAGGAGGGTTGGATGAGCAGTATATTTCTAGTTTTCCTCAAGTCAGGGCTTAAAATAAAGGCCGGTCAATGAACAATGTCTGGCCAAAATGACATACAGAACTTCGGTTTGCTGGTCATTTTGCCCGGGCACCTATACTGTAAATGGATTGGAATGTATTTATTCTAAGTTCTAAGTTTCAAGTATACCTTTTTTACGGGAGAAATTATATATTTTTGCTTATCAAGCTATTGTATTAAAGCGCCTGGTTTAAATAATTATTTCATTATTTTTCTATTTTTGGGACATGACCGCTCAAAAGAGAGAGGTTTGCGGACCGAGCTGAAATTTCTATGACCGGTAAGCATGGCAACAGTCAAAATATTATTTTGAGCCCTGACTTGAGATTCGTTGTTTAAACTTTTCCCTTAAATGTTGCACTTCTTACCTTCACACCCTTTGTCATCATCCATGAGTCGATATCCGGCATTACAGGAGCAGTAATATCCGCCTTCATAGTTGGTACACGTGTGTTCACAGCCGTCTGTATCTTCTTTACATTCGTCGATGTCTAAAAAGGAAAATAAAAACGAAAGGACGTTAATTAAGTCAAATTATTCAAATTATTCATTATTCAGTTGCTAAGCGTCAATGAATTTTGTTTGGAAGCAGGCACCGTTTTTCTTAAAGTGCGCTCTTGGAGCGTGAGGGGAACACGCGAACGGGAAGAAAGCCTCCTCTACTTTTCTCCCTTCGCGCGCCTGCATCTTGGAAATATCTCCTTTCGCCCTAAGAAGGCAGGCTAATAATACAACAATACGTATACAGGCAAAGCTTTTTAAAAACAAACCAAGAGAAAGAAAAAAAAAAGATTAAGTTGTCAAGCCTGTAGGTTCTCAATGCGCCTGTTTCACGCTAAACGAACAAGGAGAAGAAAAGGCGTTTGCTTGAGGACTAAGTTTACAAGAAGAATTTTTCATAGTTGGATCAACGTGTAAATGTCAAGACAAATAAGGTTTATCCCGTCTGTTATAGCTAAGGTTTATCTCGTCTGTAATAAATAGCGACATGCAGCTGTTAATTAATGAAGAGAATATATTTTGTGACCTGCACATCCTCTCTTGTCCGGTTTCAGTTTGAAGCCGGCCCTGCAATCACAGTTGAAACTTCCACCAGTGTTGTTACACACGTGTTCACATCCAGCGTTATTCAAGCTGCATTCGTTGAAATCTAAGAAAAAGAGAAAAATAAACAAGTAAATTAGGTAAATAAGGTAGTAGGTAATAATAATCAAAACAAAATAGGGGACAGCAACGTAAGGGTGCATTAGTGCGTTAGTGTATGATTATAACAAATTTTCAAAAACCTCAATTGCAATCCGTTTTTTTTTTCTTTTTTTAATCCATACGTGACTCCTTTTGTATTTGCTGTGTTATTTATACCTTTTTTACGTTTTGAGCAGTTATTAGTTATGTTTCACTCAGTGTGGTGGCAGTTCTCAAAGTTTGAATTTTGCCAATAACGTCACGATTTCGTGTCACACAAGACGAGACGGGACGGGATGGGAGCGGATGCTCCTCGGAAAATTGTAATTACCCTTAAATGATCTAATAGTCGACGCCCGGGACGTCCATTCCAAGCGGGGGCGTTTAATAGATAGGAGGCGTTTATTCCCATAACTGCAACGAACTATAAAAAGCTAAAATGCTTTGGGCGAATATATCACCACAGTTTATACCTATGATAGCAGACCATCCAGTCCATTGATTGACACGTATACACCGTTTTCAGATCCTTATGGTTCTATTTACTCTTAACTTCGATGTCAGAATCCTTACTTTTAACTTGACAATGCGCAAATGCTAGTTAATCAAGCAAGAAACGGAATAAATTGAATGATTTTACTCTATTTCCTGGTATTTAATTATGTGGGAGGGCGTTTTATTAGACAGGGAAGGGGCGTTTACTAGACAAGAGGCTTTGACTTAAGAGAGGTAAACCCTCTGAGGAGACCAATCTGAGCGTGGCTTAGGCTTTATCTGAACCCTAAAGGAGATCATAATCCAACACGGTATTTGTTATTTTTATTTAGATACATCTTTATGGACAGAAATATTGGCAACTCGCATACTGTGCCTATGTCAAGGAGTTTCCACCAACCGGTCTGATGGGCGTTATCTTTTCGCGTTCTTTTAGCGATCGAAGGCAAGCGACTGAAAAAAATGACCCCGTTTCCCCGCCGCGTGTTTCTATTGTCCCACACCCGCTTCGTCCTTGCCTGGGGGGTACTCGGGGACTTTTTGATGGGGGTGTGCCGCCCGGTTCTTCAAATCCTGACCCTATTTCAGACCAAAAAATCTGATTTTCCACACCCGTTTTCAGACCAGACCTCTAAAATCCATTATTATCATCATTACTTAGATTAGAGCGCAAACAATAAAACTTTTCAAATCCATTTCGAATTCACAAATTTCTATTTATTTCTTATTCGTTTGGAATTGAAACGATAAATACGTTCATACACTCCCGTAGTTCCTTCGAAAACCATACTCTCGATTCCAGACCAAAACGGCCAAAGTCGATAAGGGACTACGCCCCCCCCCCCCCCTCCCCCAAGCGTTCTTGTCTTTGCTCGCCGAAAAAACGCCAAGAAATAACGCCTGCTCTGCCACATTTATAGGATTTGTACCTCTTACCTTCACAGAGGAATTCACTGTTCTCCTTCAGTTCATATCCTTGCTTACATGCGCAGTGGTAGCTTCCGGGGGTGTTAATGCAGAGGCCATTTGCAATATCACAGCCTCCATTGTTAGATTGGCATTCGTCCTTATCTGCGAATAAAGGACACAAAGCAAGATGTCAAACCAAAAAGCTAACGGGAAGTTCGATTTTGTTAACTGTCTGCGTTGCACAAGTTTGTATAACAGTTGTCTACCAATACAAATAAGCCAAGAACATGTTCTTAGTTCTACCATAGTTATTAGAGGAGACTGGTTATGAAAAGCGGCAAACATCAATGATAAAAACAACAGTGCTGTAGTTTATGTTCAAAGCACCGTGAAAGTGCACAATCCTTTGTTTTCTGTTGGCAAATTGTTACGGAATAAATTAATGCAACGTTTTTATTGGTCGATACAATCAAAATGATAGGAATTCCTTTGAATTTTGTGCACTTTCAGGTCCACAAAAACATATAACAAAGGAGTCTGACGGGTTTCATAACCATTCCACTCAATTAACTATGGTTCTACGGAAGAGAATTTTTTGGAACAATGCAGAAAGCCATGAGCACATATTTCATTCTTCGGTTCTATCTAGTTAATATTTAAAGCATTTGAACAATGCCGCAACCATTTACATGTAATTTCACCGCACGGTCTCAACTCTTAACTTCCCGAGACATGTACTCAATGAACGGTGGGCATATGTCGGTGAAAAGCAAAAGCGTCGACAGTAAAACACTAAACGGACCTCAACAATGTATGAATTTCTGCTATTGAGAATTTTTTGCACTTCGCGTCACTGATGATGTTTGTAATGGAATTGAAGTGAGTACATGTGGAGGCTAGAGGCCATGGAGACTTCATAACTCATTCATCCAGTATAATGAAAGAAAAATGATTTACCTGAGCTTCTGTGTTTTTTTTTTTTTCGCTATTCTGCAAGGGACTTGTATCAGAGCGAAGACAAACACTTCACTTCTTCGCTCGATTCAAAATACAATCGATTCAAGCGCGTATCACATCACAGGCCAGCTGAGCCGAACTGTCACGCGCGACCCCCGTGATCTCTCCCCGGGGATCTCTTATAATTTTACCAGGATCCCATTGTAGTCTTGAATGCACTTTTTTAGAAGAAGCTACTTCCTTATCATGTCCCCCTCCTTCATAAATAGGGTAGGGAAAATCGCAGATTTTGGTCATAAATAGGGTAAGGGTTTTGGGAAGCGGGCCGCACACCCCTACCCAATTTTTCTGCGAGTACCCCCCCCCCCCCCCGGGATTGGAAGGGATAGCCACTATTAAGCCCGCGGGTGCCCTGTGGTACTTGTTGTCACGTAAGTGTAACATTCGACTTGGATTCACACTAGTCTCACTCGCAGCCGTTTTTTGGATGTCACGCAACGCTTTCCCAACGTTGCGTGACATCCAAAAAAACGGCTGCGAGGGAGACTTCGTTCACACAGCATCGGGCGAGTTTTCGACAGGCTGAAAAAATTTGACCAGACACGATCATGAAAGAACCAAGGTAATACTAACAGTCCAACTCTGTACATCGGCACTATGGCCCAATGAAAACCTGCGGTACGCGGCCGAAACGTCGGATCAATAGAGAGATTAGGGAGTTTAAGCAAATCGCTACGGCGACCTCTACTACGGCGGCCGGAAGTAAAAAAGCCCCGAAATGACGCAGTGCGCATGCTTGGAAATGACCTTTCTCCGTAGCGCCAAATCCTACGACGTGAAGAGCTGTCTTCTGGCGTAGTCGCTACTACGTGAGTATAAAAGTCGACTCTTCTCCTATTTTTTACGATCACTGGTTTTAAAAGCTATCATAGATTGTTCTTCACTTTATGAAGAAAGTATTCGAGGCTTCTGGTTTTCCAGTGTTTACGTTTTCCTTGCGTTTTCTCAGTTTGAGATTTCGATCCTCAAGCGAGTGTGCCATGAGTTCTGCCGCGCCAGGGCCGCAGAAAATCCGCCAGCACAAACAAAGGCTAGACGAAAACCGTAAGCACGACTGTTAGCAATAAAGCTAAATGTCACTGAAGGTTGTTTAAACAAGAATAGAATAGAATCTAAAACGCTGAATTTGTTGATTTGTTGTTAAATGCGGTACACAAGAAGAAACATCACTAGCAGCTTACTCCGATCTTCATCTGTAGTTTTCTGTTTTGTGTACGAATCGCCCTCTGATGATGTTTACTATCAATATTCTTCTTGGCAAACGAAATTTTTAAATTGGCCGTTTTCTTCCTTGACCACCATTGAATTCTGTTGTTGATAAATTATAGCGAAAGCAAGTGAGCAAGAACCGAGCTTGAAATTTGGCGAGCTACGAGACGTACTCTCCCCAGGACACCGCATCCACGACCGCCGTAGTAGAGGTCGCCGTAGCGATTTGCTTAAACTCCCTATTTAGAGTCACCACTACGGCAAACGGAAAATGACGGACCCAAGTAAAAAGTTGAGAATTTGACAAAATAGAAAATGAGCAGATAAAAACAGTTTAAAACAATTCCTATGGATGAAAATAATGTGAAACTACTCATTTTCTCATTGAAGTAAAGAAAAAACAAGGATTAGATTAGCATTAGATGAGAGGAAAGGTAGCTGGGCAAGATTTTCGTGGAAATTTTCCGCTCAATGTTACATGGTATTGTTTTTTTGTTGTTGTTGTTGCTTTTTTTTTGCCTTTTTCTCCGGTCTGAATCATCCTCATTCTGATATGGATGGAAAGAGCTGTTCACCCTGCTTAAGTTAGCGGACAAAGATATCATTGACCGTTAAAACTGATGACGTCACAAGCTGTAGAAGAGGCGGGGATCCACCGGAGTGGTAATGGGCGGTTCAGGGAGGAATTGGTTAAGCATAATAGAATTCATAAAAAAAAGTTGACAACACGAAAAAGACGTAAGTCTAAACTGCTACAAAGCCTCCACTTACCAATGCAGGTTTTTCCATCATAAGCTAGAGTGTAGCCAGGCCAACAACCACACTTGACTTCCAAGTTACACAGGTTATAACAAACCTGTTCGCAACCTCCATTAGAAAGCTGACACAGATCAGCTAAGGCGCCTAATGATCGAATTTTAATTCCAGTTTAGTAATATTCTCTATTGAAGGTCTTGGGCTCTATTTTGAAACAAGAATATGTCTTCAGTATCATATGGTCGTGAAGTTAATCCTCCTATGACTGCAAGTAGCTATGTAAATCCTTTAACTGTAGGAGTGTTCTTTCGTGTATTACGTAAAGCGACTCTGGACAGGTTCAGATTGTTTTTGAACTCGCTGTTCTAATTTATTTACTGTTTTGTCCCAAACAGGGTCTAGCCTGTCCTAAGCAGGTTACGGTTTCCTGATGGAGATCACTGCCACTCAGAGATCAGAGACAGACGTTTGCAGGTAAATCGATAATTTACAATTTGCGTACACCAAAGCTCTTATTGACAAAAAGGGTCAAAAGAAAGTTTTATTGAAACCAACCATAGTTTAACTTTTTAATAGGTTTTTGAGAAAAAAAGATAATTTCTTTCGTTTAATTTTAATCCTTTAACACTCACCAACCCGAGAGTATACTGTCACCTCACACATGGTCAAAATTCCTTCACCAAACATCTGCACCGACACATATCGTCCTGGGATTGGTGGAGCGCACTGTACTCTCAGAGCTTGTCCCTGGCCTACAGTCCTTACGCGGTCATGACAAGTGGGGTTCTGTAAGTTATCCTTGTTCACCCCTATTCTCACGTCAAAGTTTTTAAGCCGTTGGTAATAATCATTGCGATTGACAATCATGACGTCTGGGTAGGAAATGAAAGATGGCTGAAGTAAACAAACAATCTATTGCATACGACTGAAGATAAAGAACCGAAAGACGGGCATTTGATAAGCAATGTTATGTCTGAAAAACACGAAAAATGACGTCAATGTCTCTGCGCATTATCTGTCCTTTTTTTGTCTGTTTCAGTGTTTTCTTTTGGCCAAAAGACCATCAAATTTGCAAGATATCTAGTCCAGTTTTTGGCGTGTTCACATTATATATGTTCCGGCATTCGCAATCAGTTTATTTTAGTTGTTCAAGAAGGAGAACATTTCGCGGATTTTTTGCAGACTATTAGACATCTAGATGGTACTTGACTAAGTTTAACAGCAACCACTCTCGTTCCTTAGTCAGAAACAAAAAGGACGTCACACGGGTTTAACTGCTCGCCGCTGCCTATTCCCTTTCAGTTTGTAAAAGATCGTTGGTCGTTGGTATTAAAAGGCCGATGGAAATCTTTGAAAACCAGGCTTTTGGTCATGTTAGATTTAATATTAATATTCTCTGGATAAAGTCACAAAAAGGCAAAGGATATATTTTTAAAATACAGTGGAACTTAAAATACAGTGGGCGAGAAACACTCTCTGTTTACTCCCGTCTTTCTTGTGCCTCTCTGCAAACTTTACAGTTTACTTGAAAAAAAAAATTAAGAGAAAGCTTGCAATTTAAGATGGCACAGGCAATCCTTTCAAGTTACTGCACACACCTGTTACAATGTATTCTCTGCCCAGATCAACCCTCCACCATGGGTTCATTTCTTTCTTAGTATGCGTGCACGTCTTATGACTATAGTAGATTGAATAGTTTTCATCGACAGCTCTGCTACTGAAACCATTGTAATCAGTACTTGATTGTTCCGTTTTCTTCTTGAAGGCAAGATCTGAAAAGAATACAAATATTCGTCTTGTTTGTATGGACAGTTGGCTGTGTTTATGTTTGTAAAATTGTCCTTCGTACTGAATTATGATTAAATATATTTTAGCTAATCTACGAATGTGTGCGGCTTTTAGGTTCTCCTCAAGCAAAGTATGCTAATAGTGAACTTTCGCCGAAGTGATTCACGCGAAAAAAGCACGTTATTGGCGAATTAAGAAATCGCGCTCTTGACCCCGTAAGGTCTTGTTGCGTTAAAAATACATGCAACTTACTTCTGGCAAACTTGCTACAAATGCTCACAATTTCCTCATCCACCACCTCAAACCGCTGATCCAGCCTTGCTTGGTCAAAATATCCGCACTTGTCCAGTTTGACATATGGATCGCCTGTTGGGTAGAGAGGGGCGCTAGTGAATTTAAAATACATGCCGTATTTACTCGATTAAACGCCGCCCTCTATTAAATGCCACAGATGGAGGCAAAACGCCGTATCCAATCAGTGGAGTGCGGCGTTTTGTCGAGGAACGTGAGAAAAAAACAAAAAGCAGCTTGGTAATCTACACCATTCAGTCAACTGCGATTCTATCTCAGCAAAGAAGCGAGGAACTTTAAAATATCTTCCCTTGGTACATAATATGTACATGACCTATCGAAATTGTGGTCAATGATTTAAGAAATGTGATTCTGAAATAAACGCCGCATCGGAAAAGTTAAAAATATTAACGCTGTGGCCTTTAGTCGAATAAATACGGTATTGTAATGAATGGTTTCATTCACCCTTATGCAGAGTTCCGCCAGCACTACGCCTTTGGCAGCCATTTGTACAGATGGGTGGAGAGATCGCCTTGGTATGTCTCTCAAACCATTATGAACAGTATCAAAAAATAACGGATTCCGAACTCTAAGCAAATTTATTGAATGTCACACCACCTTCATCAACAGCATATGCTCCTCGTGTTCGGCAATTCGTAGACTAAAAGGCCCAGTCTAGTCTTCTGTGAAATGATTGAAGGCACCTATCCCGCCCAATTATACTGAGGAGGTATTTTAACTCAAAATATACGGCCTCAATATATCTCCGTATAAAGCTTTACAAGCAATGTGGAGCATGTTGAATCAACAGTTATTGACATACCACCCTGAAATGTTATAAATGTCAGTAAACTTACTTGGTATAAAGCTGAATAAGAGATGTTCCTTTTGTATGGAGCTATCGCTATTTTCACATTTGCTGCTCAGGACTATTTCGTCATTGTTGGCTGGGATCATTCTCTAAAGAAAACAAGCGTTGAATATTGGCAATTCTTTTAGGCTTTTAATGGATACTGGAGGATATATTTTTCGATTTAAGTAAAACTTTTGGAACCCCAAAGAAAGCAATTATAAAACTTTTTTTGCGTATCAGTATCTACCAGAGCACGGAAAATTTTAGCGAGGACGAAACAGGCGAATCACCGACAGTAAGAGAAAACACAAAAAATAAGTTAAGAAAAAAACATTCGTTCGTATTTCAAAACTGCTAAGTAAATGGCCAACACAGTGCACCGAGGTGTTATCTGCCTCAGCCTTTGGATTCGAGGAGGCATTATGTCTTCCCCTTCGATCTACATAATACTTCATATTGTATTCAGCCTCGTCCATTAACTGTTTCTTTCCTCTTCAGCTGGCTATTTCAACTCAATACACCATATTACTTACCCCTGATTTAGAATTGATGCATTTCTTGCTGCCCACGTGCTGCAATGATCCTCCAGCTGTGAAACTAAACTGATGGCCGCCACATGACGAGTACAAACCAAGGGCAACACCATCAGCAACTGTTCCTGCTGGCCGCACACATTTTCCGCTCTTTGTATGCTTCAAATTGCCATTCTCCAATTTAAACTCTAGCCTAGTAACAGAAAATCAGTCAAATCTCCAGAAGGTTAATTAGGATTCAGTGAAACTGTGGGTTAGTGTCTGTTACCTGCTCAAGCTGCATCCACTATGAATGAGCAACTTGGCACCCTCTGACACACTGTCTCCTCCCCCCTGTGGATGGATGCATTTCAAAGAACCAAGATGGACCATAGAGCCCGGCCCAGCCAGGCTGGTTGAACCTAATGGGAAAAAAATTGACGATTTTATTGGCAAAATGAGTTCTGCAGACATATCGATACCGCAGTGGTGATAGCAGACGCCGAGTTCCGGCATCTAGGGCATGTATGGCTAACGCAGTCAAACGTTTATAACGTCTTTTTCATTATTGATTGGTATTTCAGGTCAGTAAGTGAAAAATGGGTAAGTATTTTTAAAACAATTAACCAGCGAAACTTTATTTTTATTTTTCTCAAATTACTGAACTCTTTTCCTTGAAAACTCGGTGGTCCTGACACCAGTTTCTGTGTTTTCAGACACTTAGACCGTTTTTCAGAAAACTTTCAAAAAATTCAGTGAATTGACGGCGTATTGGTAACTTCTTAAACTCTCACCAAGTAAAGTAAAAACCTTAGCTTTGAGTTTTTGCTTAGCATTCGCAAATTTGCCTCGCCTGACCACGGTGTTGGCGTTGGGTTTAGCTCTCTTTTTCGCTCCAAAATGGAAGGTTTTCTTCCTGGCCTCAACAACCAACACTTCCGAATTCCAATTCGATCTAGAACGGTTAAGCACTTTCAAGCGGGTTCTTTAAGGCTCTAAGAGCAGGGACACCCAACGAGAACATAGTTCAAAACCACTTAAAACGTAGCATTGTTAAACGTATTTTAATATTTAAACGATAGATATAGGCATATTTTTATCCCCTAAAAATTTTTCATCTGTTCGGATTTCCTAGCTGAAAGTCTAGTGATCCGAAAATTATAGGGATCAAAACTTATCTTTTCGAAAATGTCAGCCAGAAAAAAGGCTCCCGAAAATTCTAGGTGACCTTTTTAGGGTAAAAATCCGTTAAAAATGGTCAGTTATACCATTTTTTAAATGTTCGAAAATCGTAGGAGAGGCAGGCAAGCAAGAAATTTTACAAGAAATGTTCCGAAAATTCTAGATCTCAAATCCGAAAATGACGTTGGGTGCTCCTGTAAGAGCCTCTTGGTAAACAAATTGTAGTGTCAACATTGTGTCTTCCAATGGTACAACTCACCCACAGTCCAGCACATATCGGCTCGTCTTCGCTTGATCGACCTAACCGCCAGGTCACACTCAAAATTCTGATCATCCTGTCTCGGTTCGCACTTGCTTTGAATCAGCTGTGAACCCTTGGATGCTCCGTTTGTATCGATACAAAGCTTTGACCAAGTATTCTGTGGGACAAAAATAGCGCACTTCCTAGCATCAATATCCCGCCGTATGCAATAAATAGACGTGATGAGAACCTCTTGCATAAGGCATTTCAGAACGTAAAAATTATTTTGGGTATCCCTTTCACATTTTCATCCTAACCTGGACAGTAAGTTTTTTTATTATCCTTTTCTGGCCAGCCTAACAGAAATTAAGTCTTAATCATTTTTAAAAACTCAGGCGGTCTGTCCAAGAAAAGGTGACATGGTAAAAACAAATTTTCTCGATATGGCGATTACACTTCTCCACTACGAGCATCTTGATCACCACACCGTGCACTCACAATTTTGCCATGTAGGAAGTGTGTCTCATATGAACTCGATGAATGGTCATGCCCTCCTGTAAGTTACAGGTGTTGAGATTGTGGGGACGACGCAGAGATACGACAAGCAAAATTGGCAAAGAGGTGGTGCACTCCACTATCTGAACGCCTGGAACATGCTACCCCTCCTGGGTCTCTCTGTAGTTTACTGGATATAGCATCCGCCGGGTTTTGGGAAGTCATAGGTTCTAATCCCGTCGAGGACGCAGGCTTTTTTCTTCGACCCACGTTCATGGCATGTCGATTATTAATTAAACTCAAAAGAACGATTATGCATTTAATACTTTGCCATTTTTTAAATAATTCACGCCCCTGAGCCCAAATTCATTTGAAAGACTTTATTCAGGAATTCGGCGTCAGCTAGTCACCGTCCATGTTACATGTATGTATTCGCTTGTGACGTTAAATAGGGCAGTCTTACCATAATTTGTCCTTTCAAAGTGTAAGCCCAGTTCTGTCTTTCGTCAGTATCATTGCATCCTGTTACTCTAATCTTTGCACCATCTGTCTTGGAGTCCACAAAAAGGCAAGGTCCTCGTATGTCATCAGTTGCCGACTGCTGATTCTCGATCAAGAAGTATTCTGAGTCGAAAAACTTTCGATGTCAGCAATTTCACTTCAAAGTTTATCTATTGTTCTTCGTACCTATACGTCCAATTCTAGTTCTTGTAATCAAATGTATTCGCAGGCTTCTACTTTCGTTACCTTATAGGTTTTGAAACAACACACAAAAGTGGTTTATGGTTCAAGTTATCAGTAATAATTAGCATGAAGTCACAACGTATAGCCTGCACGGCAGGTGTCAAAACGGGTGGGGAAGGAGAGGAAAAGGGAGGGGGACTGGAGAGAAAGGAAAAGGGACGCCGCTTATTCTCCCTTTTCCCTTCCTCTTTTATCGCCCCTCCCCCTCCCCTTTTTACACCTGCTAAGGCTAAGTAACGTTATACAACTTTGTCGTGTACTATCATCTGTCGATCACTGTTTGCACAAGTTATATCGTGCAAAGCAAACCTACAACTGACGTACAGTTGTCGCAGGTATGATTTACACGCTTAGATTCGATTTGTAGGCTTAGCGTAATCACAGCCAATTCCATTAAAGTTGCACGTCTAAAGTGGTCTTTCAGACCCTTTTCTTTTCATTAGTGAATCGTCATAAACTTTCCATTCTTTTTCCCTTGAGACCTTTAGAAAACAAAATCACTTCTTGCGGGATCAGTATATAACATTGTATTACATCCATCGCTTTAGAGGATAAGAGCGTACCTGACATTTCAAAGTCAGCGAATGGATTAGGATTGTCATAGTAGTTCTCTGCAGTACTCGTTGCGCCTTTTTTGTTCATCTTATCTTTGTACCATTCTGTAGATTTGTCGGCCCCAAACCTGATACTGCCTACAGGATCGTTCAAGTTGAAGCCAATGGCAAGATAGAGGCGTTTTCCAAATATGGTTAAGTCAATAGCGGCATTGAAAATTAGGTTTTTAAAGCCGCCGCTTGCGTAAACGTCCAGACCAAATTCGAATTTGATGCTGTAGGGCAACAAAACAAACGTTACAGTTGGTACCAGGCTATTGAATCTTGAGGACACATGCAGTGCCCCAGGGAAGTGCCACGGGGATTGTTTCGTTTCTCGAACACAGTGATATTCTGGAATGTTATGTTTAGGAAGAAGGATTAGCACTGATGGTCAGCGCGCAGCCTTCTGTGCGAGTGGTCCCGAGTTCACGTCGATCCCAGGAGTGAACTCAAGTCCTTGTTCCGAATTCATCCCTTCTTTAAAAGGAAAAGTTTTAAATACCCTTAGATTCAAATCCCATTGGAGACTATGATTTCATATTTATCGCAGGATAATTACATGACATTTTAACCATAGTTACACACCAACTATAAATACTTTTTGTCATCCCTGAATTGCCAAGTCACAAGAAAGATAATCAATTTACACAAAGAAAGAGACAGATAACGACCTTCATCAGTAAAACGTAGAACGCGAACGGTGGCTGAAAAAAAATAAGTCATCGATCGAGGCGGTGGTAACAATTATTTAGGAACCATAAGAGTTACCTGTGGATTCTAAACAAAGCAGTGAGGATAAAGTTTATTGCCTTGCCAACCCAGCGCGTCGCGGTCTCCACTACTTTAAGGAAACCAATAGCCACATCCAAAACATTACACAGACCCTTTCCGATAAACTCCACGGCTCTGCATGTTCCTTCACAAAGGTGAGATACGGCTGAAGGGCAAGGCAGAATAAACACAAGTGTTATACTTTGACTGCGCACAATATTTCAGGCTCACATACATAAGCTAGGCACTGTTTGAACTACTTACATGTTCAAAACATGCTTAAAATTCAGTTCAACCAAGCAGAGCTTCTTGAATATGCACTGATATAGCAAGATCGAATTCTTATTTATTATACAGTTTTGCAGAAACTAGTCTCAGTCAAATAGTTCTTAACAACACGAAGGTAGACGTTTTGCTAAAAAGAGGAAATCAGCCCAGTTGCAGTTACTATGAATCTTATTCTTTGACATAAGAATGTGGTGAATTCACTTATACTGACCACTGCAGCCTCCTCCAACAAGACCTTCGCAAATAATTTTGCTAATAAACCGACGTCGACGAATGTGTAAAGCAAAGTTTTCATCGCGCATGTCTTGCAATTCTCTCCTCTTTCTCCATCCCTTAAAGAATTTCTTGATAGCTTTACCAACCTAAAAATTATAATCAGTGGTGTTTAAGCAACAAGAAAACAATCAACCGCAATCCAGTTCCCGAGTCGCTATCCAACTAAATGCCTCTCCCTGGGTGTCCATGAAACCCGGCCCTCTTTTGCCTAAGATGCCCTACACCCAAACCATTAAAGACGTTAGGTCTACCCTTGGGCATGGTTTGGTTTTTACCACTGCAGGGAGAGTCTGTACTCTTGAAAATCAATTTAGAATGTAAGCTTACCGGAGCCAATGCTTTGCCGATCTTATTAAAAGTCTTCTTGATCCACTTTCCTACAAATACATTCTAAGGTTAGCTAAAATAAAATACCGTATTACAAACATGCCAGATAACATTGTGCCACGCAAAATTCTAATACTGCACATTACGCAAGGAAAAAAAAGGGACAAGAATTTTATCAACGGTCATATTCTTCTTGATGAATTAGTCCCTAGATAGCCACACGCTTCCCATGGAATGAAATTTATTCATATATCTCATGTTCTTTTCTAACACCCCAAAATAAAAATCAATAAAAGCGTTTGAGTGCTGAGCGCTGGCATGGTCCGCGTTAGTGTAACATTGAAGAATTCATATTTTTGTGCCAAAAGTTAATGTCAGATATCGTGAGATAAGGGCATCAAATTTTAGATCTTGAATTAATTCTAGACTTCGGGTGGGTTTTAGCACTGATTGATCGTACTTTTGCTTAAATCCAAAGTTAACTCAAATTTGCATCACGCAACAACCTACACGTACGGAAGTAAGACGCTACATTAATTAGAGAGCTTTAGATTCTAAGACGAGGACGACTACGAGTACAAGATTTTCTCAATAGTAAGTAGTGCTCGCGCGTGAGCAAGCGTCATTTTGGCGGGAAAACGTGGTAGCCGTTGTCATTCCACCACGAGTTTTAGCGAGAGTGTCGTAGTGGCGGGAACAAGTTACCAAATGTTAGAAGTTTTAGCATTTTGCAATCGGGAGAGGTCTTAACCTCCTTCAATAACGATAACAGTTCTAACTTATCTGGTGAAAAAAAGAAACAATGAAGAATTCCGGGGTGTATATTTTTTGACAATACGCGAAAAAACTTTAAATGAAATGTCGTACTCGTAGTCGTTCTTGTCCTAGAATCTAAAGGTGTCTATTACCTGCAGCATTGACCACGCCACCAATCCATTTTCCCACTTTGTCCAAAAATCCCTTGCAATTTCGCTCCGCTTGTTTACATTTCAGGTCTTTACACCTGTCACACTTAAGAGACATCTTTCTTTTACACTCAGCCTTTTTCGCAATGACGTCATTTCTTGCATCCCGGAGTTTCTTTTCCGCAGCATCAAAAGCTGCTCTTACAGCTTTGGCGGCCTCGTCCAGAGCCTAAGATTAGAGAGTGGCAAAAAGCAGAAAAATGGTTCATTGACTTTATTGGTTCCTGGTGAATAAACCTGAACTTGTTCTGGTGATTGTGTGGCTTCTTTAGAAATAGGAGCCTTATTGTTCGGCTACAATAGGCAAGTTTCGTATTCCCCGACGGACCTAGGACGAGCATGATTGCGAGGCTAATGCTGCTAAACTTCTTGGCAAAGACACAAAACATACATAAGCAAATTGTGGCTGAGTCGTTGGAAAACGATACAAATCATGAAAATAATAAGATTTCAAGGCTCAAACTTTACCAGTACGCTGAAGGGATATCTGTTTCGAACAGCAAAACTGTGGAAAGAGCTGGTCGAACTAACAGAGACATGAAAACAGCCACAACTGAAGCCAAAAGAAGAAGTAAACTTCAGCTTGAAAATGGTAAATTAACCTTATGTTTAAAAGTCAATATTCGATTCCCTTTTATTTTCAAACTTCTTATTATCCTCGTGTGTATATCTGTAAAATGGATTAGTATTATCATCTGTATAATAAGGCTGTATTCAACTTCTAATCGAGTGAAATGTGCATAGGTCGATCGTTTTTCTACATGTAGCTGAATGTTTTTATAAGCAATGTAAGCTAAATGTATCAGTAAACTTATACCTTTCAAATCGCCTATGTCCATTCCGATTTAACTTCCTTACAATGCAAGGAATCTATGCAGAACTTCAGCCCCGTCGTGATAGATATTAGGCTGATTTAGCAACAGAACAGGAACGTTAGTTGACGACTGTGCGCGCAAATCAAACAACTGGCTTGACCAATGGCAGAGCGGCAAATTGGGCACCGGAAGTCAAGTTTAGTCCTTTTCGTGAGCTTTCCCGTCGTCAAATGACGTTCTCGTTCTGCTGCTAAAGCAACCTATTTTTCCGCCGAACCTTCTTGTTCGGTTTATTTCAAATACACAAGATTTTTCATCCGCTCCGTTAGAAAATGCCAACTGAAAAATAGTTGTTAATGATATATGAAATAAATCATATATGAACTGCGGAAATGAAAAGAGAATGAAGAAATGATCGTAGCAGTGAAAGCAATTTATGCAATTGCGTAAAGAAGCCTGAAAACAAAAAATTCAGGACTTCAACGGGGTTTGAACCCGTGACCTCTCGATTACCGGTGCGATGTTCTACCAACTGAGCTAAGTCAGCTGAGAAATGATCGTCGCAGTGAACGCAATTTATGCAATTGCGTAAAGAAGCCTGAAAAAAAAATTCGGGACTTCAAGTCCTGTTTTTTTTTTTATTTCTTCATTCTCATTTCATTTCCGCAGTTCATATAAGATTTATTTCATATATCATTAACACTCAGTTCTTTCACGGGAACATATCAAACCACAATTGATCCTGACCTGCTCCCAACGTCCGTGACTTCATAGCTCAGTTGGTAGAGCATCGTACCGAAAATCGCGAGGTCACGGGTTCAAACCCCGTTTAAGTCCTGAATTTTTTTTCAGGCTTCTTTACGCAATTGCGTAAATTGCGTTCACTGCGACGATCATTTCTTCATTCTCATTGAAAAGTAATTGTTTTAATTAATTCCATTTTTTCGATAACCACCACATTTCAATGAAAGGCTTACTTAAAGAAGTTATGACGATCACTGAAAATGGACATTAAAATGGCTTCAGGGTTTTACCACGTTTTGACGATTTTGAGAACATCTTCGCATTTTTATTGAACTCGCTCACCAACCCACTCTTCCGGAAAATTACTGGTTTCCTCGTTGTTTTTCTCGGTGACGAAGAGCTGATCTTCCTTTTGCTGTAGGTAGCAATGATGTCTTAAACCTATAAGTATGTTTGGAGCCCATCGAAACATTAAACCGTTAAGATTTTCCTCAATTTCCGGTAACTCAGCTGCAGTTTTCTCATGTTTATTTGTCTTCTTGCCAAGAAGTTACTCGCATTAGCCTCGCTTTCGCGCGAAAAAAAGCACTCGCCCTAGGCCGCCCGGGAATACGAAACTTGCCTATTGATAGAAATGACTGTTTTGAGCTTCATGTTATATATCTAACACTAGATAGAGTGTTTCATTAGGTTATCGGGACATCTGGATGTGGGTTAAAAATATACGAGGAAAATATTAGATTTAAACTTATTTGGCCAAACATCTTCAGGAAAATAATTAATATATCCCGTAATATAATTTATATGCTTTGTGTCAATTATAAATTAGGGCAATTACGCTAACAAACAAACAAACTTCCTCCTCTTGAGGGAAGAAAGAAGAGTGATTTTTTTTCCATTTTGACTGCAAACATGAAATTTTCAATGATTTTCTTACTTTGTTGATACCGCTGAGGTCCACGGTTACTCTGACATAGAAGTTAGCACTGAACCCTGTTAAGCTGTAACCAGCTGTCAGATACAGTTCAGCTTTGATGAGGTTTAAGAAGTTTCCTTGAATCAACAGTTCTATGTGGCTCATGGTCAGGTTCAAGCGGACGTACGTTGAGATTCCCAGTAGTTTGGTGTACCCCTCTATATATGCCTATAAAAAAGGAATAATGCACACAAAAATGTTTAAGCAAAAACAGGAGGAAGCGTGGCCGATGGACTTGTAATCTAGAGGCCCCGATTCCAAACCCTTCCCCTGACCGCTAGCTGGATTTATTCTAGGCAGTTCCGTGTTCATATATCCATAGCCACGCTTGTGAAATAGCCAACTGGTTCGGCTCCTACCAGTTAGGATTCTTAACCATGTAATGTTCCATATGAATGATTTGTTTCGTAAGGAGAGAAAGAGAAAATTAAGTATTTAACTTTCAGTCCTTCAGTTAGCTTGCAAATAATTAAGAAAAAGACACTGTCGTAGCACGCAGCAAGGTGTACCATCATGTATAGTTTAACACAGACTGCCACACCTGCTATTTATTTATACGTCTCATTTCGAACGTCTTTCACTCGTTACGTTGAACTTTAGGTAGAGGACTGTCCTGGTAATGCGTAAAGGGAAGGGATGGTACGTTACCTCGTAGTAGAGAGGAGTCTTTCTGGCATCCATATAAAACCAAGGTCCCAAATCCAACTGACTCGGACTACGGGCGATAACAGCAAGGCCCAAGATATTGATCGGATCAGGTTTGAGGTCCACAAAGATTGCCTGCAAAGTAAAACTCTCAAATATATCCTGGCTTTTGAAGGTCCTAAGAGCAAGTTGAATAGTTAAACTCCATGTAATAGTCGTCTTAAAATCTTTTCAGAGGATCAAAACATTTATATGGAATCAACCTTAACACGATGCAGTACTCTCCCGGCGATTGGACATCTCTGAGAAAACTTCAAATAGCATTTCTTTAATTTGTTAAACTCAATTTTACTTCCCAGCAATTAACAAAAGGTCTAAATGTTTTGTTGTTAAGGAGCATCGAGGGACTAAAGTACACAGGCGACACAATCACAAGAACTGGGCAGAAGCAAAAGCTTTTTGTTAATTTACGAAGTCCAAAAAACACTTACACTCGTCATGTGTATGACGCTCGAACTTTAAACCAGTCCTAACATTGCTTAATCTATCAGATAAAAGGTAACTAATAATTGTCAAAGCGAGAACCCAGCTACACACACTTCTGGAACACGCACTCCGTATGCCATGTTATGTTTTAAGTCTGTGAAAGATTATGTGGTCTACATTCCACCTCATGGCAAAAAGAAACAAGAAAGTTCGCAAAACTATATCTGCTGTGTGCTAAGCGTACTCGGAAAACTTTTGACTGGGGGAGGTGATGGCGCCGCCAATCCAAATTTCTTCGTTTGCTTAAGCACCCAGCAACCCAGCAACTGAATTAAAATAAAACTTAAATTAAACTTGAATTAAACTTATCGCCTGCTTTTGCAGTCAGTCACCCACTTTCACAAAATTTTCTTACAATGAATGGGAACCTGTTTGTTGAAATCTCAAAATAAATATTTAGCTCAATAACTTTTTCTCTCCTCCTCAAACGCCTATAAGGGCCTTCAAGTGGACGCGAAGTGGCAAAATGAAGGCGCGCGGGTCACGAGTTTGATTCTCACTCCTGACGTTTTTCATTATCTTTTTGTGTGAAGGCCTCTAAGGATAATAAAGGCTTGATGGCGAGACAGAAACTAAATTGGAAGTAGGTGAATCACCGAGAGGCAAGTAATGCTAAAGTTTTTTGTCAAAGAGGGGAGTTTTAGAAACGACTCATCGGCAGTTGAAACGGCATTTGTTCTCGGAGCAGTTTTTAGAGTGTAGGGGCTGGTGACCATCTCTTTTAAAGTAGGGAGGGGGGGCCAAATTTGTCTGTTCTCTCTCTTTTTTTTGGTTTTGTTTTGTTTTGTTTACTGAGATTATTCCAGCAAAAATACTTTTAATATGAAAATGTATATTACAGTGGAACCTTGATATAACGAGGTCCTCGGTATAAAGAAATTTTTAAACCCAGAAATAGTAATATATATGGACAAGAACCTCGTTATAACGAACAAATTTTGCCAGTCCCTTAGCCGTTAGTTATATCGACGTTCCACTGCACTTAAATTAATTAATTTATTTATTTGTTTTCAAAAAGTGGGAAGAGCCTGCCCCTTCCGGCCCATCCCGCTACGCGAGCCCTGAGTTTGCTCCACTCAGGTCTGTTATTGCTGATCTCTTATTTCGATGGAGTGACTGTAAACTAGTAAGAACAGTTTATAAACATACCGCCAGCAAAGTAGTCATTACGATTTTATTATTTTTTTTATTTTTATTTTTTTTACGATTTATTTGCTTGTTGTTAGTAGTGGAATAAAAAAGAAAAAAAATGAGGCTAAGTTAGCTGTTAAAACGAGTCATGGAATAGCTTGTACACAAAGGCAAATAAAATAACACAATTCTGATAAAACTCATGAAGATTAAGTCTTAACTGTGAAAGGTTTGAGCGCAGGAGTCATTTCAAAAGTGGGTTGAGTTTGATCGTCCGGGTGAACGTAGTCCTGAATAGGACTGTTGTTGTTGACATGTACAGTGACTGACGTTTCGACAACCTGTGCGGTAGTCATCTTCAGAGTCAAAGGTGTTTCGATATAGTTTTTCAGAGGCCATACCGACATTTTTCAATGCTTTAAAAGTGATTTTATCCTTGTCTCATTGTATAAAATTTTCACCAATGATTGACTATAGTGCGCATTATTTTGGAAAAATTGTTGTAGCGCAGATTTTTGACAGGTTCGTAGGATAGGGTTGTCTGGAAATTTTAAGATGTTGCAGTGAATCAACCTAAATGAAAGTTTCAGACCTTATTACATACATTATGAAGATTATGTGAAGAGATTTTAAAAAAATTCCTCCGATTCGTTTCAGAGATATACAAAGAAGCGCTAAAAGTCCAAATTTTGAATGAAGTTGCACTTAGTCAGGTGGTGAGAAAACAGGCTAGTTTTTAAGATCGCAAGAACGAAAATACACCAAAATTTCCTAGCATCAAAATATGATATTAAGCAGCATTCTAACACTACTTAAGAATAATTTGAGTCATTTATAACGTTTTTATTAAATAACCTATCACGGCTGTTGAAAATTTAAGGTTTGAACTATATTTTCGTTTTAGTCGAATTCAAAAGTACAGAATTATTTACTTCTAACGCAAATTCTTTGCTAAACACGAAACTTTAAGTTCCTAGTGTTGGATTTTCAGTAGTTGGTCTAGATCACAGGAGCATTCGGCTTTAAATTTCAAAGTTTTTTGTTTATCGTTGTCATGGTAATATCGATTTTACTTAAGACTACATTTTCACAAATTTCAATCCATAACCAATTACTGGAGAAAATTTTATAGCGATCGGACAAGGACAAAACACTTTTAAGGCGATTGAAAAATATCGGTATGGCCTCTCAAAAACTGTATCGAAACACCTTAATTTATCTCACCTCATCCGACAATTTAAGATGCGCAAATATTGACCATCCGAATATGTTGAGTCTTCCTTTCATGGTAAATCCCTTCAGAATGTACGGCCCACCCGCGATACGAAGATCGATGTCATCTGTAGCGTATGAAACCTAAAACAACCAAATTTGTTATAACATTTCTCAATGTTCAAAACTTGAGTTATGTCCAAAAATACAGAAAGATTCATACCGTTATGACAGACATCACGAAATGTCAGCCATCCCTAATCCTCACCGAAACGCAAGCAATAGACCTTTTTCTTGATACGGCGGCCCGTATATTGAATTAATTTCATTTAAGGAGTATTATGGGATGCCCAGGGAGCATGAGCACTATCCGTTGTACTCGCTTAGTATTAGAAATATGGTCTTTCTCTGTATATTTCTCTGGAAGAAGGCGATCATTATTACATCCTAACACAGCACAACCTTCTTTTTTCCCATTACAATCTTCAACAGGCACTCGTAAATACTTAACGGAATGTGCTCATGCCCCCCCTGAACATCCCATAATACTCCTTAAATCTAACTTATACAACATGACCGCCGTATCAGTAAAAAGGTCTATTCTAGCAAACATGAAGTCATATGGGAATTCCGTACAAATAACTGTGCGCACTAGTGAAAACCAACCGAAGTCCGAGTTATGTGCATTTCTGTTACCCACGAATGTAAAGGGATTCGAATAAAATCGGCAGCTTTACTTAACTTGTGTTCTTATTCTTCCCTGTGTGGTTGCCTCGCTGATTTATGGCCATTTAATGGGTTTAATTCGAACCGATTTGTACTCTATATAATTGTTTCCAAAAACCGGTTCCAATAAAACCACTACCAATAGCCCTAGATCGGCTCGGAAACCACACAGGAAAAAAGGATATACGCAACAAAAGTGAAGTTAGCTGAATTTTTTAAAATCCTTTCATATTTGTAGGCTACAGAAATAATCCATGCAAATGCTGTGACGCAAGTTTCGAGCTTGGGGTACCTGTGGTGTTTCTTTCGACCTACTTCGCTGTGTTTGAATATCTAAAGAAATGAACGAAATAATCAAGTCAAGGTGCTTACCGAAGCGCCTTCTGGGAATCCCGTCTTTGCTATAGGTCCCGGAAGCTGGAACTTTGCTCCTAGCAGTCTGAAGATCTTCCCAAGAGTAAGTGCGGTGATGTCAACGTAGAAGAACTGAGGTGCTCCTATACCAAAATAACCACTGCCACCAAAACAATGACCCTAACGCAAGAATTCAGAATATTTCACTGTTCACAGCGCAAAAGTAACAGCTCAAACACCAAGCTACTGATGAAATAACGTGAAGATCCATGCTCAAAGATTATTTAACAGTAAGATAAGACGAATAGTAAATGCGATTTTTGTTTTGAAATTTTTCCTTTTCTCAAAGCCATTTAGAACTACGCGCATACTACTTGTTTTATCTTTCTCTCTGCCAATGCAAAAAATCACATTGAAGAGGTGGGTAGTTAAGGTAAATGTCGTCACTAATAAAAGGGTAAGCATGGCTATTTAAGAGCAAGGGTGACTTTCTTAAAATAGCGCGTGAACTTTAACCATTTAAATGCAAAGATGCTTATCTAAGAACAAGGTGGTTATTTAGGAGCTATGAGAAAAAATGCGAAACGCAGTTACTTGTAAAAGGAAGTTATAGGTAACAATGAATTGTTTTTATGTATGAATATAAACAAAGTTATCGTTGCGAAATGATACAAATGTGATGGTGATCTTCTGTTTTCTAAGTTATGGTTATCCGTTTCTTTACGATTATCTCACCCTTACCTGATCGTTAAAATCCGCTGCTGTAAGACAATTATATCCGAATTCTATTCTCATTCCAAACTGCACTCCAGTTATGGGTATCGGCGCTCCAACCTTGTACGTTAACCTTTCAAAAAAAAAACTATCTGTTAAGAATTTTTACAACGTCAAACAGTGAATGTTGTAGCGCGGATTGTGGACCGGTAGGTAGGATAGGTTTGTCTTGAAATTTCAAGGTGTTGCAGTGAATCAATCTTAAGGTGGCTCGACTGGATTTTTTGGAGGGGATACCTCCCAAGTTTGAGCATTAACTACGTCGCCACAAGTAAAGGTATGGCAAAGAGATTACCACAACTGTATTATATAAAGATGAAAATTTCTTACGATCTGGGTTTTAATGCAATCGGAGTCGCCATAGCAACGTAACGACGCCATTACGTTTTTTATTTATCTTTGTGTTTCTCTGTACCAAGAGTTTTTTTAAGAAATCGCTTAAGGGAGTTTGTACCTGCCATAATTGCCTCAATTATGGCAAAGTTTGAACAAATTCTTTGAGAGCGTTTTCGAGATATTTTGAAACAAAGTTTTAAGCATCATAAAAACAGCGAAATAGCATGCTATCCACACAATTGGCTACTTTTTTTAAGAAAATGATAAGCTTTGGAAACACGGCTTCATCTCATGGTGGTTTGATTCCATTGAAAACTGCGTACAAGAAAAGAGGGGAATTGCTCTGGGCGATCGCGAGTAAGAAGAATTTTAGGAACTTGCATTCAGCTGCTTTTATTACAGTTTTTGCACGTAATTTGGCCCATGCGTACAATTTTCGCATTTTTCAAAAAACCGCTCAATAATTTTTTTTTATAAATTTGAGAATCCCGGGATCAATTGCCAATAGATATACCCTGCAACTTTCAAGAAAATTGAAAACAGGGAAGGCTTTTAAATAGGGCCTCAAATATAACAAATTTTCTCCCCAGGTTTTGTGTTTACAAGTGAGCGTCCTCATTATTCACTGGTATTGTTTCCAAGTTTCATATGCACGTGCACATTTAGAAATGTCAATTACTTTCGGAAGAAATTCCTGAATATGCTATATAATACAGTTGTGGTAATCTTTTTTCCATATCTTTACTCATGGCGACGTAGTTAATGCTCAAACTTGGGAGGTATCCCCACCAAAAAATCCAGTCGAGCCACCTTAATGAAAGTTTCAGACATAATTATATACATTATGAAGATTATGTGAAGAGATTTTAAAAAAATTCCTTCGAGTCGTTTCAGAGAGTACAAAGAAGCGCTAAAAGTCCAAATTTTGAATGAAGTTGCACTTAGACATGCACAGGTGTTGAGAAAACGGGTTAGTTTTAAGATCGCAAGAACGAAAATGACCAAAATTCCCTAGCATCAAAATAAGATATTAAGCAGCATTCTGACACTACTTAAGAATAACTTGAATCATTTAATATTTTTTTTATTAAATAACCCATCACGCCTATTGTAAATTTTAGGTTTGAAATATATTTTCGTTTTAGTCGAGTTCAAACATACAGAATTTTTTACTTCTTACGGAGGTTTTTTGCTACACACCAAACTTTTTAAAACTTCCTAGTGTTGGATTTTCAGTAGCTGGTCTAGATCGCGTAAAAGTAGGCGTTTATCAATTTCAAACAGTCTTGTTTATTGTTGTCATAGTAATATCGGTTTTACTAAAACCTACATTTTGACAAATTTCAATCTATAGTCAATCATTGGTAAAACATTTATAGCGATCAGACAAGGATAAAATCACTTTCAAATCGATTGAAAAATATCGGTATGGTCTCTGAAAAACTATATCGAAACACCTTAAACTTAACTATCTTTGAAGGAACCGGGCCCTGGACTTGTACCCTTTTGCCAAACTGTTTTAAGCGCAGTCTAGAAGTAATGAGTTATGAATGCCCCCTATGCCCCCTATTGTGAGTGGTAATTTGAGAAAGACCTCCACACCAGGGATTAGTTCCCCAAGTCTTTATGAACAGTTGGTAGGTTTTTTCACGCTCCGAAAAAAATTTCTAGTATGCAAGGCTTGTGCGATGGGGCCTACACTTTATCATGCTTATATCAGAAATCTCAAGAGATAATAATCAACATTGTGTTTCTTACCCCAGGAAAATGTTTCCAATGCCAAGGAAGGGTATGAAGAAGGCTTTTCTCCATATTCCACGCATGCCCAGTTTTCCTGAAACTATTTGTTGTTGAAAATCATACTCCAACACACCAAACAAAAACAGTTCACTGTTAGGAGCTCTGATTCCATCACGGTAGATATCGCCATTCACAGGAATCTTGATATCTGCACGGAATCCCAACTTGATGTGTTTAGCTGTCGAATTCCAGTCCGCCTTAATTGAACAAGCAAAAAGAAAAAATATCACTGCATATAGGCCAACGCTCAAGGGTTGTCCGGGGACCTTCCAGATAGAGGGCCGTTGTTCTTTCATGAAGATCGATCGTATTGCAGAAACAAAACTGCTTTTCAGACTTTTTGATTCTATAGACTATCTATAGTAATTCCACTCTTCCAAGCAGTTACACAAAATACGGTCAAAATACGGTCGTGTTGTCACAAATTGCTATGCAAAGTTTTACAAGTTAACTTAGTGAAAGTTAAAAATTTGCAACCAGCCGGAACTGAGTCTACGTTGTATTTTGAATCGTATTAGCCCGTTATAAATTTAAAGGGACTTACACGCTGTTACTATCTTTTTAAAAAGCTAAAACGCGTCTTCGCACCAATTGAAGTCCAAAAGCAATGGTTTAGTTTAATGATTTAAGACTTTATTTTAGGCATCGAGAATGTTTCCTGTCGTCTGTCGCAACGGATGGCTAGGATACTTTTTGCAAGTTTTAATACTATGCCCGCAGAAATCACCAAAAAATTGCTCTCTGATGAAATTTGTTTCACTTGGTATCTTGTTAAAAAATTCTACAGACTGAAGCTGATTTTTTGTATGGATAAAAGCACTAAGCAATGCCTTTAGCATTGACAGTATTGACCTAAAACAGCGGCCCCTTTAAGGTTATAAAGGCTTTGTTCAAAATACTAAAAATACCCATCCCCCATAAAATATAACAGTACTGGGTCTTAGTTCTAGGCTTAAAGTCTTTTCTGAGCAAAATAGACGGACATTTTGCGGAAAATGTGCTTGGTCAGCTGCTTTCGATAACTGACCTCAACGTAGAGCTCAAGTTTATGAAAGTACAACCCAGCAAATAGGCGAATGTTTTTGAATCCAACTGCGACTTTGATTTTCTTCCACTGAAACTCTCCGGCGATGTACCATTTTATTGTTGGCCCTACAATCATCTTGCAAATCTCGCAAAATTTATTTCCTTTACAGTCCTTGGGTAGAACGATTTGTGCTACCGCCGTGATACCTGGTGGTAGGGAAAGGTTAAAAACTTGATCAGTTGAGGCTTTATTCACTCATGTAACTGTATTGTTTCTATAACTGTCATCATCGTTATTATTATGGAGGTAAAAACTTCAAATGCCCTAATAGTCACAACAATAGTCACACTGGGTGCATAGCATGGCCTTTAACTGGACTATATCTAAAATCTGGAAAATACCTTAAGACGGAATCCATCAAGAATTAAATTGAGTGATTTTAATTCTCGGTGGACAAAAACCCTGTACCAGAATAATTTAAAGCATATTGAATTTTTTTTCACACTTTTCTAGGAGTACAGATATAATTAGTTATCTGTAATAACAAGCTATAATACCAACGACAATTTGTTATGGGGGTCCGAGAAAACAAAATTTAAATTTCACAGGAAATGAGAAAACACAGGATATTCTGGTACAAGGTTTTTGTCCTCTGAAAATTAAGATTACTCAATTTCCTAATGGATTCCGTCTTAAAATCTTGATATCGTGTATAACCATTTTTTTAAAAAAAGTACCAAATGACATAAAAAAAAATGCCCACAATAGATTAAAAGTATACGAAATTATTATTATTGTTGTTATTATTATAATTACTATTATTATTATCATCATCATCATCATCCCCATCATCTTTCGAAATAAAGATACTCTTTTACAGTTAACGCTCGGTTTAGAGTTTATTAAAAAGTTACTGGTCACCATTGCATTTTGAATAGTACTGAATGACGCTTTAAGTTAGAAACCTCCAGCTTAACATAATCACTTAAATCACGCGCAAACCATTACATTAGGAGGTATCAAGCTAAGGTCTGTAATTTAACGCCGTAATTTAACGAACCTTGAACAACGCTAACAGTGTGGTAGCTGCTAAGTGGATCCTTAGAAAACTTGGTTTCTTCATCGGTTAAAACTTGCTGGAATCCTAAGACCTCTGGAGGACTGAACGCTACTCCGATCTGTGAAGGGTTGAAAGATAAAAGGAAACATTAAAGGCAGATTCATTGTTTTTGAGCTTGAAAATAAGAAAAAATTCCAACGGGCAAAGGCGACGGCTATACGCGTATGTTACAAATAAATCCACTCATAGAACTCGTTTTAATGAAGAAAAGTTGACCCGAGAAAGAGGGTCACCCTCTAAGATGAGATAGCCTTTGTTAGCGTCTTTATGAGAAAAACTTTGACCCCTTTGCCTAGCCAATAGCGCTCGCGCATGCTCTGATTATGCTTTCTTCAAATGAGAGCATTTTTGCAAATCAGAGTTACCTGCAGCTCAAATCCAAGTTTGTCCAGAAAATCGACCCCAATCCCAGAGAGTTTCTCAGCCAACTTTCCATATGATTCACTGTCAAAGCTGAATCCTACAGCAAATTGCGGTCGCCCAAACCTTATTCCAGCCAGAATCTCCACGTGAACAGGGACGCCTCCTGCGCTTATTGAGGCCGTGAATCGTGTCAATCCACCCTTTTCCAGTTTTCGTACTAATTCTGCAGGTGCCATGGTGAAATCCCAGAGACCTATTCCTCTACGAGAATAGACTGAAATTAGGTTCTTTTTAACTCTTTAAGCCCCACAATATCCACATACAAACTCTCCAGACAGAACTACATACATTTCCTTAAAGAACTGGTTAAGAGAATTTGTTTGTAGATCAAATCAGATCAGATCAGATCAGATCAGATCAGGTGATCATTTTATTGATTCTCACAACATTTTCTCTTGATTATATAATGATTTTGTCAGGAGAAAATTGACTTTGGACATTCTTGGGACTTAAAGGGTTAAAGTCACTGACCACAGTTTTAATGATGGGTTGTAACGTATCACTGAAACGAAAATGCCATTCACAGCTACAAACAAGACAGGCTGAATAGAGTTTAAGAACAAAGTTACTGTCAGTTATAATTATTCTTTACCTTTGTTCACTCGTGCCTTCTTGTTATTTTTTCTATCGTCCTTCGCTGTTTTAGGTGTTTTTTTATAATAGCTTCACTCATGCATTTCACTCAATAGGCCATTTCCGAGTTCCACCGGGCTTCTGTTTCAAAACGAGGGTAGGTGCTCCGCCTTTGATATGGAAATCATTTTCCATTCTCATGCAAATAAAACACATTTTCAAGAGAAAGGTTGTGCACCTAGCCTCATTTTGAAAGTGGGGCTTTTAGAACTCGGAAGTGGCCTAAGTGCGTACTAGATTTGGCTAAATTTCTTTTCTCTTCTATTAAGAAAGCTTACAAATGAAAATAACAGGACATTCCACTCGGTGGCTTTTACTTGAGTCAAAAGTAAGAGGTACAAAATCCGTACAATCAAAAATAGGAATCCCATTCCAAGGAATAACGTGGAGAAACTTGGGATTTAAGATTTGAGGAGTTTAATATCAGAGAAAGCTATACGTGAATTGATCTTTCCACAGATCTTTTTGGAAAACCTGACAGTGTCTATAGATTCGAATCTCGGGAGATTATATCTTAAGCAGGTCTTAAAATGAGGGCTGTTCCCTCATTCCCGATCCCTTTTCACGAAAATCTCGCACCCCGAATCTCTGTTATTTCTATTTCGAATATCGTTTTCTTCCCCAGTACCGCATCCCGTGTCAAGAACGCCGTATAAAAAAAAATGGAAAAAACTCGCTCTTCAGCTCAGCTTACTTCAAAGCGTTGACAAAAAAATCTGGTAGAATTGCTGGATCTAGTCCAAAAGATGCCATGATGTCTTTGAAGGTCACCGAGGAGGCAGTTCCTTTCGCGTAGATAGCTAAAGTGAACGGATCTTTTTTCACCTCCGTTTTAAACACAGTTCCTGACTTTAAAGTGTGGTCACCCTTAGCCTTAAACGTCTGGGAATTTCCCTCGGTGTAGTAGGAGAATCTATGGTCGAAAGATAGAAAATAAGAATAGTAAATGACATTAACTTTATTTTCTCTCGGCAGTCATGCAGCACAAACGCTAGTAGGGCCGAGCAGATAACTAAACCAGCGGGTTTATGGTGATCCAAGAAGGCTAAAAACAAAACAATAAATAAATGCTATATTTAAATTGGAAGTAGACTTAGTAGCTGTAGCTAACATAAGAGAATTAAAAACCCCAACTGGTCGAAGGCAAATAGCCTGACCGAGACTTTTAAATCGGGTCTACCGAGAAAAAAAGCCAGGTATAGTCGCTATGACTCTCTATGACCACTCGGACACGGTGCCTTCTAGGAAAAGAAGAACTGGATACATGAATGGATGGATGGATGAACACCTTGCGAACAAGATCTCTATTCAAGGGAATGTATTAGAGAGGGTAAACCCTTCATTTACCACACTGTTACAATATACTACACAGGGGCGTAGCCAGGATTTTTCAAAGGGGGGGTCACAGACAGGGACACCATCGGGGTATCGCCGACTATATATGGTTTATACCGCTGCTCTCCCTCGTGTATCAGCGGGCTCAGTCGTATTATCGCGGCATGAAGGCCCATATTAGCTAAAGACAAGAGCCGTTGACGAAAATACTTTACAAAAAAACAAATTTTAAAAAAGGGGGCTTTTCAACAATGGCTTTTACGGCCAAGACATTGTCATGGCGTTTTCGCCACCTGACTATTGTAGGTTGTTTGCTCAAAAGAAGGCTTACCAAGGGGGGTCACGGGCACCCCAGGACCCCCCCCCCCCCCACCCTAGCTACGCCCCTGCTACACTGTTACAAGACTGACAAATAATCAACTCAATCGGAAGTTAAATGACTATTTCCATTGTTTTGTATCGTTTCTCCCTTTTCATGTACTTAACACGTTTGAGAGCAGCCTGAGGCATTACCCAGCTTACCTGACATTCATCACAACATATCCGGTGAAAGGAACATACTCATCTGATTTTGCGCAGAGGAACTCGTACTTTCTAAGAGTTTGAGCCTCGTCAATCCAAATGGTAAAGGCGGGAACATTCTCGGTTAGTGCGGGTTTAGTCCATTCTGGAATGGCATCGATCTTTGAGTAGTAGGTAGCTTTGTTAGACACAACTTTGCCGATGGTCAGTGGGTCAATGATCTCAAAGCAAACCTAAATAAAAAAGAGCATAAGCCAACCTTTGTAGCAGAAGTTCATGGCCATGTTTGTGGAAGGTCTGGAGAACTTTTCGGAACCAGAAAAATATTTTTTGCGCACCGTGTTAAGAATGAAAAAATTCGAGTATGTTCTTTGGGAAGACTAGCCAAGGCATTGCAGAACATGAAATATGTGCTAAAAACTATACCGCTTTCAGCTTATGACTTCAAATAGTTAAAATGCAGGGTCACTTTGTTCAAAAATTAAATATCAACATAAATGAAGAAAAACTATCTGTGAGCGGCAAGACACTTTTTCAAACCGATCGTTTCACAGTTTGGTAAAATGGTAAGCAAAATTCAGGACTGGTGAATATCGTTCCGTAATCGCGTTTATTAGTTGTACAAATAGACCTCTTTATCTGGTATGTTTTCTTTCCCCAATAGAGGTCCCAGGGGAATTTGACCCCTTTGTCTGTTAATAAATTATGCTTACATATGGACGAGATTAAATTTGAAAGAAACAGTTCCCTAGAGTATTATCACATGACCTGTATTGGGTAAACAAAACTAAAAATGTCCACAAAACTGAAAACTGCTGTCAAAGATAGCTTTGAAAAAATGGAAGAAGAATTTCTGTATGTTCCGTAAGGTTGCTCCCAGAAAGCTTTCGCTGGAATGATCAAAAACGTCATGGCCTATTTACTTACTACCTTGGTTTTTCGGAAACTTTTGTAAATGATAAATAACCACTGATTTCTCACGGCAAACCCGCGCATTTACCGGCCATTTTTAAATTAAGTTCACCATAAGATTGAATGATCAGGATGATTTGCAAACCTTGGTAAGCTTCTTCTTTCCATAATCATCTTTATCATCTGGTTCTAACTGGATTGCAAACCATCCACTTTCTAGCTCAGTCCGCATGAAATTAAAGTTTGAATACACAGCATAAGGAACATTTTGTTTGTAAGTTCCTGTGGCTGAAAACTTCTCTGTTGCACCACACTCCAGAGCTATCCAGGAGTTAGGGTCAGTTGCTGTTTTATCTGGCTTGCTCGGCTGATAAGCTAAAAAGGATGAGAAGTCATCAGTCTTTGGATTAAATGGCTCTCAGTTATAAGTGATTTCGTCCTCGGTACTGGAGCTAGTAACGCCTTTCCATTAGCATCAAAATCATGCTGTCAGGTGATGACATCATGTCACAAAAATAAATTTGTAAAAATGGGTTTCGTCTGTAAGGAGCGTTTTAAATAAATGTCTATTCGTCAAAATCAATATCATTATTGTGATTTAGAGTGGGGTTTAAGACGGTTTTGCTTGATGACCGTGATGCTCAACGTCGTTCTCAGGATCTCTTTCTGATCATCCATGACCGTCAGGAAGGAGGTTACATGACGTTATGAACTAAGAAAAATTCACCTTAACATATATTGAAGGAGGTTTAACGGAGAGAGCAACAGTCCACGAGCTGGTTTTTATCAAGTCAACATTTTGATCATACTTTTTCTCGAAGAAAGCTCAACAAATGCCATAACGCTAATATATATAACAATATATATGAAGCTATGAGAGTAGTATAGTAGGGAGCGAATTAACCTCTTTTTCCGGTGGAATCTCATTACTCCACGGAGGAATACACTAACGCCAATAATGTACGCCATAGTCTTTAGTCTTTTTATCGCATGAATAAATGCAGGAGAATCTGTTTCAGGGGGTTTAATAGGATGAACAGATTTTCTGGTTATTTCAAGTTCGATGAATGTCTTGCGTTTTGATTGGTTGACTAGAAGTTAAGATAGGTTTTCATTGGTTGGTCCATGTTGTCGAAGGAATAAGCGCTATTAGTTTCGCCTGTTATATTACTCAAAAAAACTACTGATTCGCAAGGTAATTTTACAAGTTCAATTTCCTGCTGCTTTCAATGTCAATTACAGACAACGACTTATTTTAATTCCGGTTCACCGATTCTTGGCGCCCAAAAAGTGTATATTAATGAGTTCGGAGGCAAACTAGCTCTTTGTAGGACTAAACACTATTTTTTACTAACCCCACACCCCTTCCTTCTCCACCCAATTCAGTCATTTCGCTCCTCTTCAGTTTTTTTTTTATTTCAACTCCAGTACGAACTTTCTATTTTTCCCTCCTCCTCCTCCTCTTCCTCTTCCTCCTCTTTCTCCTCATTGTTTTCAGTCATTCTCCCTTTTCCTCCACCCCCTCGTCATTTGTAAATTTCTAATGCCTCCTCCCCCTTCTCTTCCTCCTTCTGCTCATCACTTCTCCTCATTTTTGTTGTCTCTCTTCACCACCACCATGAATTTTAATATATTTCTCCGCAAAGTACTGTGATTCCTTTGCAAAGAGGGGTAAATTCGGCCCCCACTATACTACTTATGAGAGCACACGCTCAAAAGGGTCCATCTTAAGAATAATTCAGCAACACAGATGTAAGGTGTTGTGTTGGATATAACGACAACGTAAAGAAACTGAGGAACCTTGCTAGCTTGCTGCTTTGTTCTGAAAGTTCTATGAGCATACATGAATTTTTTCACCTTCATAAATAATAAATTTCAATTTTCTCATTCAAATTTTTCTACAGACAATTCTTTTGAGAATGGTTTTTCAGGAGAGGTACGGGATCATTTATAGAAAGCCATTTCTAAATCATTACTTTTTGTTAAGAGTGATTGAGTTATTCGTCACTACGTACTTGTACATCCTTCAGCCTGAGTAGGACAGCTCTTTTCTTCGACTGCCAGTCCTCCACATTCATCTCCACCATTCGCGGGAGGAGGATTGGTGCAAGTTCGAGTTCGTTTCTTTACGCCTTGCAAGCAGTATTTAGGTTCGGAGCATGCGCCCCAGGCTGAATACGCTGACCACCCTCCATTGACAGCGCCTATTACAAGATTTCATAAAAGAAAATTAACGGATTAGAAATTGATCACTTGCCGACGCTCTTTATGTTCGTCAACTTCTTGCCTGAACAAAAAAAACCTTTCTGGATATAAAAAGGCTCTGTTATATTCGACAAGTTTTCTTTCTTTTTTCAAGCTCTTGCAACACAAGAAAAAATCGTACAACGCCATAACAAGGGCAGCATGTTCAACTGTTCGCAAAGGTACGCGTTATAACAAAAATTTGCGACGGTGATTTACTAGGCAGCATCTGTTGCAGCTTGTATCTCAGCGGTTTAACAAATGGCGAGTGCCTTGTTTAAAGAAAATATGTCAGCGTTTTTTTTTTTACCCGGCTCACGAAAAAGAAAGCCTTTTAAAAGTGAAACAAGGCTCAGCATGACATACTTACCTGGACAGGAAGTCAGTTTACAGCTTTTTGCCTGGTCGTATTCTCCGGTACAATTCTGGCCTCCATCAGCAGGGATTGGGTTGAAACAGGTTCTTCTTCTTGACTGCGATCCAGTCCCACACGTCTTACTGCATGTCGTCCAAGCGGACCAAAGACTAAACCCACCATTTACTAAGATTGAAACAGTTCTTATTTTAACTGAGTTCCCGGGCGCGCGAAGCGCGCGCAGTTTAGCACTATGGGTAAGAAAATTTGGTTATCTATGCATCGAAGAAATCTGGTTCTGACAAAATCGTCCATATGGACGTCCTCCCCATCATCGGTAGCGGATGTGAAATTACTGCCTTAAAAGTCTAAGGCATATACAAATTGTGTTTTCAACTTGATATTGGACATCTGAAATAGATGTTATGATTAATCGACTGTTGTCAAAATAGGGCATCCGCTGACCAGGGTCACATATGACTGTAACGTGGGCCTTAGGTGTACAACTCATTGAGGTAACGTGTTTTTAAAGTCCTCCGCTGACCGGCTTTGATACTCCACTTATCACGGGCTCAGAACCTTGACCTTGTGTGGGCAGAACTCAAGCCTTCTGATCAAGAGAGGATAAAGGAGACAAAGAAGGCATCCCCAATACACACCCTATTCCATGGGTAATTCGTCTCGAGTTATTTTTAGAATAGGGATAAAAATACCTCGCGCGCTGCGTTTATGTTTCGTGGAGGTTTCGCATGCTTAAACGCCGTGCAAAACATATTGGGCGAAAGGCAATGAAAGCGTAAAGAGATTGAGAGCATTCCTGAATATTGAAGCGAAATGAGTCGGCGCTCACCTGGGAAAAGGGAATCGCTGGAATCTTTGACAACCCATAAAATCAGTTTAACTGAAAGTTGTCGCAACCTCAGTGCTTTAATAAAATGAGAAATTTTGCCGGTTTATTGAAACCGGTCGTTTGTACAGTAAAGCAAGTAGGACGCCAAGTGTTATTTTTGTTAAATGATAAAAGACTAATAAAAGAATAAATATCAAACCAGAAGTTACTCTCTTCAAACTGTAAATTATATATGATCCTGAGAGAATATTCAGTGTGTTAAGGATCTCCCTGCGGTACTATTAGCTCTATACAAGAAAGGAAGGGCGATTCTTTTTTAATTTCTGTTTCGCTGACACAGCTTCAGCAGAAATCTCTCCGTAGTGGTTTTCGTCGACAAGACGAATAGCAATATCGCTCTCCGCGTCTTCCACCATTTTGTTCTGCGTCAATTCGTGAAGGGCACGTGGCTCTGAGCGTGGGTCATCCACGCACAACACATTCGCGCTATGTGATTGGCTGTTGTCTGATCCCCCTTGAGATTTGTGGTGTTAAAAATAACTCGAGACGAATTACCTGTGGAATAGGGTGTGTATGAGGGATGCCCTCTCTATCCCCTTTATCCTCTCTTGCGTCTGATAGATTAATAGATCTTCCCTCGCTTTAATCGAATGAGCAGCGAAGCCGATCGGGAGCAAACAGGTGAAAATTTCGTACCCAGTTTATAAGGTTTTACTTCATACTCTAATACACTATCATCTCGCTTTTTACACACCTGGACAAGGCGCAAAGCATGATCTCGCTGTTTCAGTATTGTTACCCTCACATGGCTTCCCGCCATTCATAGGAGGAGGCCGGTTACACAATCTTGTTCTTCTTAGAATGCTTCCTCCTGATATTCCACAGGTTTTAGAACACTGTGTCCACTGACCCCATCCTCCCCATTCACCATCAAGAGGGCCGGCTAAATAACGGAAAGAATAAAATGCATTTATGGGAAGAGTGTTTGGCCTTTTTTACGATAACTCAGCTTTCACCCATGTTCGTTGGTTGAGAGATATGAAATTTATTTTTTTCGCGTGATCTACAAGAAACTTTGGCAAAATAGCCTGAGAAAACAGCAAAGCATACCTCGACGCCACCACTGGTTTTCTCGCGAAATGACTTCTGGGACAAGCTTAAAAATTTCATACTGATGACGTGTCACTTCACAGATCTGGGTAAAGCTTCTGATTGGTTGAAGCAGATTTCTCTCGAAGCAAGATAAATCACGGGGAAACCAATAGTGGCGTTGGAAAATGTCGACTTTTTTCACGGGTTTTTGGCTTAAACTGGAACAATTCTTAAAACAAAAACAAGATTTTTAGGCAGGCTTGATTTTTTTCTTTTTAAACGCTTACAGTTGTATATTGTATTAAACGAATAGCTTTCATTTTGCTGGGCGTCTGTTCAGTGTTAGATCACAGAAGGTATTAAAATGTATTATTATTCACTCAAAATATTTCCCCGATTTTGATTGGCTAAAAGCAAACGCATAATTCACCATAACGAGCTACTGATGACCAAACTTGGAAGAATTTTGTGATTAATGAACCGATGACGTCAAAAGTGCAATCTTCATGCAGGTTAATGCACCGTTAACCGAGAAGACCTGCGGACGAGGTTGAGTTATTTTGGTTGTGAAAACACAAATGCCGAACATTTCACTCGTTTCAAGAGTAAGAACTAGGCGAAATAATAGCTAAAAACATGGCAAGAACAGCAAGAAGACAACTCGAAGGGCGACATCTGCTATTTGGAGAATATTTGCGGAGCTGAACAACCCTAAACGTGCACTATCGAAGATGAAGTTAACATCGATGGAGGTAGGCTTGTTTTAGCTATGTTTTTAAACTAGTGATTATTTTGAATGAATAATAAAACAATTATTGAATTGGGCTTTCCTATCATATGAAGATACTCAGCCTCATTTACTAATTGTTAAATAAGAACATTTCGACCTGCAGCATGCGTGCCGGTTTTTGTTCCTGGCATATTTTGACGTTGTCCGTGATTTATTACTTGACAGAAACAGCAACATGGAATAAATATTTTGAACAGCAAGCAATTGAAAATTTGTCGTTGAATTTGATTTTTAAATTAAACAAAATTAAATGCAACTAAAAATTGCCTTAGACCTACTTGGACACGGCCAGATACATTCCAGCTTCGTTTGGAATGAGTCTCCAGAACATGGCTTTCCATCAGGGGTGGGGGTAGGGTTAGTGCATGATCTACTTCTATTGACTACAGATCCCCCACACGGGTTTTCACAGAGTGACCACTGACTCCACTCTGTGTAGCCTCCGTCGACTGAAATTACATAAAATAATTATGTTAATTTTTTTAAGTTGAGAGTTGGAGGCAATAAAACAATTTTCCTGACCAACATCAGTTTCTTTATCAAGAAAATATTTTAGGAGGGAATGGAAATTAAGGCAGATAAAGAGCAAAACTAGTCAGGAGTGTTTTTACTGTAGTCTTACTGAAAGAAATCGAAAGAAAAGGTTTTTGTAAAACTTTAGCATTAATTGACTATTATAAAGTATACTTGTGTTATTGCTATAGTACGCAAACTAATTATTCACTTAAACTTTTTCAAAACATAACTTAATATGATAAATCAGTATTAGCGAATAGCAGTGAAAAAGACAACCCAGGTCTTGACTTCAAGCAGGAATACAACAAAGCGGGCGGATTTGTTTATAATTAAGCCGGCTGAATTGCAATCCCGGGGGTTACGCCCCAAATAAGTAAATCCGGACTACGGAATGAAGGAAATTTTTACTTCTAGAATTTAAAATCCTGGCCCCGAGTGTTAAAACATTGGATAGCGCTATCCGTCGGGTAAATCACTTTGCAGTGGATGGGCATTAGGGAAGCCAATTACGTTATCTGTTGCATAGACACTTATCTACCGAATAGCATCATCCACCTTTTGAACAACTGGGGCCTTTGCTTGGGAATCCAGAATTCGGCTCAAAGAATTTGGAATCCAAATTACAATTTTTACTTCCACTGACACGGGATCCGGAGTCCTGAGCCTGGATTTCGGAATCCACTCTCTCGGATTGCCTTAGTACATGGGACGATAGACGGAGTCTCATTTTCTGAGGCCGAAGTGCATGAGTTGTTATGGTACCGTAACTAAAATAACACTGGAGAACTACCAGATTTACCCCAACACGTGCAGGCTTCTATCTAGGAT
Source organism: Porites rus (assembly GCA_964035705.1). Taxonomy (NCBI): domain Eukaryota; kingdom Metazoa; phylum Cnidaria; class Anthozoa; order Scleractinia; family Poritidae; genus Porites; species Porites rus. The sequence goes on from OZ037993.1 coordinate 15,461,641, forward strand.
TAATCTTTTGGGCGAGAAGTCCCTAGTGGCCGAAAGCAACAAGCTTCCTTGGGGGGTCCGGGGGCAAGTCCCCCCCCTCCCCCAGAAATTTTTTGAAATGAATTTGCGCTGAGAAGCAACCTGGTACATTTTGGAACACAATTTTGAGAAATGTTACAGTGTGTGCAATGACCTCGTCGTGTCTGGGTGATTTTTCCGAAGTAGTTACCTATATACCATATCGATAACAATTTTTTCTGGGGGGAAGATAGGCATTTTGGGGGGGAAGCTTTTACCCCTCAAATACCCTGGATAGAACCCTGACGTGATCATCAAATGAAACCCGGTAAGCAGAAAACAGACATAAAAAAATATTAACAGACAAACACTTTTTTTTTACAGCAGTTTCTCATAAAACTTACTTAGGCAATCCTTCTGCTGGGAGCTGTCACCATCGCAGTATACTCCATCTTCACTTGGTATTGGATTGGTGCAGGTTCTTGTTCGAATGCGCTGATTTCCCGCGCAAATGCCAGCTGCACAGCCGCTCCAGGCCGACCAACCTGACCAGCCACCATTCACTTTGGGGACAAAACGTTATAGTAATTTTCAGGTTTTTTTTCGGGATTTAAGCTTATACAAAAGGTAAAAAGTCGTGATTAGCCGCTTAATTTATCTCAATATTGAATGCTTAAAAATACAAACTTCTCTGTCACAAAGAAAAGGCATTGGGAAATTTTAATGTTAATGCCTTGTACTACTTTCTTATTAAGACGGCACAGTTTTAAATAAGAAATGCACTTGGTAAAGAGTATTTATAAGTACTACCTTTTAGGCTCCTTCAACACTTCAGTTCAAGAATGGCTTTGTAAGATAATTTCTCGAAGATTTCTCCTTTAAAATGAGCATCTTCCGGTTCACTTACTTTTTTCTCTGACTAGGAATTGTAAACTCACAACTTTGGGGAAAAAAGAGACCAGGCCGGTAGCCATTTGGACCCTGAACAATGGTATCTGCTCGACGTTGTGTGTTTTAAGACAAAAAAAAGCAGCTTTGTTCCGTAGGATAAAAATTATTTCACCTATTTTAAGATTCTGATTAGGATCTTGCCTGGAACATTTTTCATTCCATACTCGAGACACTCATCATACGTTTTTCTTTGCTTTTTGGTCAACGGTGCCAAATGAAAGTAAGTATTCGAAAGAGAAAGTGTTACCATGTTTTTGATTGAAACCACCTTTAATCTCATTCAAACTGTTACTGTAACATTGCAACAATTTTTCAAGCCTGTTTATTTTTAATTTCAGTCGATTTTCCAAAACCTTGCTAAAACAGTGTTACATCTCTAAGAACGCAAAAGTACTAAAGTTGTTACTTGACTTAATAGTAATGCGAGGTACCTACCTGCCCCTCCGACAAAATTCCAAAACGTCGCTACATAAAATAACAGAAACATAACTTTTTCCATAACGGCAGAATTCTAAAATCACTTCTTTTACTGAAAAGCTCTAATACATAGCTCTTCCGCAAGGGCAGTGTCAGTTGGCGTGCTTTACTCTCCCTTGCAGCGGAAAGATTTACTTACTTAAACAGGTAAAAACGAATCTCCGGTAAAGTTTGATTTATGACCACCTGAGATGATTAATTAATTTGATTTGCATAGGTGGGAAAATAAATCCTATTTAGTGTATAAATAAAGTCATGAAACAGTATGGTAATTCTCGTTAATTAAGGGAAGGTTGTATGCTCAGACTCTTTCGCCGTGAATGAAGAAGAGGAAATTTAGCACCCAAAAATGTTACATGGTAATACATACGGTCTCAGTGGTCTATTACCTGAAAACGACTATACGGGTTCCGAAAAATATTTTGAAAAATTACTGAGCTTTGGCAGAAGAAAGAATCTAATCAAACAAAAACTTATGCTGAACTGAACAGCGTAATGCTGAAACAAGAGAATAAATGAAAGACCCATATATATAGAACTTCTGATGAGTATATTCTACTTTAAAAAATTATATTTTCTTCTTTTCTCTCTCTCACTTCCCCGCCAAAGATTTTTCAGCTTGAAAATACGAAAAAGGGTCACTGAAATAAACTGTCTGTGCGGGAGAGTTTTGATCAGTTTCCTTTTTTACTGTTGTTTGCGTTAACGACTCACGCATTTTCTTCTTAGTATTAAACAGAACAATGAACTTTCGTTGCAGCAAACGCACAGTAAAAAAAAAAAAAGTGAAATAATCGGCATGTTCCCTTATAGTAAGCAGGACCGTGCAAGCTACGCCTGTGCCGCACTGTTGAAGGTGGGCTGAAAAGTAGTCCTCAGCGAATATAGCGTCGTAAACCAGCGTACAATATCAATGTGTTTTAATCTGCTCTCTTCTTCGTTTGAACAGGAGAGAGCGTTCTCTCTTTGCACACTATTTACAACCTGATCTGGTAGCGTTTGATTTATTTTCTTTATGGGGTTTTTAGCCAAACTTACTCTGGAAGTTGTTGTGAGCTTCAACGAATTTGTTAACAGAGAAGAGCCGGTTTTAAACACAGAGTGCATAGTCTGACTACTGCGAGTACCACAGGTGGGTTAAGCATAAACAATTGTGATGTTTATTCTACGCATTTACATTGCGTGTGAATTACATCCCACTATTTGAGGTATGTGCATACAGGTGAACTTACTATCCTGTGGTAAACATACAAGTTGTTTCAATAATAGCGATATGATATTTGCATTAGCATGATTAACCAATTAGTTCCTCGCCATGAAAAAACATTTCGTAGAAAAAATTTTACATTTTGAACTCCAACTAATGGTTCAAATAAAGAAAACCTGAGAATTTTTTATACTCACAAAACCATCCGATAAGAAAAGACAAAGCCGGAAACGAGCGCGATTCCCTCGTTTCGGCTTTGCAGCTATTGAGCACCTACAATATACTCGCCGGTGTATAGTCGCTATTACCAAAACCCCGCTAATACGGACAGCAGCTGAATCCACGGAACAAACTAAAAGCGGAGACTTTGCTGTTAAATCCCACTGTTTTTCACTAAACTGGTTTTGCTTTTCCGCCCCCTAAAGTCTCCCCTCTCGCCTGCCTTGGACTGTGGACAGACGGATAGACGGTCGGATAGGCGTTCGGTGAAGTCATAACCAAATTTTCTCGGGTTCATACTTAAGGTTGGTTTCCAGTTTCTATAGCAATGAATCCAATGGGGCTACGTACAATGCACGCGCATCGAGCGCTCGGAAACTTCGCTGTTACTATCTGAAACTTGTCAATAACATAACAATTTGTACAGCACAACATGCAAAGGAATCAATAAATTTATTCGATGAAAAGCTTTCTTTGTTTTTTAAGGTGTCCAAAATATTACAGCAAAAAGCTAATTCTTTTTCGACCGAATGAGAGAACTCTTCTTTCTCTTAAAGAGGGTCATGTAAAGAACTGACGTTAAAGCTAATTTTCGTGAGTAAATATAGAGCAGTTTTTGTATGACCTTGAAATGAAAACGCGCGAACAAAACAGAAAAAACAAACGAACGGAAATAGAGCGATTTGATTGGTTTGTCAAACGGATACAAACGCGCGTGGCTTTTGGTTGGTTCAGCGAACGCTCGGGTGAAAAAACGTCGTGCCCTAGAACTTTCTAGGAATCAATCGATATTTCGCTTTGACGTCATACTGCAGCACGATTAGCCAATCGAACAATGCCTTCTCCATACTAGGGTTTTCTTTGACGGGAAAACGAATATTCCATGTTTTGATCTTTTTAGCCATTAGGTGATAAAAGAAATAACGAACACTTACCGAAACCATTTTTCAAGGTCACACGAAAATCGCTCTTTATTAAAAACTGAAACAAACAACTGCGCTAAAAATTGGTTGTTTTTACAGATAAAGTCTGTGGGCGTTTTTAATAAAACAATTATTCCACCCGCGCTTGTTGGATATGAGATGGTTATAGCCAGTGAGGAACGTAGCGCCGCCTACCATCTCATATCCAACACGCACTCGTGAAATAATTAATAATTTCTGGTTGACAGAAATAATTGCACAAGGTTGAATTTCTATTAAAAATCATTTGTGAAAAACCACCGATGTGGGAACTTAAAAAGGAAGGTTTTTAGTTTGGTAGTTGTATGTACAGATGAAAGAACTCCTTTGTTTTACGTTTGGTTGAACTTGAAGGTGACAACGTTTAATAGCATTCTTATCATTTTGATATTTCTGACCAGCCAACAAAAACACACCCATTGAGAACAAAAAAAAAAAACAAGGATTGTGCAACGCCAGGGACTGCTCCCAACATAAACTGCAGCTCTGCTGTTTTTATCAGGGGCGCCCAAAGGGAATATTATAGTTCAAAACCACTTAAACATAGCATTGTTAAACGTATTTCAGTAATTAAACGGTAGATATGGGCATATTTTTATCCCCTAAAAATTCTTCATCTGTTCGGATTTCCTAGCTGAAAGTCTAGTGATCCGAAGATTATAGGGATCAAAACTTACCTTTTCGAAAATTTCAAAGTCTCCCGAAAATTCTAGGTGACCTTTTTAGGGTGACCTCACAAAGATTCGCCTATTACTGATCATTTCACCAGAACACTCCTTCTAAGCCACGAAAGTTGATCTAAATCTTGCGAACTTTACTACAACCCTAAAATACTTAGAATGCGCTTTAAAGGATCACCCTTGCGTTACAAAAAGTGAGGTGAGACTTCTAAATTTACCCGGAAATAAAAGTTCAAATTTGAAGTAATGTATCGGACGGAAAATGATATGAGCGATTAGACTTGGCGCGGTGTAAGTCAACTTCAGATATTTTGACGGATTAGATTTTTGGAATCTTAGTTTTTTTCCTAACAGGAAATATAAAAAAGTTAGAGTATTTCGAGAGGGTCGTCCAGGGGATCGTACAAGGGTATTTTTATCCGTTTTACGTGTCCTGAATTTAGATAATTATTCCTCGTGTTACTTGACCAAAAGATTGAGCGTGCCTCGTGAAAAACTCGAATTGATAATCGATAATCGTGCTTTCATTCCGTATTTTTCTCTTGATTTTCAGTTTCTCGACCTCCGAAAGATAAATAAAGACTAAGAATCTGCAAATGAGACAATAATCGTAAAAACAACGTACACCTATCTTACAGTGACTCTCACATAGACCTCGCTATTCTTCATAGATACCTCGTAGACATCGGAAGACTCTTTAAGTCCGCGAGGGAATTGAACGCGCAAATTGAACATCATCGTCATTGTAAACATGGCAGCGCAAACGGGTAATATATTTTCAGTTGAATGCGTAATATTTTACGTAGACTCTAATTCCCTAAGTTCAATGCCCGGGAGGGTACTCAACAAAGTTTTATATGGGGAAGCTCCGTCCCGAGGTCCACCCCTTACCATTTCACATACCATTTTTGGCAGAAAAGGTACCCCGTTCGTATGCCCTCCACTGAAAATTTGGTTCCTTTCATATACCTACTTAAAAAAACTGCATCCCTTTATCTAAACCCTAGAATGAGGTTAATGAACGATACTGCGGGAGAACACCAAGCCTAGTTTTGCTCTCACAACATCTTACTATATTCCAAATGTTTATTGGATTAAGCGATTAATTACGATTCCACTTACCTTTCAGCAAGGTAACCGGACAACCTTTCAAGGAGTCTAAAGGTCGCTGGCGTGTTGGAGGAGGGATAAATGTTCCCCTTAATGCCACATTCAAAGCTAACAAGACCCAAGCAACTGAAATCGAGCGTAAATTAACCAAGAAGTGTATTCAAGTTGTATTGAAGAACGCTGACAAGGATGAAATAAACAAAAGGCCGAAGAAGGCGTGATGCGATGACAATCCAGGTTGACAAGTGCGCAGATAGACGGTTATATAACAATTGTTCACCGAAGTGGAGGTGGCTAGCCAACTAACTAGCCACCGACACTAAGGTGAATAATTATTTTAGTATATACTAAAACAGTGAGATAATTGAGCACAAAAATGATGATTTTTAACTCATTTACTCTTGCCTGCAACGATTACAATTTTGGCGCACGATGACCGAACGGCTCCGGTCGTCGCTTCTTCTTGCCGACAAATAAAACTTTTGAAGGCATTTGTTTAGCTCTTGAGGGGAAATTTCCTCAAAAGGAGTTGTGAATTCTTTCTGTATTTAAAATCATTCTGTAAAAAAGATTATTAAATTTAGTTTTAAGCTTATTTATGAACAAGTCAACTAAATAAAGTAACGCAAGACTTGAGCTTAATTTGCATTTGTAAACAAAAACTTTTTTGCCGGTTTTATCGATAAATTCAAGTCAAAAAGACAAAGCTTTACCTGTTAAAACTTCCACCCCGAACTTCGTCACCTTCTTCGTGTATTTCGGGAACAGCTTGCTTGATTAGTGGTGAAACTTCTTTGTTTGTAACGGCAGCAAACCGGGAAGGCATTTTGCTCGAAACTTACGCGAGTTTGGCGTCGCTCGCTCGGAGGAACTGGAGATGAATCAGTGAATTATTACAAATTGCGACAGCTTAGTTTACTACAAAGTGCGATGGACTGTTATTACAAATTGCGACAGCTTTTTTATTACAAATTGCGACACGGTTTATTACAAATTGCGACAGGTATTACAAAGTGCGGTGGATTTATTACAAATCGCGACAGGTATTACAAAGTGCGATGATTATTACAAATTGCGACAGTACAAACCCACCCCCCCCCCCCCGGGGGGGTCAATGACTTTCCTTGGAAAGTCCTCTAATAAGCGAACACTCTTCCCTAGTAGAGTTCAGAAAAAATCTCGAAGGGTTCGTGGGATTAAAGGCAGAGGCCTAGAAACGTGGCCTTGGGCGAATCATTGAGGTCAAATTCTGTCGTCTGGAAAAAGGAAAAGAAGTGAGGCGTTTTCCCGAGACTGGAACATCTCAAGGTAACGAGGTAGCTTAACAGACTGGAACAAGAACTCATGATGGATAAGGAGGCAAGCAATTGAAAAGCTGTGCGACGGAGTCCTGAATGTGAGGCAATAGACTACGATGTTTAAATCGGGGACTCTCCCATTAAACATGTACCGAGCGTCTGACTCGTTCAGCCCCAATGCAGTCTATGAGCAGTCTGCCCCTTCAGCTACGAAAGCTTAAACAGTGCCGTAGCATGGAGAGGGGCCGGGGGGCCTGCCCACCTTCCCCCCCCCCCCTCACGAACAATTTTGACAGGCACGTTTAATTTTGTCAGCGGCCATGCTCTTTACGCTGCTCTTCGGTTCAATGTGTTCATTTCAGTCTGATAAAGCCTGCACATTATTTACTTACGGCTTCAACAAAGAAAAATTAAGCGGGTATTAAACAAATTCAGGCTCCTGACAAATTACACTTCTTAAATGGGAAATTAATGCTCTCAGAAGGCTGAAAATGCTATTTCAGAGACCCTATATTTCAAAATCTGCCGGGAGAGCATGCCTCCGGACCCCTCTAACAGCTCGCGCCTTTGGCGCTTGTGACTGCACCCCCCCCCCCCCCCCGTAATAAATCGAACCTTGCTACGGCACTGAGATATGACTTCTATGTCACACGAAGATAGTGACGAACGTGTTGAGGGGCAAGCAACAGTTAAAGCAGAGGTTGAAGAGGATGACGAAGAGTGCGACACAGATTCAGACTTGAATGTTCCAACGGCAGATAGTGACGATGACAATTTAATGTCTCTTCGAGCGGTCAGTACACGAGGAGGACGAATAGTTAGAGTTGTCTATCAAGAGTGATGAAAGTCTTTAATTTGCAATTTGTAGTCTTCCTTTTCCTTGTCACCCCTTCGCTGTGTTTTCAGACACCTCTTTGCTAATTTTTTCTTTGTGTAAGGACAAGATCAAGGAGTTGTTCACATACTGATTTTCAATATCGCGATTCGTGATTTGTGGTCTGTGGACCGTGCCTGGGACTCTCTTTCGAGGGTCTTAGTTTTTGTAGTATCCCGCGATGAGTAAGAGGCCTTTTAGAACAATGACAGTTTAATTTGGACATAAGACATTCACAAGTTTAAGTCGCTCGTTTCTTCCTGCTTGTTTTAACAAAGAGAAAGAAAAGCGTTTTTAAAGGCTGCTGGTTTTCACTAGCGACGAGGTCGGAGTCGTAAGAGCGCTAATGACCTAGTGAAAATCACAAATCGGAGTCGTACGCCGGCGGAGTCATAAGCGCGACGGAATCGGAGTCAGAGGAATCAGAACGTTTCCATTTCTTCCGACTCTGCTTACCGTTCCGCTTATCATCTTGTGAAAACCAGATTATCGGAGAAGGAAGCAGAAGCGGAAGGATAAACCAACCACAATGCACATACTACGCTTTATTATTGATTTAGTTCTTCCGCCTTTGCTTCCGACTCCGACAATCTTATTGTTTTGTTTGCCAAAAATTATACAAATCAAATAAAATCTAATTACTTAAACTCTTATGGCGAGGAAGCCCAAGAGAAGCCACCGGGCTTATAAGCAATGGGCTGCCTCAGTTAGATAATTAGAACAAAATATTGTCATAATTACAGATGGGAAAATCAATGGCAGAGCTACAGTAAACCTTAAAATAAGTATATTAGATAGTCGTACTAATCATAGTTCTAGGCTAAAAAAAGCGAAATGACAAAGAAAAAAAAAACAACAACAGCAACAACAAAAAAAATGAAAATAAAAGAGCAAGGAAGAAAAAAAAATACATATATATATATATATATATATATAAATTACTATTTATGATAAGAGGAATGCTTTCAGCTTACAGCAAAAGGAAGCGGTACTTGTTGCATTTCGAATTTCAAAACTAAGAGAGTTAAAAAATTTAGGACCTTGGAAACTGATGGAGAACTTTCTTATATTAGTCCTGCATTGCGGTAAATAAAAATGCTCCGAATCTGGTTTTCACTAGATCATAAGCAGAACGTAAGCGACGGAGTCGTAAGTGGAATAGGAACGCTGTCTTCACTAAATCATAAGCTCTATGCTTCTGATTACGACTCCGACTCCCTCCTAGTGAAAACAAGCCTCACGCATGCTGGATATGAAATGATTATAACCAATGCGGCGCTAGGCGCATCGTCGGCTCACATTTCATATTTAACACGCGCTCGTGGAAATTATATATAATTGTTTTGGACCAGAACTGCGCATGTCATCAGCTTACTGTTTACGCTTCCAAGAAAGAAAAGGGAAAAAAGCTCCAGTGGATTTTCCAGGGATTAATAAAACAAACAAAACTGAAATAGATTGTTATTTTAAAAAATTTGAAACATGCTGAGGCAGACTGTAACAGGAATGCTATCGTGATGCTGTCGTAATTAAAAAAAAAGAATAAAAAAGGAAAAAAAAAAAACGCTTGAAGTACGCTAGCATTCTGACTCAATCCTAGAAAAGAAGACATATTAAATTCTGCAAGCAGAATACTGCAATGCTGATCGTACTACGTGAAAATTTACTCTGCAAGAGATCAACACGACACCGAAAGAACTCAAAACAGAGCGGGATCGTAGCCATAGACAGCTGTTTCGCCCTCTTTGAGGCTCGTCAGTATGGCGTAATAACCACAGAAAGCTCTGATAAAAAATATCCGCGCAATCTGATTTAAGCCCTGACCTAGAACTCTCAACACCCACATAATCACGTCATACCAGGTGTCTTCTGGGGGGCAAGAGTCCAAGTGCCAAGTTGATGTCTCGCAGAAAAAATAAAGAATTGGCCAAAATCAACCTCTAAAACATGGACAGAACCATGCAAGAATTACGGCATATCTGATCTATAAAAGATCTACGGCCCCAGAATACATAAAGTACAAACATTAACCACAAAGGACTGCAAAGGACTGCAAAGGACTGCAAAGGACCGCAAACGAATATGCCGAAGAACGTAGGATCTATAAAGACCTGATCAGAAAAAATGAAAAGTAGCTAAAGTTTAAAATTGGGCAAATTTTTACATGTCTACCAATTAATCACTCAAATTTTTGCTTGTTCCGTTCTGAAGGTTTCGAAGCGGAAGTTTCCAAGAATGCCTTGTTCAGACTTGTTGCGCACGTTTTCTTGTATTTTAATATTTGAAAACACAACTCGACTCGCACTTTGTCACGTTCGAGTCTACAAAAACGACAGGTTAATAACGGCTGAATTGACATTTAAGCACAATCAGGGCGCAGTCGATTAGAGGTCGTAAGTTCAAACCTCACTGAGGTAAAAACACTGTTTATTTTATCTTATTTCCCTTTCTACAAGAACTTACTGGTGTTCAGAAGGATTCCGAGGAAGCCGAGTGAGTGGTTCCACTGCCAAGTTTTGAATGTTAAAATCACCGTAAGCCCACGATTTAGAGTACGTGTTAGCCTATTTTTGTCTGTTATGATAATCCCTAAGGAGATTATTCAAGTATTTTTTTTCCTTGTTCTTGGAAGCTTTTACAGAAAGCTAATGACATGCGCAGTTCTTGTCTGAAACAATATAAAACGAGGACTCTCACAAATAGTGGCAAAGGTGTGTTTCAAGACGTCAAGAAAGGTTGTGTCTCCATATTCGACGCTTGGCAAGCAAAGGTAAGTAGAGTTCTATGCAAAAGATAGCTGGAAATCAGTCGCCTGTAGTTTGGAAACGCCAAAAAAATATGTGAGTCATTTGAACGTTCCAAACCTTCGGGTATCACTGCAGGACCAACGCCCTCCACAAATATATTGAGATACCGAGGAGATAATTCAGAAAATTATTTGCTACAAATGCAAATTGTTACTTTCTTCGACCCCTCGCTTCTCAGCATTTCTGAAGCGAGATAGCTAAAATTCAATCTCACAAAACCCTTTTAGTGCAAAAAGGCGATTTAGCATAGTCATTTATACAAGTAAACACATTTGTACTGATTGATATTTCCGTGTCTATCTACTGCAGTTGTGATCAGCCATGTCCATCAAGTTGTACACCGAACCCTCAAGCACATTGCACCAGGAGTTTGCAGATTCAGAAATGAATCTGCAAAGTGACGTTCTTTTCAAACGAGCGGTCGTTACAGCAGGAACCTGGATCTTATACACTTATCCAAACTTCAATGACAAAGAATCGGGTGGCAGCCGATCAAATTACAAGGTATTACAGCCAGGAGCAGATGAAGACATAACTGGCGTCAATGGCTCCATGTACCTCGTGAAGGACCAGACAGAAGGACTCATTTTGTTTGAACACGTCTTCTACGGTGGAGAGAGGAAGGTAATGCATTAGGAATATAATAAATAACCTTATCAACTACTATCAATAACAAACACTTCAACTGTGGAAACCTATGGTCTCTTTGTTACGCTTCGCGATTTCTAATATAAAGAAAACACAATAGCTCAAACCTCACTGGCCTCCCATCTGGGGACAGTGACTAATACTTAAGGACCTGAGACAGCTAAGAGTGTGTTTTTTTTCTTTAGTTCGTGGTCAGGATAAAAAATTTTCGATCCCTTTTGAATTAAACTGGACTTGTTTTGTGAATTCTGATCTAGAATCATTAGTTTTAAAAGCAACTAGTTGAATAAATGAATAATCTTGCAATTCAATGCTCTTCTTAGACGTAAAATTGCATATAAACTAATATAGTACAACATAACTTTTTTTTGACTTGGTTATTTCCGCTCAGACATGCAATTTTTGAAGACAGTGTGTTCTGAAACAGATGCTGATTCGGCCCAGCTGAGATCTGTAAAAGCGATCAGATTTTAGTTAGGGTCAATGGCCTGAAATCTGGTGTGGAAATTTCTGCGTTTTGGTCTGAATGATGGCGGTCCGGAGTAATTCGTGGGTTCTCAGAGGCGCGGTACGAACTTCCACTTAAAGGTTGTCTGTTACACCCTCCATCCACTTCGGGAACGAGCTTATATTTTACAACGGACATATCGAACCAACTTGGTGAATTCCATCTCGGTTCATTAGAAATAATTTGTTAGCTTGTTTACACGTGTTATTTTTAACAGAAGTCTAATTAATGCTAATCCAAACCTGACGGTTGTCTTTACCCATGACCTTAAATCTGAGTGCTATGTTTTTGTGATCATTTCTTGTAGTGGTTTGAAGAAAGTTGCGCAGATGTGAACAGTCTTTTCGAAAGTGGAACAGCTGGAGGCGTCTCCTCAGTCATCGTGTTATCTAAGAACCAGTCCTTTGACATCTTCACCAAAATCAACTATAAAGGTCTGCAAACTGCTCTGAAACCAGGAATGTGGTGTGACACTCCACAATCCATGGGATTCCCCAACGACAAGATGCAGAGCTTCCGCAAGATTTGAAAAACCCAGCCTGCCGGACCAACCAGCTTACGTCCAGTTTTGTTCGAGTTTTCTCAGTTTAGTCTTGAAGCTTCGTGCTGTTTGATTGTGAGCCGAGGCGGAATAAGTTCAGTTTAGAATATTTTTTGTTTTTTTTAAATGTTGTCAAAAGCAAAAGGGCGAATAAAATAAAAGGGAATTGTTTCCTTTATCGAGCAGTTTGTCTTTATATACTTGTACTTCGGGGAAATTGGATGCGTGACATCCCCCAACAGCACCGTTTTTAGTGTCTTAACCCTAACCCTTACCCAAACCAGTTCTAGTCTGACAAGCTATGTAGATAAAAGCAGGTGCTTCAGCAAAAGCTTCGCAATTCTGACAAGAGAACGGAAGAATCCTTTTTTTTTTCTTGGAAAGGGAGGGAAGTCGCAGTAGGAGGGAAAGGGGATACTTGCCACTCCTTCTACTCGGTCGCGACATAAATTTTGCCGCAGACAGCCCAGGTTCTATTAATAAATTCTGACTCCCATTTTTTTTAATAGATATGAAACCGACTCAACACGTTTTTTTCTTACTGTCTGTTCGTTTCAAGGCCATTTGGATGAGTTGTAATGTTTGAGTTGAACTAACAATAAGAGATACGTTAGGGTCTATATAATAACAATTTCATGGCAAGTGCAACGAACCTATACACTCTGGGCTGCCCGTAATTTTACCAGCTCCTTTTTTTAGCAGTTGCTGTTTGTTTATCTTATAGACACTTCATGATCTTGGGTACGTGCTATGATTTGTCGCTAAATAATAAATGACCACAAGAGCCATGGCTTTTGATGACGAAGATAATCATTTTAAGAAGGTTAAGATAATGACACTTAATCCAGTGGAATAAAAGTTTAGTATAGACCCATTTCACCATCTCGGTCATAATTCTTTAAATTTTCATGAAGAATTTCATGTGATCTTTCGCCTTTAAATGGGCTCAGTGTCACACTATGCGCTATCTTTTTAAAAACCGAAAACGTTTTTCGCATCAATTGAATTCAAGAAATAATGGTCCAGTTATTTGTTTCAAGCTATATTTAGGCACTGAAACTAAATTTCCCACCGTCTATTGCAAGATATGGCAATGGTGGACATGAATCGAAACTTGCCAAGATTGGCCGAATTTTTCATCCCTGGTGTTTTTTATGCTATGCCTGTAAAAATCACACAAAAAAAACATTCATCATGGTTAGAGATGAAATCTATTGGAGCATTTTGTGCTTGGGACGTGCAGTCAGTCAGTAACACACAAAAAAAGAAATTTCGAGTGCTCACTCGACCTTCAAGAGTTCAACCTATTACCTTCGTATTAGTGAAACGAATGCTCTACCACCGACCTGTAATGTTTGTGTAAGCAACTTTTTTTATTGAACTTCTTGCAAGTGATAGCATGACAGTAACAAGTTCGTTTCTTTGGCTGAAGATTAAGTGATGTAGCCTAATTGCATGTATAATGTTTTAATGCCTAAAGGAGAATTACTTCCTACTTCATGATGTTACAGTATGTAGACAGAATATTATTACAATATATATTATATCTATATTACGACAGAATAGCCCAGTATAGAGGAGTCGTAATAAAGTGTATGTTATGTTATGTCATAAGGCATACGTGCTGCTCCTATTTGTTAAACAGAGATAAGAAACTTGAAGCGGAGAATTTTAATTCTGTCTAGTTCAACACGAAGGATTTCCCAGAATAGAACAAGTCCAACAAAGTTAAAATATCAAAAATGCTGGGGCGGATGTTAACTAAGACGCGTTCAGGAATGCTATAGTGTTGGAGCTAGTAAAGAAAAAAAAAAGGACGAGAGAAATTATAACGAAAGATAGCTTCACGAAAAGGGGCTGTAAAGGGGGTTGAAGGTCCCTCGCACGGTTGATAACTATTAAATATAACACAACAAATTACGGTAATTAATATTCCCATTTCCCACGTAATGGCGCGAATCATCTGATTTTCCAACAGGATTTCCCTTCAGCCTAACCGTAGGAGATCTGGGTATAAGATTACAACAAAGTCGGCGACTTCTTGAATACCTTCGCCCCAACTCGTTCACAAATTAAAAATCTCCTTAAACGTTCAAAAAGCGTTTTCTAATCGTTTTAAAAGAGTTACAAGTCATAATCAGTTCAGGAGAAATCCATCATAACCGTATGCCACCCTACCCTTTTTGTTTATTTATATTTTTTAATTCTGCGCATTTTAACAAAACAAGAATTTGATCGCAAAAACATTCAGGTACTAGTTCGCTTATTTTGTTTGAAATATAACGAAATCATTTCAAAGCATAAAATATAGGAAGCATGAAAGAGCACGAAAATTGAAGCACGTTTTCTTCTTTTATTCTCAGGGCTTTCTCATTTTTCTACTTATATTGGCGGTTTCTTTTTATTGATATTATAGTTCGTGTAATGGGCACGATGAACGCAGTTCTGCCAGCTTCAATGTGACATTCCTACAATAATAATAATAACATATTCAAGTGTCAGATACTTTAGCTATATAAGCTACTTGAGGACACTATGAAATAAAATGACATATATGTACAGCAATACAATCAACTCTCTCTAAGACGGACACCTTTGGGACCGACACTGTGTCCGTCTTAAAGAGGTGTCCGTCTTGTAAGGAGAAACGGAGAAAAGAAAGGTAGGGACCAACTCTAAGTGTCCGTTTTACAGAGGTGTCCGTTAAGAGACACAACAACATTAATGGGCTTGCCTGACTTAACTTCTGATGGCTCACCTCTTTTTGCGGAACTTATTGTATGTTTCTCTTCGGATGAGCGTTGTGTAACACTTCAGCTTATTGCATGTTAACCTTCTCAGAGTTGCGTGAATTATGCTCTTCGTGGGGGATTTCCATTACTCCATACACTCTTACAAGATATTTTGACATGCGCATTGTTTTGGCTACCCAGAGTTTGCCTTTCCCTTAAAAAGCAACAAACGTTTGCTGGAACCAAAGTTCTTAAATATGTGATGAATGTTCCGTTAAGCTTTATAATTTTTTTTGCGAAGGTAACAACACTTAGTTTCCTTAAATGAAAAGGCATGTCCCTCTTGTCAAATTCATAGGCATTGGAGCTTAACCTGCTCAAAAACTCTGCATTGTTGTGCATCGTAAATTCACTCCTCTCCATTCACTTTTAACAAGAAGAAAACGAAAAGCGGTACGTTAACGAAAATTAATGTATAGGTAATCGTTAAACCCAAAGCATTATCTTGCTGGATTTTTGAGAACGTACTGAACAAAAATTGCAGTCTTTTGACTGAGGACAAGACCAAAAGCCGGAGGCAAAATGAGCCCGAAAATCCTCCTAGAAAAGAACAAGGAAAGGGAAAATAGAGTGAGCGAAGAGAATGAAAGGAGGAGAAGAAAAAAAGGATTGGCTGCACTGCTACCTTTTCTTTTTTACCTCTGTTTGAGGGGAGAGCCCTATTTTGGCTGTAACGTTATTCAAAAATACGGCTCTGATATACATTTTTCTTACCATTGTGCCTAAAAGAAATCTGATTTAAAAAGGATATATTTTAAAATCTAATGATTAAGTAACGGCTTTCATTTTTCAGATTTAAAGCCTTACGACTAAATTTGTTGTAGTTTTACAGCAAAAAGTTCACTCTATTACTCCGTAAGCCTCCTGTTATTTTGGGGTTCCTTGAGCGAAGCATGGGCTTCCTGTGCAAAAGCCAACCGTGTTAAATGTTTATGATTTTTGAAAAACAGGAACACGTCGTTTAAATCACCGAAAACTAGGTATCAGTTATTATTTCTTCTCTCACTTTTCCATAAAAGTAACAAACACATTTCGCGCATTTGTTCTTTGAACGTATAATTTCAACTAACGTGGGTGCCCTTTGACATGTTCCACCGAACGGATTTTGGCGGATTTTTGGTATGTTGCTAAGTTGGCCACCCTTACTTAAATGGCGTTGAAAACAATTCTGTTGCAATTAGTTTGATGTTGAGCCTCAAAAATGCCTAGATTGACCGGACTATACTATAGAGGGTAAGGGTTGGACCGCTCGAGGACAGAGCCTACCCGTATAAAACTTCCTTGAGTACCCCCCTTGGGATTTATAGCCATGGCATGGGTGAATAGTTTCCTTTGCACAATGCTTGATGAATATTTAATACCATTTTATTAACTGTACCCAGGATACTGAATAACTACCTTTTTCAGAGCCTGTTCCAGACTCTCAGATAGTAGGGGAAGGCACGCGAAAATATGCGCGAGTAATCTAGGAAAGTGTAGACAGCTTGCAGACGCCTTTTCTCTTAAAATCCGTCTAGTTCTTATCTCAGCCAGCGCGATTGCAAACCACAACGTTATTTCACAATAAGGGATTAGGACCAGACGAGAAAAGACGGTCTCTTATTTTTTCTTGTCGGGATTACGCCCTCTTTTATCGCAGCTCGCGTGTTTTGGTTTCTCGTGCAGTAACTTTGCCAAGAAAAATAAGTGACTACTCGCAGTCTAAGGAAAGTGGGGCTGTAGCGGGAATTAAAAAGGCCGTCCTTCCACCCGTTTTATTTTCGTTTTCGTGCTTTCTCGATTCCGGGGACCCGACTATCTCGGAGCCTGGAACAGCGCGAGAAAACAAAGGTGTAAGCATAGTTAGTAGAGGAGGCTGGTTGTGAAAGCCGGCAAACATCAAAGTTGAAAACAACAGGTGCTGCAGTTTATGTTCGAAGCTCCCTGACCATGCACAATCCCTTTTTTTTGTTCACAAATTGAGACTAAAAAAATTGATGCGATGTTTCTATTGGTCAGTAACTTCAAAATGATAGGAATGCTACTGAACGTTGTGCACGGTCTGGTCCAAAAAAGCTAACAAAAAGATGTAACAAAGGAGTCTAACGAGTTTCATCACCAATCCACTTTAATAGCCATGGTGTAAGTAAACAACGGTTCTGTAATTGAAAAACCGCTAAGCGTCCTTACGTAAAACAAATTATATAGATTTATTTTTATTTATGATGCTATTATCTAATTATGGCTTTACAGAACAAAGTTTTGCTAACTCTTAATTTTGACTTTGTGATACAAATTTCATTTCATTAGTATTCAGTTAAACCAAATTTACAATTTTATGTTCTCACTGCCCAAAAATAGCGAAAACAATTAAGCGAAGGCTAGTCTATGTAGGCAGTGTTTTTTTTTAAAAAAAACAAAATCTGACGCACTAAAAATTGTATTTAATTCACAAGTAAAGGAAAGTAATTTATATAAATGTAAAAATAATTAAAAACAGAAGAAAACTTTAGTTAAAACAGTACTGAGGTTAACTGGAATACAGAGCTCAGACTCCAGGGGTACCCAACGATGGTTTCCTCCTAAATACATTGAAAACACTTTTTAGGCTATCCAGAGTACTTTTAGATCTCTAGAAATGCATTCTAAGCGGCGCTGGCGCTATAAAATTTGTATCTGTTCGGTCATCCTAGGGTAACTTGAGTCTTTTAGAAATGACAACGGCTTGAGTATTATTTTTCCAAAAATTTTAGACAAAATTTGACGTATTACGAAAGTGAGATATTTTCTGATTCTTAACGCCATCATATTTTTGTATCCGACATTTTAGGTTCCCTTTTTTCTACGAAAAAATAGCCTAACTTAGGAAGGAAAATGGGAAAATTAAACTTTAGAAAATCGTAGGCAATTTATAAGATAAGCTTTGGAAATTGGCCATGAATGGAACAGTCATCTAGAAATTTTTAGACGTCCTTAAGTGATAGAAATTCTAGGCAATATTTGCTTCTCCCAACATATACCGTTACGCGTAAAATTCCGAAAATAAGCCCCTCCATGTATAATCCCTCCAGATATATAAGCCCCCCAAACTCGTATGGAAAAACCCTCTGTTAAATCGCCCCTCTAATAGGGAGGCTTGTCCTTGGAAAATTGCCCTCAAATGCAAAGTAAAACAAAGCAAAAGTGGTAAATTTACTTCTAACTATAAGGTTAGCACAATCGATTTTGAAACGCAAATTTCCCTCCGTCGATAACCCCTCCGAATATAAGCCCCTCCAAAAATAAGCCCCTCAAAAAGGCCCTTTGGAAAATATAAGCCCCGGGGCTTATTTTCGGAATTTTACGGTATTTTACAGAAAGCATTCGTTGGGTGCCCCTGAAACTTACAAGCACACTATTAACAGTGGCGGACCCAGACCTTTAGATAAGGGGAGGCGGGGGCGGTCATCCAGATCCTGAGATAAGGGGGCGGCCCGGTCTCAAAAAAATTTTTTTTGGCCCTTCGGGCCTCAGTTTGGTCCAAAAATTAAGGGCGGGCGGACCCCCCCGGGTCCCTCCCCTGGGTCCGCCACTGATTAAGACGATTGCAAAGATAATGATAGCCTGCGTAGCAAGCGTTTCCGTGCGAGTTCGTCGAGAAAGTTGGAACAAGAGCAAAAAAAAAATGCCTTTTTTTTGCTCCTTCTCTAACTTTCCCACAATAGCTCGATTGGTAACGCTTGCTACGCAGGCTAAGATAATGAGTGGGTGAGTTACGGATGATTGTGAATATGTTTCATTTGTCCCAATAAGGAAGGTAGATCAGGATAGGCGTCTGTCTGTGAAAGGATCTGAAGTAAGCAAGCATGTTTTCTTTCTAAAGCTATACTTTGGGAGTTTTCTATACTTAGTGTTGACTCAGTGTTTGCTTTTGCTCGGTCGATTCTTGAGTTAACGGCACTTCGGAGTAAGGAACAGGACTCAACTTATGTAGAAACAAGCTCTCACTCATTGCCCTAACTTATGACTGGATCAAAGACTCGACAAAATCCGACTCGCAATCATTAGACTTAAACATAGACTACGTTTCATTCAGTGGAAAATCAATGGAAGGATTATACGTGATTAGATAAGTAATTACAAGAGGATCTACGTGGTTTCCTTTCTCGGCTAAGATTACCAAATTTTCTTACCCATTTGCTCCGCTGCGAGCGCTTCGCGCGTGAGAGAGCGCCGCTATAATATTTACTTTACACACGAGTGATGCCTTTGAACGTGATCTATTCTTTTAAGACTTTTAGATATATACGATTACCAGACTGCCACTACTCTTCTACTCTGCGAGTAGAAGTTTCTTTCCTGCATGGCTTTTAGTTCGTGTGACTTGTCTGTCACGTAGTTGGTTTGTTCACACCCCGTGCATGGCAAGCCACACGTACGACTTCGCAATTGCCAAAAGCCGTTCAAGCCACTCAGCCACTCAAGATGCACACTTGTTAGATTCTCACTTTACCGACTCAGAAGCTGCAATACGTAACTACTCAGACTGTAGACCATTGTGAAAAATAGTTTTGGCAATTTTGTAGTCACGACAAATGTTTCCTCTTTATCATAGTGTCTGAAGTTTGATATAATGATAAACATTCTGTTCAAGTTTCCTGACTGAAATTATATTCACAGATATTCGACTTCATGATCATCGTAGCGATTGTAGAATCTCTTAAATTTCAAGAATGTCAGCACGCGGATTATAGTTTTTGGTTGTTTTACGGATGATAGCCTTTGAACGATCGTAATTCGACTTCATATACATGTATATTATCGGATTGGTTTTGTGTGGGGGCGTGGGTGTCAGTTCTCGTCAACGAAAACTAAGGCATAACATAAAACTTGAAATACAATGTAATTCACGAATATATAACTCGAACCATTAGATAACAAACCTTTATTTAAAGATTGGCTGCGTTGGCTTTTGCGTGTAGATATGCTTTAACTGCGCTGACAGCGAAATGCCAAAATGGCAAGTAAAGCGGAAACTTTTTGGAGTATAGCAAATTTGGTAAAATCGGCAAACGGCTTTTATAAGTGATTACGAACACGAGAAGAGTGAACCTTACTCACATGACAAAGAACTGCGAGAAATCGCACACGAAAAATAGCAATTTTTGCTGCTACGTGCGAAACCTGGACATCAGTGGAATTTGAACCCTTGACCTCTGAAATACCCAGTGCAGCGCTCTACCAATTAAGCTAACAAGCCAACTGAAAGCAGCTGCAACCTGCTCCCAGTTGGCACGTTTATAGCTTAATTGGTAGAGCGCTGCACCGGTTTCGCAGAGGTCAAGGGTTCGAATCTCGTACAAGCCTGAATTTTTTTTTTCAGGCTTTCTTTTCGCAACTCCAAAAGTTGCATTTATAACTGCGATGATCTTCCTTCATTTAATTCTTCACTCCGCAGTTCACATAATTATATGATTTTCATATATTCATCACTTCATCACAAATATTTTTCTTCATCACTTTACCCATAATCATAAGGCCAGCAAGAATAACCAATACTAATGCGACCCTGATTGATAATATATTTGTAAACAAAATAGAGGAGAACTATAAATGTGGTATCCTTTTTACCGTGAGATCTTTCGGATCACTTACTAGTGTTCGTAACAATGGGTAACTTGCTTGCAAAAGCTCAAACGTCAAGACGGTAAAAAAACAAATTTAGGTTAATTGATGATAAAATGCTAAATTACCTCTGCCAAGACTTGGAATGTGAAGATTGAGTATTGGTGTGTACGGTAAAACGGTTTTAAGATCACTTTTACACTAAATTATATCAGTTGTTGAAAAAAAACGTACCATTAACGAGACCCAGTAAAAAGAAAAGTGATAACGGGCAGAGAGTACCGTGGATAACAAAAGGAATCCTAAATTCAAGGAAAACAAAAAATGTGTTATATAAAAATTTTTAAAGGAATCGGAATGAAAATAATGATTCAATTCATAAAACATTATCTTTGCAGGTGATACTAATTTATTTTACAACCACAAAGGTGCTAACAGTTTGTGCAGTACCATGAACCGAGCGGCCCCATCAGATTTTTAAAACTAAGATAAAGAAGTTGATGAGACTACCACACTGAATTAAAATCAATGGTTGAATGTTAAAAGTACTACATTTCTAGGTCCTAAATATGAATGAAGATCTCTAAAATACCGCCGTTGGAATAGATACAGTTATATACTCGATCAGCATTAAATATATTTATGATTCCCGGTCAGTAGAAGGACAAATTACGGAAAATGTTTGTTGGTTTTGAAACGTAATTTCTTGTCATTAATTCCTCGTTTAATTGCTCGAACGTGCTTATAAATCGTTAATCGTAGTTCTTATGAATCGATTATCCCCTGCATTAACTATGGTTTTTATTGAAAAGTTTTTTATTGATAAGCTAACCGCTACATTTCCTGTCCTTTTATGTAATGTCCGCATAGGAAATACGTTATAATTTTTGGCACGTTTCGTTGATTATAAATTTAGCGTTTTCATCTTAGTTAGTTCAGTTCCAGTGGAGACTTCACAGTGTCAACTTCTGTCAGAGATAAAGCTAGATAACATTGGTGCGTGTGCAAGCTAAAGTGAGTATAGTTGTTTTGCAAATCAAAGTAATATACAGTGAAACCTCTATCAAGCGGACCCCCAATTCAGGGGCACGCAACGTTAATTTTCGGAAAATATCTGTTCGGAAGACGATTTGAGATCTACAATTTTCGGAACATTTGTTGTAAAATGTCATGCTTGCCTGCCTCTCCTAGGATTTTCGAATATCTAAAATTGGTATAATTGCCCATTTTTAACGGATTTTTACCCTAAAAGGGTCAGCTGGATTTTCGGGAGCCTTTTTTCTGGCTGAAATTTTCGAAATTTTCGAAATTTTGATCCCTATAATTTTTGGGTCACTAGACTTTCAGTTAGGAAATGCGAACAGATGAGAAATTCTAGGGGATAAAAATATGCCGATATCTACCTTTTAAATACTAAAATACGTTTAACAATACTATGTTTTAAGTGGTTTTGAAGTATATTCTCGTTAGGTGCCCCTGCCAATTAAGCGGACACCCTCTATTAAGCGAACACTAAGCCGGGTCCCGAAAGTAACGTCTCATACTTCTCTTTGTAACGAATCCGTATTCAGCCGACACCTCTATTAAGGGCGTGGACACCGGACTAAATTGACAATAGTAGTATTGGATTACGTCCTTGAAATACGTACTGTAATCGATTATAAAATAGATACATCCATTTAATAAATGCATTTAGCTGTCAATAAACTGTAGATTAGACGATATCTGGTCGCATGATTGTCATCCGTGATCAAAGTTCACCGAAAAGTCTTGCACAAAGTATAGTACAGCTATTCACAATCAAAACCTTCCTTAACAACATGAAACTTTATCACACTAACACTACAGGGTAACCGTTGAATGTTAACCGTTAACAAACATTACGCAATTTTTGCAAACCTCTATTTAGCTAAAATCAGGGACAAAAATAGTTGACACACTTGTTTAAAATGGGTGCTTTTGTCAAACATTTAATTCATTTATTATTTCATTCCTTATAAACGCCGTAAATCCCCTCACCCCCCGAATCAATGTTGTCGGAGGTAAAAGAAAGACTTGAGGGTCCAAAATACAACTTGATTTTGGGGGAAAGGGGTTGGGGTAGACAGGGGAAGGGGATAGGTATGTCCACTATGCAAAAGGGGCCATAATACGGAAGTGTCTCAACACTTTTGTCCCTCATTGTAGATTGCAACAGCACAGCCTCTTTGCTCTTCCTCCATGAACGGAGAAAAGGCCAAACTACTTCGTTTCTTTACTTGCGCCATTTTTCGCGCGGTCTTTGACTCTATGTTCCTCGTTCTTTGCTCCTAAACCGCACAGAAACGCTTGTTACGCAGGCTAAAGCAAATTTAATCGTCAGGTCTGTTGTCAAATGGCGCGAGTTTCGCGGGAATAAAAAAAAATTGCGACAACTCTGACCTGCTAGGCAAGACTTGCGCAGGACTCACAATCACGCAATGCTCTAAACCGGGCAGGAACAGGAAGAAACCCGGTTTTTTTAATTTATAGGAATCAAAAGCATATGGTTGTCAAAATGGTTACTACAAAGAAAATGTTCAGAAGCTTCTGTATGGATGTAATTGCTGTGCTCATTGAAGCCGTCTTTGAGGCAACGTGTTTCCCCCAATGTATTGTAGATTACAAAGGGGACATTGAAAATCATGTACTAGATAACACTGAAAGTAGTGCAAGTTAGATGAGAATTAATACGGTAGGTTTCACCGCTGGAATGAACATCGCTTTTGATCGTGCGTTGGCAGTGATAGTGGCTGAACGCAGACCGAATGGCACGTCCCTATAACAAAGGGTAATCCGTAGGGTCAATAGGTATCTGACAATAGCTAAGCGCACCGAGGATCTTTTTTAAACACATAACTCCTTTAGCCCTGATTTTGAGTACGTATAAGCCTTCTTTAGTCTGTTTTGATAATCCCTGGTGAGTTAAATTGAAGCATTTCTTTTTTGGAGGCTTAAAGCGATAAAATAAAAGCAAGCGAATGACATGCACTGTTCTGGTCTCTGGTCTATGAATTATTACAAATAGTAGCAAGTGTCTTTATAGACATCTAGAAAGGTTGTCTCTCGCAAACAGAGGTAAGTAAACTTCTCTGCAAAGATAGGTGGAAATTAGTCGTCTATAGTTTGGGTATCACTGCAGGGTCGAGGCCTCTCATAAATAATAATTATTCTATTGATTAAGAAGTGATTCGGAGACGTTAATCTACAAATGGAAACTGTTTCTTTCTTCGACCTCTCACTTCTTGGCATTTTTAAGGTAATTGGTAAATATCATTGCATTGTTTGATATTTCCGTGTCTATCTGCTGCAGCTTTAATCCGCCATGTCCATCACGTTGTACGAAGACGAAAAGTCATTTACAGAAGGAAAAGGGGTCACGTTTACACAGTCACGAGCGAATCTTCTCAAAGACGGGAAATTCACAATAGCCGATGTTAAAGCAGGAAACTGGATCTTCTACGAGCGCCAAGACTACCATGGCCCTTTAGTGAAGACAGTAAGAGTTGTTGAAAAACACGTAACCATAAGTGGCGTTAATGGCTCCGTGTTCCTGGTAGAAAATCCCGAACTCATTTTGTTTAAAGACTTTGGCTATCGTGGAGAGAGGAAGGTACTACGAATATAATTAGTGAACTTATTCACTAATAACTGGGGAAAACCTATGTTCTCTTTGTTCTGCTTTACTGTTTATAATAAAAACTACGCAAATATATCAAAGGCCTATGAGAACAATTATGAGACACCAAAGATTTCTTTTTCACTTCAGATTCAGCTGAAGCCGGTGAGAATAGAGATTTCAATGGCTTTTGATTTGAACAGGCCTTGTTTTGTCAACTCTGGTCTGGAATCATTATTTTCAAAGGAAACTACTTTTCTCGTAAAAAAATTATCTTGCAATTCAATAATCTGCTCAGAGAGGTACAATTATGAAATAACTTAATTTTAACATGCTTATTTTAGTTCAGTCAATTTTTAATATCAATATGTGTTTGCAAACAAAAGCCTTATCGGCCTAGCTGAAATCATGTATCAGATACTTTTAGCTACACAAATTCAGGGTTTTAGTTCGGGTTAGGTCAAATCTTGAAATTTCAAAATTCTGCATGCCAAACTATCGTAATTTCAAAATTTGGTAACTTACCAGAAATTGACTCACCGTGATAACCCGGGGGGGGGGAGGGGGGTTTACTCGACCAATATTTGGGTATAGGTGAGCCGCTGAGGGTTTGACCCTGTTTAGGACAAAAAATTCCTGAAATATATACCCTGTTTAGGACAAGACAATCAATTTTAGTACATTGTTTAGTACCCTGTTTACACTAAGACGAAATCGATCGTGCATGAAACACCCTGTTTATAATAAGAACAGACTCGCACAAATCATGCGCACTGTTTAGGACAGACTTGCGCGTAATTGTATACCCTGTTTAGGACAGTCGTGCGAAATTATATACCCTTTTTAGGACAGAGAGGACGAAAACCATACCCTGTCCAGCGGCACATCCCCGTAAAGGCCATATAAGGGAGTACCCCCCCCCCCTCCCTCGGGGATGATAACACACGTTAATAAATCACCACGTTAGCGTAAAATCCCAGGGCTTTCTCAGAAGTGGGCGGCAAACTTCGAACTAAAACGTTTGCCACTACCCCTCCCACCACCCCGGAACAGATGTAGCTGCTGTTTGGAAGAGAAGTCACCAATGGCGCGTTTCCCTGACTCCAAAAAATACTAAAACAATAGAAAGAATGACATGTCATTGTTTCCTGCGACCAATTAGGAGAGACCTTACGAGCAGCTGATACACTACTCTGAAACGAGCTAATATTTCACGACTGACATATCCGCGAAGTAATAAAGTGAATTCCCTGGGGGCGTTACTCACCAATGTTTTATACGGGGAGACTCCACCGCTTTTTCGTTGTATTGGTAATATGCGAAATCTTCTCGATTTGAAGAAACTTGGCGAGCAAGGTGGCCCCGGTTAATTTTTCAGTATGCGCGCAAGGCGTTCTTGGGAAATTCTGGAAACACATCGTTGACTTGTCTCCATTTCCGCCATCTCCCGGGTCCGGTCTGGGGCTGAGTGCGGGCGCCTTTTACCGAACAGCGGCTGGTAATCTAGCCTCCCACGCAGACGTTTCTAGGGAAGCTCGTCTTTCTTGTTGGGAGGGATGAAAGACGAGCTCCACTAAATACGCCTGCGTGGGAAGTTACTGGTAATCGATCCTAGTCGTTGACCTGTCAGCATTAGATTCCATCCTCCAGAACTTCCCCTCTTAACTACACTTACGTGAATTTCCTAAGTCTCTACTCTTTCTACTCTTATACTACTACATGAGAAATTTCTGCAATTTGATTGGCTTAGAGCAGTGGTATTTCAGCTTAATTTGAAATACCTACATGTGAAAATTACAAACCTTTCGCGGGTAATAGTACAAACAAATAATGGTATGATTTGTACATGATATTTTGCATAAATTCCACTCGTGGTATTTCAAAATTGTCTCAAATTTCACTCGCCTAACGGCTCGTGAATTTACGTAAAACAACTTTGAAATATCACTCGTGGTATTTATGCCAAATATCACTACAAATCGTGCTATTACCTATACTTCTAGTCTTTCTCTAAGGGTTGATTTCCATTGTCGCGTAATTTTTACGTGCGTAAATTTCAAGTGCGCAAATAAGATAAAGGCAACGCATGAACGGTCGCTCGTAAGCGTAAGAGTTAAAAACCTCGCTCAACTTCACGTTCAACACTTCAACACTTTGGGTCGGATATTTAAACGAAGTCTAACTTAGACCGCGGTTTAGGAAATCTTTGGACTTCTAAATCTCGTCCATAGTGGGTTATTTTAAGAAGACAAATGCTCTTCTAATCTACGCTATATGCTTTCATGAAAATGTTCACGATAAATCGTGTTTATATAAAAGCGTTCGGGAAACTGTAAATGGTTTAGAACGGCGGTTTTGTTAAACACTGGCTAAACTCCGTTTAAATAACTGGCCCTTTATATCTTGTCTTATTTTTGGTTTACCCGATTAAAATTTACGTCCGTTCCCCTGGTTAACACGTGCGTAGCCAAAAACGTGTCAGTGGAAATCAACCTTAAGTCTAAGTCCCCTCAATTATTTTTTGGGAAGTGAAAAGGGAAATTGACTGTGGCATTAGCGGGATCCTAACCCGCGGTCTTAGAAACCGAACTCTATCGCCTATTCCACTACACCACAGTGGATTCATCAGAAAATGAGGCGTTCGTTTTACATTATTTCTAGTGACAAACCTATAAGTAAATTAAAGTTAACCACTTGGAGTCAGTGCTTAACCGTAATCACTATCGCGTTTTTCGCGAAGTTTTCAGAAAATGTCATAACCATAAAAATAGAGTTCTAAAGTGATGACGTCATAAAAATAAAATTTGGGAATTCAGTAGGATTTGTCAAGATATTCAGAAAAAACAGTGTCCAAAACACCTACTTGCCAAAAATTAGCATTTCGGGGCAAATTGTCTCAAATTGCAAATCCTTCTAAATATGACCTGGGTATAAACGTTTAGACCCTTTGGGGCGGCACAACATCATCATCATCATCTTTTTTTATTTAAACAACTTGGGTTTTAAAGCTAATATAGCTTATGGGGTACATACCTATAAACTGCAGCTATAAAGTAAATATAAGGGAGCACCCCACCCCCGGGTAAAATCCTTACCCTTTCAAATACCTAAAGCTTAAAAAAGATACATCATTAGGGCGGAGCCTCCCCCGCATAGGTCATTATAAGGAGTACCCCCTAAGGGTGAATTCCAGCTTGGTTAGTTAGTATTCTTTTTTTTTTTCAGTTTCTAGCCGTGTTGCATTTAAGAGAAGTCTAATGCTGATCCAAACCTCACGATCATCTTTACTGACATAATCTGAGTGTTACCTTTTTATTATTATTATTTTCTTGTAGTGGTTTCAAGACAATCAGGAAGATATGACCGGATTATTCCCAGTAGAAACAGAGAAAGGAGAAGACGACAAAAAATCAGGCGTCTCCTCTGCTATCTTGTTGTCTAAGAACCGGTCCGTAGTTTTGTTCACCGAAGCCAATTTTGGAGGCAAGAAATATACTATGCAACCAGGAGAGTGGTGTGAAAAGGTGAAGTTCACGGACGACCACCAGGCGGGACAGAACGACAAATGGCTGAGCTTCAAATTTATCTAAAGGCGTAAGAGTTGAAAAACCCAACCTGCCCGGCCAGCCACAGTCCATTTTGCTCGAGTTTTCTTTAGTCTCGAAGTTATGTAGTTTTTGATTGAGAAGCCGATTGTAATTAGTACACTTTAGGATTTTAGGAGTTCTAAAATGTTGTCTAAACCAGAGGGAAGAATTGAATAAATGAAGATTGGTTCCTTTATCCAGCATTTTGTCTTTGTAAACTTTAACTGAATTGTACGAGAAACTGGCTGTGACATTCAAATGGGAGATGAAACTTTTTGCCTCGTTCCCAGATGTCTCTCTCTTTCGATGAAAATTTGCGCCCAAAGAAAGGCGGGAAGGAGAAAAAGGGCGAGCACCTCTCTTGTTTCTTCTTCCCATGGTCCATTGCGATTCGCCACCAGTCACTGGCGTTTCCCGTTCGCCTCTATGTGGAATAAATACGAAGCACTTGAGAAGGAGGAAGATCTCAGCCCATCATTTAGTACTAGACCGGAGAGATAAGAATCAATGTGTTGTGGCTGAATTTTATCCTTGGTTTAAATTTTATTTTCTTTTGTTACAAAATCATACAATACCCTCTGTAACCAAATGTTGTGTGATACAATCAGTTCTCTGTAGCTTTAATTCTTCACTCCATTAAAGTATATTTCTTCTCATGTTCAAATTTTAGCATTCTGTACTCTCTTCTACACGTAAAGGATTCACCGACATCAATTCGCGTACAAATTCGATGATCTACACTCAATCCACACACTTGATCAGCTTCCACGACTCTGAACCACTACACAGTTCTAGACTCTCGTGCAAAGCTCAGTTTTAAGATCACGTGACGACTTTTCCCGCCACAATGACGCAATAATTTCTAACACACTCCCCACCTTGATTGACACAGGACAATCAAGAAACGAATAATATAACAACGAAACGAATAATATAACAAATGAAAGGAAAAGAGTTCGCCGTTCTTTAACTTAAGGTTAATGTTCACTAACATGTTCCTGTTCGGCATTTCCCACGAAGGTAATGGGGAAATCAGTGTTTCTGTTTTGACGCTCTTCCCGCACTTGTGATTCGACTGCTACAGGGTAAAGCCTATTCAGTAACGGGTCTTGTCATTTCCACGACTCGATCTCCACTACGCACTCTTACAACAGCTCCTCTGTGGTAACCATCTCGTCCTGTAATGAGAGATTTGACGACTCCCATACTCCAAAGTTGTCTCGGCACTTTGTCCATGTAGACGCAAACAACATCTCCGACCTTAATCGTTGGCTTCCTGTTACTCGAATTGCAATTGTGATGAACACGTAATTCTGTTAAGTATTCCTTCTGCCAACGTTTCCAAAAATGTGAAAGTACAGTATTCAAGTACTTCTCACGTCTTGAAAGATCGCGCACAGTGTGATATCCCGCACTTGGTTGTTTAGCGCTTCCGTGTGAACTCAACAAGCGACGACCAATGACAAGTTGCGACGGTGTAAGAGGATCTCGCATTTCATCACTCACATAAGTTAGAGGCCTTGAATTCAGGATTCCTTCGGTCTCGACAATGATTGTAAGAAGTTCTTCATAAGTGACTCGAGCTGTTCCTAAACTCCTTTTCAGACAGCGCTTTGTTGATTTAATGAAACGTTCAAAGAATCCACCCCACCAGGGTGCTAATGCCACGTTATATTTCCAGGATATGCTATACTCTGCTAACAACCTTTTAAGCTCTTCACCCGTGCAAGCCTTGGGATGTCAGCTTTCTTGAAACGAAATTCTGTAATACATTCATCTTCGTTGAAATGTTGAAGGTCGAACTCGGGACACAAATGAAATGGCAAATAAAGGTTTTCTGGGCTATACGAATTATATAACAACAGAAATTCAGCATCATTTATAAAATTCATGCCATAAGAAAGCACAGCAAGGTCTGTAATTTCTTTAAACGAAACCGTTGAAGAGAAATCAACCAAAACCTAGACGGGAAAACTAGTCCAGTCGTCCGAGTTTGTTTACATTTTGTTTCGGTTCTGACGTTGCCGTACCGAGCGTAACTTAACCATTTTGAGCTTTGGCCGGAGACCGCGTAGTCGCCCCAGCCCTTTCCGGTTACAACAGCCGTAGCAGAGCTATGCCGTAGCGAATCTTAAAGTCGCTATTCTCTCTAACGGCTACCGTTAAAATTGGGCCTGATACAAACGGGCGTCGATAAAACCAGGAACATGGAACATCCCGGAACATTCTGGAACATCCCGAAACATCCCGGAACATGAAAAATTAAAATATTTTTTTATGAAAAAAAAATTAATTAATTAAATAATAATATTAATAATAATAATAAGAAGAAGAAGAAGAACAATAGATAGAAAATAATTTTTGCAAAATTTATAATAGCAAAATAAATAACATAACATAACATAACATAACATAAAAACGAAAAAAAAAAAGAAAGAAAGAAAGAAAGAAACTGGTCTCCGGGTATGAGAAAACAATATTTTGTCGCAATGAATTTTTTGGGCGAGTGAGGGCCCATTCAAATTACAGTAATGAGTGAAGGTTTACTTCTAAATTCACGTGGGTAAGCAAGTCAAAGCAATCAGGTTTAACTATGACCATTTTTCGGTGCCTCAGTCAGATTTAATGGAACCCGCAACCGACCTAGCTATGTTCGCCGTCCATAGTCCCCAATGACGTAAGTTGGAAATGGACTAGGTGTAAATTAAAATGTTTTTATTCTTCGGTGGCAGTCCCGTAGTCGCCGAAGTCGCCGACTACTGTAAGTTAAACAAGAATGGCTGATTCGAATTAAGAAGGCTTAGCTGGGGTTGGTGGATAAAGAACGAAGTATATGCCGTATTGTGTTGTTGTTGGGATTCATGAGCATATAAGACCCGGGGTATAGTACTTGTAAACTAGATTGCCCGACGTTGATTTGTCAAGGAATAAGCATCAAAATGAAAGTGACACCAAATAGTGATCCACAACATTTTGTAGTGATGACTTTATACAAAATATATTCAAGATCGACGAAGCAATCGTCTAGATTTCTAAGATCGTGCCGAGAACGCTTGACCTATTTAAGTAGTGGCGGCAAAATAATCCAAGCAAAAAGGCTAAGCATCTTTAATACGCGGTCTTGGTTGTTTGTCATCGGTCGAATCGATTTTAAGGCGAAACGACCACATATTTTAGATGTACTAGTGAAAATAGTTGTTACATTGAAGTGAATAATGCTGTATTTAAGATGTAATGTAAATAAATAACTTTGGCCAGATGAAAAATACATTAATGATGTTGATCCCTTGTTCAAAAACTTGTACTAAGAAGGCATAACATGAAAGCTGAAATACAAATTGAATGGAATCTCACGAATATAACTCGACCCTTTAGTTAACAAACCTTAATTTAAAGATTGGCTGCGTTGGCTTTAGCGTGTAGATATGCTTTAATTGCGCTGACAGGGAAATGCCAAAATGGCAACTAAAGCGGAAACTTTTTGGACTTATAGCAAATTTGGTAAAATCGGCAAACGGCTTTTTTATCAGGAACACGAGAAAAGTGAACATTAAGATGACAAAGAACTGCGAGAAATCGCAAGTAACGGGAAAAATCGCCAAACTTGCGATTTTTAGCAATTTTCGCAACTCGGTCCATCGAATCGGTCTGGCTTAGTGATTATGAACAAGACAAAGAACTGCGAAAAATCGCAACTAACGCGAAAAATCGTCAGACTTGCGATTTTTCGCAACACACGAAAAATCGCAATTTTTGCTGCTACGTGCGAACCTGGACATAAGTGGGATTCAAATCCTTGACCTCTGTGATACCGGTGCAGCGCACAGGTGCGGAAGAGCGCTTGCGGTATCCCAGAGGTCAAGGATTTGAATCCCGTACAAGCCTGAATTTTTTTTTAGGCTTTCTTTTCGCAGCTGCAAAAGTTGCGTATATAACCTGTGATGATCTTCCTTCATTTAATTCTTCACTCCGCAGTTCACATATAAGATTTTCATATATTCGTAACTTCAGCACTTTACCCATAATCGAATCACAAGGCCAACAAGAATAACCAATACTAAAGCGACCCTGATTGATAATATATTCGTAAACAAAATAGAAGAGAACTATAAATGTGGTATCCTTTTTACCATGAGATCTTTCGGATCACTTACTAGTGTTCGTAACAATGGGTAGCTTGCTTGCAAAAGCTCAAACGTCAAAAGGGTAACAAAAAACAAATTTAGGTTAATTTATGATAAGATGCTAAATTACCACTGCCAAGACTTGGAATGTGAAGACCGATTATTGATGTCTACGGTAAAACGGTTTTAAGATCACTTTTACACTAAATTATATCAGTTGTTGAACAAAAACGTACCTTTAATGAGACCCAGTAAAAAGAAAAGTGAAAACGGGCAGAGAGTACCTTGGATAACAAAAGGAATCCCAAATTCAAGGAAAACAAAAAATGTGTTATATAAAAATTTTTAAAGGAATCGGAATGAAAATAATGATTCAATTCATAAAACATTATCTTTGCGGGTGATACTAATTTATTTTACAGCCAAATTAAAAAAGGTGCTAACAGTTTGTGCAGTACCATGAACCGAGCGGCCCCATCAGATTTTTAAAACTAAGATAAAGAAGTTGATGAGACTACCACACTGAATTAAAATTAATGGTCGAATGTTAAAAGTACTACATTTCTAGGTTCTAAATATGAATGAAGATCTCTAAAATACCGCCGTTGGAATAAAGATACAGTTATGATACTAGATCAGCATTAAATATATTTATTATTCCCAGTCAGTAGGAGGACAAATTACGGAAAATGTTAGTTGGTTTTGAAACGTAATTTCTTGTCGTTAATTCCTCATTTAATTGCTCGAACGTGCTAACGGTAGTTATTATAAATCGATTATCCCCAGCATTAATGGTTTTTATTGAAAAGTTTTTTATTAATAAGCCAGACGCTACATTTCCTGTCCTTTTATGTAATGTCCGCATAGGAAATTCTCGGTTTTCACTCACGTGAGAAAGCAGAAATAAAAATGGAAACCTTTTAATACAGAAAGTCTAGAATCTGGGAAATGAATGAAGATAAATATACAAAAAGCCTTGCCAAGAATCGGGGTCTATGGAATAGTTCATATGAAAGAGAGTCGGAAAAACGTTTTACCCAAATTTATAAAGCTTTGTATGGAGGCGCCATGTTTGTGTCCCTTCCAGGGGCACAAATATGCCCGCCGGAAACTAACAGAAACATCTGTTTTTGGGTTTTCCTACTTATGCGTGAATTCTTCGCTTGAGGAACTCACAAAGGTTAAAGGAATATTTATTCTAAGACAAGGAATGCTTAGATAGCAAAATCTCCAAAAATCCCCAATGTTTTTAACCCACATAAGAGCTTTCTTGGCCGCGAGCTAAATGCCGCGTCACGCAAAAGCCTGGAAATTCAAGCGTCCTGTATCGCAAAACGAAGAATCCTTTTGAACTGAAAAATTTCTTTGTATAAAAGTTTTAAGGTGCTCTAATATCACACGAAAGTAGAAACTCAGAACAAGCGATAGTTTCTTAGTTTGAATTTTGGTGACGTCATGTGAAAACCGAGAATACGTTATGATTTTTGGCACGTTTCGATGATTATAAATTTAGCGTTTTCATCTTAGTTAGTTCAGTTCCAGTGGAGACTTCACAGTGTCAACTTCTGTCAGAGATAAAGCTAGATAACATTGGTGCGTGTGCAAGCTAAAGTGAGTAAAGTCGTTTTGCAAATCAAAGTAATATACAGTAAAACCTCTATTAACCGTACCCCCAATTAAGCGGACACCCTCTATTAAGCGAACACTAAGCAGGGTCCCGAAAATAACGTCTTATATTTCCCCCGGTATATTTCTCTTTGTAACGAATCCCTATTCAGCCGACACCCCTATTATACTAACCTGCGAACGGCAGACGTTTCTCCTCGCTCATCGCCTTTGGGGGACGTTTCGCGATGAGCGAGGAGAAACGTCTGCCGTTCGCAGGCTACTATTATACGGACGAAGACACTAAAATAGTTTCTATTATTAAAGACCTCTATGAAGGGCGCGGACACTGGACTAAATTGACAATAGTAGTATTGGATTACGTCCTTGAAATACGTACTGTATGTCGATTTTAAAATAGATACATACATTTAATAAATGCATCTACGGTAGCTGTCAATAAACTGTAGATTAGACGATATCCGGTCGCAGGATTGTCATCCGTGATCAAAGTTCACCGAAAAGTCTTGCACAAAGTACAGATATTCACAATCAAATCCTTCCTTAACAACATGACACTTTATCACAGTACAGGGTAACCGCTGATTGTTAATCGTTAACAAACATTGCGCAATTCTTGCAAACCTCTATTATTTTAAAAAGCTATCATCCAAGCAGAAGTTCTTAGGGGTTCATGTCTTTTGTCGTCTCGTCTCAATCCGTTATTGTAATAACAACGTCGTGGTTTGCAATCGCGCTGGATGAGATAAGAACTAGACGGATTTTAAGAGAAAAGGCGGACTGCAAGCAGTCTACTATCCAAGTTTAACGCTTGGCAAACAAAGGTAGGTAAACGTCTATGCAAAGATAGCTGGAAATCACGTCTATAGTTTGGGTGCCACTGCAGCGACGAGACCTCGCACAAATAATTGAAGGGATTCCGAGACATTAATCTACAAATGGAAATTGTTTCTCTCTTCGACCTCCCACTTCTCGGCATTTTTAAGCAAGGCGGTATCAGTAAGGTTCACTCACACAACGCCTCTTAAATGCAAAAAACCTGGACAAAAAATCTTGTGGAATAAAGCGGTTTAGCATGAAAAAGTCAATTATAGTAAACATATTTGCATTATTTGATATTTCCGTGTCTATCTACCGCAGCTTTGATCCACCATGTCCATCACATTGTACGATGAACAGTCAAACACGTACGAGTTTGCAGAGTCAGAACCGAATCTACTGAAAAGCCGTAATTTCAAAAAAGCCGATGTTACAGCAGGGACCTGGGTCCTCTACACTAATCCAAGCTACAATGACAAGGAAGGGGGCACAGAAGACACTTTCAAGATTGTAAAACATGGAGTAAAAGACGTAGACATAACTAGCGTCAATGGTTCCATGTTCCTGATAGACGGAGGAATCGTTTTGTTTGAACACTTTCTCTATGGTGGAGAGAGGAAGGTACTGCGAATATAATCAATGAACTTATTCAGTAATAACTGGGGAAACCTATGTTCTCTTTGTTCTGCTTTACTGTTCCTAAAAACAACGCAAATAGATCAAACCTCCCTCTCACCTGTGGATGTGAGACACCAAAGATTTTTTTCAGTTTTACTTTAAGGTTCAGCTGAAGCCGGTTAGAAAAAAGATTTCAGTGGCTTTTTACTTGAACTGGCTTTGTTTTGTGAACTCTGGTCTGGAATCATTATTCTCAAAACAAACTAATTTTCTCGTAAAAAATTATCTTGCGATTCAATAATCTGCTAAGAGGTACGATAGTATAAAATAAAGTAATATAGGATGAGTAACTTTATTTTTAATGATGCTTGTTTCAGTTCAGTTAATTTTTAATATGTTTTAAAGTTTAAGTTCAGTTAATTTTTAATAGTTTCAATATGTCTTTGCAAGCAGAAACCTTAACGGTCTAACTGAGATCATGTATCAGATACTTTTATTCTTAAAATCCACCTCGAATACGCATATTACTCTTTCTTTCTTATTCATTCGAAATTGAAACGACAAATATGTTCATGCATTCCCTCGAAAACCATACCCGCGTTCAGGCCAAAATAGGTAATTAAGTGTATACCCGTTTTCAGACCAAAACGGCGGAAAAACCATACCCTTTGGGACGACACATACCAATAAAAATTCTTACCCTTTCACATACCTAAAGCCTGAAAAAAATACCTCATTTGGGCGGAGCCTCTCCATATAGGTCATTATAGGGATCACCCCCTGGGGGTGAATTCCACCTTGGTTTGTTAGTTTTTTTTTTCTGTTTGTACCCGTGTTGTATATAAGTAGTCTTAATGCTGATCCAAACCTCACGGAGGTCTTTACTGACATAATCTGAGCGCTATCTTTTTATAATTTTTTTTTTCTAAAGTGGTTTCAAGACAGTTGCGCTGATGTGAACAGTATTTTCCCAAGTGGAACAAGTGAAGGCGTCTCCTCTGCTATCGTTTTTTCTCAGAACCGGTCCGTAGACATCTTCACCAAACCCAACTATGAAGGCACGAAATTTACTCTGGAACCAGGAAAGTGGTATGAAAAGTTAAACAAAGAAGTCACGGGATTCGCGCTGAACGACAAATTGCAGAGCTTCAAATTTAATCCAAAAGCTTAAGATTTGAAAAATCTCAGCCTACCCGGCCAGCCAACTCCCAGTCCATGGCCATTTTGCTCGAGTTTTCTTTCAGTCTCGAAGTTATGTAGTTTTCGATTGAGAAGCCGATTGTAATTAGTTCATTTTAGGATTTTTAGAGTTTTTAAATGTTGTCAAAACCAGAGGGAGGAATTGAATAAAAGAAGATTGTTTCCTTTATCCAGCATTTTGTCTTTGTAAACTTTAACTTAATTGTACGAGAACCTGGCTGTGATATTCAAATGGGAGATAAAACTTCAATTTGAGTCAATTTTTTTGCGTGCCATGGCCATGCACTCACCATCTCTAGCCCCGCCTCGTACTCAGACGTCTCTCTCTCTAGATGAAAATTTCCGGGCAAAGAAAGGCGGGAAGGAGAAAAAGGGCCAGCGCCTCTCTTGTTTCTCCTTCCCATGGTCCATTGCGATTCGTCACCATTCACTGGTGTTTCGCGTTCGCCTCTATGTGAAATAAATACGAAGCGCCTGAGAGGGAAGAAGATCTCAGCCCATCATTTAGTAGTAGAACGGAGGGATAAGAATCAATACGTTGTGGCTGAATTTCATTCTTGGTTTAAATTTTTTACAAAATCATAGTAGTACTATGATCAGTAGCGAAAAGCGCGAGCTTTTTGGCGGCAAAAAAAGGATTATATTGACTCAAAGCCCATTGGGGCTCGAGGAATAATTGTTAAATAGCCTGTTCCAGGCGTTCAGATAGTAGAGCGCGGGCGAAAAATTCACGAAGAAAACAAAAAACGAGGGGAGACTAGAGGGGGAAAGGGGGCTAGAACGCCTGTAAACATTCCCTTACAGAGCTCTTTCCGTCCTTAACTGACCGCTGACCGCCGACCGCGTAACTGTGACATGAACTACAAAGTGCTACTCGTGACTACTCGTGATAGTGTGAAACGTGACCTTTGAGTTAGCTTTCAATAAACAACATCAGAGGTTTTCCTTCTTTTAACTATTAAAGCAAATCTAATTTCTGTTGCTCTGAGTCTAACGTTTAGAAGGTCAGTCATGCATACTGGGCAATTATTTGACAAAAACTTATAACAAAGGAGTCTAACGGTTTTCATAACTATTCCGCTTTAATAGCCATGGTGTAAGTAAACAACGGTTCTGTAATTGAAAAACCGCTAAGTGTCCTTACGTAAAACAAATTATAGATTTGTTTTTATTTATGATGCTATTATCTAATTATGGCTTTATAGAACAAAGTTTTGCTAACTCTTAATTTTGACTTTGTGATATCAATTTCGTTTCATTTTATTTCATTTCATTTTTATTGGTTCAACCAAATTTATAGAGGATATTACACGGTGGCGAGAAGATACGAGTTTTATGTTCGAGTGGCAAGAACAATATCTCACGAGTAAAGCGAAGCGAACGAGTGAGATATTGTTCTTGCTACGAGAACATAAAATTCATATCTTCTCGCCAACGTGTAATGTTCTTTTTATTATGGAGACTAAATATTGAATATTTCCAATTTTATTGTGTTTCAAAGTAGTCAAGTTTTACAAATACGGCTGGGCTTTATAGCAAGCAGAAAATACAAAAGTAGCCCCCGGGGGGCTTGTACTTGGAAAATTGCCCCCCAAAAAAGTGGTAAATTTACTTCTAACTATAAGGTTAGCCCAATCGATTTTGAAACGCAAATTTCTCTCCGTAGATAAGCCCCTCCAAAAATAAGCCCCTCAAAAAGGCCCTTTCGAAAATACAAGCCCCGGGGCTTATTTTCGGAATTTTACGGTATTTTACAGAAAGCATTCGTTGGCTGCCCCTGAAACTTACAAGCACACTATTAACAGTGGCGGACCCAGACCTTCAGATAAGGGAAGGCGGGGGCGGTCATCCAGATCCTGAAATAAGGGGGGCGGCCCGGTCTTATAAAAAATTTTTTCGGCCCTTCGGGCCTCAGTTTTGTCCAAAAATAAGGGCGGGCGGACCCCCCCGGGTCCCTCCCCTGGGTCCGCCACTGATTAAGACCATTGCAAAGATAATGATAGCCTGCGTAGCAAGCGTTTCCGTGCGAGTTCGTCGAGAAAGTTGGGACAAGAGCAAAAAAAAATGCCTTTTTTTTGCTCCTGCTCTAATTTTCCCACAATAGCTCGATTGGTAACGCTTGCTACGCAGGCTAAGATCATGAGTGGGTGAGTTACGGATGATGGTGAATATGTTTCATTTGTCCTAATAAGGAAGGTAGATCAGGATAGGCGTCTGTCTGTGAAAGGATCTGAAGTAAGCAAGCATGTTTTCTTTCTAAAGCTATACTTTGGGAGTTTTCTATACTTAGTGTTGACTCAGTGTTTGCTTTTGCTCGGTCGATTCTTGAGTTAACGGCACTTCGGAGTTAGGAACAGGACTCAACTTATGTAGAAACAAGCTCTAACTCATTGCCCTAACTTATGACTGGATCAAAGACTCGACAAAATCCGACTCGCAATCATTAGACTTAAACATAGACTACGTTTCTTTCAGTGGAAAATCAATGGAAGGATTATACGTGATTAGATAAGTAATCACAAGAGGATATACGTGGTTTCCTTTCTCGGCTAAGATTACCAAATTTTCTTACCCATTTGCTCCGCCGCGAGCGCTTCGCGCGTGAGAGAGCGCCGCTATAATATTTACTTTACACACGAGTGATGCCTTTGAACGTGATCTATTCTTCTAAGACTTTTAGATACATACGATTACCAGACTGCCACTAAACTAAGCAACGGACCATTACTCTGCAAGTAGAAGTTTCTTTCCTGCATGGCTTTTAGTTCGTGTGACTTGTCTGTCACGTACTTGGTTTGTTTACACCCCGTGCATGGCAAGCCACACGTACGACTTCGCAATTGCCAAAAGCCATGCAAGTGAGAAACCGCTACTCGCAGGGTAACGCACGATTAACCAAAGTTTTCTAAGTACCAGCACGTAAGGAAAAGTTTTCACGGGAAACGGGTGTCTAGAAAAAACAGACGCCGAAAACATAGGTAATAGTTCGCTTGTTTTGTTTGATTTTTAACTATGTTGGGTTTGGGTTCGGGTTCGCCCACTCAGTTTTTAAAAGCTAAAACCATTTCTTTTCTTCTGTGTAGTGTTTGTTCATATTTATTTTTGTTCACATTGAAGAGGGTCTGGATGGGGTTAAGTGACAACTGATAAATGACCAAAATTTTAACTGACAGCGAACAAATAGCCTAAAATTTAAATGACAACTGACGAAGGACCCGATTGTCCCTTATTTTCTACAAAACCCGTTTTAAGCCCTTAAATAGCATTATTCCACTCTTTTCGTCAGACAATGTGATCAAATGTGCGTTTTGGGGGGTAATCTTAGCAGCAAGACGCTTAAGTGTCATATTTCGTTAAAGGAACAGTATCCCGTTACTGCGCATGCACCAAACTTTGATTTTTGGACAGGATGTCGCGAAATCAAAAGATGCGAGGAGAGTAAGAGAATCTTGAAAAATCCGTTTGCATCGCGCTTGGCCGGGTTCAATACGACACGAAAACTTCTCAGGATTATAGATCAATGACATATTGTTCCTGTTAAGTTTCGATTTGGGCAAAATCTGGATTTTTTGGCGTTACTTTTATTGCCGTTGGCCGGAGGACCAAAAGATTGGAAGCACTTTGATGCCGATTGAAGGCTTATTTCTTCTGCTAGCTTCCATACAAGCTCAGATAATTGTGAAAGGAATACGCAGAAATGAAACAGCAACAATAAAGACTGTAAGAAAGAAACCGTTGAGACATTGATGTGACTGAGGAGATCTTGTGGAGGGGAGCTTCGTGAAGCAGAATGTTTTGCAACGAGGCGTTAGTAAACTTTTAAATGAATCTCCCTACAGCCGACAAAATCAAACAAACAGGCGCTACATGTTTTGAAAAACTAGTGACATGAAATCATATCATTTTTGACTAACCTTTGTGATGATTCATAGCGTTGAGATTGCATTTTTATTTTTGCCTTTCAAACGTTTGAGGCTAGAACGCGAGCAAATCAAGCAGGTATTACTGGACTTGGAGCGATTGACCTCTGACACGAGTTTCAAATTAGAAAATATGTTTTTAAAGCGAGCGGAACGAGATTTTCGGGTCGCGAGGCGGCCCAGCTAGCAATAAAATCGCGATGAGTCTTCGAACCGCGAGCCAAATTTTTTTATAAGACGAAAGACTTCTTCGAAAGTCTAAAATATTACTTGAGAATATAAATAACAAATCTCTGTCGGTGGTGCGGTCCGGAAGGAAATCTTGTCGAGTCAATTTGACAGTTCTATTGTCTTTTTGAAGAAAAAACAGATGACGCTCGCGCGTGCGCATAATCGGGACACTGTCCCTTTAATGCGCTACTGTAAAACCCATGTCACGTACCATCTGTGGAAAAAATGACCTATGATCTCAAATTTACGCTGCTCTGAGAACGCGCCAGCATACGATGGCTGCTAATGAGGGCGTTACAAAAGCAATTTCAAGTTTTTTTCTGAGAGGATTCAGATACGGTCTTTCTTTCGATCTACGTCCCAAAAATATATTCTGAAGGTATAAATTTTGATTGGCATAATGGTTGGAAATATTGGACTCTGGGCCAGCAAAAACGTGCGAGTGGAGGAGTGTAACACAAGACTTGAGCTGAATGGAGGGCCACTTGAAATGCTTACACACTTGGTGCCCGATTTGGGGAGTGGGGGATTGGGCCTTGCAATTTGTGAGCATCATATCACAATATCACAATTTGCGTACTGAACTTAAAGACAAGAGAGAAGGTGTGAGTTTACGATAATCAATCTTCCTAACATTGGCCTTTTGGACATTGTTTTTTCAGAATATCCTGACAAATCCCATAATTTCAGAATTTCATTTTTATGACGTCATCACTTTTAGTACTCTATTCTCGTTTGCATGCCGAAGGCCGCAAACGTGACTGTAAACTGATTGTGCTAATTAGCCACTCACGTCCTCATTGATTGTAGCCTACGAAGCCACTTGGAGCAATTTTGTAGACACGACAAATGTTTCGTCTTTATCATAGTGTCTGAAGTTTGATATAATGATAAACATTCTGTTCAAGTTTGCTGCGGCTGAATGAAATTATATTCGCAGATATTCGACTTCATGATCATCGTAGCGATTGTGGAATCTCTTAATTTTCAAGAGTGTCAGCAAGCGGATTATAGTTTTTGGTTGTTTTACGGATTATAGCCTTTGAACGGTCGTAATTCGACTTCATATACATGTATATTTTTTTTGGATTGGTTTTGTGGGAGGTGTTAGTTTTCAAAACTAAGACCCCTAAATTAAAATTAAAAACGGATTTAACTAAAATTAAAAAGGCTTTCGCGTTCGTTTCGGCAAATTCAAATCCGAATTTTTTAGTCAGAAGGTCCAGCAGTATTTCCAGTTGAACTATACTCTTAGAGTTTCCTAGTTGCTGCCATTTGCCCTATAGCCCTTGAAAAATGTAAAAAAGAATGCGATATTGTTTAAATTATTCTGGTACAAGGTTTTTGTCCACTGAAACTTGAAATTACGCAATATCAATGTTTCCTGGTGGATTCCGTCTTAAGTACTTTTTGGGCAATCAGAAAGAGGTCACGAAATAAGAAATTAAGGTGCTAGTAAGTTAAAGGAATCAGGTTTAACTATGACCATTTATCGGTGTCTCAGTCAAATTTAATGGAACCCGCAACCGACCTAGCTATGTTCGCCGTCCATAGTCCCCAATGAAGTAAGCTGGAAATGGACTAGGTGTAAAAATGTTTTTATTCTTCGGAGGCAGTCCCGAAGACGCAGAAGTCGCCGAATACTGTAAATTAAACAAGAATGGCTGATTCGAATTAAGAAGGCTTAGCTGGGGTTGGTGGATAAAGAACGAAGTATATGCCGTATAGTGTTGTTGTTGGGGTTCATGAGCATATAAGACCCGAGGTATATTACTTGTAAACTAGATTGCCCGACGTTGATTTGTCAAGGAATAAGCATCAAAGTGAAAGTGACAGCATATAGTGATCCACAACATTTTGCAGTGATGACTTTATATATGATATATTCAAGATCGACGTAGCAATCGTCTAGATTTCTAAGATCGTGCAGAACACTTGACCTATTTAAGTGGTGGCGGCAAAATAATCCAAGCAAAAAGGCTAAGCATAAGAGGTCTTGGTTGTTTGTTATCGGTCGAATCGAAGTCCGGGCGAATCCATTTTTAAGGCGAAACGACCACATATTTTAGATGTACTAGTGAAAATAATTGTTACATTGAAGTGAATGATGCTGTATTTAAGATGTAATGTGAATAAATAACTTTGACCACTTAAAAAAAATAAATTAACGATGTTGATCCCTTGTTCAAAACTCGTAGTTTAAAGAAGGCATAACATGAAACTTGAAATACAATGGAATCTCAAAAAAAAAAACTCGAATCTTTAGATAACAAACCTTTATTTAAAGATTGGCTACGTTGGCTTTTGCGTGTAGATATGCTTTAATTGCGCTGACAGGGAAATGCCAAACTGGCAGGTAAAGCG
This sequence comes from Porites rus, assembly GCA_964035705.1. Lineage (NCBI taxonomy): Eukaryota > Metazoa > Cnidaria > Anthozoa > Scleractinia > Poritidae > Porites > Porites rus. Next base: position 15,504,421 of record OZ037993.1, read on the forward strand.
GAAACTTTCTGGACTTAAAGAAAAGTTGGTAAAATCGGCAAACGGCTTTTTTAAGTGATCACGAACACGAGAAGAGTGAACAGAACTGCGAGAAATCGCAAGTAACGCGAAAAATCGTCAAACTTGCGATTTTTAGCATTTTTCGCAAATTTTGTTTAACTCCGCAACTCGGTCTGGCTTAGTGATTATGAACATCACAAAGACGCGAAAAATCGTGAGACTTGCGATTTTTCGTAACACACGAAAAATCGCAATTTTTGCTGCTACATGTACGTGCGAACCTGGACATGACTGGGATTCGATCCCTTGACCTCTGTGATACCGGTGCAGCGCACCGGTAATTAATTCGAAGAGCGCTGCACCGGTACCGCAGAGGTTAAGGGTTTGAATCCTGTACAAGCCTGAATTTTTTTTTTCAGGCATTCTTTTCGCAGCTGCAAAAGTTGCGTATATAACCTGTGATGATCTTCCTTCATTTAATTCTTCACTCCGCAGTTCACATGTATGATTTTCATATATTCATAACTTCATCACTTTACCCATAATCGAATCACAAGGCCAGCAAGAATAACCAATACTAATGCGACCCTGATTGAGTATATTTGTAAACAAAATAGAAGAGAATTATAAATGTGGTATCCTTTTTACCGTGAGATCTTTCGGATCACTTACAAGTGTTCGTAACAATGGGTAACTTGCAAAAGCTAAAATGTCCAAAGGGTAACAAAAAACAAATTTAGGTTAATTTATGCTAAATTACCTTTGCCAAGACTTGGAATGTGAAGATTGAATATTGATGTGTACGGTAAAACGGTTTTAAGATCACTTTTACACTAAATTATCTGCAGTTGTTGAACAAAAACGTACCATTAATGAGACCCAGTAAAAAGAAAAGTGAAAACGGGCAGAGAGTACCTTGGATAACAAAAGAAATCCTATATTCAAGGAAAACAAAAAATGTGTAATATAAAAACTTTTCCAAGAATCAGAATGAAAATAAGGAGTCAATTCATAAAACATTATCTTTGTCGGTGATACTAATTTATCAGTTTTACAGCCACAAAGGTGCTAACAGTTTGTGCAGTACCATGAACCGAGCGGCCTCATCAGATTTTTAAAACTAAGATAAAGAAGTTGATAAGACTACCACACTGAATTAAAGTTAATGGTCGAATAATTAATAGAATATTTCGTAAAGCCCTTAAGAACTCTATCCTCAATTGTTATTCTAATTAATTATCTGCCTTAGTGCATGAAGAAATACTTTTATAAAAAATATTTATATAAATTCTGTATTCTGTCGGTAATTGTATTTTAATGCAGAGGTCATCCACCAGATCAGCCTTTGCTATTTGGATTATCCCAACTCGCTCTCCATTTTGTTGTTACCATCTTTCTTGTATTCCTTAGTTGTGCTGTGTTTAGTTGCCTATGTAAATTTAGGCTTTATGTCATGTAAAACTGAGCTGAGTTTAATAAATCATCTTGTCTTGTCTTAATCAAGTTAAATGTACTACATTTCTAGGTCCTAAATATAAATGAGGAACTCTAAAATACCGCCGTTGGAATAAGTTATGAAACTCGATCAGCATTAAATATATTTATTATTCCCAGTCAGTAGGAGGACAAATTACGGAAAATTTTTTTTGGTTTTGAAACGTAATTTCTTGTCGTTAATTCCTCATTTAATTTAATTGCTCGAACGTGCTAATGGTAGTTAAATCGATTATCCCCTGCATTAATGGTTTTTATTGAAAATTTTTTTATTGATAAGCCAACCGCTACATTTCCTGTCCTTTTATGTAATGTCCGCATGGGAAATACGTTATGATTTTTGGCACGTTTCGATGATTATAAATTTAACGTTTTCATCTTAGTTAGTTCAGTTCCAGTGAAGACTTGACGGTGTCAACTTCTGTCAGAGATAAAGCTTCAGATAACATTGGTGCGTGTGCAAGCTAAAGTGAGTATAGTTGTTTTGCAAATCAAAGTAATATACAGTGAAACCTCTATTAAGCGGACCCCTAATTAAGCGGACACTCTCTATTAAGCGAACACTAAGCCGGGTCCAAAAAGTAACGTCTTATATTTCTCTTTGTAACAAATCCCTTTTCAGCCGACACCTCCATTATACTAGCCTGCGAACGGCAGAAGTTTCTCCTCGCTCATCGCCGTTGAGGGACGTTTCGCGATGAGGGAGGACAAATGTCTGCCGTTCGCAGGCTACTATTATACGGACGAAGACACTAAAATAGTT
>OZ037993.1:15511677-15596677 GCA_964035705.1 Porites rus
ATGCTCTGTCCAGAGGCTCATCCCCGTATTGGCCATATAAGGAAGTACACCCGCCGGGTAACCATTGAATGTAAGCCACCTAGTACAATAGCAAGGTTTAAGAATACAGCATTTTGTAAATAAGATAACTAATCAACATTAATCTAAAAAAAATGTTTAGGACTGTGAATAAAGTTAAGTGTTTGAATGAGCGGAGTTGTTACGTGCTAGCAGACGTCATCATCTTTGTTTATGAAGTACCATGCATATTTTGGCGTTATATTAATGTTGACGAAGTAAGTTTAATTACTCTCAAAAAGTTATTACAAAGTGCGATGGAATTATTACAAATTGCGACAGCTTCGTTTATTACAAAGTGCAATGGACAGTTGTTACAAATTGCGACAGCTTTTTTACTACAAAGTGCGACACGGTTTATTACAAATTGCGACAGGTATTACAAAGTGCGATGGATTTATTACAAATTGCGACAGGTATTACAAAGTGCGATGATTATTACAAATTGCGACAGCACAACCTCTATTAAAGTATTAATCTTTTTATTGCGGCTAAATGATCTTTCAAATAAGATTCTTTTTTGCCTTCCTTTCGCATTGCCGTGTCTTCGTCTACGTCTTCCTCCTGTCCCCAACCTATGGCTGTTGTTGCTGTTATTCCAAATTCACTTGAGCTTGGTTTCATTAAGGCTACGAGACGCGCAATGATGATGATCGTGGAAGTTGACTCGCCAACTTTTCCTTTGATTACTTTTATTATTCGTGGAAAGAGTAGAAAAATGAAGGTCTTGAGAGCCCGTTGGAAGAATCACGAATTCTTCCTGGCCTCGGCGAACGAGATGCAAGCAACTTTTCTGCTCTTCACGAAAAGATTCCTCATACAGGAAATGCTCGATTGCATCGTTTATAGTAGCTTCGATGTCAGGGTGATTCGATAAGAGATGTCTCTCTCCCTCCATATCGCATTCCTCATTAATGTCACCAGCGCTCGAGTGATAACAGAACGTGTCATAATCGACAATAAGAGGGTATACCGGAACGACCCTTTGTTAACAATGTTTACAGGCGTTCTCTCGCTCTCAATCGCAGAGGATTCTTTTGCAGAGCGAATTGATCATTATTTACTTGCGTTTTACTATTCATAACAATCGACCCTAAAACGGATTTCAAGTAAAGCTTAGTTTCCATATAATCGTCCAAATGTGTTTAAGCGGTTAAGAAATCATAAGAAAAATATTCTTATGCGGGGGAGGACAGGGGACAGAAAGGCCGGGAGAATAGGGGACAGAAGGGGAATGGGAGGCGGGAGAGAAGTTGGCTAAAGGGAGGAAGTCAAAAAAAGAGGACGGGAGCCGGAAATGCAAGGTATGGAAGGCGGGACCCCCTTGATCCCCCTTCCCCTACTCTCATGCGATATCGACCTACCTCTGGACTTTGCTCGTTCCGCAGCGAGGAACCCCCACAAACCCTTGTTTTCACGGAAACCGCTGAACACAAACCCTCCCTTAGGTCGATGTTACTTTGTCACAACCTCTTGCGAAGCTGAAAGATCCTCCCGATTGCAGTGGACTTCAGTACGAATTTATCCAAACCACGCTCTCGTTAAAGTAACCGGTGCTAAGCACGGGAAGACTCCGACTGAAAAAGAGACGGCCGTGCCTTGCAAGTGTGCAGTAGACATTCAGAGCGCTTTGGAAATTCAACGACCTATCTCATTACTGAACTCGTCTCTTAACGTGTAAAATTAGCCTCCACAACTTAGAACTGCATTTCGTATGCGCCATTTACAGACATACCCAAAACCCCAAAAAGAGTTTAGGTGTGGAAAGAAGTACATATGTTTCTAGTTGTCTATATTTCAATATCGGAGTACGTAATTCAGTAAGTTGATTGGCTAAATATACTCGAGCCCCAAAGGACCCTTGGATACGCTAGTGGAAACTCACCTCGTGTTTGCTGACGTAGCAGACTCGATGTCGTCATTCTTAAGTGCATGCGTCACTTTATGCCACAAGCGTCGCGACTCACACTCGTCTTGAGTTGATTCTGGACAAACTCTCTTCCGAAAAACTGGAAGTTCTCTAGTGTCAATGATTTTTGGTTCGTCCTAAAGGAGAAATAACAAATTCAGTGTTTCCCAAGCCTCTTACATAAGACTTGTAGGTAATTTGTCAAAGCACTCAGTCACCTGTATGGTTTCAGTTTGGAAAAAGAAGCTTTTATTAAGCGTAACAGAAATAAACACAAACCTTGTGTTTTGTGAAGCTGATTTCTATTTTTCCATGCGACTCGCCTTTAACTTTACAGATGACCCGTCCTGTTGAAGTGTTCTTGGCTTTACCCATGACGCTGTGAAGTTTCCCGCCATAAAACGGCTTGGTGTGAAACGCGGGATTGAAGGGTTGAAACCTGTCTTAGCCCAGTTAATGTTAACTTTGCCCCCTAACCCCACCCATGGGAAAGTTAAAACCGATCTAAAAGTTAACAGAAAAAGCAGGCAAGTATAAGTAGATATAAAATAGCCTTCACGGTGCATGAAACTGTTATCTTACAATCAAGGCAGGCCAAGCGTACCCCGGCACAAGATTCTATTAATAAATCGCCGATTATTTGAAAATGAATCCGTCAGTCGTTCCCGTAACTAGTGCCGAATTCAAAACGGCATTCCTGCATGCGTAATGAGCAGAAATATTTTACGAGAACTCCTCTGTATTTGGTCAGATTGAAAATCTTTGAATGGATAAAATTTCTTCGAAGACCGCATTTACGTCAAATTCAGGGAAACTGAGCTGGTAGAAATTTCATAACTACGTATGGCATTTCCGCTTTAGAATGTACTGGGGTTTCAATTACCAGTGTTCATGCCGTTTAGTACAAGGAATAATTGTCTACGGTTAAGTTAAAAAACATAAATTGTACTGTATTTTACAGCATGATAACTGTTGAGTGCACTCTTTTCAGGAAAGACTAAAACAGGCCTAGCAAAATTTTGGAAGCGGCTGAGTTTAACAATGGTTAATACATCAGTTTCTTTAATATGACAGCAGATACCTGCAATAAGTGCTTGGAAATGTTATGACATAATCTTTGTTTTGCTCTAACAGAGAAATAACACCTTTAGAAGGCCTTAATGTAATAAACGACCCTAAATGTAATAACGTTTTGCCCTAAGTGTAATAAAGTCCTAAATGTAATAAGGTCTAATAATGTTTTGTCCTAAATGTAATAAACTCTTAAGACATTAATTACTCAAATAAGCGCCGCCCTTCAATAAGCGCCACATTTGGGGATTTAATAAGCGCCGCGGCGCTTATTCGTGTAAATACGGTGCTAAGAGGTATTACTATGGTTTTAAGCTCCGCCCTCAAATAAGCGCCGGATTTTTGGAGAAAAAAATTAATAAGCTTCGGTACATTTCCTTAGGCCCGCTGTGTAACTTGACGTTTGCAAATAAATTGGTTGTAAAGGCACAAAATAAAAAACTTGTAAGCCTTAAAGGGGCTATGTCACCCCACACGCATGCGCGAGCCAATGAAAACAAACTTGAAAAAGTTGGCCCGTCTTTTTCAAGTTCTGTCGGAGATTTTGGAAGGCTGTTTTTATCTGTCTAAATCTCAGCCATCGTTCGATAGTTAGCGAAGTTTTGTATTAAGAATCGTTCTATGGTGATAACAGAATAATTTTTTGGCGTTATTTTGAAATTGTTTGCCTGTGGAATGTTTTTACGTGGATTTACTGTGTCCTCTTATCAGCGGCCGTTGTAATGGCAGAGTTAATGACGGCTTCTCCACAATGAGTGATGGAATCTTTGATGGAATCTTCCCTATAGTTCACAGAACCTTTCTATTGAGTTATTTTAGAGGTTGCTGGCTCTTGGATTTTTCTTGTGCTCAAAGTATGTGGACATATAATGAAGCGGCTATCGAGTTGGCGGCGGCCGTTTTTGGCAAACGATTACAAGAGCATCAGGCCATCCCTTTCGTGACCAAACTAAACTCCTGGCGAAGGAAACATTATAAAATTCGGCTAGATTCCTTCTTGTATTTATCTGGATTCACGGCAAAGATAAACACGACCGTTTGCTCGTCCAGATTGTTCTCAACGGACTTAGAGAGGCACCTTAGTACGAGTTAGATCCTGTAAATGCTATGTTTTTGAACTGTTTGTGTTCGAGCATATTTTTGGAAAATAGCAGAGTTTACTTTCTCTTTTTATCAACGGACTACTTATAGTGGAGTAATATACCAATGATGCTTGGTTCTGTTTTCTTGACGTCGCAGTGATTCGGCACGATCGAACAATTTTGCGCGATAATGTATGTTTCCCTAAGATCAAAACAAAGACTTGATGTCTCTTGTTCTATCAGCATCTAAATTATAAAATCACTAGCGACAGACAAGTCTAATTGTTAATGATTTGAAACAGTCTTGGTCTTTATCTTCGGTCTAGCGTCTTTTGTAGCTCGTTTGTAAAATACAACTTCGATTTATTTTGTTGAATAAGACAATATGTTGTTGAATTTTTGTTTGCGCACTATTTTATGAATGGCATGCGTTTTTACTCCAAAACTACAAGTAAATCTTCGTCACAACTTTATTCTTGATCTAGCATAACCAGAAAAGAAACGTTCCGTAAATTCTATCGAAATATCCCTTATCTAAACACATTTCGCTTGTTAACCTCTCTAAATTCGGAGCCTTGGACGTGACAGAGAACATGGAGAAAGTCACGCGCGTTAAAAACAATAGAATTTTGACAGTTGAAAGTAATTTGCATAACCTCAGAGCGGACATGGAGAAAGTCACGCGTTAAAAACAATAGAATTTTGACAGTTGAAAGTAGTTTGCATAACCTTAGAGCGCATGCTCCCCAGCTGACATAGCCCCTTTAAAAAGTTTTTATACTTCATTTTAGTTAAAGAAATTTACTGCAAAAACCGTGGACGAAGATCCTGTTGCTTGTCAACGTTGGATCTCTAGAAAAGAGATTTAATCAGCTAAAATGTTAAGAACAAAAAACGAGAAGTTTAAGGACCTGTTTACACGGAGGTGGGGGACCCAAGGTAGGTGGGGTAACCCGCTTTGGTGGGTAACCCGCCTGTTCACATAATCTCTCATTTAGATTTGATCACGTTTACAAGATAGGTGGAGTGACCCGCCGCATGTTACCTCACCCATGTGGGGTCCCCCACCTCCATGTAAACAGGACCTTAAACTTCTCGTTTTTTGTTCTTAACATTTTAGCTGATTAAATCTCTTTTCTAGAGATCCAACGTTGACAAGCAACAGGATCTTCGTCCACGGTTTTTTTTATAAAAGCAATAGAAAACTTTTTTCCCGTGTTTGCATAGCCTGATATAAACACTCGAGGGTTTGGGAGAATTCTTGACAGTTATGCAAACCAGAGACGAAGTCGAGAGTTTGCATAACTGTCCCGAATTCTCCCAAACCCTCGAGTGTTTATATCAGGCTATGCAAACACAGGAAAAAAGCTTTCCAGTTGCTTTAATATTACTTTTTTAGAAAAAATACTGTTACTTTGTCGTTAAGTTTCACAGTGCATAGTTTACCGGATTTACGCGAATTAGCGCCGCAGCGCTTATCAACTTTTTTCTCCAAAAATGCGGCGCTTATTTGAGAGCGGTGCTTAATACCATAGTAATACCGCTTAGTACCGTATTTGCACGAATAACCACCGTGGCGCTAATGAACCCCCACCCCCCCCCCCCCCCAAATGCGGCGCTAATTTGAGGGCGGCACTTATTCGAGTAATTACTGTAAGTGGCAACTTAAGAGTTTATTACATTTAGGCCTTCCACAACACCTGCAAAGAAATAGAATATAGCAAAGGATAGGATAAGAAAACAAAATATGGAATGGTCTATGGAGCATCAGTATCTTCGACGAGAGCCGGCAATGAGGAACGCTGCGAGACATGATATTTAATAAGCAGTGCTGACTACAGTGCATGCTTGTTCACGCAAGTTAGCCTGGGCAACAAGCGAAGCTTAACCTTAGGGGGTAATTTACAAATGCAGCCATTGCTCAAGAGTGTGAAAAAAAGGCTACAATATTGTAAATTACACTTGTTTTAGTTTTATTAAATTGACCCCTGGTCAAGTCGCCGGCAAGCCAGCGCCGAAATCCTTGTGCCGGATCCCAAGCCAGCTGTGTACCAGGATTTGAGTACCCGCCATGATTGGCCTGTTAAAACAAGCCATTGTTAAATTGGCCAATCAGGTTAAAGAGAAATTCAAAGGGCGCTTCCTGTAATTCGATAAGTCCGATGGGTCCCAGAACAAGGATATCGGCGCTGCTTCGCAGTCGTTACTAACTGGCGTCAGATTGCGTTTGCAATGCAGGCTACTCGCGGGTGTACATTTCCGTGAATTCTGCCCTACGCCGGTAAGATACCTTGGTGTCCTTATTGATTCAAATTTATCTTAGACGCATCATATCACATATATTTCTACCAAGATCAGCCAATCTTTAGACATCCTTGCAAGACTAAGGCATTTGTCCAACCTTACTTGTCCTATGGTATAGCCGTCTGGGGCCAAGCTGCTTCTACAAATTTGAAGAAAATTTTGATTCTTCACAAACGTGCCCTTCGATTCATTCATTTCAAACCCTTTAGGTTCCACGCTGTACCTTTGTTTAAATTTTCTAATTTTCTTCCTCTTAATTTTCTTTATTTTAAAACAATCTGCCTTATTTTGCACGGTGTATTCAATAATGTAACACCTCCAAACGTTTCCAACTTATTTACCTATTCTTCAAAAAACATTGTCATAATACACGATTTTCTGCGGCTGGAAATTTCTATATTAAGCATCGAGAACGGACCGTATGAAAAACTCCTTTTCAAGAATTGGTGCAAAAATGTGGAATAGTATTCCCGGCATTGATCGTGCTCCTGACCTTAATATAAATTTAAGAATACCCTACAGAGTCGGCTACTAGATATTTTGATACTGGAGGATAATTATGTTCGCGTGCGTAATTTATTTGACGTATTTAATAAATATTTAATTTTCAGTTTAATTTCATTCATACCTTATTTCTTTTACCTGTTTTGAAATATATGTATTTTCTGTCTTGTTAATTTAATATGTTGATGTTCGTGTATCTGTTTAACTTTATTGCTATGTTTCAACCCTATTATTGTAACTTTTTTGCTTTTCCTTCACGCCTCCATTAGCTATAGGCTACTTTGCGGGCAAGGATTAATTATGGCATGTGTGAAAAGTGCTTTTAATAAACTTGAACTTAAACTTGCCTTGAACAAATTAATAATGATTAAAATCTCTAATAATAATAATTGGTATCTCATATTGTGGTTGGACTGTATTTGGTTACCCTAACAGCTGAATTGCTTGTTACATACAGACGGAGATACCAAAGGGAGGATAAATCACGTATCCCACAATGCAACGCTTCCAACTGTATTATCAAGTTGATATGTTGGCCCACTGGTGCCAAAGCTTCACATTTTAAAATAACGCAGTTTCTACATTAAAATTCATCTGCGCCGTGCGTTGGTTCCTCTTTTTCATACAAGTGATAAGCCGATTGCTTTTAAATTGACCTCTTTCATAGAAACACACTTTCTTCGTAGAGATACACCTCCGCCGTAGAAATGTGCCTTTACCGTAGAAATACATCCCCGCCGTAGAAATATGCCTCCGCCGTAGAAATGTGTCTCCGCCCAAGAAATACACCTCCGCCGTAGAAATATGCCTCCGCCGTTGAAATATGCCTCCGCCGTAGAAATACACCTCCGCTGTAGAAATGAGCCTTTTTAATAGAAACAAACTTTTTCCGTGGAAATGAAACGAGACTCCTTTAAATGAGACTCCCTTTAGAAAGAAACACTTCCCCTTACCCCTACCAGGCACTCACCACCTCTTCTCCTCCCCACGCAAAAAACCTCTCTGGCGCCATATTGGAAAGAGAGAAGACCTTCGGGACAAGCCATGAAATCGAAGTGGCTTGTCTGGCTCATGCACCAAAGAAATGCAGGCAGTCAGGAAACTTTCAGTTTGATATAAACCCCCATCTGATTTCAAACTACTGTTGCCCGAAAACTAAAGGCTCTTTTCCAAAAATACAAGCTTCAGCTTACAACAGGTATTCACGCTTGGATCGGCCACGTCTTTGCGTAAATGTATTTGTAGAGAGTTTTTAAAAGATACCACGACCGCTGAAAGCCACGAAAACGTCGCATAGAAAAGTTAATTCATATTTTTTTCAGTGTCTATCGTGATTATTCCAACTCGCTTACTTTGTCAAATGCAAGCTAACTCTTCTGGAGCTAGAATTTCTATCAATCATACCCAAGTTCATGAAGAGAATGAATTTTGTCATTGCTTGTTTACGTCCTTCACAAAACGTGAAATTAGGCATTTTCACAGGTAGTCGTGCAGTTGGCGGTAAAGAAATGTACAAAAAAGCGTGATGCGCGTGCAAAGTTGTTGTTCTTCCTTGTCAAGCTACTGCTTATTTGACTTTGCAGGTCTGACTTTCTCGTCGCCGCCGCATCTTAAAAATTTACGATACATTGTGATCCGCCAAAAACAGAATATTCTCGGGGCAAATTCAATTGCTCCTGCTTATAGCGTCCCAAACGTTTTTTTCGACTCATTGGTAGTTTCGTTTCTGGTTAGGAAAGCAGAAAATAAAAGTTTCCCTTGCACGCACAAGCTTGGTGAACGAACCTGGCAAGGGTGGTGAGGCAATAGCCTTCGTGTACGAACTCACGAAAAGAACTGTTCGCCCATTGGGCACAATAAAACAAAGCATTTTTTGTGCCCAATCAGCAGCCGGCATCCGCTTGAATTTTTGGAAATAGTTCGGTAATAGTCGGTCCCTAGGGGCTCTTTCGCCCGTACTTGAAAACTTTCGTCCCGCCTTTTCTCCCGACCTGACTGACCGCCCCTGGGTCTCCGAGGATGACCAGAGGAGGACTAAGTAGAAAACATTATCCATATATATTTGTAATTTCACAAAAATCTATTTTTTTTCATGGCTCGCAGTTCACGGAACAAGAATAGGAACAAGTTCAAGTTTTATTGTTGTACGTCCATGTACGCACACAGCACTCCTATCGAAAATATACATTATAAACAAGCACAAAGGAGCAAAAACCATACACTAACCTTGGTGCAGTCTTTGTCCCACATTTATGGCAATAATTCGGCGTTAATAGTCTCGTAGAGGAAAAGATTTGGCCAAGATTTTCAACACATGTGCCACAAAAATTGGCCGGCATGAAAATTATGGCGGGAAATAGAGGTAAGGACCCAGCGGGGATCGCAGGGAGGAGTACAAGGACTAGTACCTCGATTTCATGGCTAGTCCCCTTGGTCTTTTCGCTTTCCAATATGGCGCCAGAGAGGTTTTTTAGGAGGGGAGGGGGGAAAGTGCCTGGTAGGGGTAGCGGGAAGTGTTTGTTTTGAAAGGGGGTCTCATTTAAAGGAGTTTCATTTCATTTCCACGAAAATAGTTTGTTTCTATGCAAAAGGCTCATTTCCACGGCGGAGGCAACCTCGTTCCCAAGGTTCTTTCATACCCGCCTCTCTCGCTCCGTAGGATGGGTAGGAGAGAACCCTGGGAACGAGGTTTCGACGAAGACACATTTCTACGGCGGAGGTGTATTTCTACGCGGAGGTGTATCTCTACGAAGAAAGTGTATTTCTATGCAAGAGGTCAATTTAGAAGCAACTGGCTTATGACTTGTATGGAAAAGAAGAACCAATGCACGGTGCAGATGAGTTTTTATATAGAAACTGCGTCATTTTAAAATGTGAAGCAGTGGCACAAGTGGGCCAACATAAGTCGGCGAGAACACGTGATCCCTTTATTTCGAATGGACGCGCGATAGAAGAGTGTGTTGATGAGTGTCAATGTTTTATAATCAACAATGTTATACCTTATATTCCTTGGACATGGAGTACATTCGTTTGGACTCGTTAGTTAGTTTGCCCGGATCTCCTTGTACAGACAAATACTGAATAACAGGAAACTGTATTTTGTGGTTGCTTTGGGCTTTTGGCTTAATAATTTAAAACAACTGTAATGGAATTTCAGGAACTATTAGCAAAGTGGAGTTGCCAGCCAGTATTCATTTATTTATGGAAGAAAAATCTCTGTTCAGGATGGTTTTATAAAGATATTAATCAGCATCTATTTTATCATGTTCATCGTAGAACCTTAAAACATTAAAATTGAAATTAAAACCACACATACATTGGCTTCTGTGAAGGCAAATTAAAGCTCTCCAATATGAACTAGACCAAGTATTTTTTACTTATGAGATAACAACATTTTTAATTGCATTACCGCCTGCATTAGATGGTGTTGCATACCCAGGAAAAGAAAAATAGATATTGCAGACTAAAATAAAATGGAATGAAAAAGCAGCTGAGATTTCCCTGCGAGCAGAGGTTTCTTCCTGGCATGGCTTTGAGCATTACAAAGTCATTTGCTTGACTTGTCGGCAGTAGCTCGACTTGGTTTCAAACGTCGTGCTTCTACCGTGCCGAACTAAATTCATAGATATAAATGCATTAGAATATATTCAAAAGTTTGCTAAACCGTTTCTTTATTTTTGTGTTTTGTTTTCGGCAACAGCCGTTCTATTCGACTGAATTAAATTCGACGTCTGAAACCAATTCGTGCTAGTGTCGTGCTGCAGTCGAGCTACAGTCAAGCCAGCTTAGCACGGCAGTAGCACGACGTTTGAAACAGGCCTTACATACTTGTAAAAAAACCAACTAAGCGACTACCAACCCACGAGCGACGCGAATGACCGTTAATGCGAAAGGCCATGCCAGAAAGAAACTTCTGCTCACAGGTTAGCTAAGATCATTATAAACAGTGATTTATGGAGTCTTGGGGTTTCTTTTTTAAAAAGCGACAAAGATAAATAACCTAAAATAACTCAGTTTCCTGTGAGTGATGGAGATAGACTTGCAATCCTTTCTGCAGGTAGTCACAAGAAACCATCAATATAAGACTCAACAATTAGATTTTAAAAAACACTGGGTTGCACTTATTGGCCATGGCCTAACGTTCATTGTTTTAAGGAAAAAAATAAAGTGTTAAAATTCAACTTGCCCAGCCTCCTCATGTTGCAAACTTGACACTAAATACAACCCCTTCATGTGTTTTATTTCTTTAATAAGGTTTAGCATTAAATAGCATGTATGTTATAATCCTTTTAAAATTCTATGAATATCTACTGGTTTGCTAGCCCCATAGTGAAATCAGCCCCTTTCCATTCCAGTATTCATGCTGACCAATAATTCTGGCTATTACCCGGGCCAGATCACTGAACAGATCGGGCTATAAACTAGATTGCAACGGCACATCCTCTTTCCTCTTCCCACAAGAACGGAGAAACGGCCAAACTACTTCTTTTCTGGAGAGGAAAAATCTGCTTCAGGTTTTTTAAGGCGATCTTTCAAGCCAGAGATCCTTTTCCTACCACCATCAGACGTTTCTCTCGATCATTAATAGCAATGATACTCTAGAAAAATAACAGAGCAACGTTAATAATATCTAAACAAACAGTTATTACGAACTCATCGAAAATGAACTCGTAAAAGATGTATTTTCCGGCAAATGAAACACACACCTCGCTAGTATATGTTTACAAATTGATGGTGGGAACAGCAAACATTACCAAACTTTGCGGTGATAGAAAACATTAAAATTGCGAGGTACTTCGAGGTTCTAAAATCGAAATACCTCCATTGTTATCTCATTTTCCTATTTTCATTATCTGTTTGTCAAAAGGTTACCAGAACAATGCTCACTTACCACGATTCTTCGGGCTCATTCAGCCATCGCAACATTTGCAGTTGAAATGAGGTCCAAAATATTGATCTAAAAGGACCACAAAAGGCCATTATCAGAGCCAGGGACAAAATTCGTCAGCGAAAATAGAACCTAAATCAACAGAAAGCTACATAACTAACCTTGAAGTATTTTAAACTGTGTGAATTTTGCGTTTGAAAATCACCTTGTGGCCACTTCTTGCAACTACTGCAACTACACTTTTAGACGTAGAGCATCATGCGATACTTGATCTATCCGCCTTTAGAGATACCATTCCTCCACTGCGTTGTACCAAATATACGTTTTTTCGAGATCCCACCGGGTAACCTAGTCCGCCCCACGGGAATCTTGTTCTTTTCTTCTTCGACATGGAATTTTACCCCCACTTTTTAATAAGATAGTAAATCAATAATTAGCTACAAATTTCAGCTATTTATTCAACAGGAGAGGTTTGAATTCGAGAAAAAGCTTCCTAGGGCTGAATATTGGAACACCATAAGTGCAGGAGGTGAAATTGAAGGAGGTACGCTGAAATGATAATCATAGAACTAGAAATACGTGTATCGCAGAACCTCGCGAAGCTCGGGGCGGAAGCCCATAACGGGTGGGAGGACAGGAGAGAAATGAAGTAAATCATGTAACTCGGTAGGGTGGGTCTAGTATTGGAAGCTGAGATTACTTTATCTCCTGTGGATTAAATTTGAACCCAGTGCTCCGGCTTTAAAAAGGATCTTCTGAGATTTAAATGGGGTTGCTGTTGTTAGCGAATGCTGCATAGGTCCCATCCCGTGTTTACCCCATATGACCCTCCTACATGTGTAATTACGGTCAAAAAGAAATGGGGGTGATAGTGGATAACTGCTGACCAATATGTAGTTGCATTTGCTTAATAAAAGCTCACCCTTAATTGTAATAATTATTTGTGAAATGTCATTATGTGTCAATAGTAGTGAGTAGATGGCAATGATAGGAGATAATGCTGCAGTTGAAGCAACAACTTAATGCTGGTAATTGGAGAAAAAAAATATTGTTAGGTGAACTACAGCTATAAAAGTGTTTGCACTTTTTTTTGGTACATAATCACACTTGACAACTATTGTTTGTAATTAACAGTAAAGTGCAAACATAATCACTGAAATAGAAAATTACAAGTAGCAATGTCATTAAGGATGCAGTTCATGAGAATTATTAAAGTTAGACTATACCCCTTACAGCTTAGGTCATGCGAGACGTTTCGAGAAAATCAGCCCATAACTGAAATATTGGAAAACCAATGAGTACGTGAGCTGAGGAGGCTGTACCCAATGCCAAAAAGATAAATGCTTTTATGCGCATTTTTAGATTCAGAGCGCCGAAACCTAAGAAACACATCAAAAATACATTGTAATGACTACATTTGCAAAAATCAACACTTACAGAATAATATTAGAGATAGGCAAGTCAGTATTCCCAGCAGTGATCGTGCTCTACCTAAATGTAAATTTAAGAATACCCTACAGAGTCGACTACTGGATATTTTGATACAGGAGTATACTTATGTTGGCGTGCGTACTTTATTTGACATATTTAGTAAATATCAAATTTTTATATTTATTTCATTCATATTTTGTTTCATTTAACTGTTTTGAAATATATGTATTTTCTGTCTTTTTAATTCAATATGTTGATGTTCGTATATCTGTTTAACTTTATTGCTATGTTTCAACCCTATTATTGTAACTTTTTTTAATTTTCCTTCCTGCCTCGATTACCTATAAGCTACTTTGCAGGCAAGGATTAATTATGGCAAGTGTGCAAAGTGATTTTAATAAATGTGAACTTGAACAAAATAATAATAATTGGAATCTCTTATAATAATAATAACAATTGGAACCTCAATTTGTGGTTGGACTGTATTTGGTTACCCTAACAGCTGAATTTCTTGTTAGATACATACAGACGGAGATACAAATCCTACACTGCCTTGTACCAAATATACGGTTTTTTTTTTAAATCCGACCGGGCCATAACGTAGTCCGCCCCATGGGAATCTAGTTCGCTTCTTCTTGGACATGGAGTACGTGAGCTGAGCAAGCTGTCCCAATGCCAAAAAGCTAAATGCTTTTATGCGCATTTTTAGATTCAGAGCGCCGAAACCTAAGAAACACATCAAAAATACTTTGCAATGACTACATTTGCAAATCAACACTTACAGAATAATATTAGAGATAGGCTAGTCAGTATTCCCGGCAGTGATCGTGCTCTACCTAAATGTAAATTTAAGAATACCCTACAGAGTCGACTACTGGATATTTTGATACAGGAGTATACTTATGTTGGCCTGCATACTTTATTTGACATATTTAGTAAATATCAAATTTTTATATTTATTTCATTCATATTTTGTTTCATTTAACTGTTTTGAAATATATGTATTTTCTGTCTTTTTAATTCAATATGTCGATGTTCGTATATCTGTTTAACTTTATTGCTATGTTTCAACCCTATTATTGTAACTTTTTTTAATTTTCCTTCCTGCCTCGATTACCTATAAGCTACTTTGCAGGCAAGGATTAATTATGGCAAGTGTGCAAAGTGATTTTAATAAATGTGAACTTGAACAAAATAATAATAATTGGAATCTCTAATAATAATAATAACAATTGGAACCTTAATTTGTGGTTGGACTGTATTTAGTTACCCTAACAGCTAAATTTCTTGTTAGATACATACAGACGGAGATACGAATCCTACACTGCCTTGTACCAAATATACGTTTTTTCGAAATCCGACCGGGCCATAACGTAATCCGCCCCACGGGAATCTAGTTCGCTTCCTCTTGGACTGGGGAGTACGTGAGCTGAGCAGGCTGTCCCAATGCCAAAAAGCTAAATGCTTTTATGCACATTTTTAGATTCAAACCAATCTTTTATTTTTTTTTATACACCACATCTGAGGAGAAAAAGTACTATGAGGCGCTGTTTTTATCATACAGACCTCGTACAAAATGCAGTATTTCACAATACTTCAAGACAAATTGCATTCATTCAATATTCAGGACCACAGAGGCACGCGTGGACTTTTAATTAGCGAAACCGTTCAAAGAATTTCCAAAATCACCTATACGGCCAGCCGGTTCTAACTTTTGACAAGCGCCAAATTTGCGAAGAAATGTTAAAAGAGTTACGCTTCAACGTGATAAAGAATTTATTGAGTCTATTTTTTATTAACGGTTTTATAACGATGTGTAATCTTAAAAAGCGTTTGATACGCTTGGCGTTTTGAGTACTCCTGCGAGCGATGTTTATGAACGCCTGAAAACAAACGGCAAAGCGATGAAAATTACACTTTTGAGACTACCAAAAATCAATAAAGAAAAATAATTCGATAGAACATTTACAGAGACAACAATTTTCATTCACGAAAACAAATGAGTATTTAAGTGTGTCTAAGAATCCTCAAGTCTTTACTAGTAAGCTTAATGTTTATGTTTTAAGCCGCCGGTTTTCCGGTGTTGGCTGTTTTCAAAGATGAACTCACGAAAAGAAAATCGTTCAAAGCTTTCTTTCTACAGCCAAAATTATAACTAAATATTCTTCGGAAAGTTTTTTCTTTCTATTTAAGGTGAATTAATATCGACTAAAGGCTTCTTAAAGTTCTGTAAGCTTAAGCCTATATCAAACCTCATACGAGGTCAGATCAGTGTCTCAGTCAAATCTTAATACAAACGTGCATAAACTAGCTTCATAAACTGCGCAGCTGGACTTCATGAAATTAGATTAAATACAATAATTACTCAGGCTTACCATATTTCGAGATGCAGCTCCTGAAAGCTATCAAATAAGGCAAGGATCGCTTGAGCCTTTATAATTCTCGTACGCATCCAGCAAGGTGAAAAACAAAAACAATGCCATCCGAAATCGGATTATCGGCTTTGACAAGCGACGCATTTTTCAACCAAAAACCCAATAAACAAACCAGCCATGAATAAGAGAACACTCTTGATAGCAGCTGTATTTCATTTTGTACATCCAGTGGAAAAAGAGAGCTAAAAACATCACAAGTTGACTCAAAACTCTGTCAGCTTCAGCTGTCAAAGTAAACAGCTTTCAAGATGCTGCATAAATTTTACGCATGAACTCACCTGTCAAATTTTAACCAATCAGAGCATAAAAATTGGACGTGGAGCGTGACCAACACGTGACCATGGTAAGAAAAGGTCTTCCCCGCCTGTATTTTAAAAAAACTGGCTGAATTTTTGCGTCTGAAGTCAGTTTGAAATCAAAATCATAATAGTGCGGGACGATACTGACATAAACACAACATATTTGATATGAATTTAAAACAAAAGTAAACGTGAGCCTGCGATCATTTGAAAACCAGTAAATTGTCAGCGGATAACTTCAAAAAAATACTCAACCTCGATGGGTCGACACCTGAGCCCGCGATTCGGTCAGGTGATAGTGGTCAGCGGATACCCTGTTTTGACAGCTGTCAATTGATGACAACATTGATGGCAATCAGCTTTCTCCTGGGCTCCCAAAGTAGCTAGAAAGTGTGAGAGTAAACATTGGTATGCCTGTGGTGCGGGCGGACGGTCGGTCGCTCGGTCGCTCGGTCACGTGATTACCAAATTTTCTGGTATGGGTAGATTTCCTTAGCTATGGGGCTTCGAATTGAGCCCGTGATCAAATAAAATATCAGCGCAAAACTTTAAACACTACGTGACCTCAATAGATAGAAAAATGAGCCCGCGATCCACTCAGGCAGGAGCCCATCAAATGGAGCCTCCATCTCTATTAATTTCTTGAGTCAACCCTTTCCCGAGTAGATTTATAAATAGAGCGGCTTGTTTCCCGCGAAAAGTGTCATATTTCCGCGAGTCTCGTATGTCACCGTGAAAAAAATGAAGTTGGATGAAGTCGAACTCAGAAGCCCGTCCTTCGACCGTTTTCCTTTTTTACTATACGTCCATTTTTACAGTTTTACAGCCGCTGGGATCTGGGATGAAATAAAAGTTAATGAATTACCCGACTGAGACTGAGAATGAAACGATGGGACAAAGGCAGCGAACTGAGGATCACGGAAAGGTTCTTTGCGAGTTTTTGTTTTTGTTTTTTTTGCCGTCAAACATGCCACATTTAAGCATGCACCTTGAAAAGAGTCAACGATTAAGCGTTCTGTGGACGATTTGAAACTTTTCGATGATCAGCGCCGAAAAAGTGTCAGGATCATTTGATTTTTGTCATCGCCGTGGAGTGGATTTCGCCAGTTAAGCACCGCTTGCAAAAGCGATGACCTAAGTAGCAACTAAGGAGGAATGCTTCAGAAAAATTGCAGTCTTCCTTTACAACTGACTTGTATCACCATGAGAGTTGCCTGATAAAACTGGCACTTGAAAAGTTGAACAGAAGACAACAGTTGCTCGACCGTGAAGCTAACTCAAAAGTAATTTGCTAACGGTGGAATTTGTGACATCGCGCTCCAGTCCAAAGACCCTCTTATCTCAAGAAAAACAAAATGGATTGTATCTGCGACAAAAGAATTATGACTGACTGACAGGACAATTCTCAGCAATTAATGTAGAAGTTTAGGCTCAATTCTTTCCTTCCAATTCGCATCTGTAGATCACTTTTTTGCGAGAAAACAATGGCTGGGCTCGTCGTTACAAAACATAGCAGGGAATAATCGCACTAACTGACAGACAAAACAACCACAGTATTTATTTAGACAAACGCATTTCGGATAAAAACTTGAAAAACTGGAAATTTGATTAATATTGAGTCATTTAGCCGAAATAAGAACCTTAACGCTCAAAAAAATTGGCTAAAGAAAACGAATCCTGTCAGAACTACAGACTGCAGGTAGTAGTTAATCATTACGCATGTAACAGACCAGCTTCATGGCCTCTTAATGTGAGACAAGCAACCAAAATTAAGATTAACATAGTCAGAGTTTAAAACTCTCCACACTATAATCTACCCGCTAGAAAGAAAAGAAAGAAAATCTCTGAGGGATGAAAACGCTAAAGTCACGTTTCACCAGCTTATGATTTTGTTTGGCCTGTCAGCACCGGATTTCCTACTGTTTCATGAAGTACAATAGCAGTGTCATTTAGTCGTTGTGATTGGCTCTTCCCACCGTCGGCGCGCGAAGGCTCCCCTGGGAACCGTTCTAATTATAAATCTACTCGGGAAAGGGTTGACTCCAAGGGCTTGTATGGGAGATGGAGGCTCCATTTGATGGGCTCCTGACTCAGGTGATGATGGTCAGCGTGTACTCTAGTTTGACAGCTGTCAATTAACCTTCATTAGAATGGCGAATATTCGAATTAACAGACTACTAGTGTGAGTAGGACATTTCCGTCCGGCATGAAGTGGAAAATGCCAGATCGTGTACCTGACCGAACCTGAGCCCTCGTTATTAGTTTTCTGATAGCGGTCTGCACATGTCCTATTTTGACAGCTGTCAATTGACCTTAATTTGGCCTGCCAATGTAACTTTAAACGACTGTCAGCCAACTGACAGCCTTGCCCGGCGTAGTTTCCTTTTTATGTTGAATTGGTAAGTGTGACATATTATATCAGCTTATATATAGGGGCAAAATGACTGGTCTTTTATCTGAGCCTGCGAGACGGTCATGTGATAATTGTCAGCGGATGTCTGATTTTGACAGCTGTCAATCTAATCGTACTCATACGGATGGCTTACATAACTAAGAGGCTAGTCAAGTTGTGCAAGATCTATTGTGACATTTGACATCGGCTTACATGAAGTGTGTGTACGGACGGGCGTACGCTACGTCATAACCAAATTTTCTGGGATGGATAGTTTACCAAATTTTCTTACCCATGGTGCTCCGCTGCGCGCGCGCTTCGCGCGCGCGGGAGCTCCGCTATTAGAGATAGGCTAGTCAGTATTCCCGGCAGTGATTGTGCTCTACCTAAATATAAATTTAAGAATACCCTACAGAGTTGGCTACTGGATATTTTGATACAGGAGGAAAGTTATGTTGGCTTCCGTACTTTATTTGACATATTAAGTAAATATCAAATTTTTATATTTATTTTATTCATATTTTATTTCATTTACCTGTTTTGAAATATATGTATTTTCTGTCTTGTTAATTTAATATGTTGATGTTCGTATATCTGTTTAAACTTTATTGCTATGTTTCAACCCTATTATTGTAACTTTTTTCAGTTTTCCTTCCTGCCTCGATTACCTATAAGCTACTTTGCAGGCAAGGATTAATTATGGCAAGTGTGCAAAGTGATTTTAATAAATGTGAACTTGACTAATAATAATAATTGGAATCTCTTATAATAATAATAACAATTGGAACCTCAATTTGTGGTTGGACTGTATTTGGTTACCCTAACAGCTGAATTTCTTGTTAGATACATACAGACGGAGATACAAATCCTACACTGCCTTGTACCAAATATACCGGTTTTTCTTAAATCCGACCGGGCCATAACGTAGTCCGCCCCACGGGAATCTACTTCGCTTCTTCTTGGACATGGAGTACGTGAGCTGAGCAAGCTGTCCCAATGCCAAAAAGCTAAATGCTTTTATGCGCATTTTTAGATTCAGAGCGCCGAAACCTAAGAAACACATCAAAAATACTTTGCAATGACTACATTTGCAAATCAACACTTACAGAATAATATTAGAGATAGGCTAGTCAGTATTCCCGACAGTGATCGTGCTCTAACTTAATATAAATTTAAGAATACCCTACAGAGTCGGCTACTGGATATTTTGATACAGGAGGATACTTATGTTAGCGTGCGTACTTTATTTGACATATTTAATAAATATTAAATTTTTATTTTAATTTTATTCATATTTTGTTTCATTTACCCGTTTTGAATATATGTTTTTTCTTCCTGTTAATTTCATATGTTGATGTTCGTGTATCTGTTTAACTTTATTGCTATGTTTCAACCCTATTATTGTAACTTTTTTCAGTTTTCCTTCCTGCCTCGATTAGCTATAAGCTACTTTGCAGGCAAGGATTAATTATATGGCATGTGTGCAAAGTGTTTTTAATAAACGTGAACTTGAACAAAATAATAATAATTGGAATATCTAATAATAATAACAACTGGAATCTCAATTTGTGGTTGGACTGTATTTGGTTACCGTAACAGCTGAATTTCTTGTTAGATACATACAGACGGAGATACGAATCATACACTGCCTTGTACCAAATATACGTTTTTTCGAAATCCGAGCGTGTTATAACCTAGTCCGCCCCACGGGAATCTAGTTCGCTTCTTCTTGGACATGGAATTTTACCCCATTTTTAACAAGATAGTAGATAATTAGCCTCAAATTTCAGCTATTTATTCAACAGGAGAGGTTTGAATTCGAGAAAAAGCTTCCTAAGGGTGAATATTGGAACACGATAAGTGCAGGAGCTGAAATTAATGGAGGTCCACTGAAAAGAGAATCATAGAATTATTCTCCCGCCAGAAACCTATTATGCGTATTTTTAGACTTGGTGCATCAAATCAAAGAAATGGTTCCCAAATGATGGTTTAATAAAAATGCAGACTTACAGAATATTGCAAGATCTTTGCGGATTTACAGGTACAAATGTCTGTTTTTGGTAATTTCATTACCATCTACATAAGATGGTGTTGCATACCAAGAAAAAGAAAAATAGATATAGCAGACTAAAATAAAATGGAATAAAAAACAACTGAGATTAACCCGCGAGCAGAGGTTTCTTTCTGGCATGGCTTTGAGCATTACGAAGTCATTTGCATGACTTGTCAGTTACATAGTTGTAATCAAACCAGCTAAGCGACTAACAACCCACGAGCGACGCAAATTAATGTTACTGCGAAAGGCCATGCCACAAAGAAACTTCTGCTCGCAGGTTAGCTAAGATTATCATAAACAGTGATTTACGGAGTCTTGAGGTTTCTTCTTTAAAATGCGACAAAGATAAATAACCTAAAATAACTCAGTTTTCCTGTGAGTGATGGAGATAGACTTGCAATCCTTTCTGCAGGTGGTCACAGGAAACCGTCAATATAAGACTCAACAATCATTTGCGGGGTTGCACTTATGAGCCATGGCCTAATGCTCATCGTTTTAAGGAAAAAATAGAGTGTTAAAATTCAACTTGTCCAGCCTTCTTATGTTGCAAACTTGATACTAAATACAATGCAGGAAATTCATGTGTTTTGTTTCTTTAATAAGGTTTAGCATTAAATAGCATGTATGTTATAATTCTTTGTAAATTCTATGAATATCTACTGGTTTTAATTTCTAGCCCCATAGTTTGGTGGATGAAATCAGCCCCTTTCCATCCCAATATTCATGCTGACCAATAATTCTGGCTATTACCCAGTCCAGATCATTGAACAGATCGGGCTATAAACTAGATTGCAACAGCACAGCCTCTTTGCTCTTCCCCCATGAACAGAGAAACGGCCAAACTACTCCTTTTCTTGGGAGGAAAAATTTGCTTCAGGTTTTTTTAAGGAGATCTTTCAAGCCATAGATCCTTTTCCTCATGATCAATGGCTTATTCGGTGTATAATTTACCACCATCAGACGTTTCTCTCGATCAATAATAGCAATGATACTCTAGAAAAAAAAAACAGAGCAACGTTAATAATATCTAAACAAACAGTTATTACGAACTCATCGAAAACGAACGCGTGAAAGATGTATTTTCCGGCAAATGAAACAGAACACCTCGCTAGTACATGTTTACAAATTAATGGTGCGAACAGCGAAAATTACCAAACTTTGCGGTGATGGAAAACATTAAAATTGCGAGGTACTTCGAGGTTCTAAAATCGAAATACCTCCATTGTTATCTCATTTTCCTATTTTCATTATCTATTTGTCAAAAGGTTACCAGAACAATGCTCACTTACCACGATTCTTCGGGCTCATTCAGCCATCGCAACATTTGCAGTTGAAATGAGGTCCGAAATATTGATCAAAAAAAAAACACAAAAGGACATTATCAGAGCCAGGGACAAAATTTGTCAGCGCAAATACAACCTAAACTAGAAGTTCTCATTGAGAAGAAAAGTGCAGCCGTCAGTTGCGATGCGAATAGGACAAAGACAGTTTGTAGAACAGTTGAACATATGAATTATTTTTTATTAAAGTCAATAACTTAGACTTGCTGGCATTATGAAACACTCAGGGCGTAATATAAAAAATGAACCGATCACTATGACAAATATGCTTACATTCATATAACTCGCTAAGGTTTCAATACCATTTTGTAATTCATTTTAATAATTCACGAAATTCTAAAACAACAGCAGTGCTGATAGGCTGTTTCTTCATCGAACAATAATCGTACACAGGATGAGATGAGTTGCGAACAAATAACGTAAAGGCCAAAACTTGTTTATTCACAGGTCAGGCAGATGTACAACACATGCCGTTCACTTATGTAACTTACAATCCTGATTCCCGAGATAACAATCTGTGTGACAAAAGAATACGCGCTATAACTAATCTTGAAAACTAGAATTAAAAAAATAAACCGAAAAAATGTTCCGTACAATGCTTCTTGAACTGTTCTTACCGTTTAGACCGTTTAAAAAGACAGCAAACATCCGATTAACTACGATTTCTGCACAAATCTTACATGAGAGCAAAACAAAATGGCACGTTGCTTCCAAGAAAAAACAGGCGCGGCAGCTAAACACTTGCCTAAGCAAACCGCTGACTACACAACGCTGCAGTCACAGATTGATTGAACCATCGAACCATGGAACCATTGAACGAAAAATTTCAAATCGCTCAAGAATATGGTCTGCTGCCGGCTGATGCCCGGCAGCAATCAACAGAAAGTTACATAACTAACCTTGAAGTACTTTGAACTGTGTGAATTTTCCGTTTGAAAATCCCCTTGTGACCACTTCTTGCAACTACTGAATCAATGAGACTTGTTAGCCTTTAGTCGCAGAGCATCATGGAATACTTGATCTATCCTCCTTTAGAGATACCAAACACTGCCTTGTACCAAATATACGTTTTTTCGAGATCCGACCGGGCTATAACCTAGTCCGCCCCACGAGAATCTAGTTGGCTTCTTCTTCGACATGGAATTTTACCTCCACTTTTTAATAAGATGGTAAATCAGTAATTAGCCGCAAGATTCGGCTATTTGTTCAGCAGGAGAGGTTGAATTCGAGAAAAAACTTCCTAAGGGTGAATATTGGAACATCATAAGTGCAGGAGCTGAAATTAAAGGAGGTCCACTGAAATGATAATCATAGAATTATTCTCCCGCCGGAAACCTGTTATGCGTATTTTTAGACTTGGTGTATCAAATCAAAGAAATGGTTCCCAAATGATGGTTGAATAAAAATGCAGACTTACAGAATATTGCAAGATATTTGCGGATAGGTACAAATGTCTGTTTTCGGTACCTTCCATGTTTTAATTTTAATCAGTTTTCTTAAGACAAATAATTTGACTACTCTGAAATAAATCAAGACGAAGGCGTTGTCTTGCCTCATTTTGCACAATGACTTTCCCCAGAGCTAAGGTAATGCCAGATTTTTCGATATTAAAACACCAATGAGTACCTGAATCTAGCAAGAGGTCCCAATGATAACTATAGCATTATGCTCTCGCAAAAAGCTTTTTGGCAAATATTTAGTCTTAATTCGTCGAAATCAAAGAAACGCTTCATATGATGATTAATCGGTGAAAATGCTAACGTACAGAAAAATGTTTGAGATTCGCTGACGCACAGGTATAATTGTTTGGCATCAGTACCCTCTATGTTTTGAAATCAACGTTCTTCAAGCTAAAGGCGTTGTCTTGCCTCATTTTGGACGATGACTTTGGTAGGAAAGGTCATGTGCGAAGTTTCGAGAAGTAGCCCATGACTGAAATATTGGAACACCAATAAGTAGGAGGTCCCAATGTTAATTAGGATTATGCCTTCGTATGACTTGTCAGTTACATAGTTGTAAACAAGCCAATTAAGCGACTAACAACCCACTAGCGACGCGAATGTCTGTTAATGCGAAAGGCCATGCCAGAAAGAAACTTCTGCTCACAGTTTATGGAAAGGTATATATTGTATCCCTCGTTATCCAAAGCGTAAAACTGGACTATCACTTTGTTCAAGGACTATCACCGTTCAAGGAAGAAGGAGAAAGGTAATTCCCCGATTTATTATCCTAAATCAGCTAAATTCCTTTAACCCTTGTGGTTAACAAATGCCTTTTTAACAAAATTTATAAATGCATTTATTTGGTTAGGCTAAGGCTGTAGCAATTCAGGAACCACTCATTGGGACGATAAAGTTTTAACTGAATTTTCTTGTTACATTCACTTGGTACATGAGTCCTTTGAATCGATCGACTGTTGTGAAGTACATAGATAGATCATGTCGCATCGATCATTTACCTTAAAGTTCAGTTATCATAGGTGTGTCGACTAATTTCTCTCGTATTTTTATCCTTGAACCGCCTGTAACTTCTTATGGGGCAAACGCACCCTGTACCGTTTGTGATGTTCTCATTTAGACAACTAGACAACAGACAACTCTGTGCAGGAAAAAGATCTTTTAAACAATTCAAACTACGCCCAAATGAGCCGCCACATTTAGTCAAACAGCTGGAGAACTAAGTGCGGCAAAGTAAAGTTGACCCGAAAATACCAAATGAAAATGTTGCTCGACTACCCACCTGTACCAGTCTCCCTCCATCTAATCCCACGATCCTAAAAGCTCTTCCAAAATCTTTTCTCGTCAAAATGAAACCTATCAAATGAAAATGTAGAGCTAAGAAATGGAAAAGAAAAGAAAGAGAAAGAAACGGAAGAATGAAAAAGTGAAGAAGAACATTTTGGCAAAAATTCCTTTCTGCTAATGCCCGAACTTTGGAAGCATCAGGAACAGAAGGCCCTGAAGCGATCTACTCAGACGGTTTAATTTCTTTTAAGCCAGATAATGATCAGAAACCGGTTCGTAAAGAAATGAAAAAGTGGTAAGAGCATTAACATTTCTCTGGTTTTGAATTGTAAGTTAAATTACGACAAAAAGCTTATTTACTTTGATAGTCTGCTGAGAAGGAAGTCCTAACACATGCATTGCTTTATTTAGGGTAAGAAAAGTTTGCTCCTCGCGAAGTGAGTTTATAATCTCTCCCCCCGCCCTCTGATTAGGAACGTGCAAGTAGAGACAGTAAGCAGTGATGCTTAGTAAACAGCTAAAACATAGAAAAAAACAAGAATAAGAGTTGTTAGAATGAATTTATTATTATATGAATTTTGTAAATTTATTTGAACATGCGGGATGAAGAAATAAACGCAAAGATTATAATAGCAGTTAAAAAGGAAACTTCTGCAGTTGCGAAGGTCCATGTACACAATTACGTCTGTACTATATACAAATCTGTTTTTGTTGTAGGAGTTACGGTAATACTATTATTGGTGCAAAATTTTCTCTTAACACTTAAAATTGCAATCTTACAGTCAGACTCCTTGGTTATGTTAATCATAATTTAACTTTATAACATAACAAAAGCAAAGCGCGCGCTCAGAGTTAGCCATCTAGCTACCCTTTGCCCGTGGGTGCACGCCAAAAAACTGAGTAAGCGCGGTAAAATTGAGGCAAATTCAGCAAATCTCCTCTACTGTCAGTTAAATGCACCGATGAAATGTTCACATGAAAAGTGGAAGTTGGAGAAAATACTCAGTTGTCGTTTTGAAGAAAAAAGACAAAAGATCAAGCGACAAATTTGCCCTGGATGAATTTATCACTGTTTTCTTCTCGGCTAGGATCGGCAGAAGAAAAACCGAGTGAGTGAAGATTTAAGGTACATTTTGTATGTTTTTAAAGAAGAGAAAGTCTTTTGAAATGAAAATTTATCAATTAGCATTGTGTTAGTGACTTTTTAGTCGAGATGATGTTAAATTCAAACAAATTGTTTAGAAAACACGCCCAGACTTGAGACGCTCAGACAGCTTTATTGTGTAGTTTTCATCGCATCTTTAAAAATTTTAGTTGAGTTACGGACATATTACGCTGGAATTGTGAAGCCAATTTCATCTGAGTACAGAAAAATTTGGGTTTTCAAATAAATATTTCAAAAAATAACTTCTCTGTTTATTATTACAGCATAACATAAGTAAAGCGCGCGCTCTGATTGGTCAGTTTAGACATCTACCATTTGCCCGTGGATACAAGCCAAGAAACTGAGCTAGTGCGGTAAAATTGAGGCAAATTCAGCAAATCTCCTCTCCTGCCGGTAAAAGGCACCGATGAAACGTGCAAATGAAAAATGGAAGAGGAGGAAAATACTCAGTTGTCGTTTCGAAGTCGTTATATTTCCCTTGCATTTTTTTTTCTTGAAAATGTCCGGTAAGTCCCCGTTACAGGTCCTGTATAACTGGTGTAATAATAATTGATTTTCGACCCTTCCCGCCATAGAGCCTCCAGTAGATCAGTGGTTAGAGCATCCGTACTAGAACTCGGACGGTGGTCAGTTCGATTCTCACCCAGCCGATTGAAATTTTTCCGAGTTTACAGGTGTTAGATTTCTCCTTCTTCAAAACAGATTTTTTCCTTGATGTTGATAATAGGAGGTCAGTACAGTAATTTTCCTCATGCTACTCGGCATGCTCACTTTTCTATGAATGGTCTTGCCCTTTTTAACTTGATACTTTGGATGTCCACCCACTATTAGCTAATAGCTATCCTATTCCATCTCCTGCCCAGAAACTACCCTGAGGGACTTGCTCAAGATCGCTTATATCCGTCGCGTTTTTGTGGGTCTACCAGCTATCCACGACCTGGGCCCGCGACCAACGACTATGTTACTCCCATTTCTAGATCGTTTTCCACGTTTCGCTGATTATAAATTTAGGGTTTTCCTCTTAGTTCTAGTTCAGTTCTAGTGTAGACTTCATATTATTAACTTCTGTCAGAGATAACATTGGTGCGTGTGTAAACCAAAGATACAGTCAACTCCCGATAACTCGAACCTTCAAGGGAAATCGAAAAAAGTTCGAGTTACCGGGAGCTCGAAGAAGAAGAAAATAGCCGGGAGTAAGGGAAAAAAGCAGTTTTTAATACACAGTGAACATTTTAATCACAGTTAATTATAGAAATGTTAAGTGAAAATTGAAAGATACTCGTAGATTATAAATTAGAACGTAACGTAACAAAATGTTGCCTAAATAGAGAATGCGTTTTACTGTTTTGAGAAGTAAAGCTCTGAAAGCTTTTTCACTTTTGATTTGTAACAAACAACATCAGCCTTCACTAGTAAACTATATGCCTACAACACGTCAATGGGAAATTCAATGTTTCGGACGCCATGTAGTAGACTGATTTTTCCCGACTTTTTTGAGGGCTCAAAATATGGTTCGAGTTATCGAGGGAAAAATTATATAGAAATGATCTGAGGGAAACAAAAACTACTTCGAGGTAGCGGGAGGTTCGAGTTATCGAGGGTTCGAGTTACTGAGGGTAAAATTACAGTAAATGTATGACGGAAATCCAGGGGAAATCGATTTTGGTTCGAGTGAGCGCGAGGTTCCAGTTAGCGAGGGTTCGAGTTATAGGGAGTCAACTGTAGTTCTTATGCAAAACAAAGCAATTTACTTCATTAAAATAGTTAAATTAATTAGTAGTAAAGCTTTCGTACAAATACCATTATTGTCTTCATATAATTCACAAGAAGATCATGAAATTACAGAAATGTATATGCAGTACTACAATGGGCAGAAATGACGTAGTATGGTTTTTTTACTTAAAAAAATGTATAAGATATATTATATATGTTTTATAAAATAACTAAGATAGTACGCGCGCTCTAATTGGCTGAGAGGAGTGTTTGCATGAGAGTATGTGACCATGGTTGTGGCGCCAAGATGTTTTGCTTTTCGGGCGCTAATCACGCAAGCACGAATTTGAAAAAGTTTTCAAGTTCACAACTCGACAAGTTTACTTTATTTACCCATTCCTTCGTCGGCTGAAACTTGAAAAATCGTTACAAAGAAAGTGTGTCAATTTTTTTTTGCTTAAGCTGACATTTTAAGCCAGAAAAGTCCGTATTTTGGAAAGCATCTTTTTGCAAAACAAGACGCTACGGAGCGTACACTTCAGCGTCGTGGTTGTGGAACTGTAAACTGTAAATGCGGAGGAATAGTAAGAAATGAAATATGGTAAGAGTAAGGTGTTAATTTGTGAAATTATGGGATTTTTCAGGATATTCTGAAAAGAGCAACATTCAAGAGTCCTACTTGCTAAAAACTAGCATTTCGGGACAAATTGTCTCTGAGATATTAGCCCAGTTATGCTCTGATGACTCCATACAAATCCTTCTAAATTTGACTTGGGTCTAAACGTTTAGACCTAAGTCAAATATGTGGTTACTGGCGGTGAATAACAAGTCTAACAAAACAAACAGTCAAAAAAGACTTCTCTATTTTTCTTAGTCACATCAGGCTTCAAAAACAGCATAGCAGTCTCATGTACTGATTAAAGATATGTAAGGCATGGGTAAGGAGTCAACTACGTTGAGCATGGAATTGGCTAAAACTCAATGTTACGAGTTCGAATGTTTTGAGGATAATTATTCACTGACTATCAGCACCCAGGGATGTCGGATTAACATAAGGAAGGTTAATACCAGAGGAACATAGCCTTTACAGAGCTTTCAAACACAGCATCCGCCAACACAAACTTGACTTGAACTTTACTAAAACTAAACAGCCTCTGCCAATAACAACAAACTCTCACTTGAACTTCAGATATCTTACGGCTTCCGACAACTTGTAGACACAGAACCTGAAAATCCACCTTCGTCAAACTTGACTAAACACAGCAGTCCAGCTCGTGGGAAAAAGCTTAGTTCGTCAAAAGAACTCGCTTGGAACTTGTATACCGTTTGACATAAGGTTCTAGAAAATACTAAACAGGCGAATAGTAGTAGCTTTTCGACATATTTTATGATTTCAGTAACCGATGCAAATCTGCTGACTCACGCTGAAATGTAAACACACCCTAATTAATCATTCATGAATAATCCAAAAACGTAGGAAACGTTCGAGAAAGTCACGCAACGCATGAAAGCAATTTTACTACGTAACTCTCAACAAAGACAAAATGTCTTTATGCAGCATCTTGTAACTTTAAATTCATCATAAAACAGTTCGAAAGGAGGGCTCACTCGTAAATGTTTTTCAACACTCGAAGAGAAATTTCGTGTCTTTGCGCGGCAACGTAATATCCTCTATTTATTCCTCGAGTAAATTAAAGACTAAACTCGAAGTGATCTCAAGATATCACGAAGTAGTCCGGTCTCATTTTGTAAAATAGCCGAAACAAGCCGAAAAGTCACGAACTTGAACGCCCAATCTTGTCCCGAAACTTGTGCATGATTTCATAACTATTTTTCATATCCCAAACTACCTTGGGTCGCAGTAGCGCAATCGGCTAATCCCTCAACTTAGAGTCTCCTCTGACCTGACGGGTCACACAGGTGAGTCGGTTCAAACCCCGGGGAAGCCGAAATAATAATTCTTTCTTCCTCGAAAAAGTTAAAGAATAAATCAAAGACATCGAAGTGATCTCGAGATATCTCGAACTAATTCGGTCCTCACTTCGTCAAACAGCCGAATAAAACCGAAAACCTACAGACTTTGCGTGCCCAATCTTGTCAAAAAAGGCAACTTTGATACATTCCTGAGCGTCGCGAATCCTTTACTTCGCGTTCCGCCGAAGTAACGCGTGCAGGACTTCGTGGACAAGACTTTGCGATTGGTAAGAATTTATCTTTTAATCAGTGCCATACAAAGAGTTTTGCGGTTTTTCTCGGGAAATTTATTTTATAAAAGTAATGGAAAACTTTTTACCTATGTTTGCATAGCCTGATATACACACTCGAGGCTTTGGGAGAATTCTCGACAGTTATGCAAACCCTCGACTTCGTCTCGGGTTTGCATAACTGTCTCGAATTCTCCCAACCCCTCGCGTGTTTATATCAGGCTATGCAAACACGGAAAACGTTTCAAATCATCACGCTTATTAATGCCGGGTTGCAAAGATAGCTGGAAATCAGTCGTCTATAGTTTGGGTACCACCGCAGGGACGAAGCCTCGCACAAATAACAATTATTGATTAAGAAGTGATTCGGAGACGTTAATCTACAAATGGAAACTGTTTCTTTCTCCGACCTCTCACTTCTTGGCATTTTTAAGCAAGGTATCAGTAAGGTTCACTCACACAAGGCCTCTTCAGCGCAAAAAGCATGGACAAAAAAAACCCTGTGGAATAAAGCGATTTAGCATGAAGAGTCAATTATGGTAATTGGTAAATATCATTGCATTGTTTGATATTTCCGTGTCTGTCTACTGCAGCTTTGATCCGCCATGTCCATCACGTTGAAAAAGGATAAAACGTCAACAGGGTGCACGTTTACTCAGTCAGAACCGAATCTTCCCTCCGAAGACGGGGAAAAATTCAAAATAGCCAATGTTACAGCAGGAACCTGGATCTTCTTCACTGACAAAAATTACAATAAAACAAGAGAGGGCGAGACACAGAGTTACAAGAAAGTAGAAGGTGGTGAAAAACACGTAGACATAACAGACGTCAATGGCTCCATGTTCCTGGTAGACGAAGGGCTCATTTTGTTTGAACACTTTGGCTATGGTGGAGAGAGGAAGGTACTACGAATATAATTAGTGAACTTATTCAGTAATAACTGGGGAAATCTATGTTCTCTTTGTTCTGCTTTACTGTTTATACTAAAAACAACGCAAATAAATCAAAGGCCTATGAGACACCAAAGATTTTTTTTGACTTGCGGATTCACTGCTTTTCTCGTAAAAAATTATGTTGCAATTCAATAATCTGTTCAGAGAGGTACAATTATGAGATAACTTAATTTTAAAGTGCTTATTTTAGTTCAGTCAATTTTTAATATCAATATATGTTTGCAAACAAAAGCCGAACAGCGGCTGGTAATCTAGCCTCCCACGCAGTCGTTTTTAGGGAAGCTCGTCTTTACACTGTAATTTTTGTGGGGAAGGATGAAAGACGAGCTCCCCTAAAAACGCCTGAGTGGGAGGCTACTGGTAATCGAGCCTAATCGTTGACCGGTCAGCATTAGATTCCATCCTACAGAACCTCCCCTCTTAACTAGACTTACGTGAATTTCCTACGTCTCTACTCTTTCTTCTCTTCTAGACTTTCTCTGAGGGTTGATTTCCACTGTCGCATAATTTTTACGTGCGCAAATAAGATAAAGGCAACGCATGAACGGTCGCTCGTTAGCGTAACAGTTAAACCTTGCTCAACTTTACGTTTAATCTCAACACTTTGGGTCGGATATTTAAACGAAGTCTAACTTAGACCTTTTTTTTAGGAAATCTTTGGACTTTTAAATCTCGTCCATAGTGGGTTATTTTAAGAAGACAAATGCTTTTCTAATCTACGCCAAAGTGCTTTCATGAAACTGTTCACGATAAATCGTGTTTATATAAAAGCGTTCGGCAAACTGAAAATGCTTTAGAACGGCGGTTTTGTTAAACAGTGGCTAAACTCCGTTTAAATAACTGGCCCTTTATATCCCGCTTTATATCTTGTCTTATTTTTTGTTTACGTGATTAAAATCTACGTGCGTTCCCCTGGTTAACGCGTGCGTAGCCAAAAACGCGTCCGTGGAAATCAACCTAAGTCTAAGTCCCCTCAATTATTTTTTGACTGTGGTATTAGCGGGATCCGAACCCGCGGTCTTAGAAACCGAACTCTATCGCCTATACCACTACACCACACAGTGGATTCATCAGAAAATGATGCGTTCGTTTTACATTATTTATAGTGACAAACCTATAAGTAAATTAAAGTTAACCACTTAGAGTCAGTGCTTAACCCTAATCACTATAACGTTTTTCGCGAAGTTTTCAGAAAATGTCATAACCATAGAAATAGAGTTCTAAAGTGATGACGTCATAAAAATAAAATTTGGAATTTATAGGACTTGTCAAGATATTCAGAAAGAACAATGTCCAAAACGCCTACTCGCCAAAAATTAGCATTTCGGGGTAAATTGTCTCTTAGATATTGGCCCAGTTACGCTCTGATGACTCCATACAAATCCTTCTAAATATGACTTGGGTCTAAACGTTTAGACCCCTTGAGGCGGCACAACATCATCATCATCATCTTTTTTTTCTTAAACAACTTGGGTTTTAAAGCTAATATAGCTTATGGGGTACATACCTATAAACTGCAGCTATAAAGTAAATATAAGGGAGCACCCCACCCCAGGTAAAATCTTTACCCTTTCAAATACCTAAAGCCTAAAAAAGGTGCATCATTCGGGCGGAGCGTCCTCCACATAGGTCATTATAGGGAGTACCCCCTGGGGGGTGAATTACAGCTTGGTTAGTTAGTTTTTTTTCCTTTTTTTTCAGTTTCTACCCGCGTGGCATTTAAGAGTAGTCTAATGCTGATCCAAACCTCACGATCATCTTTACTGTGATAATCTGAGTGTTATCTTATTATTATTATTATTTTCTTATAGTGGTTTCAAGACAATCAGACAGATCTGACCGGATTATTCCCAAATGGACCTCCTTCAGGCGTCTCCTCTGCTATCTTGTTGTCTAAGAACCGGTCCGTGGATTTCTTCACCGCAACCAATTTTGAAGGCAAGAAATTTACTATGCAACCAGGAGAGTGGTGTGAAAAGTTAAACCTCGCGAACAGGGTCGTTTTGGGACCGAACGACAATTGGCTGAGCTTAAAATTTATCTAAGAGCGTAAGAGTTGAAAAACCCAACCTGCCCGGCCAGCCACACTCCATTTTGCTCGAGTTTTCTTTCAGTCTCGAAGTTACGTAGTTTTTGACTGAGAAGCCGATTGTAATTAGTACGCTTTAGGGTTTTAAGAGTTCTAAAATGTTGTCAAAACCAGAGGGAAGAATTGAATAAATGAAGATTTTTTCCATTATCCAGCATTTTGTCTTTGTAAACTTTAACTTAATCGTACGGGAAACTGGCTGTGACATTCAAATGGGAGATAAAACTATTTGCCTCGTCCTCAGACGTCCCTCTCGATGAAAATATCTGCGCAGAGAAAGGCGGGAAGGAGAAAAAGGCCGAGCACCTCTCTTGTTTCTCATTCCCATGGTCCATTGCGATTCGTCACCAGTCACTGGCGTTTCCCGTTCGCCTCTATGTGAAATAAATACGAAGCACCTGAGAAGGACGAAGATCTCTGCCCATCATTTAGTACTAGTACCAGACCGGAGGGATAAGAATCAATATGTTGTGGCTGAATTTTATCCTTGGTTTAAATTTTATTTCCTTTTGTTACAAAATCATACAATACCCCTCCTCCCCCTCTCCCCCAACCACCACCCAAAAAAAAGAGAGAGAAGAAAATTTCAACCAAAGATAAAATTGAACCACAAAAAATACATTTGTCAACTTCCATTCTCTAGGTCATATATGAGCTTTCTGGAATATTATGTCGAGAAAAAAGGAGAGTCCGACTGGTGTCACGAGCTATTTCATAAAAGCGCTTCAGGAAAAGCTTCACAAGTCTGACAAGAGAGCGGGAGAAATTTTCTTCAATCACTTCGTGGTGCATGCTGTTTTTCTAAAAAGAGGGAGGGCTGGAGGGGAGAAGATGCCACACCTGGCCACACGAGGAGGTGTGTTACCATTTTTCCTGGTACATTTTGCCAATATCTTAATTTTCAAATAATGAAGAAAAATGATAAGAAGCGAGAAGCTACATCTATTTTTTACCAATAACATGAAACTGACATTTCTTGGGTGTTTTAAATAAAAAATTGAAAGCAACAATCAATCAATCAACTTCGAGAGGCCAGTAGGTTAAATAGTGCTGCGCACAGATGACGTCACAAAAAACGTGACCCTGTACTGTCGCAATTTGTAATAATCATCGCACTTTGTAATACCTGTCGCAATTTGTAATAAACCGTGTCACACTATGTGATAAAAAAGCTGTCGCAATTTGTAATACTGTGCATCGCACTTTGTAATAAACTTATATAAGCTGTCGCAATTTGTAATAATTCCATCGCACTCTGTTATAAACTTAAATTATGTTCTTTGGTCAAACATGTAATACCTGCATGAAACATGTAACATCAAACATGCATGTCTTCCGTTATAAATTTTTCTGCCTTGATTAATCACGTGACCGACGAGAATCGCTTTTTTATGAAAGACACGAAACTTCCTGTGACATGTCACCAAAAAAAGGATATGAATCATTTCGTATATTTGAATTCAAAATACCCTG
This sequence comes from Porites rus, assembly GCA_964035705.1. Classification (NCBI taxonomy): domain Eukaryota; kingdom Metazoa; phylum Cnidaria; class Anthozoa; order Scleractinia; family Poritidae; genus Porites; species Porites rus. The sequence continues at coordinate 15,545,787 of OZ037993.1, forward strand.
GCATTCGTCGTCCAAATCCATGTTCAGTTTACTTGCCACGTGAGACGTGAAGTCTTGCGGGGGGGGGGGGATAATCCCATATATGGGCTAGGTAGGTAAGTACCGCCTAGGTAGGTAAGTACCGCTGAGGTTCGCGAACAAATAGGGTATCATTTTTTACCTTGTTGGCTTTGTCTTTGTTCTTAGATAGGGTAATTCAAGAAGTAATGGATGATTTGGTTTATTATCCTTTCCATTTTGTGGAAAAAAGTAATCCTGAGCACTCTCGGAAGAATTGCAAGGTCTCACGTGTAGTACGCGGGGAAGGAGAATTTTTTACTATCCCCACGGTATTGCCTCAGAGGGCTTCATAGAAAAAAGTTGTTTTAAGATGGAATGATACTCCTTTTGTTCCTATATGGGACCAAATCAAGAGAGAATAATGGACCAAATGGTCAGCCGGCTCAGTGTATGACCCCACGTGAGTTTTATAAAAACAGGTACATACAAAGGTATTGGCCAGCGACTGATCGGATTTCGTGTTTATGTTTCTGTTGTGGTTCGACAGTGTTACAGGCCTGGCCTGATTATGGAAGCCACTATAACTTCTTTTAAGGTTGCGCGTTAGACAAGGACGGTGTTGTGTCGACCTGTTATAAGCTCCAAAAAGGAAAGCGTCAACTTTCCTGGTGTCCTTACTTGAATGATGTAAGGATGGATGTTTCGATTTGTGGAAATTAAATGCCTTTTAATAATAGCTCGTTTGTGTCTAGTGTGCCTAGATTTTGTACTCGGACAATGCTTTGTCCAGAGGCACATCCCCGTATTGGCCATATAAGGGAGTACGCCCCCGCCTCTCCCGGGTACTATCTAGTACAATAGCAAGGTTTAAGAATACAGAATTTCGTAAGTCAGATAACTAATCAACATTGATGAAAAAAAAAATGTTTACCCCCCCCCCCCCCCTTCCCTCAGGACCCCCAGGACCTTGAATAAAGTTAAATGGTTTGAATAAGCGGAGATATAAATTATATATAACAATTATTCACCGAAGTGGAGGTGGCTAGTCTTGGATATTTACCGAACTGCGAAGCAGTGAGGTAAATATCCACGACTAGCCACCGACACTGAAGTGAATAATTGTTTTAGTATATACTAAAGCAGTGAGATAATTGAGCACAAAAACGACGATTTTTAACTCAAATACTGTTGCCAACGATTACACTTTTGGCGCGTAATGAACGGGCGGCCGCGGCCGTCGCTTTTTCCTGCCGGCAACTAAAACTTTTGAAGGCATTTGTTTAGCTCTTGCGGGGAAATTTTCTCTAAAAGGAGTTGTGAATTCTTTTTGTATTTAAAATCATTCTATAAAAAAAGATTATTAAATTTAGTTTTAAGCTTATTTATGAACAACTCAACTAAATAAAGTAAGCAAGACTTAAGCTTCATTTGCATTTGTAAACAAAAAACTTTTTCACCGGTTTTATCGATAAATTCGTGTCAAAAAGACAAAGCTTTACCTGTTAAAACTTCCAATCCAAACTTCGTCACCTTCTTCGTGTATTTCGGAAACAGCTTGCTTGATTAGTTGTGAAATTTCTTTGTTTGTTTACGGCAGCAACCAAGAAGGCATTTTGCTTGCAACTTACACGAGTTTGGCGTCACTCGCTCCGAGGAACTGGAGGTGAATCAGTGAATAGTGCAGGATATTCACTGATTGAGTAGCCAATCAGAGCGCGCGAAAAACACTATCCACTGTTTTAGTATATACTAAAAGTTATTATACATTGTAGTCACCATCTGTCTTCTCATTGGCTAAAAGCCTACAGTAAATTCTGGGAAACAGCGCAACCTACAGATTATTCACTAATCTGTACCTACCGATTAGTGAATCAAAGAAAGCCTATCGTCAACTCGTGGGAACATTGTTTAGAAAATGATCAAATGGTTATTAACTCTGGTTTTCCCACAGTAAATTGTAGGAAATGATAGAAATTCAGATTGTTTATCCATGTACAATATATTTAATACTATCTTTGCTCTGCAAACACAATACTTTTCTTTTTGTTTATTGCATTTTATTAAATAACGGTTATTTAGGTACATATTTATAGAAAAACAACAAAACAAATAAGCAAACAAAACAAACCAAAAACGGGAAAAAAAAGAAAGAAAGAAGATAAAAAAAAGAACGTTACAAAGCAGGACTTGAACCCGGGAACCTTCGGCAGTATGCGACTTTATTATACCACTACACCACGAAGGCTGATTACATCACTCTGCGAAAACTCTTTAAGTTAGTGCGTTATTCATGGCACTTCCGCCAGCAAATTCGTTCAGTATGACCGAGCTGCATTAACCGAGCTATTGACAGTGAAAAAACAATGTGATCGCATTTCATGGCATTGAATGAACAAAATAACATGTGCTTTACAAAGCCGATACAAATCGTCAGCGAGGTAGGAGGCAAAACATATGTTTTCTTATCTCGATTTCTGCTGTTAATTTGAAGCTAATGGTCAAAATCACATCTATTTTCGGCCCATACAGGTTCTTAAGAATAGCATGGCATGACATTTTCTTACTTTCAGATCACTTTGCAGCAAGCTGGAATTTGTATATCCCCTGTGATCTTTCGGAGTCAGAAGAGTAATTGCTCATTTACTCTTCAAGTTTAACGCCTGGACGAGTCAAAGGCTCTTGAAATCCAATCCCCAAGTTAACCATCGTACTCATTTAAAAGACTCCTACGTGTCTTAAATTTGGTAAGACCTCTAACCGTGCTGTAGAAAATTTGCCATAAAGAAAACTCTGAGTCTGAGCAGCGAACGCCGAACGATGCACGCTCTCAGCGAAGAATTTGATCCCACCGAACTAAGAGCGCGTGCTTCTTCGGAAGCGATAGATCTTCGCACTCTCGAGTTCGGACCCGATTAATTACGAAGTCCGTCTACTACGAGTGAGCGAGTGACTAATTGGCATATCTCTGTCCCTGCAATAACTCGTGGTACGCTCGCGCGTCCCCACGAGTTAATAATCTGTAGGTTGCGCGCGCAATGCATGATTTCCAAGAGCTATGTCAAGTGCACGGACAGCAATGTCAAGTTCGCGGACAGCGAAGTAAGAATGGCTTCTCGATTCGCTTCATCGACCCAGCAAGAAATTGAGAAATTACTTGAAGATAAAGTATAATAAAACAATTATTAGATTCGGTTTTTGTGATATCCGGAATAATCAAGGTCTCGGTTAGTGTTATCAGCCTCAGCCTTCGGCTTCGGCTGATAACACTTACCTCGACCTTGATTATTCCGGATATCACAAAAACCTCATCCAATAATTGTTTATAATATCATAGGTGACGAATTACTGTTTAATTTTGGCACGAAATTTCAGCGTTAATTTGTAATTTCACATGTGAAATTACAAAATTGCCATGGCAACCTTCCGTACGTCTCAGTGTCAAGATGGCGACGAAGTTTTAAAATGCCGTAAATGAAGATGTCAGGGCACAAAAAGACGCTTTAGAAACCCCAACACACAAGAGAACATCAAGAAGGATTCTAACAGGTATTTTGCCGAAACAGTCTGAAAAATTCTGAACTTTATAAGCCAAATTTAAGGTCTAAACATTTGTGAGAGTGGAGTTCTCGATCGATACGATCCAGGATAAACATGTCAAAAATCCAAGATTGCTAACGTAATTCGTCACCCATGATATTAATAGGTAATCAAATGGTATATTCGTGAAATTAGGGAATAATTTCACTTGCGTTTTGTCCAAATCCTAATAATTTCCCACACCTAAAGGCTCGGGAAATTATTAGGATTTGGACAAGGCGTGCGTGAAATTATTCCCTAATTTCACTCGTCACCATTTGATTACACATACTAATTTTGTAAGTTACGTGCTTGCAGACGTCATCATCTTTGTTTATGAAATACCATTCATGTTATTTTAATGTTGACGAAGTTTGAATCACTCTCAAAAAATTATTACAAAGTGCGATGGAATTATTACACATTGCGACAGCTTAGTTTATTACAAAGTGCGATGGATAGTTATTACAAATTGCGACAAGCTTTTTTATTACAAATTGCGACAGGTATTACAAAGTTGTGTGTCTTGGATTGCTTCAGTGTCTTGGCCTAATTCAGTTACTTGGCGTGCTTGAGTTACTTGGCTCACATTTGTGTCTTGGGTTGTTTTAGTGTCTTGGCTTACTTTTGTGTCTTGGGTTTCTTGAGTGTCTTGCCTTACTTTTGTGTCCTGGCCTACTTCAGTTACTTGGCGTACCTGAGGTACTTGGCTTACTTTTGTGTCTTGGGTTGCGTGAGTGTCTTGGCTTACTTTTGTGTCTTGGGTTCCTAGCAAATCATTGAATTTAGACACCACACGACATGCTCATCCACAAAATTGGTCGTGCAGCGAGTCAGTGGCACAGGACTTCTTGGACAAAAGAACTGGATTTCGAGTGTTCATCCGACCTCCAGGAGTTCAGCCTATGAACGTCCGATTAGTGAAACGAATATTCCACCACAGAAACGTTTTCAGGGAATGTCTTGCAACGTTATGTCTACTCACCAGCGTTCGCATAACACATTCGTTTTCACCTAATTACATGTATAGTGTTTAGTTACAAGTCCCAAAGAGGCATCATACTTTCTATTTGTGTTACATCGGACAAGGCATACATGTGCATGCTTTTCCTATTAATTAACCAGTGAAAAGACCATAAAAAAGAATTTACACTGTGTGTTGTGTTCCAGACGACGAAATTCCCAGAACAGCACAAGGGAATCATAATTATTTTTACTTCCACTTCACTGCCAGTTGTTACGCGTTTTTGAAAAAACATTACTGTATTTAAGATGTTAAGGGAGAAAGGTAAATTCTCAAATTGCAATGAAGGCAATGAAGGAAGCAAACTCAAGAAATCACAAACAATAAAGAGCAAATCAAAGAAGGGTCTAGAAGGCTGCTTAAATACCTCCGCCTACTGGTTGTATTGCATTTATAACCTTCCAAAATCTCCTTAAGCGGTAAAACGCTGTTTTTTGATCTAAGTAGAAGAGTTACAAGTCAGTTCAAGACAAAATCGATCATAAGCGTATGACGTCGCCTTGCCCTAAATTATAAAAAAGAAAAAAAAAATTGCGTAAATTATACTTCAAAGAGAAAGAATTTGATCTCAAAAACGCTCACTTACTAGTTCGCTTGTTTTGGTTTAAATTTAATAAAATCATTGTTATAAAAAATTAAAACAATGAGGCAGCACGAAAATTATTTTATTTTAATTTTTTTTTATTCTCACGGCTTGTTTATTAACCTATACTGGTATTACTGCTTTTGTTTTGATTGTTATCACAACTCGTTTAATGAACGATGAAAACAGTTATGTAACGCGTGGCAGCTTCAATGTATCATTTGTACAATGTATAGTTGTCATCCAGAGTTTAGACTACGAGCAGCCTCTTTTTTTTTCCTTAGTCCGTGAGACAAGCAAACCATCATGCGCGTGCCGCTTTCACGAGCGTCTGACCCCCTCCCCCACCCCCTCCATGAATCTATAGAAAAAGAGAAAACTGCGTGCAGTCTATCCTAACCTGAGATCAGGCCCAGTTTCAGCGGTTCTCATACATTCTCCTTGCCCGCCGGAATGTTATTTTAGAAGCGAAACGAAAATAGAGCCCGATCTCAGGTTAAGTCTATCTAGAGTTTCTCACATGGGCAGCCTGTGTCAACCAAAGGAACGAGATCGCTCTTTCAGCAGACAGTCAACGCCTTGGTTGAACTATAAACTTGAGCCTTGTTAAAAGAACCCACAGCGACGTTACTACTATCTATGAAGGTAGGACATAGTGAATTATCGCTCAGTTACATCGGCGGATTCTGCAGCAGAATTTTCTTCATCACTCGGCTTCACCAAATGTTTCATGTGATTATTGTACATCCAACCGTCTCCGTGACGATGAAAGATCTAAAAAAAAAATTACAAGATATGAGCTGGTAGTGAAACTCATGTCATCATTCGAGTAACACTATCAAAAAGTCGTATTAAAATTGAGAACAGGAATAGCCTGAGAAAAAAGTCGACATTTCGCGACGTCATCAACGGTGGTTTCCGAAGTCTGAGGAACGAGCCCAGAATCTCCAAACTGATGGCGTGTCACTAGCCAGATCTGGGTAGTGCTTCTGACTAGCTGAGGCAAATTTTAACCATCTCAATTTTCAAAACTGGGGCTCATGAGTTAAGGACATGACTATTCAAGCAAGCATCACTTAAGTTTTACCAGTCACGTTGTTATCCAAGGCACTTATGTCTAGATATGGACATCACTCGGACATTAGATACAGTACTATTAACAGCTGCACGACTTGCCCTGTCGGTAGAGCGGTTGACTGCAGAGTGGAAGGTTTAAAAATTTTGTACAAAACTTGAATAAATTTATTCAGTTTCAAGAATACTGGTCACGCATGACGGAGGAAAAACTGCCCCGGTTAGATGAATTATAGGTGTATGGTATGCTTACCTCCCTTGTAAATATGTACCGTAAAATAAGAAGAAACGTCAATAGTCTTTACAGACATTGTACCGTCATTTTAGCCACTTGTCATTAGGAAATTTTTGCAAATCATTACGGCGACCATTACTGCGCCGAAGCGGCGTGGTCAATGTTTTCTTAAAGTTGAAATTTGGCGGGTTACGGAGACAAAGTCTCTCCAGGACTCCGCATCCACGACCGTCGTAGTTGAGGTCGCCGTGGCGATTTGCGTTAAGTCCTTATTGAATTCACTAATGGTCAATTTTATATGAATGAAGAACAAATAACCTTTGTTTTCCATTCTACACCAGCTTCTTTTCTCTCTCTGGCTTCTTTTCTTTGTTTTTCCTCAAGCTAGAATTGAAAATTTAGTGGGGCATCAAGCCTCTATCAGCGGAAAGCCCTAAACCAAATCACTAAAACCTTAGACGCGAACTCAATCGCAGAAGATTCTTTTGCAGAGCGAATTGATCATTATTTACTTGCATTTTATATCCACAACAATCGACCAAAAAAACGGATGTCACGTAAAGCTTAGTTTCCATATAGTCGTCCAAATGTGTTTAGGCGATTAAGAACTGATATGAAAACACTTGTCATGCAGGGGAGGATAGGGAACAGAAAGACCGGGCGAATAGGAGACGGGAGGGGTATGGGAGGCGGGAGAGAACTTGGCTAAGGGGAGGAAGTCAAGGAAAAAAGGGCGGGAGCCGGAAATGCAAGGTATGGAAGGCGAGAGTTTCGGACCCCCTTGATCCCCCTTGATCCCCCTTCCCCCACTCCCATGCGATATCGACCTGAGGGGGTTTTTGTGAGCACACGAGACTGAACAACCCCCACAAACCCTTGTTTTTACGAAAACCGCTGAACACAAACCCTCCTTTAGGTCGATGTTACTTCGTCACCACCTCTTGCGATGCTGAAAGATCCGCATGACTGCGGTGGTCTTCCGTACGAATTTATCGAAACCGCGTCTCGCTTAAAGAAACCGGTGCCAAGCATGGGAAGACGTTCAACGACTGAAAAAGAGATGGCCGTGCCTTGCAAGTGTGCAGTAGACATGGGGGGAGCTTTGGAATTTCAACAACCCATCTCATTACTAAGCTCGTCTCTTAACGCATAAATTAGCCTCCACAACTTGGAACTGCGTTTCGTATGCGCCTTTTACAGTCATACCCAGAATCCCACAAAGAGTTGAGGTGTGGAAAGAAGTACATATGTTTCTAGTCGTCTATATTTCAATATCGGATGTACGTAATTCAGTAAGTTGATTGGCCAAATATACTCGAGCCCCAAAGGACGCTGGGATACGCTAGTGAAAACTCACCTCGTGTTTTGCTGACGTTGCAGACTCGATGTCGTCATTCTTAAGTGCGTGCGTCACTTTATGCCACAAGCGTCGCGACTCGCACTCGTCTTGATTTGATTCTGGACAAACTCTCTTCCGAAAAACTGGATCTTCTCTGGTTTCAATAATTTTTGGTTCTTCCTAAAGGAGAAACAACAAATTCAGTGTTCCCCGAGCCTCTTACAAGAAAGACTTATAGGCAATTTGTGAAAGCACAAGTCACCTGTATGGTTTCAGTTTGAAAAAAGAAGCTTTTAAATAAACATGGACCTGGTGACTTGTGAAGATGATTTCTATTTTTCCATTCCACTCGCCATTAACTTTACAGATGACCCGTCCTGTTGAAGTGTTCTTTACTTCACCCGCGCGCGTGACGCGGTGAAGTTTCCCGCCATAAAACGTCTTGGTGTGAACTTGATGGAAGCGTTGTAACCTGTCGTAGCGCACGTGATGTTAACTTTACCGCCTAACTCCACCCAGGGAAAAGTTAAAATCGATCTAAAAGTTAGCACAGAAAGCAGACAAGTATGAGTAGATATAAATAAATAAATAATGTTTGGAGGTAGCGTATCCGCAAAGTGGTTCTTCGTCTAGCTGATTCCTTGTCGAATTTCTGCATGCGTAATGACTAGTAAATGTCAGTGAAATGTTTTACGAGAACTTCTCTACATTTGGTTAGATTGAAAATCTTTGAATGGATAATATTTCTTCGAAGACATTTACATAAAATTCAGGAAAACTGAGCTGGTGGAAATTTCATAACTACCTCGCATTTACGGCTCATTACGCTTGCAAGAATGCAGAGATCAATCTGAAATCTACAACTTCCAACGGGTTCAACTTTCAAATAATAAATTCATTAATGGAATCTTGAGGGGGTACGCTTTGCCTGGCTTGACTGTAAGTGCGTTTCCATGAAAATAACTAGTAGCTTAAAGATACTGTCCTACGTCATTTGTTTTTCTTTCAAGCATTAGGAAAAATGTTATGGAATACCTCCGAGCAAAAGAAGGGGCTTTAAGAACTTTAGGTGAGACCACTGTAATGGATTAATTTAACTTTACAGTACGGTTCCAGTAAAATTACAGTGCTCACTGTCATATTAAAGAAACTGATGTATTATATTATCAACCGTTGTTCCAAACTTTACCCTGACCTGTTTTAGTCTTTCCTGAAAAGAGAGCACTCAACAGTACTGTAAATCTATCAATACAGTACAATTTATGCTGCTAATGAAAACCCCAATGCATTCTAAAGCGGAAATGCCATAAGCTATAATTTATCATTAAGAATAATTCAAACTATTTTCAGCCTAAAATCGACAGGAAATTACGACTTTTCAGCCTGGGCCGGAAAAACAATATTTTTATATAAAAAAGGAGTGTTACGAGAAGAATCTCTGTTCTCGCCTATTGGCATCATAGTTAACAATGTTGGCATTAGTTTCGTCAGTGGCGGTTTACCCTGGCCTGATATTGGTGACATAATCTTCGTTGTGCTCTAACAGAGAAATAACACCTGGGCAGAAAAAGGATATAGCAGCGAATAAGATAAGAAAATAAAAAGAGGAACGGGCTATGGAGCATCAGTATCTTCAACGGGAGCCGGCAGCAAGGAACGTTGGGAGACGGTGATATTTAATCAGCAAAAACCATGCTTGTTCGCGCAAGTTAGCCTGCGTAACATCGGGGGTCACTTTAAAAAAACTTTTACAAGTGTAATTTACAAGCGCAGCCATTGCTTAAGAATCTGAAAAAAAAAGGCTACACTTGTAAATCACACTTGTTACAGTTTATTAAATTGACCCCTGGTCAAGTCAGTCGAGTACTAATAGAGTACTAAAGTGATGACGTCATAAAAATGAAATTTCTGAAATTATGGGATTTGTCAATGCCCACTCACCTCCTCATTGATTGTAGCCTACGAAGCCACTTGGAGCAACTTGTTAGATTCGTACTTTACCGACTCAGAAGCTGCAATACGTAACTACTCAGACTGTAGACCATTGTGTAAAATAGTTTTTGCAATTTTGTAGACAGGAATGTTTCCTCTTCATCATAGTGTCTGAAGTTTTTATATAATGATAAACATTCTGGTCCATTCTGTTCAAGTTTGCTGACTGAAATTATATTCGTAGATATTCGACTTCATGATCATCGTAGCGATTGTAGAATCTCTTAAATTTCAAGAATGTCAGCACGCGGAATATTGTTTTTGATTGTTTTACGGATTATAGCCTTTGAACGGTTGTAATTCGACTTCATATACATATATATTTTCGAATTGGTTTTGAGGGGGGTGTTAGTGTTCGTCAACGAAAACTAAGAGGGGTCTTTGTTTCGAAATTAAGAAAACTAAGACCCCTAAATTAAAATTAAAAACGGATTTAAATTAAAATTAAAACGGATTTCGCGTTCCTTTTGGCAACTCCAAATCCGGATTTTTGATCAGTCAGAAGATCCAGCGGTATTTCCAGTTGAACTATACCCTTAGAGTTTCCTAGTTGCTGCCATTTGCCCTGAAGCCCTTGAAAAATGTAAAAGAGAATGCGATATTGTTTAAATTATTGTTTTACAAGTTTTTGTCCACTGAAAATTTAAATTACGCAATGTCAACGGTAGTCTTTACACTAGAGCTTAAATAAGCTTAGAAATATTTCAAGACAAGTAAATTTTAATTACTTCAAGTAAAATAACGCTTCACACACAACCGATTCTTGTTTACTTCAGGTTAACTTAAGGCCATTTTCCCACGTAACATAATTAAGATTGGTTGACATGTTTTGGCTTTCTCAAAGCTCAAGAAACCGGAAGTAACTTCAAGTCAGCTAAGTCGGTCGTAAGGATGGTTTTCAAGTCGCTTAAAACTTTCTTGAATCGTTTTAGCCTTCCGCCTTTAATAAGATGCAAAGTAAAGTTACTTGAGATTTTACTTAGGGCTTCACACACAAATTTTTGGTTAAGTAAAACTTAGCGGCTCTTAAGTCTTACTTAACAGCCTAGTATAAAGATAACCAATCTGGCGAAAAACCCATCATAAGCCAGAGGCCCGATTATAGTGCGCGCTCGAGGAGGCCTAATATCCACAGCAACCACCGCAGATCGATTTCCAATAACAGACAAGAGTTACTTTCGTAATAGTTTTACAGTCAAGGCAGGTCAAGCGTACCCCTCAAGATTCTATTAATGAATTGATTATTTGAATCAAAGGCTCCTAGGAGCGAGCTCATGGATGAATTGAATTAGTGTAGAAAAAACATTCCATTTTGAGATTCAGGTGTTTTCAACTGCTTGGGCACTGTAACAGATTCACTTTTCTCCTTAGTTTTCGTATATTTCATGACTCTCTCTGTGTGTTGATATACTTGATAGATCACGTTTACATTTTTTTGGCATGTGTGTTTTTTTGGCATACAGTAAATGTGATTCAATAAAGGTTGCTTTGGGCCTTGGGAATAGATTATTTATAGACCCGAAACTCAGACAAACATCATTGTCATTAAAATAAGAAAAATGTCAAAACTCAGCCAAACATTGCAAATTAGTCACTTTTACGTCATTCGCGCGCTGCGCTATTGGGCATTGGAAAGCAATTGTTTGGTGCTCACTCAAGTAAATCATTGCATTGTTCCATATGCCCGAATGACCAAGTACAAAAGCAACCTTTCACTTCACTTCTCTCATTCGTCCTTGAGGGTGCGAAAGGTTCACTTACAACAGCATATAACCCAGAGTTAAGGTAAGATGTATGTATGATTACCAAGTATATTACTGTACTTATTAAGATTAGACACCAAAATTATAGCACAGTTAGTATAGACGATAGTTATTTGGTTTTCCTCTGTTACAATCTAGTCATCACTAGTCATCATCGTTCCTGCTATTTAGCCCTCTATGTATTATTTTAGGCTGCGGACGTGCATCTCGTATATGTTTTTATATCTTTTTGTTTAGTTTCTTTGGTTCACATCCATTTCAAATTACTATAAGAGACAAATAAACGTTTCCGGGTGTAGTATAGTATTCTCGTTAGGTGCCCCTGCCAATCGGGCGGACACCCTCTATTAAGCGAACACAAAGCCGGGTCCCGAAAGTAACGTCTCATACTTCTCTTTGTAACGAATCCCTATTTAGCCGACACCGCCATTAAGGGTGTGAACACCGGACTAAATTGACATTAGCAGTATTGGATTACGTCCTTGAAATACGTACTGTAGTCGATTTTAAAATAGATACATCCATTTAATAAATGCATTTAGCTGTCAATAAACTGTAGATTAGTCGCAAGATTGTCATCCGTGATCAAAGTTCACCGAAAAGTCTTGCACAAAGTATAGTACAGCTATTCACAATCAAATCCTTCCTCAACAACATGAAACTTTATCACACTACAGGGTAACCGTTGAATGTTAATCGTTAACAAACATTACGCAATTTTTGCAAACCTCTATTTAGCTAAAATCAGGGGCAAAAATAGTTGACACACTTGTTTAGAACGGGTGCTTTTGTCAAAAATTTAATTTATTTATCATTTCATTCCTTATAAACGCCGTAAATCCCCTCACCCCCCGAATCAATATGTCTGAAGTAAAAGAAGTACTTGAGTGACCAAAGTACAACATTGATTTTGGGGGGAATGGGTTGGGGTAGACAGGGAAAGGGGATAGGTATGTCCACTATGCAAAAGGGGCCATTTTACGGAAGTGTCTCAACACTTTTGTCCCTCGTTGTAGATTGAAAGAGCACAGCCTCTTTGCTCTTCCTCCATGAACGGAGAAAAGGGCAAACTACTTCTTTTCTTTACTTGCGTCATTTTTCGCGCGGTCTTTGACTCTATGTTCCTCGTTCTTTGCTGCTAAACCGCACATAAACGTTTGCTAAGCAGGCTACAGCAAATTCAGTCGTCAGGTTCTGTCGTCAAATGGCGCGAGTTTCGCGGGAATAAAAAAAAATGCGACAATTCTGACCTGCTACGCAAGACTTGAAAAAACCGGGCGCCTACAAACCTGACCAATATCGGCCTTCAGAAGAAGACTTTAAAGCGGGTTTTAAAGAAAAAATAAGATTTTTTTAAACTTTTTATTAAAAAAGTGATAATAAATTGTTTGATCCTTCGACTCTCAATTGCAACAGACACTCCATTGTCAACAAATTCACTGTTTGCATGAAATCAGTTTTCATTCTTGGATGAACAGAAGAACAGATGTATCTTCCGATATAAATCGATGGAATCGGTAAAATCTAGATTAATCGATAAAAGAAACGAGTGTGTCATCGATTTCTACCGATTGATCGATACAATCGATACCAATCAAATCATATTTACTGATTTATCGATTGATAAATCGATACCGATTTTTATCGATTGACTACTCCGGGTAATTCGTGGACGGAGTAACTAATAGTCGTGGGTGCAAAGTCGTGGGTCGTGGGTACCAGGTTGTGGGTCGTAAAATTTTCGTTCGGAAAAATACGAGATTTTTTCAAAATCAATAACTTTCTTTCATTTTGACGGACTGCATGAAAAAAAAATTTTGTTTGAACGATAACTAAGCAAACTTTTGCTCTGTTAACATTAGTTGTTGAAATGCTGACAATTTGTTTTATTGTTTTTGAGACGACGCCGCTGTTTACTCACATACTGAATTGAAAAAAGCGACGTTGACGGTATTCGTGGAAATGTAATTCAAGTAACGCTGATTTATTTCACTAGATAAGAACCACCAATATACAAAATCATGCATACTGTAAAAATCACTTACCTTTTCTGATTTGATGAAAATCACGAATGCACGTTGTTGAAGAAACAGCGCGGGAAGATCAGAACGTCAGCACGGAAGATGAGCACGTGGGGGGGGGGGATTTTTCTTTCGTTACATTTCCCTTGCATTTTTTTTTCTTGAAAATGTCCGGTAAGTCCCCGTTACAGGTCCTGTATAACTGGTGTAATAATAACTGATTTTCGACCCTTCTCGCCATAGAGCCTCCAGTAGATCAGTGGTTAGAGCATCCGTACTAAAACTCGGACGGTGGTCAGTTCGATTCTTACCCAGCCGATTGGAATTTTTCCGAGTTTACAGGTGTTAGATTTCTCGTTGTTCAAAACAGATTTTTTCGTTGATGTTGATAATAGGAGGTCAGTACAGTAATTTTTCCCTATGCAACTCAGCATGCTCACTTTTCTATGAATGGTCCTTCCCTTTTCAACTCGATACTTTGCACGTCCACCCACTATTAGCTAATAGCTATCCTACCCCACCCCCTGCCCAGAAACTACCCTGAGGGACTTGCTCAAGATCGCTTATACACTTCGCGTTTTTGTGGGTCTACCATGTAGCTACCCACGACCTGGGCCCACGACCCACGACCATGTTACTCTCATTTCTAGATCGTTTTCCAGCACGTTTCGTTGATTATAAATTTAGCGTTTTCCTCTTAGTTCTAGTTCAGTTCTAGTGTAGACTTCATATTATTAACTTCTGTCAGAGATAACATTGGTGCGTGTGTAAACCAAAGGGAGTATACAGTCAACCCCCGATAACTCGAACCTTCAAGGGAAATCGAAAAAAGTTCGAGTTATCGGGAGTTCGAGTTACCGGGAGCTCGAAGAAGAAGAAAAAAGCCGGGAGTAAGGAAAAAACAGTTTTTACTGCACAGTGAACATTTTAATCACAGTTAATTATAGAAATTTTAAGTGAAAATTGAAAGATACTTACTGTTTTGACACGTAAAGCTCTGGAAGCTGTTTCACGTTAGATTTGTGCTGATTTGTGACAAACAACATCAGCCTCCACTAGTAAACTATATGCCTACAACACGTCAATGGGAAATTCAATGTTTCGGACGTCAGTAGACCGATTTTTCCCGACTTTTTTTAGGGCTTAAAACATGGTTCGAGTTATCGAGGAAAAAATTATATAGAAATGATCTGAGGCGAAACAAAAACTACTTCGAGTTAGCGGGATGTTCCAGTTAACGAGGGCTCAAGTTAAAGGGAGTCAACTGTAGTTTTTATGCACATGAATCAAAGTAATTTTCTTCATTAAAATAGTTAAAGTAATTAGTAGTAACGCGTTTGTACAAATCCCAATATTGTCTTCATATAATTCACAGGAAGATCATGAAATTACAGAAATGTATATGCAGTACTACAATGGGCAGAAATGACGTAGTATGGTGTTGGCGAACTGCAAATCATCACGCTTATTAATGCCCTGGTCCCGGTTGTTCGAAGGCCGATTAGCGCTTAACCCGGGGTTAAATTTAACCCGCGTTTCTTTTTCTTGTGTTTAAAAGCATTTTCTCGGATAACTTTCTCTGTTATTTTAAGAGCTTCCGATCATTAACTTGTAGAACAAAAGAAAGAAGACTGGACTGCTTTTTAACCTTTCATATCTGAGTTCAAATCTCGCTCTTACCCTGGGTTAACTTAATCCAGCTTTGAACAACTCGGCCCTCAGCTCAAGGGTCGCTTCCTTTATGTATGTTATGCGCTTCGTGCGCCTTCCTGATAGAATCGCGTCCAGTCTTGAGCTTTTCAATAGAGATCAAAAGCATATGGTTGTCAGAATGGTTACTACAAAGAAAATGTTCAGAAGCTTCTGTATGGATGTAATTGCTGTATCATGTCGCCCGCTGTGCTCATTAAAGCAGTCTTTGAGGCGACGTTTTGTTTCCCCCAATCAGTATTGTAGATTACAAAGGCGACATTGAAAATCATGTACTAGATAACATTGAAAGTAGTGCAAGTTAGATGAGAATTAATACGGTAGGTTTCACCGGTGGAATGAACATCGCTTTTGATCGTGTGTTGGCAGTGATAGTGGCTGAACGTAGACCGAATGGCACTTCCCTAGAACAAAGGGTAATCCGTAGGGTCAATAGGTATCTGACAATAGCTAGGTGCACCGAGGATCTTTTTTAAAGACATAACTCCTTTAGCCCTGATTTTGAGTACGTATAAGCCTTCTTTAGTCTGTTCTGATAATCCCTGGAGAGTTAAATTGAAGCATTTCTTTTTTGGAGGCTTAAAGCGATGAAATAAAAGCAAGCGAATGACATGCACAGTTCTGGTCTCTGGTCTATGAATTATCACAAATAGTAGCAAAAGTGTCTTTATAGACATCTAGAAAGGTTGTCTCTCCAAATTCAACGCCTCGCAAACAGAGGTAAGTAAACTTCTATGCAAAGACAGCTGGAAATCAGTCGTCTATAGTTTGGGTACCACTGCAGGGACGAGGCCTCGCACAAATAATAATTATGATTAAGAAGTGATTCGGAGACGTTAATCTACAAATGGAAACTGTTTCTTTCTTCGACCTCTCACTTATTGGCATTTTTAAGGTAATTGGTAAATATCATTGCATTGTTTGATATTTCCGTGTCTATCTACTGCAGCTTTAATCCGCCATGTCCATCACGTTGTACAAGAAGGGAGAGTCAACAGGGTCCACGTTTACACAGTCAGAACCGAATCTTCCCGTCGGAGCCGGAGAGGAATTCACAATAGCCAATGTTACAGCAGGAACCTGGATCTTCTACACTTTCCCAAACTACAATAAGGAAAAAACCAGCGACAAGCCACAGAGTTACAAGAAAGTAGAAGGTGGTGAAAAACACGTAGACATAACAGACGTTAATGGCTCCATGTTCCTGGTAGACGAAGGAATCATTTTGTTTGAACACTTTAAGTATGGTGGAGACAGGAAGGTACTACGAATATAATTAGTGAACTTATTTAGTAATAACTGGGGAAACCTATGTTCTCTTTGTTCTGCTTTACTGTTTATACTAAAAACAACGCAAATAAATCAAAGGCCTATGAGACACCAAAGATATTTTTTGACTTCAGATTCAGCTGAAGCCGGTTAGGATAGAGTTTTCAATGGCTTTTGATTCCGGTAAAAAATTATCTTGTAATTCAATAATCTGCTCAGAGAGGTACAATTATGAGGTAACTTAATTTTAACATGCTTATTTTAGTTCAGTCAATTTTTGATATCAATATGCGTTTGCAAACAAAAGCCTTATCGGCCTAGCTGAAATCATGTAACAGATACTTTTAGCTAAACAAATTCAGGGTTTTAGTTCGGGCTAGGTCAAATCTTGAAATTTCAAAATTCTGCATGCCATACTATTGCAATTTCAAAATTTGGTAACTTACCAGAAATCGACTCACCGTGATAACCCTGGGGGAGGTTACTCGACCAATATTTGGGTATAGGTGAGCCGCTGAGGGTTTGAAACACTGACCCTGTTTGGGACAAAAAATTCCTAAAATACATACCCCGTTTAGGACAACACAATCAATTTGAGTATATTGTTTAGTACCCTCTTTGCACTAAGACGAAATCGATCGTGCATGAAACACCCTGTTTATAATTAGAACAGACTCGCACAAATCATGCAAACTGTTTAGGACAGACTTCCGCGTAACTATATACCCTGTTTAGGACAGTCGTGCGAAATTATATACCCGGTCTAGGGCAGAGAGGACGAAAACCATACCCTATCCAGCAGCACATCCCCGTATAGGCCATATCAGGGAGTACCCCCCCCCCCGCCCCTCGGGGGTGATAACACACGGTTAATAACTCACCACGTTGGCGTAAAATCCTAGGGCTTTCTCAGAAGTGGGCGGCAAACTTCGAACTAAAACGTTTGCCATTACCCCTCCCGCCACCTCGCAACAGATGTAGCCGCTGTTTGGAAGAGAAGTCACCAATGGCGCGTTTCCCTGACCCCAAACAATATTAAAACAATAGAAAGAATGACATGTCATTGTTTTCTGCGACCAATTAGGGGAGACCTTACGAGCAGCTGCTACACTACTCGGAAACGAGCAAAAATTTTCACGACTGACATATCCGCGAATTAATAGAGAGATTAAGATTCACGTTTACGGCACACGGCAAACGGCAAACGTCAGTTGAGAATTTCTCAAAATAGAAAATAAGCAGATAAAAACAGTCCAGAGCGATTCTTTTCGATAAAACTGGCATAAAACTACTTATTTTTGTGTAGAAGCAATAAACAGTAAACCAAAAATAGGGGGAAAACTTGGTCACGTGGTACAAATTCACGTTTGCCGTTTGGCGTAAACGTGAATCTTAATCTCTCTAATAAAGTGAATTCCCCGGGGGCGTTACTCACCAATGTTTTAAACGGGGCGACTCCAACGCTCAGAGAAGTAAAATTTTTCTCGTTTTATTGGTAATATGCCAAATCTTCTCGATTTGAAGAAACTAGGCGCGCAAGGTGGCCCTGGTTAATTTTTCAGCATGCGCGCAAGGCGTCCTTGGGAAATTCTGGAAACACGTCGTTGTCTAAGCTGAATTTCCGCCGTCTCCCGGGTCCGGTCTGGAGATCAGTGCGGGCTCATTTTCCCGAACAGCGGCTGGTAATCTAGCCTCCCACGCAGGCGTTTTTAGGGAAGCTCGTCTTTCTTGTGGGTAGGGATGAAAGACGAGCTCCCCTAAAAACGCCTGCGTGGGAGGCTACAGGTAATGGAGCCTAGCCGTTGGCCGGTCAGCATAAGATTAGAACCTCCCCTCTTAACTACATTTACGTGAATTTCCTAAGTCTCTAATCTTTCTACTCTTCTAGTCTTTTTTTAAGGGTTGATTTCCACTGTCGCGTAAATTTTACGTTCGCAAATAAGATAAAGGCAACGCATGAACGGTCGCTCGTAAGCGTAAAAGTTAAATCTCGCTCAACTTCACGTTTAATCTCAACACTTTGGGTCGGATATTTAAACGAAGTCTAACTTAGACTGCAGTTTAGGAAATCTTTGGACTTTTAAATCTCGTCCATAGTGGGTTATTTTAAGAAGACAAATGCTTTTCTAATCTACGCCATATGCTTTCATGCAACTGTTCATTTTTTGTTTAAGTGATAAAAATTTACGTGCGTTCACCTGGTTAACGCGTGCGTAGCCAAAAACGCGTCATTTGAAATCAACCTTAAGTTTGCAGAAAATGTCATAACCATAGAAATAGAGTTCTAAAGTGATGACGTCATAAAAATAAAATTTGGGAATTTATAGGATTTGTCAAGATATTCAGAAAGAACAATGTCCAAAACACCTACTCGCCAAAAATTAGCATTTCGGGGCAAATTGTCTCTTAGATATTGGCCCAGTTACGCTCTGATGACTCCATACAAATCCTTCTAAATATGACTTGGGTCTAAACGTTTAGACCCTTTGGGGCGGCACAACATCATCATCATCATCATCATCTTTTTATTTAAACAACTTGGGTTTTAAAGCTTATATAGCGTATGGGGTACATACCTATAAACTGCAGCTATAAAGTAAATATAAGGGAGTACCCCACCCCGGGTAAAATCCCTATCCTTTCAAATACCGAAAGCCTGAAAAAGGTACATAATTCGGGAGGAGCCTCCCCTGCATAGGTCATTATAGGGAGTACCCCCTGGGGTGTGAATTCCAGCTTGGTTAGTTAGTATTTTTTTTTTCAGTTTCTACCCCTGTTGCATTTAAGAGTAGTCTAATGCTGATCCAAACGTCACGATCATCTTTACTGACATTATCTGAGTGTTATCTTTTTATTATTATTATGTTCTTGTAGTGGTTCCAAGTCAATCAGGCAAATCTGACCGGATTATTCCCAGATTCACCGAATAATCCACCTTCAGGGATCTCCTCTGCTATCTTGTTGTCTAAGAACCGGTCCGTAGCTTTGTTCACCGAAGCCAATTTTAGAGGCAAGAAATATACTATGCAACCAGGAGAGTGGTGTGAAATGTTAAAGTTCACAGACGATCATCGGGCGGGACAGAACGACAAATGGCTGAGCTTCAAATTTATGTAAAGGCGTAAGAGTTGAAAAACCCAACCTGCCCGGCCAGCCACAGTCCATTTTGCTCGAGTTTTCTTTTAGTCTCGAAGTTATGTAGTTTATGATTGAGAAGCCGATTGTAATTAGTACACTTTAGGATCTTAAGAGTTCTAAAATGTTGTCAAAACCAGAGGGAAGAATTGAATAAATGAAAATTGTTTCCTTTGTCCAGCATTTTGTCTTTGTAAACTTTAATTTAATTGTACGGGAAACTGGCTGTGACATTCAAATGGGAGATGAAACTTTTTGCCTCGTACCCAGACGTCTCTCTCTTTCGATGAAAATTTGCACGCAAAGAAAGGCGGGAAGGAGAAAAAGGGCGAGCACCTCTCTTGTTTCTCCTTTCCATGGTCCATTGCGATTCGCCACCAGTCACTGGCGTTTCCCGTTCGCCTCTATGTGGAACAAATACGAAGCACCTGAGAAGGAAGAAGATCTCAGTTCATCATTTAGTACTAGACCGGAGCAATAAGAATCAATATGTTGTGGCTGAATTTTATCCTTGGTTTAAATTTTCTTTTCTTTTCTTACAAAATCATACAATACCCTCTGCCCCTCACCCCCACCCACCAAAAAAAAAAGAGAGAGAGAGAAGAAAATTTCAACCAAAGATAAAATTGAACCACAACAAATACATTTGTCAACTTCCATTCTCTAGGTCATATATGAGCTTTCTGGAATATTATGCCGAGAAAAAGGAGAGTCCGACTGGTGTCACGAACTATTTCAAAACAGCGCTTCAGGAAAAGCTTAAAAGTCTGAGAAGAGAGCGGGAGAAATTCTCTCCAATCTCTCTGTGGTGCATGCTGTTTTTCTAAAAAGAGGGAGGGCTGGAGGGGAGAAAGGAGAAGATGCCACACCTGGCCACACGAGGAGGTGTGTTACCATTTTTCCTGGCACATTTTGCCAACATCTTAATTTTCAAATAATGCAGAAAAATGATAAGAGGAAAGAGGCAACATCTATTTTTTACCAATAACATGAAATTGACATTCCTTGGGTGTTTTACATAAAAAATTAAAAGCAACAATCAATCAATCAATCAACTTTGAGAGGCCAATCGGTTAAATAGCGCTGCGCACAGATGACGTCACAAATACGTGACCCTGTCAGTCGTGTCTTGGGTTTCTTGAATGTCTTGGCATACTTTTGTGTCTTGGGTTCCTAGCAAATCATTGAATTTAGACACCACACGACATGCTCCTCCACAGAATTAGTCGTGCAGCGAGTCAGTGGCACAGGACGTTTTGGACAAAAGAACTGGATTTCGAGTGTTCATCCGACCTCCAGGAGTTCAGCCTATGAACGTCCGACTAGTCAAGCGAATATTCCACCACCGAAACGTTTTCAGGTAATGTCTTGCAACTGTCTACTTACCAGCGTTCGCATAACACGTTCGTTTTTCACCTAATTACATGTATAGTGTTTAGTTACAAGTCCCAAAAGAGGCATCATACTTTCTTTTTGTGTTACATCGGACAAGGCATACACGTGCATGCTTTTCCTATAGGTGGTTTTCACTTGACGTCATCGCGGCCATGTTGGTACACAGAACAATAGAGAAAAAGTCTTTTGGGAATTTGACTCTATTATTATGCAAAATACGAGCCATAATTTGCTATTGTTTTGTGCACCAACATGGCCGTCTCATCACGTGACTGAAAACCATCTATTAATTAACCAGTGAAGACCATAAAAAAGAATTTCAATCTGTGTTGTGTTTCAGACGACGGAATTCCCAGAACAGTACAAGGGAATCATAATTATTTTTACTTCCACTTCACTGCCAGTTGTTACGCGATTTTGAAAAAACATTACTGTATTTAAGATGTTAAAGGAGAAAGGTAAATTCTAAAATTGCAATGAAGACAATGAAGGAAGCAAACTCAAGAAATCACAAACAATAAAGAGCAAATCAAAGAAAGGTCTAGAAGGCTGCTTAAATACCTCCGCCTACTGGTTGTATTGCATTTATAACCTTCCAAAATCTCCTTAAGCGGTAAAACGCTGTTTTTTGATCTAAGTAGAAGAGTTACAAGTTAGTTCAAGGCAAAATCGATCATAAGCGTATGACATCGCCTTGCCCTAAATTATAAAAAAGAAAAAAAAAATTGCGTAAATTATACTTCAAAGAGAAAGAATTTGATCTCAAAAACGCTCACTTACTAGTTCGCTTGTTTTGGTTTAAATTTAATAAAATCATTTTTATAAAAAATTAAAACAATGAGGCAGCACGAAAATTATTTTATTTTAATTTTTTTTTATTCTCACGGCTTGTTTATTAACCTGTACTGGTATTACTGCTTTTGTTTTGATTGTTATCACAACTCGTTTAATGAACGATGAAAACAGTTCTGTAACGCGTGGCAGCTTTAACGTATCATTTGTACAATGTATAGTTGTCATCCAGAGTTTAGACTACGAGCAGCCTCTTTTTTTTCCTTCGTCCGTGAGACGAGCAAATCATCATACGCGTGCCGCTTTCGCGAGCGTCTGCCCCCCTCCCCCACCCCCTCGATTAACTTATAGAAAAAGAGAAACTGCGTGCAGTCTATCCTAACCTGAGATCAGGCCCAATTTAAGCGGTTCTCATACATTCTCCTTTCCCGCCGGAATGTTATTTTCAAAGCGAAACGAAAATAGAGCCCGATCTTAGGTTAAGTCTATCCAGAGTTTCTCACATGGGCAGCCTGTGCCAACCAAAGGAAAGAGATCGCTCTTTCAGCAGACAGTCAACGCCTTGGTTGAACTATAAACTTGAGCCTTGTTAGAAGAACCCACAGCGATGTTACTACTATCTATGAAGGTAGGACATAGTGAATTATCGCTCAGTTACATCGGCGGATTCTGCGGCAGAATTTTCTTCATCACTCGGCTTCACCAAATGTTTCATATGATTATTGTACATCCAACCGTCTCCGTGACGATGAAAGATCTAAAAAATAATAATAACAAGATATGAGATGGTAGTGAAACTCATGTCATCATCCGAGTAACACTATCAAAAAGTCGTATTAAAATTGAGAACAGGAATAGCCTGAGAAAAAGTCGACATTTCGCGACGTCATCAACGGTGGTTTCCGAAGTCTGAGGAACGAGCACAGAATCTCCAAACTGATGGCGTGTCACTAGCCAGATCTGGGTAGTGCTTCTGACTAGCTGAGGCAAATTTTAACCATATCAATTTTCAAAACTGGGGCTCATGAGTTAAGGACATGACTATTCAAGCAAGCATCACTTAAGTTTTACCAGTCACGTTGTTATCCAAGGCACTTATGTCTAGATATGGACATCACTCGGACATTAGATACAGTACTATTAACAGCTGCACGACTTGCCCTGTCGGTAGAGCGGTTGACTGCAGAGTGGAAGGTTTAAAAATTTTGTACAAAACTTGAATAAATTTATTCAGTTTCAAGAATACTGGTCACGCATGACGGAGGAAAAACTGCCCCGGTTAGATGAATTATAGGTGTATGGTATGCTTACCTCCCTTGTAAATATGTACCGTAAAATAAGAAGAAACGTCAATAGTCTTTACAGACATTGTACCGTCATTTTAGCCACTTGTCATTAGGAAATTTTTGCAAATCATTACGGCGACCATTACTGCGCCGAAGCGGCGTGGTCAATGTTTTCTTAAAGTTGAAATTTGGCGGGTTACGGAGACAAAGTCTCTCCAGGACTCCGCATCCACGACCGTCGTAGTTGAGGTCGCCGTGGCGATTTGCGTTAAGTCCTTATTGAATTCACTAATGGTCAATTTTATATGAATGAAGAACAAATAACCTTTGTTTTCCATTCTACACCAGCTTCTTTTCTCTCTCTGGCTTCTTTTCTTTGTTTTTCCTCAAGCTAGAATTGAAAATTTAGTGGGGCATCAAGCCTCTATCAGCGGAAAGCCCTAAACCAAATCACTAAAACCTTAGACGCGAACTCAATCGCAGAAGATTCTTTTGCAGAGCGAATTGATCATTATTTACTTGCATTTTATATCCACAACAATCGACCAAAAAAACGGATGTCACGTAAAGCTTAGTTTCCATATAGTCGTCCAAATGTGTTTAGGCGATTAAGAACTGATATGAAAACACTTGTCATGCAGGGGAGGATAGGGAACAGAAAGACCGGGCGAATAGGAGACGGGAGGGGTATGGGAGGCGGGAGAGAACTTGGCTAAGGGGAGGAAGTCAAGGAAAAAAGGGCGGGAGCCGGAAATGCAAGGTATGGAAGGCGAGAGTTTCGGACCCCCTTGATCCCCCTTGATCCCCCTTCCCCCACTCCCATGCGATATCGACCTGAGGGGGTTTTTGTGAGCACACGAGACTGAGCAACCCCCACAAACCCTTGTTTTTACGAAAACCGCTGAACACAAACCCTCCTTTAGGTCGATGTTACTTCGTCACCACCTCTTGCGATGCTGAAAGATCCGCATGACTGCGGTGGTCTTCCGTACGAATTTATCGAAACCGCGTCTCGCTTAAAGAAACCGGTGCCAAGCATGGGAAGACGTTCAACGACTGAAAAAGAGATGGCCGTGCCTTGCAAGTGTGCAGTAGACATGGGGGGAGCTTTGGAATTTCAACAACCCATCTCATTACTAAGCTCGTCTCTTAACGCATAAATTAGCCTCCACAACTTGGAACTGCGTTTCGTATGCGCCTTTTACAGTCATACCCAGAATCCCACAAAGAGTTGAGGTGTGGAAAGAAGTACATATGTTTCTAGTCGTCTATATTTCAATATCGGATGTACGTAATTCAGTAAGTTGATTGGCCAAATATACTCGAGCCCCAAAGGACGCTGGGATACGCTAGTGAAAACTCACCTCGTGTTTTGCTGACGTTGCAGACTCGATGTCGTCATTCTTAAGTGCGTGCGTCACTTTATGCCACAAGCGTCGCGACTCGCACTCGTCTTGATTTGATTCTGGACAAACTCTCTTCCGAAAAACTGGATCTTCTCTGGTTTCAATAATTTTTGGTTCTTCCTAAAGGAGAAACAACAAATTCAGTGTTCCCCGAGCCTCTTACAAGAAAGACTTATAGGCAATTTGTGAAAGCACAAGTCACCTGTATGGTTTCAGTTTGAAAAAAGAAGCTTTTAAATAAACATGGACCTGGTGACTTGTGAAGATGATTTCTATTTTTCCATTCCACTCGCCATTAACTTTACAGATGACCCGTCCTGTTGAAGTGTTCTTTACTTCACCCGCGCGCGTGACGCGGTGAAGTTTCCCGCCATAAAACGTCTTGGTGTGAACTTGATGGAAGCGTTGTAACCTGTCGTAGCGCACGTGATGTTAACTTTACCGCCTAACTCCACCCAGGGAAAAGTTAAAATCGATCTAAAAGTTAGCACAGAAAGCAGACAAGTATGAGTAGATATAAATAAATAAATAATGTTTGGAGGTAGCGTATCCGCAAAGTGGTTC
This sequence comes from Porites rus, assembly GCA_964035705.1. NCBI lineage: Eukaryota > Metazoa > Cnidaria > Anthozoa > Scleractinia > Poritidae > Porites > Porites rus. Next base: position 15,570,951 of record OZ037993.1, read on the forward strand.
TTCGTCTAGCTGATTCCTTGTCGAATTTCTGCATGCGTAATGACTAGTAAATGTCAGTGAAATGTTTTACGAGAACTTCTCTACATTTGGTTAGATTGAAAATCTTTGAATGGATAATATTTCTTCGAAGACATTTACATAAAATTCAGGAAAACTGAGCTGGTGGAAATTTCATAACTACCTCGCATTTACGGCTCATTACGCTTGCAAGAATGCAGAGATCAATCTGAAATCTACAACTTCCAACGGGTTCAACTTTCAAATAATAAATTCATTAATGGAATCTTGAGGGGGTACGCTTTGCCTGGCTTGACTGTAAGTGCGTTTCCATGAAAATAACTAGTAGCTTAAAGATACTGTCCTACGTCATTTGTTTTTCTTTCAAGCATTAGGAAAAATGTTATGGAATACCTCCGAGCAAAAGAAGGGGCTTTAAGAACTTTAGGTGAGACCACTGTAATGGATTAATTTAACTTTACAGTACGGTTCCAGTAAAATTACAGTGCTCACTGTCATATTAAAGAAACTGATGTATTATATTATCAACCGTTGTTCCAAACTTTACCCTGACCTGTTTTAGTCTTTCCTGAAAAGAGAGCACTCAACAGTACTGTAAATCTATCAATACAGTACAATTTATGCTGCTAATGAAAACCCCAACGCATTCTAAAGCGGAAATGCCATAAGCTATAATTTATCATTAAGAATAATTCAAACTATTTTCAGCCTAAAATCGACAGGAAATTACGACTTTTCAGCCTGGGCCGGAAAAACAATATTTTTATATAAAAAAGGAGTGTTACGAGAAGAATCTCTGTTCTCGCCTATTGGCATCATAGTTAACAATGTTGGCATTAGTTTCGTCAGTGGCGGTTTACCCTGGCCTGATATTGGTGACATAATCTTCGTTGTGCTCTAACAGAGAAATAACACCTGGGCAGAAAAAGGATATAGCAGCGAATAAGATAAGAAAATAAAAAGAGGAACGGGCTATGGAGCATCAGTATCTTCAACGGGAGCCGGCAGCAAGGAACGTTGGGAGACGATGATATTTAATCAGCAAAAACCATGCTTGTTCGCGCAAGTTAGCCTGCGTAACATCGGGGGTCACTTTAAAAAAACTTTTACAAGTGTAATTTACAAGCGCAGCCATTGCTTAAGAATCTGAAAAAAAAAGGCTACACTTGTAAATCACACTTGTTACAGTTTATTAAATTGACCCCTGGTCAAGTCAGTCGAGTACTAATAGAGTACTAAAGTGATGACGTCATAAAAATGAAATTTCTGAAATTATGGGATTTGTCAATGCCCACTCACCTCCTCATTGATTGTAGCCTACGAAGCCACTTGGAGCAACTTGTTAGATTCGTACTTTACCGACTCAGAAGCTGCAATACGTAACTACTCAGACTGTAGACCATTGTGTAAAATAGTTTTTGCAATTTTGTAGACAGGAATGTTTCCTCTTCATCATAGTGTCTGAAGTTTTTATATAATGATAAACATTCTGGTCCATTCTGTTCAAGTTTGCTGACTGAAATTATATTCGTAGATATTCGACTTCATGATCATCGTAGCGATTGTAGAATCTCTTAAATTTCAAGAATGTCAGCACGCGGAATATTGTTTTTGATTGTTTTACGGATTATAGCCTTTGAACGGTTGTAATTCGACTTCATATACATATATATTTTCGAATTGGTTTTGAGGGGGGTGTTAGTGTTCGTCAACGAAAACTAAGAGGGGTCTTTGTTTCGAAATTAAGAAAACTAAGACCCCTAAATTAAAATTAAAAACGGATTTAAATTAAAATTAAAACGGATTTCGCGTTCCTTTTGGCAACTCCAAATCCGGATTTTTGATCAGTCAGAAGATCCAGCGGTATTTCCAGTTGAACTATACCCTTAGAGTTTCCTAGTTGCTGCCATTTGCCCTGAAGCCCTTGAAAAATGTAAAAGAGAATGCGATATTGTTTAAATTATTGTTTTACAAGTTTTTGTCCACTGAAAATTTAAATTACGCAATGTCAACGGTAGTCTTTACACTAGAGCTTAAATAAGCTTAGAAATATTTCAAGACAAGTAAATTTTAATTACTTCAAGTAAAATAACGCTTCACACACAACCGATTCTTGTTTACTTCAGGTTAACTTAAGGCCATTTTCCCACGTAACATAATTAAGATTGGTTGACATGTTTTGGCTTTCTCAAAGCTCAAGAAACCGGAAGTAACTTCAAGTCAGCTAAGTCGGTCGTAAGGATGGTTTTCAAGTCGCTTAAAACTTTCTTGAATCGTTTTAGCCTTCCGCCTTTAATAAGATGCAAAGTAAAGTTACTTGAGATTTTACTTAGGGCTTCACACACAAATTTTTGGTTAAGTAAAACTTAGCGGCTCTTAAGTCTTACTTAACAGCCTAGTATAAAGATAACCAATCTGGCGAAAAACCCATCATAAGCCAGAGGCCCGATTATAGTGCGCGCTCGAGGAGGCCTAATATCCACAGCAACCACCGCAGATCGATTTCCAATAACAGACAAGAGTTACTTTCGTAATAGTTTTACAGTCAAGGCAGGTCAAGCGTACCCCTCAAGATTCTATTAATGAATTGATTATTTGAATCAAAGGCTCCTAGGAGCGAGCTCATGGATGAATTGAATTAGTGTAGAAAAAACATTCCATTTTGAGATTCAGGTGTTTTCAACTGCTTGGGCACTGTAACAGATTCACTTTTCTCCTTAGTTTTCGTATATTTCATGACTCTCTCTGTGTGTTGATATACTTGATAGATCACGTTTACATTTTTTTGGCATGTGTGTTTTTTTGGCATACAGTAAATGTGATTCAATAAAGGTTGCTTTGGGCCTTGGGAATAGATTATTTATAGACCCGAAACTCAGACAAACATCATTGTCATTAAAATAAGAAAAATGTCAAAACTCAGCCAAACATTGCAAATTAGTCACTTTTACGTCATTCGCGCGCTGCGCTATTGGGCATTGGAAAGCAATTGTTTGGTGCTCACTCAAGTAAATCATTGCATTGTTCCATATGCCCGAATGACCAAGTACAAAAGCAACCTTTCACTTCACTTCTCTCATTCGTCCTTGAGGGTGCGAAAGGTTCACTTACAACAGCATATAACCCAGAGTTAAGGTAAGATGTATGTATGATTACCAAGTATATTACTGTACTTATTAAGATTAGACACCAAAATTATAGCACAGTTAGTATAGACGATAGTTATTTGGTTTTCCTCTGTTACAATCTAGTCATCACTAGTCATCATCGTTCCTGCTATTTAGCCCTCTATGTATTATTTTAGGCTGCGGACGTGCATCTCGTATATGTTTTTATATCTTTTTGTTTAGTTTCTTTGGTTCACATCCATTTCAAATTACTATAAGAGACAAATAAACGTTTCCGGGTGTAGTATAGTATTCTCGTTAGGTGCCCCTGCCAATCGGGCGGACACCCTCTATTAAGCGAACACAAAGCCGGGTCCCGAAAGTAACGTCTCATACTTCTCTTTGTAACGAATCCCTATTTAGCCGACACCGCCATTAAGGGTGTGAACACCGGACTAAATTGACATTAGCAGTATTGGATTACGTCCTTGAAATACGTACTGTAGTCGATTTTAAAATAGATACATCCATTTAATAAATGCATTTAGCTGTCAATAAACTGTAGATTAGTCGCAAGATTGTCATCCGTGATCAAAGTTCACCGAAAAGTCTTGCACAAAGTATAGTACAGCTATTCACAATCAAATCCTTCCTCAACAACATGAAACTTTATCACACTACAGGGTAACCGTTGAATGTTAATCGTTAACAAACATTACGCAATTTTTGCAAACCTCTATTTAGCTAAAATCAGGGGCAAAAATAGTTGACACACTTGTTTAGAACGGGTGCTTTTGTCAAAAATTTAATTTATTTATCATTTCATTCCTTATAAACGCCGTAAATCCCCTCACCCCCCGAATCAATATGTCTGAAGTAAAAGAAGTACTTGAGTGACCAAAGTACAACATTGATTTTGGGGGGAATGGGTTGGGGTAGACAGGGAAAGGGGATAGGTATGTCCACTATGCAAAAGGGGCCATTTTACGGAAGTGTCTCAACACTTTTGTCCCTCGTTGTAGATTGAAAGAGCACAGCCTCTTTGCTCTTCCTCCATGAACGGAGAAAAGGGCAAACTACTTCTTTTCTTTACTGGCGCCATTTTTCGCGCGGTCTTTGACTCTATGTTCCTCGTTCTTTGCTGCTAAACCGCACATAAACGTTTGCTAAGCAGGCTACAGCAAATTCAGTCGTCAGGTTCTGTCGTCAAATGGCGCGAGTTTCGCGGGAATAAAAAAAAAATGCGACAATTCTGACCTGCTACGCAAGACTTGAAAAAACCGGGCGCCTACAAACCTGGCCAATATCGGCCTTCAGAAGAAGACTTTAAAGCGGGTTTTAAAGAAAAAATAAGATTTTTTTAAACTTTTTATTAAAAAAGTGATAATAAATTGTTTGATCCTTCGACTCTCAATTGCAACAGACACTCCATTGTCAACAAATTCACTGTTTGCATGAAATCAGTTTTCATTCTTGGATGAACAGAAGAACAGATGTATCTTCCGATATAAATCGATGGAATCGGTAAAATCTAGATTAATCGATAAAAGAAACGAGTGTGTCATCGATTTCTACCGATTGATCGATACAATCGATACCAATCAAATCATATTTACTGATTTATCGATTGATAAATCGATACCGATTTTTATCGATTGACTACTCCGGGTAATTCGTGGACGGAGTAACTAATAGTCGTGGGTGCAAAGTCGTGGGTCGTGGGTACCAGGTTGTGGGTCGTAAAATTTTCCTTCGGAAAAATACGAGATTTTTTCAAAATCAATAACTTTCTTTCATTTTGACGGACTGCATGAAAAAAAAATTTTGTTTGAACGATAACTAAGCAAACTTTTGCTCTGTTAACATTAGTTGTTGAAATGCTGACAATTTGTTTTATTGTTTTCGAGACGACGCCGCTGTTTACTCACATACTGAATTGAAAAAAGCGACGTTGACGGTATTCGTGGAAATGTAATTCAAGTAACGCTGATTTATTTCACTAGATAAGAACCACCAATATACAAAATCATGCATACTGTAAAAATCACTTACCTTTTCTGATTTGATGAAAATCACGAATGCACGTTGTTGAAGAAACAGCGCGGGAAGATCAGAACGTCAGCACGGAAGATGAGCACGGGGGAGGGGGGGGGGATTTTTCTTTCGTTACATTTCCCTTGCATTTTTTTTTCTTGAAAATGTCCGGTAAGTCCCCGTTACAGATCCTGTATAACTGGTGTAATAATAACTGATTTTCGACCCTTCTCGCCATAGAGCCTCCAGTAGATCAGTGGTTAGAGCATCCGTACTAAAACTCGGACGGTGGTCAGTTCGATTCTTACCCAGCCGATTGGAATTTTTCCGAGTTTACAGGTGTTAGATTTCTCGTTGTTCAAAACAGATTTTTTCGTTGATGTTGATAATAGGAGGTCAGTACAGTAATTTTTCCCTATGCAACTCAGCATGCTCACTTTTCTACGAATGGTCCTTCCCTTTTCAACTCGATACTTTGCACGTCCACCCACTATTAGCTAATAGCTATCCTACCCCACCCCCTGCCCAGAAACTACCCTGAGGGACTTGCTCAAGATCGCTTATACACTTCGCGTTTTTGTGGGTCTACCATGTAGCTACCCACGACCTGGGCCCACGACCCACGACCATGTTACTCTCATTTCTAGATCGTTTTCCAGCACGTTTCGTTGATTATAAATTTAGCGTTTTCCTCTTAGTTCTAGTTCAGTTCTAGTGTAGACTTCATATTATTAACTTCTGTCAGAGATAACATTGGTGCGTGTGTAAACCAAAGGGAGTATACAGTCAACCCCCGATAACTCGAACCTTCAAGGGAAATCGAAAAAAGTTCGAGTTATCGGGAGTTCGAGTTACCGGGAGCTCGAAGAAGAAGAAAAAAGCCGGGAGTAAGGAAAAAACAGTTTTTACTGCACAGTGAACATTTTAATCACAGTTAATTATAGAAATTTTAAGTGAAAAGTGAAAGATACTTACTGTTTTGACAAGTAAAGCTCTGGAAGCTGTTTCACGTTAGATTTGTGCTGATTTGTGACAAACAACATCAGCCTCCACTAGTAAACTATATGCCTACAACACGTCAATGGGAAATTCAATGTTTCGGACGTCAGTAGACCGATTTTTCCCGACTTTTTTTAGGGCTCAAAACATGGTTCGAGTTATCGAGGAAAAAATTATATAGAAATGATCTGAGGCGAAACAAAAACTACTTCGAGTTAGCGGGATGTTCCAGTTAACGAGGGCTCAAGTTATAGGGAGTCAACTGTAGTTTTTATGCACATGAATCAAAGTAATTTTCTTCATTAAAATAGTTAAAGTAATTAGTAGTAACGCGTTTGTACAAATCCCAATATTGTCTTCATATAATTCACAGGAAGATCATGAAATTACAGAAATACATATGCAGTACTACAATGGGCAGAAATGACGTAGTATGGTGTTGGCGAACTGCAAATCATCACGCTTATTAATGCCCTGGTCCCGGTTGTTCGAAGGCCGATTAGCGCTTAACCCGGGGTTAAATTTAACCCGCGTTTCTTTTTCTTGTGTTTAAAAGCATTTTCTCGGATAAATTTCTCTGTTATTTTAAGAGCTTCCGATCATTAACTTGTAGAACAAAAGAAAGAAGACTGGACTGCTTTTTAACCTTTCATATCTGAGTTCAAATCTCGCTCTAACCCTGGGTTAACTTAATCCAGCTTTGAACAACTCGGCCCTCAGCTCAAGGGTCGCTTCCTTTATGTATGTTATGCGCTTCGTGCGCCTTCCTGATAGAATCGCGTCCAGTCTTGAGCTTTTCAATAGAGATCAAAAGCATATGGTTGTCAGAATGGTTACTACAAAGAAAATGTTCAGAAGCTTCTGTATGGATGTAATTGCTGTATCATGTCGCCCGCTGTGCTCATTAAAGCAGTCTTTGAGGCGACGTTTTGTTTCCCCCAATCAGTATTGTAGATTACAAAGGCGACATTGAAAATCATGTACTAGATAACATTGAAAGTAGTGCAAGTTAGATGAGAATTAATACGGTAGGTTTCACCGGTGGAATGAACATCGCTTTTGATCGTGTGTTGGCAGTGATAGTGGCTGAACGTAGACCGAATGGCACTTCCCTAGAACAAAGGGTAATCCGTAGGGTCAATAGGTATCTGACAATAGCTAGGTGCACCGAGGATCTTTTTTAAAGACATAACTCCTTTAGCCCTGATTTTGAGTACGTATAAGCCTTCTTTAGTCTGTTCTGATAATCCCTGGAGAGTTAAATTGAAGCATTTCTTTTTTGGAGGCTTAAAGCGATGAAATAAAAGCAAGCGAATGACATGCACAGTTCGGGTCTCTGGTCTATGAATTATCACAAATAGTAGCAAAAGTGTCTTTATAGACATCTAGAAAGGTTGTCTCTCCAAATTCAACGCCTCGCAAACAGAGGTAAGTAAACTTCTATGCAAAGACAGCTGGAAATCAGTCGTCTATAGTTTGGGTACCACTGCAGGGACGAGACCTCGCACAAATAATAATTATGATTAAGAAGTGATTCGGAGACGTTAATCTACAAATGGAAACTGTTTCTTTCTTCGACCTCTCACTTATTGGCATTTTTAAGGTAATTGGTAAATATCATTGCATTGTTTGATATTTCCGTGTCTATCTACTGCAGCTTTAATCCGCCATGTCCATCACGTTGTACAAGAAGGGAGAGTCAACAGGGTCCACGTTTACACAGTCAGAACCGAATCTTCCCGTCGGAGCCGGAGAGGAATTCACAATAGCCAATGTTACAGCAGGAACCTGGATCTTCTACACTTTCCCAAACTACAATAAGGAAAAAACCAGCGACAAGCCACAGAGTTACAAGAAAGTAGAAGGTGGTGAAAAACACGTAGACATAACAGACGTTAATGGCTCCATGTTCCTGGTAGACGAAGGAATCATTTTGTTTGAACACTTTAAGTATGGTGGAGACAGGAAGGTACTACGAATATAATTAGTGAACTTATTTAGTAATAACTGGAGAAACCTATGTTCTCTTTGTTCTGCTTTACTGTTTATACTAAAAACAACGCAAATAAATCAAAGGCCTATGAGACACCAAAGATATTTTTTGACTTCAGATTCAGCTGAAGCCGGTTAGGATAGAGTTTTCAATGGCTTTTGATTCCGGTAAAAAATTATCTTGCAATTCAATAATCTGCTCAGAGAGGTACAATTATGAGGTAACTTAATTTTAACATGCTTATTTTAGTTCAGTCAATTTTTGATATCAATATGCGTTTGCAAACAAAAGCCTTATCGGCCTAGCTGAAATCATGTAACAGATACTTTTAGCTACACAAATTCAGGGTTTTAGTTCGGGCTAGGTCAAATCTTGAAATTTCAAAATTCTGCATGCCATACTATTGCAATTTCAAAATTTGGTAACTTACCAGAAATCGACTCACCGTGATAACCCTGGGGGAGGTTACTCGACCAATATTTGGGTATAGGTGAGCCGCTGAGGGTTTGAAACACTGACCCTGTTTGGGACAAAAAATTCCTAAAATACATACCCCGTTTAGGACAACACAATCAATTTTAGTACATTGTTTAGTACCCTCTTTGCACTAAGACGAAATCGATCGTGCATGAAACACCCTGTTTATAATTAGAACAGACTCGCACAAATCATGCAAACTGTTTAGGACAGACTTCCGCGTAACTATATACCCTGTTTAGGACAGTCATGCGAAATTATATACCCGGTCTAGGACAGAGAGGACGAAAACCATACCCTATCCAGCAGCACATCCCCGTATAGGCCATATCAGGGAGTACCCCCCCCCCCCCCGCCCCTCGGGGGTGATAACACACGGTTAATAACTCACCACGTTGGCGTAAAATCCTAGGGCTTTCTCAGAAGTGGGCGGCAAACTTCGAACTAAAACGTTTGCCATTACCCCTCCCACCACCTCGCAACAGATGTAGCCGCTGTTTGGAAGAGAAGTCACCAATGGCGCGTTTCCCTGACCCCAAACAATATTAAAACAATAGAAAGAATGACATGTCATTGTTTTCTGCGACCAATTAGGGGAGACCTTACGAGCAGCTGCTACACTACTCGGAAACGAGCAAAAATTTTCACGACTGACATATCCGCGAATTAATAAAGTGAATTCCCCGGGGGCGTTACTCACCAATGTTTTAAACGGGGCGACTCCAACGCTCAGAGAAGTAAAATTTTTCTCGTTTTATTGGTAATATGCCAAATCTTCTCGATTTGAAGAAACTAGGCGCGCAAGGTGGCCCTGGTTAATTTTTCAGCATGCGCGCAAGGCGTCCTTGGGAAATTCTGGAAACACGTCGTTGTCTAAGCTGAATTTCCGCCGTCTCCCGGGTCCGGTCTGGAGATCAGTGCGGGCTCATTTTCCCGAACAGCGGCTGGTAATCTAGCCTCCCACGCAGGCGTTTTTAGGGAAGCTCGTCTTTCTTGTGGGTAGGGATGAAAGACGAGCTCCCCTAAAAACGCCTGCGTGGGAGGCCACAGGTAATGGAGCCTAGCCATTGGCCGGTCAGCATTAGATTAGAACCTCCCCTCTTAACTACATTTACGTGAATTTCCTAAGTCTCTAATCTTTCTACTCTTCTAGTCTTTTTTTAAGGGTTGATTTCCACTGTCGCGTAATTTTTACGTGCGTAAATTTTACGTTCGCAAATAAGATAAAGGCAACGCATGAACGGTCGCTCGTAAGCGTAAAAGTTAAATCTCGCTCAACTTCACGTTTAATCTCAACACTTTGGGTCGGATATTTAAACGAAGTCTAACTTAGACTGCAGTTTAGGAAATCTTTGGACTTTTAAATCTCGTCCATAGTGGGTTATTTTAAGAAGACAAATGCTTTTCTAATCTACGCCATATGCTTTCATGCAACTGTTCATTTTTTGTTTAAGTGATAAAAATTTACGTGCGTTCACCTGGTTAACGCGTGCGTAGCCAAAAACGCGTCATTTGAAATCAACCTTAAGTTTTCAGAAAATGTCATAACCATAGAAATAGAGTTCTAAAGTGATGACGTCATAAAAATAAAATTTGGGAATTTATAGGATTTGTCAAGATATTCAGAAAGAACAATGTCCAAAACACCTACTCGCCAAAAATTAGCATTTCGGGGCAAATTGTCTCTTAGATATTGGCCCAGTTACGCTCTGATGACTCCATACAAATCCTTCTAAATATGACTTGGGTCTAAACGTTTAGACCCTTTGGGGCGGCACAACATCATCATCATCATCATCATCTTTTTATTTAAACAACTTGGGTTTTAAAGCTTATATAGCGTATGGGGTACATACCTATAAACTGCAGCTATAAAGTAAATATAAGGGAGTACCCCACCCCGGGTAAAATCCCTATCCTTTCAAATACCGAAAGCCTGAAAAAGGTACATAATTCGGGAGGAGCCTCCCCTGCATAGGTCATTATAGGGAGTACCCCCTGGGGTGTGAATTCCAGCTTGGTTAGTTAGTATTTTTTTTTTCAGTTTCTACCCCTGTTGCATTTAAGAGTAGTCTAATGCTGATCCAAACCTCACGATCATCTTTACTGACATTATCTGAGTGTTATCTTTTTATTATTATTATGTTCTTGTAGTGGTTCCAAGTCAATCAGGCAAATCTGACCGGATTATTCCCAGATTCACCGAATAATCCACCTTCAGGGATCTCCTCTGCTATCTTGTTGTCTAAGAACCGGTCCGTAGCTTTGTTCACCGAAGCCAATTTTAGAGGCAAGAAATATACTATGCAACCAGGAGAGTGGTGTGAAATGTTAAAGTTCACAGACGATCATCAGGCGGGACAGAACGACAAATGGCTGAGCTTCAAATTTATGTAAAGGCGTAAGAGTTGAAAAACCCAACCTGCCCGGCCAGCCACAGTCCATTTTGCTCGAGTTTTCTTTTAGTCTCGAAGTTATGTAGTTTATGATTGAGAAGCCGATTGTAATTAGTACACTTTAGGATTTTAAGAGTTCTAAAATGTTGTCAAAACCAGAGGGAAGAATTGAATAACTGAAAATTGTTTCCTTTATCCAGCATTTTGTCTTTGTAAACTTTAATTTAATTGTACGGGAAACTGGCTGTGACATTCAAATGGGAGATGAAACTTTTTGCCTCGTACCCAGACGTCTCTCTCTTTCGATGAAAATTTGCACGCAAAGAAAGGCGGGAAGGAGAAAAAGGGCGAGCACCTCTCTTGTTTCTCCTTTCCATGGTCCATTGCGATTCGCCACCAGTCACTGGCGTTTCCCGTTCGCCTCTATGTGGAACAAATACGAAGCACCTGAGAAGGAAGAAGATCTCAGTTCATCATTTAGTACTAGACCGGAGCAATAAGAATCAATATGTTGTGGCTGAATTTTATCCTTGGTTTAAATTTTCTTTTCTTTTCTTACAAAATCATACAATACCCTCTGCCCCTCACCCCCACCCACCAAAAAAAAAAGAGAGAGAGAGAAGAATAAAATTTCAACCAAAGATAAAATTGAACCACAACAAATACATCTGTCAACTTCCATTCTCTAGGTCATATATGAGCTTTCTGGAATATTATGCCGAGAAAAAGGAGAGTCCGACTGGTGTCACGAACTATTTCAAAACAGCGCTTCAGGAAAAGCTTAAAAGTCTGAGAAGAGAGCGGGAGAAATTCTCTCCAATCGCTCTGTGGTGCATGCTGTTTTTCTAAAAAGAGGGAGGGCTGGAGGGGAGAAAGGAGAAGATGCCACACCTGGCCACACGAGGAGGTGTGTTACCATTTTTCCTGGCACATTTTGCCAACATCTTAATTTTCAAATAATGCAGAAAAATGATAAGAGGCAAGAGGCAACATCTATTTTTTACCAATAACATGAAATTGACATTCCTTGGGTGTTTTACATAAAAAATTAAAAGCAACAATCAATCAATCAACTTTGAGAGGCCAATCGGTTAAATAGCGCTGCGCACAGATGACGTCACAAATACGTGACCCTGTCAGTCGTGTCTTGGGTTTCTTGAATGTCTGGGCATACTTTTGTGTCTTGGGTTCCTAGCAAATCATTGAATTTAGACACCACACGACATGCTCCTCCACAGAATTAGTCGTGCAGCGAGTCAGTGGCACAGGACGTTTTGGACAAAAAAACTGGATTTCGAGTGTTCATCCGACCTCCAGGAGTTCAGCCTATGAAAGTCGGATTAGTCAAGCGAATATTCCACCACCGAAACGTTTTCAGGTAATGTCTTGCAACTGTCTACTTACCAGCGTTCGCATAACACGTTCGTTTTTCACCTAATTACATGTATAGTGTTTAGTTACAAGTCCCAAAAGAGGCATCATACTTTCTTTTTGTGTTACATCGGACAAGGCATACACGTGCATGCTTTTCCTATAGGTGGTTTTCACTTGACGTCATCGCGGCCATGTTGGTGCACAGAACAATAGAGAAAAAGTCTTTTGGGAATTTGACTCTATTATTATGCAAAATACGAGCCATAATTTGCTATTGTTTTGTGCACCAACATGGCCGTCTCATCACGTGACTGAAAACCATCTATTAATTAACCAGTGAAGACCATAAAAAAGAATTTCAATCTGTGTTGTGTTCCAGACGACGGAATTCCCAGAACAGTACAAGGGAATCATAATTATTTTTACTTCCACTTCACTGCCAGTTGTTACGCGATTTTGAAAAAACATTACTGTATTTAAGATGTTAAAGGAGAAAGGTAAATTCTAAAATTGCAATGAAGACAATGAAGGAAGCAAACTCAAGAAATCACAAACAATAAAGAGCAAATCAAAGAAAGGTCTAGAAGGCTGCTTAAATACCTCCGCCTACTGGTTGTATTGCATTTATAACCTTCCAAAATCTCCTTAAGCGGTAAAACGCTGTTTTTTGATCTAAGTAGAAGAGTTACAAGTCAGTTCAAGGCAAAATCGATCATAAGCGTATGACGTCGCCTTGCCCTAAATTATAAAAAAGAAAAAAAAAATTGCGTAAATTATACTTCAAAGAGAAAGAATTTGATCTCAAAAACGCTCACTTACTAGTTCGCTTGTTTTGGTTTAAATTTAATAAAATCATTTTAATAAAAAATTAAAACAATGAGGCAGCACGAAAATTATTTTATTTTAATTTTTTTTTATTCTCACGGCTTATTTATTAACCTATACTGGTATTACTGCTTTTGTTTTGATTGTTATCACAACTCGTTTAATGAACGATGAAAACAGTTCTGTAACGCGTGGCAGCTTCAACGTATCATTTGTACAATGTATAGTTGTCATCCAGAGTTTAGACTACGAGCAGCCTCTTTTTTTTCCTTCGTCCGTGAGACGAGCAAATCATCATACGCGTGCCGCTTTCGCGAGCGTCTGCCCCCCTCCCCCACCCCCTCGATTAACTTATAGAAAAAGAGAAACTGCGTGCAGTCTATCCTAACCTGAGATCAGGCCCAATTTTAGCGGTTCTCATACATTCTCCTTTCCCGCCGGAATGTTATTTTCAAAGCGAAACGAAAATAGAGCCCGATCTTAGGTTAAGTCTATCCAGAGTTTCTCACATGGGCAGCCTGTGCCAACCAAAGGAAAGAGATCGCTCTTTCAGCAGACAGTCAACGCCTTGGCTGAACTATGAACTTGAGCCTTGTTAAAAGAACCCACAGCGATATTACTACTATCTATGAAGGTGGGACATAGTGAATTATCGCTCAGTTACATCGGCGGATTCTGCGGCAGAATTTTCTTCATCACTCGGCTTCACCAAATGTTTCATATGATTATTGTACATCCAACCGTCTCCGTGACGATGAAAGATCTAAAAAATAATAATAACAAGATATGAGATGGTAGTGAAACTCATGTCATCATCCGAGTAACACTATCAAAAAGTCGTATTAAAATTGAGAACAGGAATAGCCTGAGAAAAAGTCGACATTTCGCGACGTCATCAACGGTGGTTTCCGAGGTCTGAGGAACGAGCCCAGAATCTCCAAATTGATGACGTGTCACTAGCCAGATCTGGGTAGTGCTTCTGACTAGCTGAGGCAAATTTTAACCATCTCAATTTTCAAAACTGGGGCTCATGAGTTAAGGACATGACTATTCAAGCAAGCATCACTTAAGTTTTACCAGTCACGTTGTTATCCACGGCACTTATGTCTAGATATGGACATAAATCGGACCTTAGGTACAGTACTATTAACAGCTGCACGACTTACCCTGTCGGTAGAGCGGTTGACTGCAGAGTGGAAGGTTTAAAAATTTTGTACAAAACTTGAATAAATTTATTCAGTTTCAAGATTACTGGTCACGCATGACGGAGGAAAATTGCTCCGGTTAGATGAGATATAGGTGTATGGTTTGCTTACCTCCCTTGTAAATAATTACCGTAAAAGAAGAAGAAACGTCAATAGTCTTTACAGACAACATTGTACCATTATTTTAGCTACTTGTCATTAGGAAATTTAAGCAAATCATTACGGCGACCTCTACTACGGCGAAGCGGCGTAGTCAATGTTTTCTTAAAGTTGAAATTCGGCGGGTTACAGAGACGTAGTCTCTCCAGGACTCCGCATCCACGACCGTCGTAGTTGAGGTCGCCGTGGCGATTTGCGTTAAGTCCTTTTTGAATTCTCTAATGGTCAATTTTATATGAATGAAGAACAACTAACCTTTGTTTTCCATTCTACACCAGCTTCTTTTCTCTCTCTGGCTTCTTTTCTTTGTTTTTCCTCAAGCTAGAATTGAAAATTTAGTGGGGCATCAAGCCTCTATCAGCGGAAAGCCCTAAACCAAATCACTAAAACCTTAGACGCGAAGTCAATCCCAGAGGATTCTTTTGCAGAGCGAATTGATCATTATTTACTTGCATTTTATATCCATAACAATCGACCCAAAAAACGGATGTCAAGTAAAGCTTAGTTTCCATATAGTCGTCCAAATGTGTTTAGGCGATTAAAAACTGATATGAACACACTTGTCATGCAGGGGAGGATAGGGAACAGAAAGACCGGGCGAATAGGAGACGGGAGGGGTTTGGGAGGCGGGAGAGAACTTGGCTAAGGGGAGGAAGTCAAGGAAAAAAGGGCGGGAGCCGGAAATGCAAGGTATGGAAGGCGAGAGTTTCGGACCCCCTTGATCCTCCTTCCCCCACTCCCATGCGATATCGACCTGAGGAAGGTTTTGTGAGCCCAGGAGACTGAGCAACCCGCACAAACCCTTGTTTTCACGAAAACTGCTGAACACAAACCCTCCTTTAGGTCGATGTTACTTCGTCACCACCTCTTGCGATGCTGAAAGATCCGCATGACTGCGGTGGTCTTCCGTACGAATTTATCGAAACCGCGCCTCGCTTAAAGAAACCGGTGCCAAGCATGGGAAGACGTTCAACGACTGAAAAAGAGATGGCCGTGCCTTGCAAGTGTGCAGTAGACATGCGGGGCGCTTTGGAACTTCAACAACCCATCTCATTACTAAGCTCATCTCTTAACGTATAAATTAGCCTCCACAACTTGGAACCGCGTTTAGTATGCGCCTTTTACAGTCATACCCAAAATTACACAGAGAGCTGAGGTGTAGAAAGAAATACATATGTTTCTAGTCGTCTATATTTCAATAAAGGAGGTAATTCTGTAAGTTAATTGGTTAAAAAGTCTCGAGCCCAAAAAGGACGCTGGGATACGCTAATGAAAACTTACCTCGTGTTTTGCTGACGTTGCAGACTCGATGTCGTCATTCTTAAGTGCATGCGTCACTTTATGCCACAAGCGTCGCGACTCGCACTCGTCTTGAGTTGATTCCGGACAAACTCTCTTCCGAAAAACTGGAAGTTCTCTGGTGTCAATGATTTTTGGTTCTTCCTAAAGGAGAAACAACAAATTCAGTGTTCCCCGAGCCTCTTACATAAAAGACTTACAGGCAATTTGTGAAAGCACAAGTCACCTCAGGGTGCAAAGAAAGTCAGTTTTACAGCCTGCCATTCGGGCAAGCTGTAGCTAGCAAGTGCTAGCCCACACGTCATTTCAACTAGCCCCCAAACCCTTTTTGATTAGCAGGATTGATTACCATCCTTCTGTAATTTGATTTTCCCCAATAAATTCACTTACCCGTCGGACAAGTTAAGAACAGAATTCACTAGCCCGAAAGCAAAATCCACTAGCCCCGGGCTGTCGGACACGACTTTCTTTGCACGCTGCACCTGCATGGTTTCAGTTTGAAAAAAGAAGCTTTTAAATAAACACAAACCTGGTGACTTGTGAAGCTGATTTCTATTTTTCCATTCCACTCGCCATTTACTTTACAGATGACCCGTCCTGTTGAAGCGTTCTTAACTTCACCCGTGACGCGGTGAAGTTTCCCGCCATAAAACGGCTTGGTGTGAAACGTGATCGAAGCGTTGTAACCTGTCTTAGCGCACGTGATGTTAACTTTGCCGCCTAACTCCACCCAGGGAAAAGTTAAAATCGATCTAAAAGTTAGCACAGAAAGCAGACAAGTATAAGTAGATATAAATAAATAAATAATATTTGGAGGTAGCGTATCCACAAAGTGGTTGTTCGTCTACCTGATTCCTTGTCGAATTGGAATTTGAAAATGTTGGTTTTTGAGGAGAGGGGAAAACCGGAGTACCCGGAGAAAAACCTCTCGGAGCAAAGGAGAGAACCAACAACAAACTCAACCCATATATGGCGTCGTTGCCGGGATTTGAACCCAGGGCCACATTGGTGGGAGGTGAGCGCTCTCACCACTGCGCCATCCCTTGCTCCCCTTCACGGCGCATGAAACTGTTATCTTACAATCAAGGCAGGTCAAGCGTACCCCACAAGATTCTATTAATGAATTGCCGATTATTTGAATAAAGGAATCCGTTAGTCGTTCCCGTAACTAGTGTCAAATTCAAAACGGCATTCCTGCATGCGTAATGAGTAGTAAATGTTTTACGAGAACTTCTCTGTATTTGGTCAGATTGAAAATCTTTGAATGGGTAAAATTTCTTCGGAGAGATTTACATTAATTTCGGGAAAACTGAGCTGGTAGAAATTTCATAACTACCTCGCGTGTGAATTCACGGCTCATTACGCTTGCAAGAATGTAGAGATCAATCTGAAATCTACATTTTCCAACGGATTCAACTTTCGAATAATAAATTCATTAATGGAATCTTGAGAGGGTACGCTTTTCCTGGCTTGACTGTGCGTTTCCATGAAAATAACTAGTAGCTTAAAGATACTGTCCTACGTCATTTGTTTTTCTTTCAAGCATTAGGAAAAATGTTACGGAATACCTCAGAGCAAAAGAAGGAGCTTTAAGAACTTTAGGTAAAGTTAAATTAATCCATTGCAGTGGTCTCACCAATATCAGGCCAGGGTAAACCGCCACTGACGAAACTAATGCCAACATTGTTAACTATGATGCCAATAGGCGAGAACAGAGATTCTACTCATAACACTCCTTTTTTATATAAGAATATTGTTTTTCCGGCCCAGGCTGAATAGTCGTAATTTCCTGTCGATTTTAGGCTGAAAATATTCTTGAATTATTCTTAATTATAAATTATAGCTTAAGGCATTTCCCCTTTAGAATGCATTGGGGTTTCCATTAGAGCATAAATTGTACTGTATTAATAGATTTACAGTATTGTTGAGTGCTCTCTTTTCAGGAAAGACTAAAACAGGTCCAGCAAAAGTTTGGAACAATGGTTGATACTATAATACATCAGTTTCTTTAATATGACAGTAGATACCTGCAATAAGTGCTTGGAAATGTTATGACATAATCTTCGTTGTGCTCTAACAGAGAAATAACACCTGGGCAGAAAAAGGATATAGCAACGAATAAGATAAGAAAACAAAAAGAGGAATGGACTATGGAGCATCAGTATCTTCAACGGGATCCGGCAGCGAGGAACGTTGCGAGACGTGATATTTAATCAGCAAAAACTATGCTTGTTCACGCAAGTTAGCCTACGCAGCAAACGAAACTTAACCTCAAGAGTCACATTTAAAACAACTTTTACAAGCGTAATTTACAAGCGTAGCCATTGCTTAAGAGTCTGAAAAAAAGGCTCCATTTGTAAATCACACTCGGTACAGTTTTATTAAATTGACTCCTGGTCAAGTCCGTCTGCGAGCCAGCACCGAAATCCTCGTGCTGGGTCCCCGGCAAGCTGTGTACAAGGACTTGAGTACCCGCCATGATTGACCTGTTAAAAAAGCCACAATTAGCCAATCAGGTTAAAGAAAATTTCAAAAGGCACTTCCTATAATTCGTTAAGTCCGTTGGGGGCCCAGAACTAGGATCTCGGCGCTACTCGCGCAGACGTTACTAACCGGGGTTAGATTCCGTCTGTGATTCAGGCTACTCGCAAGTGTCCATTTTCATGAATTCTAACAAAATTGACAAAATTGACTTGGAGATAAGGGTTGATTTCCACCATCGCGTAATTTTTCCGTGCGAACGCATGTAAAATTTACGTGCGTAAATGAAATAGAGGTAATGTATGAACGGCCACGCGTAAACGTAAAAGTTGAACGAGGTTCAACTTTTACGTATACGCGTGACATTTGCGTGCGTACGCACGTAAAAATTACGCGACAGTGGAAATCTACCTTAAGGCAGTTAGTGGTAACCCAACAGCACACGACATTCCCCGCTTAACAAATTCCTACAAACACTTGAGACAAACTTTCGTTTACTCTCATCGCCGGCATTAAAAGTCTTGGAGAATTAGATTATCAACTCGCTTACCACCTCCATGGTTCACCACACCAATAGACATTCCGTAAAACTTCGATTTCGTCCAAATATGAGCGTTAAAACAGACTTTTTTACTCGGGCATTCAGCGTAAAATCCGGAGACTGAAAATAAACACAAAGCGTAAACTTTACCAATATCCAACACTTTCGACGATCTGTAAACTGGGTTACTTAGCACTGCAGAAACTCTTGTTATATAGCTGACTCTCCTTTCTGTACAAACTCTCCCCACCCCTATCCCGTTAATGAGCCGACATCCCAGCGGAAAATTATTTGGAACCCAACAGTGAAACAAGAACCCATAGAAGCCACGTATTATAATTATAGAGTTTATGTTTTTAAGTTTTCGTTTTTTCCAAGAACAAACAACGAATGGAACTCCCTCACCGAAGAATTTGTGACAGCAACTCCAACTGATCATTTTTAATACAAAATAGCCAGTCACCATCAATGAGTTTTTTTAAGTATTACACAAAGAGTTTAGTTTTACGTAGATTATTTAAATATGATTTAAATAAATAGAGGATATTACATGGCCGCGCGGAGATACGAAATTTCTCTTCGAGTATTGAAAAATATTTCACGAGTGAGCGCCGCTTTAAGCGGCCATGTAATGTTTTATTTATTATATAAACACCAATGAGATACCAAACCATTTCACTTAATAGTTTTTTGGTGTGAAAGGCGCGATTTATTATGTAGCCATAGCAAAGGCGATATTTTCACATGTGAAGATAACATGTTATTTTCACATGTGAAGATATCAAGTTTTCGCGCGAAAGCTCACCTGGTATTTCATTGGTGTTTATATAATAATTTAAGCCACGGTAAAACGAGTAGCAAACACGTGCAACTTCTTTCGCAAGATTGCTGCAGAACGTGTTGAAAAGCAAGTTGCGTGTTTTACTACCCACGTTCAAATCTGTCTTGCAACAAATAAAGGTAACTGTAAGTTGAGTAAATACTGACTTCTGATTGGATAAGATTGTGCGGGAGTCACGCCTTACAGTGGGGTTACGTAACTTGCTGCAAAACAAGTTTGCCTTGGGCCGTGTTATGAAGCAAGAGTGTAGCGTGATTGTCACATGGCGTGATTTTATTCCTTTTAGATTTTTAGTTTCACTCGTCTGTCAGAGCGACAGAGAACTTGATGGCTTGATGACAGATCGGCTTAAAAAAACTAAAGCTTATAGGTTCACAAAAACTCACGATTTCGTGTAGTGTGTGAGCGAGCCATTGTACCGTGAGGATCGAAGCTGTGAAATAAACCCTGTTTTGCTTTAGACTGTGATATCGTGAAGAACGGCCCTTCGGCATTCACGACAGGCCGGTGAAATACGCAACATAGACAGATTTTGTTGCAAAAGTAGAATTACTCTCTACTTTCTGCAACAACTTCTCGCAACCCGCACCAACCTTATTTGTTGCAAGACAGGTTTGACCGTGGGTGGTAAAACTTGCAACATCGCTGTTCAACTCTTGTAACACAAGTTGCACGTTTTTGGGATGTGAATGTCGATAAACTCGGCTCTAAACCTTTTGAAGCTACTCACTCGGAGGATGATGGGACACTTGCTCGGCAACAAAAGTAACCTTCCCGTCCTCCGTAGCAGTCGTAGCATGATCGACGTGACTGTTTGTTGTATGCTTGTGTGGGTTTGCTCTAAAAGGCACTTTCCACGAACAACAAAAAGTCTCTCCTAATATGGGATTGTAAGGTTTCTTAGCTAAAGCACCCTGAAATAATAAATTGTTCGAATGTTGGTATCAAAGAACTCAACAATTCCTACACAGGCAGCTCATGATTAACCCTTTAAGTCCCAACGGTGACCAACATCAATTTTCTCCCAACAATATTCATACCTTGTCAAGAGATCAGGTTATGAGAATTTATAAAATGATCACTAAAGAGAAAATGCTTTGATCTGCCATCAAATTCTCTCAACTAATTCTTAAAGGAAATGTATGGAGGTCAGTTTGGAGAATTTGTATGTGGATACTGGGGTTTAAAGGGTTAAGGGGCGACTGTATAGAAGTAACTGAAAAGAGAAATAAGACCATTGCCATCTACAAATTACCAAACAGAATTTTTCATCAGTGTTTGGCACAAAATCATCTCTTCATGAATTTACCTTTCTTCCAGCGTGGAAGGAGGTTAAATAAAACTCTAAAACAGCTAATATTCTATCCTCGGCGGTGAGTCCATCAGGAATTCTGAGAAGAAGAAATACATTTAGGCGGGAAAAACGAGTAAAAACAGAGCCAGTCTCTCAATCAAAGCACGAAAAACATTGCTAAGATCCCAATACAAAACGAGTAAGAACTGTTTGTAAATAGATGTCGTGGGTCAATTTTATCCTAGGTTTAAATTTTATTTCCCTTTGTTTTGGGATATGATAATGTATGATAATAGATGGTAATGTATGATAATGATAATGTATGATAAAATTTAAACCAAGGATAAAATTGAACCACAACATAGACACCATAAATCAGTATGATTGAATCGGCCGTTAGCGTTATAAGTCAATACTTACTTAACAAACAGATCGGGATGAGCAAAGAAATCGGCGTACATCTCTAGCAACGAGCGCGGCTCTAAGGTGAACGTCGGTAAAACGACCTGAAGAGTACAATCAAAAGAGAAGAATGTTTACCCTCTCACTGTCAGAGTGAATGATAGAGTTTTGTAAGGTAGTTCTAACTTTTGAGTCTTTGGATGAAATCCTATGATGTTACCATTCCAAAGAAATCTCTTGGGCACTGCTTTCACATCAGTAGTACTTTGTTTTTCAGCATTTTAAGAGATCAATTTGGAAATTTTGTTGAACTTCGACTGTGGCAGTATTTGGGAGTGAGAGGGTTAAGCCGGCGCGTCGAATAACTTGTAGCATGTAAACTAACGGTACAGTTGTATTTTCTTCAATTGCACACCTCTGTTTTCGCTTAAAAATGATCGAACTAGTTGGATTGCAGGTTTTATAAATTTTTAAATCATTTGTTAGATGAGACGAGGCGAGTGCAGTATGAGAATCTTCAAGGAATCCTACCTGTACTGCTATGTTACTCGAGGTAAGGCGCGTAAAAACAAACCAACGCAATTACACCTACCTGCAATTTTTTTCTTTCAGCTTCTCAGTGACGTAAAAGCAAAACTAAAGCTGGATACTCCCTGGCATTCGACTAAAACAATTACAACTTTACCACACCCCTGACCACACTAATGTACTGTATATCGATCAAAAATCAATTTTGGAAAAAAAAGACGACATTTACTTGGGTTAAGAATAAAAATAAACGAGTCACATGACGCCAGCTCACCTTTGTAAGGTCCATTCCCAGCTTGAGCTGGGAGAGAAGATGTAATATAACACTTTTATGTTCCTCCACTGACTGGTTTTCAGGCTCCTCGCCCGTACAGTAAGCTTCGTCATCAGACTCCTCATCTCCGTGAACTAAAAGTCCAGATAACAGCTACATTAGTCTCCCTCGCTACCGTTTTAGTCTCGTCACGCAACGCTCCTTCTACTCCTTGGGGAGAACCGTTACGTGTCGAGACACTAAAAAAAGGCTGGGAGGGAGACTACAGCAACCTGGAGGTCAGTGAAAAGGTATAAGCAAGTATACCTGCCAAGAAACTGTACTAAAATGCGGCACCTAAACTGTGGAATGGGTTACCATCACAAATACGAAAATGAGCCCAATTTTCATAGGTTTAAAGGTTTACTTAAGACCCATTTTTTTAGATTAGCTTTTTATTAGGATATTTTTTATATATTTTTATAGATCCATTGCTTTTTTTCATATATAATATTTTTAGTTATTTTGGATAACTTATTAATGTCGATAATTTACTTTCATGTAATGCGCATTCGATCATATTTACATGTATTTTGCGCAATATAAATATTAAATTATTATTATTATTATTATTATTATTATTATTATTATTATTATTATTATTATTATTATGAATAGAAATAAATTCCAGTGGGGTTGCAATTTGTTCTAGATTTGTTTATCAAAAACAAAGTAGTATGTATGAATCCCCAGCCAAAGGGAGGAGTTGTGGCGGTGTCCTTGCTTGTATAGGCTTTTTAGGTGTGTCATTTACAATATAAATTCAAGACAATAATCAACGTTTCGACCTCCACACGTTGACGGTTCAGGGTTTCGTTCCTTTATAAATATAAATTAGAATATTTGTTTTGGCCCTCTACAGAGAATTATACTCAGACGCTAGAGACATTTAGCATCAGGTTTTCATGGGAAACTGCAAACCTGAGAATATCATGTGAGCACGGTCGCGTTAGTGGTCTGCAGTTCACGTTTGAACGGCTAGAAGGGCTTCTCGCGGTAGGTGACTTACGGCAGGGTTTTTTGCCACTAAAAATTGTACAGCCTCACGTTTAAACGCGCGAAGTAGCTTTCTATAACCGCTTGCGATGTGCTAGTTAGATTTTTGAACTCGAATTGAATCATTATTCATGTTTTGGGGGCGATAAAAGTGATTGAAACAGTTCGACTTGACGAAAAATAATATGACGACACTAACAGTGCACTAAACAATGAACGCCTCGCTAAAATTTGAAATTCCGGCAACGTGAAACTGCAAACGCGAAACTCCAAACTACAGTCGGCGGGCTGCGGTTCCCTTGAGAAACCTGATGCTAACTATAAAAGAATGGGCGGATTTAGAGGGCGTCCTCGAGGGCCGCTGTGTCCCCTTTTATACGAAATTTTCAAGTCTCAGAGAAATCTGTCTTAAATTGCCCTCATTTCTTGGATAGAGATACTTTTAGAGTTCTTTTACCCACGCATAAGTAAATAGTATTTATGTAGCTGGCACGTTTCCCGACCTATTCTTTCTGAAACGAGAATTTGTGGCCGGAGAATTGAGAATAAATTTAAATATCCATTCGAGAGAAATAAAAGAAATGCTATAAATCATGTAAGTCCACTTTATAATTCTAATTTTCTACTTACGTAAATTGTATTTCATCTGGGCTCGTGCCTTCTCGCAACATGACAATTTCGACTGCTCAACAGTTTCTGTCTGTTTTTCATCTTTTCTTTGTGATCTTGGTGTAGAAGGACCCTTGTGAAATCCAAAATGTCGACTCTCTCCGCTCGTTTTGTCACCTTGAGCCTTGAAACTTGGAAAAGATAAACCCCTTTTAGTGACTTATGTAGAAAATAAAACGGTCATAGTAATGCGGAAACGGTTTAAAATAGTGTGCATGTGTCAACTGGGAATATATTTTATTGCTCTCACACCGAAACAAGAGACGCGATTTCAGGCAAATATTTCATGAAAGTTGACAACCGACATACTAAATACGACTAATGTAAGTTGCACTGAGCTCGCACTTCTGTAGAAAAATATAGAAACTAACCTCGTCGAGATAAATCGAGGAGAAATGGTTTTATACGGGGAGTTTGTTCCTGGCGATTTTTCTGAGGTTGAAGAATTCATATTGATTCTCCAAAGAAAATGAATCATGTTTTCAGTATATATTTATGACACATTGTAGACTCCGCTTATGAAAAAACAAAATTACGTACGACAACATAACGTTCATATCGCGTTGTGTCTATCATTATTATTTAATTCGGGGGGGTACTCGATATATCCCTGGGTGGGGAGGTGCGGCGCGGCCCCTCATACCCTGACCCTGTTTAAGATAAATATCGCTGATTTTCCTACCCTGTTTAGGACAGAATTCCGGTTTTTGATACCCTGTTTAAGACATTTATCCTGTTTAAGACAAAAATTGATAAATCGATACCCTGATTAAGACAAAAAAATGATAAATTCGATACCCTGTTCAAGACCAAAATCCTGAAAAACATACCCTGGCTGGCCGCACGTCCCCATTAAGCCCTTGTAAGGGAGTACCCCCCACCCCCCGGATTTAATAAGTATTGCTTTATTGAAGGCTTTCACCTTGAGGTTAATCTGTTTCTTTTCACGCCATTAAAAAAGTGTTTTTAAGAATCAGTTAAAAGATTTTCGGTTCAAAGAACAATTAGTCGTGAAATTATTGTCATATTTATCTTTACGTGCGCCTGTTACCATAGCGATGCCGTGATTTATACTAGAACGTATACTTCGCGGTCATTGGATAGAAATTGACTTCAAATCCTAATAATAGCCTATTCATTTAAGTGCAATTAACGGATCGACTCCAATATCACACACGAAGCGTGCCCAAATGAAAAGCGATCACAGAAATATTAACAAACAAAATAGGAGTGACAAAGCTTGGCCTTCCTAAAATTGCAAGTCTACTCTTGTTGTTTTGTTGTTGTTGTTGTTTTGTTTTGTTTTGTTTTGGTCCGCAGAGAAAAGCCGACAGTTAAGGGAAAGAGGAAATGAAAGGACAGGAAATTGACAGAAAAAAAGGAGAAGTAAAAGTAAAACTGACTAAGTCGATTTCATTGCCGCGTGTGCATGCGCAAACAAACATCAAAAGCGAAATACAGTTGATACTTCTGTATTAAAAGGCGGCTAACCACAACGCTTAGGGTGGTGATCGCTTACTACATGCTCCAACTCCTGGGGGGGGGGGGGGGGGTACTTTCATAAATGGGCTTTATAGGTATGTGCCGCTGTGAAGGGAATGGTTTTCAAGCAGTTTACACTAGGATAGGGTATATAAATCAGAGCGTTTGGGTCCAGAATAGGGTATCATTTTTCGGGAAACTGATCAGTTGGTTGAAGATTTTATCTAGACTAGGGATTGTGGTATAAGGTTTTGTTTTGGCTAGACTACTGTGCTAGTGACCTCAGTAGTTTCT
>OZ037993.1:15601677-15701677 GCA_964035705.1 Porites rus
CAGGTAAGACAATGTTTTGCTTTTCACTCAGCATAAAGTTATGTAAATTGCGAAAATCAGCCCACGAAAAATTCAACGACAGTAAATAATAATTGTACGACCTCGTGTTGAACTTTCTTCCCGATAACCATAAGAAAGTAATTGCCAAAATTATCGGAGTGAATAAAATTACCTGGCTTGAAAACGATCGTACCGATTGTAAAAACTGCGGACATATAATCGAAGAATAATTACTCCCGCCGTGAACGAAATAGATTCTACAACTGAACTAGTTTTCACATTTCGATCCCTAGCACGAAAAAGTGCGTGGCTTTCGTTCACCACAAGAGAAAAAAAAACTGTTTCACAAGTTTATTTAAAAGGCGATTCAGGGACAAAGGAATCAAACACAACGGAAGTTTTGACACGGTTCTGGGTATAATAGAGATCGCACAATAACATTCCCAGCTGCAGAAATGACGGTAATGACAAAGAAATGAGATACAGATGAGCAAAACTGTTAAAAGATGACGATGCTTACCCGGCTTACGACGGAATTTCCTCATCTACAAAACCACGGAGCCAGCAATTTTAACTCGCTAGCGCGTTCTAACCATTCAATGGAGAGTTCGAACTAAAGAACTGAGTATCACAGCGATTACGCATTTCAAGAGAGATAATTCAGGCTGTGAACAATAAATAATTTATGCCCCTAAGAAAGTTTGTTACGTCAGCAATCGTGAACCTTATTCAGAATGCAGGCACGTGTGGAAGAACGACCCACACAACAAAGAATTCTTGATTTTTTCAGTTTTGATATTCTAGATTATATTAACAAGTTGTTCAAAAACAACCTTACTTCCCTAAAAATAAAACCAGGCATAAAACAAGGATTTTTAATGGCTAATTTGTTAATTCTAAAAAGTAGAAATCGCCAGTTGCAACTAACGAACATAGAAGCCATAAAGTAGTTATAAAAAGGTTATTGGGATTGTCTGACAAAAACCACAAGATTATGTACGAAATGATAACAAGATAATATATTTTTAACTTAAGGGTGTCTAAAACATATGCAAATAACGACATCAATAACACAAGCCTTAGACAAGATAAGCTTTAAACGATAATAAATTTATAAGAGAAGAAATAGTTTGCGACTACAGTTAAAAAATAACTCAGAAAGATGTTTGTTGCCTGAGCATATATACAGATATATTTAATAACATAAAAACATGATAAAGCCATCCCACTTAAAAGCCTTGGAGTTAAAATTAAACAACATAAAAAAGAATAATTCTTTCACTTCAGCCTTCAACCAGTCAACGGTCAATGTGCCAACAACCAACAACCAAAACAGGGCGATTAACTCCCAGTCGAGTCAAATGTCGCCTGTGTAGTCAGAATTTAAATTAAGGGTTTGTTTAAGTGCGACTTCAATTTCAGCCAGCCAAGAATAAAAATTAGATGCAACGTTTACTAAAAACCTTGCATACTTATGAGCTACCGTGCAAGGCCAACTATAAAGGGGCAAAACATTGTAAAGATTCTCAATGCACAAGTTTTTGGGGAAATCCACTCATCTTATTATATAGTCAGAGTAGCGATTCTGGCCAACTGCGACAGACTTACAGTGAGTCCAACCTTAAACAGAGGGGGGAAGGGTGTCAGGAAAATCCAGGCGGGTGGAGGGATAGCTATATAGATATACTATTTATGAGGTATGACCAGCAATTAGAAATTTTCGAATTCATTTTTGCTTTGCTAGTATTTAAACCAATCAGAAGGTACCTCCACTCCACCCCTCCCCACCCCCCCCCCCCCCCCCAAAGTCTAAACAATCACGGTAAATCGAGCACCGATTGGTTATTGTGCTGCGACTCTTCTAGAGAAAGGAAATTAGTTGGACTTAACGGGAGAATCGAAAAATTGGGGGTAAAGTTACAGCGTTTGTCTGGGAAAACGAAGTCAGTGTTGACAGTGTTAGTGTGAATTATCAAGAGATTCGAAGTATCCATACTCCCGCACTCTAATCTCGTCCGCTAAGAACGCTTAACCCTGAGTAACCTGCTCCAGGCTCCTGAGGTTCAAGAAATCGGGTTTCCACACATACCTGGAGTATCAGCCTGAAGATCAGCCGCCTAAGAAATAAAGAAAGACGATTATGTGAGCTTTAACTGTTGAGGAAATTAGATACATCCAGGTATTGGCTAGTAATCACGAAATGAACTAAGTGTTTTTTTGTTGAATTCTCATAATAAAAACTTCTAACTTTAAAGGCTCTTTGAGAAGGGTAACGTGTGTCATGGAGAGACTCTAAAAGAAGCCTAAATTACGGAAGAATTTCGCTCAAACGTAGCTTACTATCCTTATGAGAAGACAGATGCAAGTGCTTCATCGGCAAGATGATCGGGGGCTGGAGAGGAATAATGAAAAAAAAAACAAGGGAATAATGGAATAATGCCTTTCTGGGTGGTGCAATAATGGAATGATGAAATTTTTCGAGAAGAAATAATAAAATAGTGAACAACCCACTGTTCCTCTTCACCAGTCAAAGACGAGGCGAATCATTATTATTATTTTTATTATTATTATTATTATTATTATTATTATTATTATTATTATTATTATTATTATTATTATTTTATACTACCTACGCTTTTATTAGCACGCGCTCGCTGAAGAAGGAAAAGAGAAATTCAAATACCGCATGAGGCGTAGCCAAGAGCAGTAAAAAGAGTTTCAAGTTCATTCTACAATCAAGCACTTGCGTTTATTTCACGGTAAATACGAACAAGAATTCTATAACGCTTCTTGCATTCAAATTGAGTGCTTTTCATCACAAAAGCCACGACTTGCCAAAGCGGTAGAAAGTTAAAAAAAATATTTTATGTTCGAACGGTGACGTAAACAAATCAAAGTATTCTTTCAGAGGAAAGATGCTTAAATTGTAAATAAAAGTAAAGATAAAATAACTCTAGAAAAGAAGTCGTCAACGTATGGAAAACATGCGTTATACGCCATTAACACACCCCGAACAGCCAAGAAAGCTTCCAGAATTTAGCACAGGGCGGGAAGTTTGAGTATTAATATTGATTAATAGTTAAAAATACCTGTCCTTGGAGAATTGAAAAGCAGTGATGAAGAGTACTAAGCGCTGCCTAAACAAAGAATAAAAATGACATTTCAGGTTTCAAAGAAAGCTGGAAACACTGTATACAACAATTACACTCAAAAGACTGAAATTCATCCACAAAACAAACTCACTGTACCTGGGCTGTCGCCTTCAGAATAAGCACATCCTAAAATGAATAGAAAAAAATAACCAAAGCTCCCAGCAATTATTATGAAGCTACAAAAAATCTGTTATGTTTTAGTGGTAGAAAGATTTCAATTCCTAATTTTAACCCCTTGACCTCGATAATGACTAAGTTTCTCCTTGCAATTTCAGTGATAAAACATTTAGACATGTGGTGAGAATATTAAATCTGATCATTCAAGATGAATTCTCTTGATATGTCAACAACTGTTTTCTTCTCTACCAGGAAGAACAGAACAACCCGCCCCTAGTTGGCTTGTTAGCTCAATTAGTAGAGCATTGCACTGGTATCACAGGGGTCAAGAGTTCAAATCCCGTACACGCCTGACGTTTTTCAGGCTTTCTATAGGCAGCAGCAAAAGTTGCATCTAAAACTGTGATGATCTTCTTTCATTTAATTCTTCACTCTGGGCACAGTTCCTACATATTATGTGATTTTGAAATATTCATTTACATCTCAATAACACTTACTGTTTCCAAAGGAAAGAGCGACTCTTCTCCTTTAGGATCCAACTGTGAAAAAAAAGGTAATTGTTTTTTTAGAGGCATGAGGAAGTAAATGCATAACGGCTTAAAGAATATTTTCTTAAACTCCTATAGTTAAACCCAATTAATACAGACACTGAGGGGGCCACTGAAAAAGTCCATATTAAGGGGGTGTCCGTATTAAGCGGCTTGGTTTAGTGAAAATGTAAGGGCTTTCCCCTTCTCCAGGGACAAAGCAAACGGTCCATAATAATGAGGCGTCCATATTAAGGGGGTGTTCGTATTAAGCGGATTGAATTTAGTGAAAATGTAAGAGCTTTCCCCTTCTCCAGGGACAAAGCAAACGGTCCATAATAATGAGGCGTCCATATTAAGGGGGTGTCCGTATTAAGCGGATTGAATTTAGTGAAAATGTAAGGGCTTTCCCCTTCTTCAGGGACAAAGCAACCTGTCCATAATAATGAGGTGTCCATATTAAAAGGGTGTCCATAAAGCAGGGTTTGATTGTATTTCCTCAGTAAACCCACACATTTTTTTTTTTTTTATCCAGAGATAATTTTTTTTTACCCAAGTTTTAATTTTCTATATAGCCTGTAAAAAGGCCTTCTGCTTGGGGATAACATGAAGGGAGAGAGAAAAAAAAGAAAGCAAGCCAGGTGGGAATATATTTCTTTCTGCTTCCCTGCTGTTTTCCTGCTTCTTCACTATATCTCAGACCAGAGAGCCTCTTCTTCTCCTTCAACAACTGTAATTTCATTAATTTTACAGACCAGCAGCCAAATACAAAACCTGGTACAACTCCTCAAATTTTGACTAGATGTAATGGTTAGGTACCTCCAGTTGATCAATAAACATCATCTGTTGATCTTCTATTCTGTATAAATCATCTCTAATCTGGGCCATTCCTGATAAAACTTCTTCTGGCAGTTGAAAACTTTTGCGGACCGGTTTGGGGGAATCTGATTTAACCTGTTCTGTACCCACACCAGCAGACGTTCCCGTTGATGGAGCTGATGGGGCTGGGTGTTTCTGAGGGGCCATCAATGGCGCGGGTGGTGTAGAAAAACTGGTTGTGGTATAAAGTGGGGGAGCATCCTACACAAAAAATATGGTAAGTCTCAACAGTATCTACTGGGATCTAGCATAGGATCTTTTATTAATATCATAATATCAGTACAAGTCACCTACTACAAAATCAAAAATATTCAACAGGCAAGTACATGTATAACTTACATATGGACAGTCTTCACTTATGAAAATATTGTAATGACATGAGACAAAATCTCCGGGTTAAAAGGGTCAGATGTCTTTACTTTTGCCAATGGGTTTGATAAAAAATGTGGTTTACCAGGTCTAGAAATGAAATAGTTTTAAAATATTCCACCTGTCTCTAGAAGATTGTTCATTGTAGTTAACTTCATAAAAGGTGGCATTCAGTCTTGGGTTAAGGCAAGATATAGACATTTTATTTCAATTAACTTCACGAAAGGTGTTCAAAACAAAGTAATGCTTTGCTAACATTGATAATAATATTTACACACATCTATTCCACAAATCATACAACAAATGTTTTTATTAAGAAAATTATTCACTTCTTCAACCTGTACAAGATAATCAGGTCTTAAGAAGTAGACTAACCCATTGATACAAAGTTGAAGGAAGCCTTGGTGTTAGTACTGACTTAGTCTAGGCTGTCTGAAACTTTGATTTAAGTACCTCAGCAATGCTTGATGTATGAAACTCAGCAACACTTCGAAGTTTGTTTATCCAATCTTGTCTTTCTTTAGCGTCATTGGCTGAAACATAACAAAGCTTGTAGTGAACTATCTCAAGCCTAGTAAATAGTTCCTTGATCTCATTCAGCAGGTATTTTTTACAGGTCACATTCCACAGGTCAGAACTCAGTTCACTGAGTAATAGATAAATAAACAAGAACAGAAGTGTCTCCTACCCTAATCCCTATACACAATGTTTTTTTTTTTTTTTTTTATCGAGGGGAAACTATCTTGTTTAGTTGCCAATCAATAAAACAGTGACCTGTAATTGTGACCTGTGGTATGCGACAGCGACTTGTAAAAAAAAACCTCTCAGATCACAATCACTTGTTCTTTTCTAATGTGTCAACTTTAAGACTGCATACTCAACACTCCGTTAACAGACATGGGTCACACCCAAAATCTGGGAGAGAGAGAGAGAAAGGGTCTATTCAACATCAGGCTACATGTAGATGTACAAGTTAAAACGTACTTAGCCAGTTTCACTTTTAACAAATGTCTGAGGAAAAAGAGGCCCAGTTAAGAATTATATATATGTATACCCAATCAGGGAAAAATGATGAAATAACTGTCGTTTCCAAAAGAATAGAAAGTTTTTGCTTGGAATGGATTCATGGGAAAAAACTTTCAGCTGTGATCAACAGTTAACACCTGCAGAATACTAGGTACTGACCCACGTGTAAGTAATATGTTTTTTTATTTCTCAATTTTTTTTTGAACAGAATTATTTTAAAATCTTTGACCATTTTTACAATTTGTCAAAATCACACATAAATAAATAAATAAATAACAATTTGGAGGTAGCACTTTCAGTTAGTGGTTCTTTATCTACCTAATTCCTGACTTCCAGCCATTTGAGGGAGTCCTGTTTGCATCTCCTTCCAATGCATAAAAGGAGGCAGAGGCACAATACGGCCAGTAATAGAGTTAAGACCACTTACCTCGAAGTTTAAAAATGTCACCATTAGCTGCACTGACGGTGAATGTAAATGAGTCTTCATCGCTGGGAGCTATCATACTCCCCTGTGAAAAAAGAAAAAAACACAAAAGAGTTTATGTAAGAAATTAAAAACCAACAAAACACAGCAAACATAACAGAAACTAAGCTTGACCACCAAATTATTTGGGTATCAAACCACTTACTCCTAGATAAACAGATCCCCTTGGACCAAGCTTCTTCTTCTCCTTGTCCTGGAGGTAAATATGATCAAAATATTCAGTTCAAAGGTTTTAAGTCTGTTCACACACGAATTTATTAGAGAAGATCAGCTTATCCCTTGTACAAATTTAATCACTTAAAGATATTTCTCAGTGACTGAATTGAGATTATTTTAAAGAAACAAAATAAAATTATTGTGAGAAAGCAAAATAAGAACAAGGCAAATAGGGTAATTAAAGACAAACACAGGAGAGAAAGACAAAATAGTAACTATGTGTACAAAAAATTGAGAAGTTCAGGTCTCCATGTGGCAACCACTTCTTCTCCTACAGACAATGGTCAAGAGCTACATATATTTGACCAACCTGTGTGTTGGAGTAGTATAATGAACATTTACATTTCATCCTGCAGCCACAGAAATAACTGGTCAAGATTTTTCCCATCATGTACAAATATACAGTAGTTTGTAAGATTTTAGACTCAAATATGGCTATTAAGATCAATTTTAACTAGGAACACAAAATCAGCCCCAGCTGTAGATATGAAATACATGTACTATTAACTTTTATAACACTATTTATCATGTGATATGGTCAACCATGAATCATGTGAGAAAAGCAACTCTCTTTAAAAAAGGCAATCTATGACTGATTGCCAATATTTTCATGACCTGATTATTCATTTGCACAGAGTTAATATTTCTCTTTGGCCAATTGGTCTTTCTACTTTCCACAGACAATTATTAATTTAAATTATGTTCAGAGTTGTTTGTTTCTTTGTGTTTTTTTTACCTCAGGATAACTTTAAAAATCTGCAACATCATTGCCTGTTTTAAAAGTCATATTGTCCATGCTGTCATTAGCCTGCACCACAGATGGAACTAAAATATTGTGGCTGGTTAAGTCCATCTGTGAAACAACACCAAAATCCTTCTTCTGGGCCCCCACCTGTGTACTGAGATTTGAGTATACACCATGATTGGCCTGTTAAAAATGCCACCGTCGATTTGCCAATCAGGTTAAAGGGAAATTTGAAATGCATTTCCGGTAATTCATTAATTCTCTCAGGGGCCCAGAACGTGGATATCGGCGCTACATCACAGATGTTACTAACCCAGTTAGATTACGTCTACCAAACAGGCTAATGCCATCAACAAGCCTCAAATAACGATCTGGATGTGAAATCGTGGACATCTTTAACCAGGATGACTCTTGCTTCTTGTATAATGCTAACACGCATGGCAGGCATTAAACATGCATGAGAGAGGAGGGAAGGAAGCACCTGTATCAATGCTATTGTTTTCACTAATCGACCCCTCAACCTGTGTTGTCCTCTACAAGTTTGCCTTAATATTATTTTGTTATCTTCAAAGATAGGCTTGTCTAACATGATGATGGGTAAACATTGCAGCTAGAGTATTTCCAGGCAGGATGTTATTTGAGAACAGCTGATACTCAAAATGGCATGGTAAAAATTTCTAACAATCCAGTCAAGGTAGTATATCTATGCCTGACGTAATTAATTGTAACCATTGCATTTTTCTGCTAAGGAAACAAGCATTGAAAAAAAGGGTCAAACAATAGCATCCTTCTGATGACGTGTCACCACCAAGATCTGGGTACTGCATCTGATTGGTTGAGGGTTGTCCAATATTGTAATGGTCCACGTATTAAGCCATGGTACAATCCGTACGTAGTGTATGGACTTCAAAACTCATATACGGTTGGTTTATGGCTTATAGAATGACTAATGTCACATTTGAAGCGCACTTATGTTGGTTTATGGCTAACAGTCTGTAACATGCCTGGATTGGCTTAAAATTTGCTTCAACCAATCAGAAGCACTACCCAGATCTGGGTAGTGACACGTCATCAGTCAGAAGTTCTGCAGTCCTATCTCAGATGTCATTCAGCAGGAAAACCAGTGCCATAATACCTTCTTTGGCTTACTCTGAACTTACTTGAAAGCTATCAAAACCCTTCATGTAGTTGCCCAGTGGGCTGCCAAGTTTGTTACCTTTCTGAGAAAAACCAGTTTTAAAATAGTTTGGCTGTAGGTTAGATTAAGAACCTTAGATCAAGCCTTTGCCAGGCTCTTGGACAGTGAAGATGAGCAAAAAAAGAGGGCAAAGAGCGAAAAAGGGAGCAAGCAAATATTTTTCGATCCACTTTCCCCAGGGGGCCAAGAACAGGTTAGTCAGATCAGCAGGCTAGTAAGGTGAATTTCTAATTTTTGTCACATTTTTATTCCAAATCCCAGATTATTCTCTAAGATTTTAATGCTCATCACTAGGTGTAATGCCAACTTTTGTTCAAAAATAACAAAGGAAACCCCACAAATGCAGCTCAAAAAAACTACTCAAGTTACAAAATGGACACCTCTTCTGTTTGTACATATTTAAATTAGTTAAAGAGAAATCAGGTGTTAATCATGCATTCAACACTGACTATTGAAGTTAATTAAGCACACTGTTTGCGCAAAAAATATGATAACTTGTTCTTACCACATAATATTCCAGTAGTCCTGAATGAGGATCTAACGTGAACCACCTAAACTGCCAGCCCTTCATGAGATTTGTCCACTTACTAAGCTGTCCCTCTGACGGTTTCCTTTGAAAACGGTACCATATTATTAAATGGGGTCTATAATAGCTAGATCTTCTTCTTTATCATGATCAGTTTCTGTAATTGATAATTATTGATCTAGAAGAAGTCCTAGCTATTATAGACCTCATTTAATAAATAAATCCCCATAATTACGGCATAATTATAAAACAAAAATATCTCACCTAAATCTGTCTTCATCCTTTTGATCCAATACCTACAATGAATAACGCAAATCACAGAGGACAAGATAAAGTTAACAAACTGTTTTACCAAGAGAACAAATTGTGTCTCAGATAGAGACGATAAAATCATTACAACCTAATGTTTAACAGGCAAAATACTTGAAATCAAGAGAAAGATCTCCATTATTCTTCACACTAACTTTAGCTTTTTGCATAACACCAAGAATAACCGTCTTCTCTTCCTCGGAAAACTGACTCAGGTCAATATCTAGGTCAGCAAAATAAGGATCTTTTAGGATGTCCTCAGCGACCGCCATGTTGACTGGTGCTACATTGTTTTAGTCTCGCTTTCGTGTGTACTCAAGTTGACTGTCCTGGGGAGGGTGGTCTTGACAAGCTCATCCCCACCGAGCTGTCTGAGTGGCATGTGGAGCCTTGGAGTGCAACCGACGGCAGTCAAATATTTTCCTAACAATAAGCAAAAAACAAGAAAAGGGATGTATTTGAAAAAAAAAAAAGTACATGTGACTTGCATGTCGTAACTTTTACCAAAAAATCAACCTTTTTTGCGTTGAAAATGCATGCTTCACCTGCCAGCAAATATGTCTTTTCAGCAGCTGTCAAGATTTTCCTTTTTGTAGCAAACGTTAACTTACACAAATCTTATCAAATCAACAGAACTTTGAAGGAGAATTATGCTTTAAACGGCAATCACGTAAGGCCATCCCCATAAAATGTTCCGTTTCCCATCACGCGACCGACCCATGTTTTTGGAAAAGTAAAATTAAAAAAAAATTCCAGAATCACTTGTAAAGAAGCAAGTACTTTAATTTACAGGCACACGATCTTGTCTAATTAACACCAATTGTCTCAAATTATCATCGATACTTCGTTTTTGTAGCCTTTTTAGACATTTGATAGTCCCGTTAATATACATCTTTTACCATCTGATTATATCTTGCAGACTAAACGTGAGATTTAATATGCAATCATGTGTTCATTCCCTTTTTTTTTTTTTTGCCCGACCGGCGACCGACCGACCCACCTTCACGAGATGGAGGGCGATGGGAAACGAAACATTTTATGGGGATGGCCTAATACCAATACAAAGTCCTAGACGTAGAGGCTTCGCCCGACCTTCTTCAAGAATCAGGTATATAAAAAAGTAGGGATTTCATGAGTCAGACGGATAGAAAAATCTTTAATTTAGGTATTCAAAAGGGCCTTGAAGTAAGATATCTCGAACAGAAGGCTTACTATGGCTTACTATCATCTTCTCCCTAACTTCACTCCCAAAGGGACTTAGGTGAAAAGGGGAGCTTTTTCAATGGAGGGTGTACAAAAGGGGTACTTTTTCTATAAAAAATGGTATTAAAACGCGTAAAGGATTAGACATCGGGGCGAAGCCTTCCCGGAAAAAATTTTTGTCAAGCCCCCTACATCGTCTCGCTGGAAAACTCGTCGAAAACTAGTTGAACTCTTCGATCGTCCCCTAAGTAACTCTCTGTCAAAGAAAGAAGAAAAGAAAGCTGACCATGGAAATGTTCACACCGTATGCTGACCTACTCACACCGTTGACGGTAGATCAGCTAGAAAAGTATATTGACCATTGACGGATGAGTAGGTGATCGATTACCTGGAAATACAAGGTGAACTGTTAAAAATAGGAAAGTGAAAGCTACCTAAAATATTAACACCAGTATATCTTCCTTGTGTTCTCTTCAACCACTGCTTCTTCCCCTTACCCTCATTCCCCGCCTTCACCCGCACCCACCCCCACCCTAGCTAACCGTCACCCTTCAACCCTTACCCTCTCCGCCTTGCTAACCGACTTTGGTTTACGCACAGGCAGCCCAAGCTCAATATGAGAGTTTAATAAATATAACACTGTTCTAGTGAGGCCTTACTGACTGCTGATTAAAAAAAGGAAAACCCAAAATTCAAGCTTTCGCCGATCAACGGCATCATCAGGGATGAGAAAATATTCCGTGCGAGCTATATATATGCAAAGAAGGTGTAGGGTGAAATGTGTAAAAGATGTGACGTATGTGTGAAAGCTATAGAAATAAACTGTGAATGGAATACAACGCTCTAATGATGGAATGTCTCTAGACAAAGGACCTCTAAAAGCACTTAAAAATGGTCTCTAAAATACTAAAATAGAAGGTCTGCGAATTCAGTACATTCCTCCGGGGAATTGAGTGTAGGCTTGCACTATCTAATGTAAAATGCTTCATAAAGGCGTATATTAGCGGGGTCGTTTTCGCTTATAATAATCTTGACCTGAATGCCTTTATAGTCTTTGTTCTGGCAGGAATAGATATGTTATTTCACAGAGGAGTTTTTATTATTGAGATGTTCTTTTAAGCGGTCGTGGATGAAGCGTGTCATAACAAGGTACTGTATCGCTGATGGCAGCCGAAATACAGATTAGATGCTTTTAGTGTTTATGCAAGGAATGTAATGCGGACATTTTAAAATTAGTTTTAGTATGATTTTTAGAGTAGTTTTAGTAGACAGTATTTTTATTAGTTGGTTATAGTTTTTTAGTAGACCGTGTATTTTACTTAGGATATCCCTTTTAATATTGTAAAGTTTTTATCATTGTAATGACAATAAAAGAATTTTCAATTGTGAATTTTATTTGAGCTTGGGCTGCCTGTGGTTTCAGCGACGTCGATTCGATTCGCGCCGGATCATCACTGAATTCGATGGTTCCACTGCGAGTCAAGTAAAATAGCTGATGATTTACGTAAGGAATCATGTGGCGCATACTTCGTGTTTGCAGTTCTGCGAAAACTAGACTGTTCAAGTCTTTAGATTCACGACATCTTGTCACAGCACACGATATAGAGACTTTCCAAAAACAAGGGGTCGTATGTCTCAGGGGTGCGTTCAGAGAATGGGTTGAAAGCTGAAGAAAGGTATTGCCACAAACCATGCAAACCCCAGTAACGACTGCAGTGAATGGATCAAAAGCGAAGATTCGCAGACCTTCTACTTCAATGATTATTTTAACTGGCGTCGGATCCCAGAGTTTGAGGAATTTGTGCGTTTATCGCCAGCTGCAGAAATCGCCGGCAAACTGATGAAGTCTGAGGTTTGTTTTGTTGTAAAAAGGTTCGCCTGAGGCCTTGCTGCTCAATCACATTTACGAAAAGTTTTGGTACTGCAAAAAAAAAGGGCGGTTGGGTTAATAAACTTTGCCCAATTCCGATCGAAGACATGCAATTCCATTTGACCTCCAATTTAACTGAGTATAATGCGGCCAATATGTATGCTATCTGCCAGCATCACGAAAACTCGTTCAGTAGCGTCGGGGCAAAAATTTAAAACAGTAGCCTTGAGAATCTCAGAAAACTTTCAAAGCAGGCTTTAAGTATTATAAAAAGTACAGAATCTATTATTTCTAACCTACAAACCCAGGTTGGTTATCCCCCCCCAACTCCTGCCCCTATTTGAATACAAGCCGATCCAAACACCTTTCAACATTGTGTAATCCCAGGGCTTATAACCAAGCGTTTATGGTATGCTGCCAAGCTACCTGTCCACTGCTGCTTCTTCATACTGTTTGCACATGGGACATCCCATATTTTACCCCGCCGCACTACTAAGGAAGGCAGGTTTTAAAATAGGGGGCTCGGCTGTACACAGGTTTCCCAATGGTGCGTTGTGTCTGACTCCCTCACTGTCTCATTCTCCCTGTCACTTTGTCTTCTCCAATCTTTCAGTAAGCATGCATGTATTAAAACTTCAATTCAGATTATGACACACCATTTTAAGGTTTTGCATGGTCATTGCAGTTTATAATGCGTTAAATTTTCTTCAATTCTTCCAGTTACCATACCACCACCTCTCTGAGTAGTCACTGTGACAATGCCATCACTTGCGGAAAGAGTAGCTCAATTTAAACGATTTAATACACAATTGAATACAGTAGAATGGAAATCCAGAGTTACCAATGTTGCAGTTAGCAAATAACATGTTTGGCTCTCAGTGGATAACTTTCATCCCATCCATCAAGGACAATAAACTACAAAAAAAGCAACTAAAAGCTCCTTTACAGTGTATTTTTAGCATTGAATAAAGAAAAGCTGTTTGCAGTTAAACTAAATGTATTGGTTGAAGTTTGCTGGCAAATGTCATACACTGTATGTATGGGCTGACTAGCCTGCATAGCAAGCGGTTCTGTTTGGTTTCGGAGCAAAGAAAGACAGAGGAAGGAGATTTTCGGTTTTGGCTGCGCAAATTATGGAACGAGAGCCAAAAAATGAAAGAGGAGGATGGGAAGGGAAAGGAAGGAAGGAAACCTTCCTTTCTTCCCCACCCTGCTCATTTACTTTCTTGCCCCATTTTTCACATAGTCTTTGACCCTCATTTCTTGTTCATTGCTCTGAAAGTGCACAGAAACGCTTGCCACACAGGCTATACAGGCTCGAACACAAAAAATATCCACCAACAAACATGCAATTAAGCTATCAAATGTTGAGAGTTTGCAATTAAGTTTTAGGGTGAATCAGCATTAAATACAGTCTAAGTGATTCTACAGGTATATTACATTTCCTGCTCTAAATCTTTTTTTTTAATTTGAAGTTTGCAGTGTTTTTTCATGAACATGTGTTTATTAAAGATCCTGGTACAACACGTGGGACACCACGGCACCAAGATCAACCATACTATCCTGTGAATGGAAGGAAGGTACTATTGGAAAGTATAATTCTGTTCTCCCCCCCCCCCCCCCCCACCCACCTGCCAACAACCCCACCCAATCAATGGAAACTCTTAGGGGTAGGGAGTCTCATGTCTTGAAAATAATTTACAATAATTATCAAAGTCTGCCTGCCTGGGACAGTTGCAATCCTGTCTTAATAGCATAAAATGAGAGGCTAGTTAATATCACCTAAACTTTTATTCAATTCTTTCTCTACCACTGTTATCAGTTTTGGACAAAACAGAGAAAAAGAAAGAACTAGCAATTACATGCTACTTCATGATCATTCACACATGATGATTGAAGTTCTGAATAAGTGCTGCATGGACAAATGAAAGATTTAATAAGTGGTGGATAAGGTGCATGGTATAGGTTAGAGAGATTCTTGCCTATGTGCCACCTAGCAGGTCAGACAAGACTAGTTGTTATGCTAAGTGTGAAATGTACTTGTTGCAAACAACCAGAAGAACCCTTATCATTGGGACAGTTGCATAAGACTTAATGTTAGTCATAAGTACTTATACATAAAGCATTTTAAAAAATGAAGAGTTTGATTGGGCAGATGTCAGATTTTGGTAACCGTCATTATGTCCGACGTTAAGATTTATGTATTACTGGCCCCTGAAAGATACCTATCTGGCCTACAGTACACTGCATTATTTGGACTTAGTATGGATCATTGAGGTAAAAAATCCAGAAAATCCTGGATCCTGAAAATTTAAATAAAATGCCTATTATATATCAAATATATCCACAGAACTGTTCATTATGGCTGCCAGTGACTCCTGTGTCTAAAGACTCCTGTTTGGAATATGTTGGTGGATCTCATAAATGGGGAAAATGGTTCATTCCTAGGAAATTTGCTTCCTCAAAAAATTACAACCTAATTGATGACTCCAACACTAGCAGCAAACAAGAAGCATTTGAAGCTATCCCTGACATAGATGGAGAACCAGACAAGTATGAACTGTTCTCGTGGGATCTAGAGGTACAATAGGTTACTGACCAGTGAATTTTTAAGTGATCGACTTTCGGAGAACAAGAAAAAAATATTAGTCCTTAAATTAAGCAGCTGCTTAGCCTGACTCATACCCAGCTTAGCATTGACCAGATTTAGAGGATGTTTTCCGATATCAGCACGACACTAATATTGTACTTATAATCAAAAGATAAGGGGCAGTCGGAAGGAACGGTAGCTCAGCTGGATAAAACGGCCAAAGATTTCATGTGTTTTGCGAAGAAATGGCTGAACTACTGCCTAGAAAACAGCAGAATAGAGTGTCTTCCTGTTCCAGAATTATAAGGGTAATCAAATGCACCCTAAATTTCATCCCTGCTATGAGTCAGGGTTAAGACCTTGAATTGGCCGGCATAATATTTCAGACCTGCCAAAGAATTTAAGCTCACATGGGGTGAGTCCTGAGTCCCTCTTCTCTAAACCGAGATCATCAGTCAGGGTCTTAGGCAAGGTTATGTCAGGTTGCACAAGTTACACATAACCCCCCCCCCCCTCCCCCCCACCAGGGGGTTACTCAACAGAATTTTTGGATGGGGAGGCTCTGCCCAGAGGTCCAGCCCCTTCCTTTTTATATATCATTTCGGAGCAGAAAGGTATCCTTTTCGTATACCTTTTATTGACAAATGGTATCCCTTTCACATCCTAGTGTAGAACGCTGCATCCCTTTTAATTGCTGTAAATGCACCGTTTTTCAATTATGAATATATCACTAAACCAGAAACTTTTCTTGTCTTTTTCACTGCCATAAAATGTGCCTGTTAGCCCTTTTAAGGTCCTTGCACAAACTCTAATGACAGATTTCTCAACCCTTTCATATAGTCCAGCTAGTGAAATCCGTTCTCTTTCAAATACTTGAAGTATGATAAAGGTACCCCTTTAGGGCGGAACCTTCTCGTATAGGCCATTACAGAGGGTTCCCCCCGGAATAAACCCCTGATATGAGTTGGCTTTACAGGTCAGCTTGAAGCTTTGAATGAAGAAGGCAGTAGCCAAATTATGAAGGGACGTCTTAATCAACTCTCAAGTGAGATAACGTCAACTTGCAGGCTGGCTTGTGTGTTATCTTAAATTTTATTTTCTTTATTCTTAGCCCGGTGATTGCATAGCTTTTCATATGCTCACTGTTCATGGTGCCAAACAAACTACTGACATTTCTGGACGACAAGTGATTGCCACTCGCTGGCTAGGGGAAGATGCAACATTCGCCAATAGGCCTTGGGAGACCGCACCTAGCTTTTCTTTAGGGTTAAAACCTGGAGATGCTTACTACACAAGTGACACTTTTCCAGTTATGTGGAGATCAGGACAGGACAGTGAATGCACAGATGATAAAACATGGTAAACCTAAAGAGAAATTAGAAAAACTTATTTCATTTTACCTCGTCCCGC
The DNA here is from genome assembly GCA_964035705.1 of Porites rus. Lineage (NCBI taxonomy): Eukaryota > Metazoa > Cnidaria > Anthozoa > Scleractinia > Poritidae > Porites > Porites rus. The sequence continues at coordinate 15,618,299 of OZ037993.1, forward strand.
GTGTTTTGCGCTTGGGCCTTGAAACCCGTCTGAGAGCCTCAAAAATCGCCTTCTTAATAGTTTCTGGAGGTTGCTAGATCTCACGCTTCAGGCAACAAAGTCTCACGCCTGTGGATCGAAAACTTTGATCTGCTAACGCCAGCACACACTTACGGATCAGTTCCTCACGACTAGCAGAAACCTTTGAGCTGTTACAGGTTTAACTGACATATTTTCCGACAGGAAAGATTTAGGGTAAAAAAAAAAACTGGAACCAATCATTCCCCAAAATCTCGTATCTTTAGAACTTTGGAAGTATGCGAAACGTCAGCCTGCGAATACAACCCCTGTCATCACTGTCGAGACGTCTTCGCAGATTTTCGGACATCTTCGGATATGATGTAACCTGAGATCAGGCGTCATTTTTTTATTTTTTGCTTCTATGCTTCTTTGGCTCGAGAGGGAAAAAAAATAACGCCCACTTCCCGTGAGAGACATAAAGGGTTAATAGGGAGAGGGCATGATCTCAGGCTAGATATGATGGGGCCGGCTCCTTATTGGGTCTCCTAAGAAAAATCCAGGCACTCTCAGGATTAAAAGTCACGCCTTTGAATCAAGATGTAGACATAACTTTCACAACAAATCGCAGTTGTATTGTACTCCTGAAGAAGGCCAAGAGGGCCGAAAAGTGGAGTAATGGCATATTTAGAAGACATATTTGGAGTTGGATTCTTGACCATTACACTCTTAGAATAATTCATCAGCAAACATCAGAGCAAATGAGTGACAATCTGATTTTGCACAATTTTTCCTTGAACGGTAATCTTTACTAACAAGTGTTGCAATTTTACACGTCGCGTTTGTAAAATGAAATGCGTGGAACGATGTCGAACGAATGAAATGTCGATGTGATTCTTGCAGTTTCATTATCTCGCCTTTCTCGCGAGGGGTTATTTTCACGCGCGCTCACGTTTCGCTCGCTCTATTATCCCTGAGGAAAAATGGGCCCTACTCGTAGTCTACATTCCCTAAGCCCATTACATAGGGAAACCGGAAATTCCGGCTTGAAAATCAAATGGTTCGAGCCATTCCATTTGGAAAACGTTTGAAAAATTGGGCTGCGGTTTGAGGCGATGGCATTTTTCTACTCTTTAAAGTCTGTCAAGCTTTTCCCGATACACTAAAACCTTTTAGCGGGTCCTTATCCCCCATGGTCTAATTTAGTTGTTAAATGTTTATGCGCGAGATTTTCAACCGGACGGTTTGTGTAAATGGTAAGCACCCACGTACTCATTAAAAGGATTTGTAGGGAAGGGAACGCTTCCTATTTCAATTTAAAAATACGAATGAGTTGTCAATAAAAATTCGTGCCTGAATTCTCCTGCCTGTTTACTTGTCCCCTATGTGTGTCTGGGACCACTTACAGCGATTCCCGTGAGATATTAGGGCCATTTATACGAGGAAAAATAAGACGCGTCTTACATAAGACGCGTCTTAAATAAGACGCGAACTGTACCATTTATACGAGCATGTCTTATCTAAGACGAGAACAGCTCGTATAAATGGTTCGCGTGTTCGTGGACTCGTTTTCATGTGAATGTTGCACGTAGCAACGGTAATCCAACGTGGCGCGCCAAAAATTAACGCACGGGTACTATGCGTTCGCGTCTTATGTAAGAGGCGAAGGTCATTAAACCTGTTCTTAGATAAGACGCGTCTTAGCTAAGTCGCGTCTTATTTTAGACGAAATGTGCCGTTTACACGGAAAGTTCGCGTCTTATTTAAGACGCGTCCTATGTAAGACGCGTCTTATTTTCCCTCGTATAAATGGCTCTATTGTTCCATAGTCCCCCTGGTAGCCGCTTTTCTTCGTCACGCAACGCTCCTCCCTTCTGCTTCTCCTGGGGAGAAGCGTTGCGTGACGAGACAAAAACGGCTGCGAGGGAGACTAATTGAGCGTTCTTGACGAATAATTCACAGATGTCTCATTACGCGAGCGCCTTTCACCTGCGGAGAAGGCTATCTAGTTACCTCGCGAGGAAATTAACGGTTGCTTAATAATTCAACGGGGGAAATCTTAAGAAAGAAAAACAAGTATTTACGGGTGAAGACAATTAACACGACAGTTGAATACTCGACACTAATGGCTCGGTCAGTTCTAAGCATTCCCGTAATTATTGCTCTGTCTCTTGGGGTGGGGCATTTGCTCACAATTTTTAAGCCCCAAGGTAGGTTTCTGTATGAACCTGCTGGCCCCACCGTGGGCTATTTAGCCTGCAAGCAAGCCCCAAGGTGGGCCCCGGGTTTAAATGAAGAGGGTGGAGGTCACACATCCTGTTAGAACCAGACTCGTAGGAAGTCGCAACCAGCTATGAACACCACGCGGGTGTGCGAGAAAGGAGAACGAAATGATAATGGCTTCTCCTGATATACGTTACAGTGAGATCGCTGACAATCGGGCCAGGGGACACTTGGTATTTAATGTAGCATGAATCGCATTAGCATGGGCCATTAGCATGCATCAGTTCTCGACGCAACTCAACAAACTGACGATCATCATTCGACGTTAAGACAACTTTTCTCGAAATTTTGTTGCGACAAAAAATGCAAGACAAATTATCTGGTGTAACAAATCTTGAAATGAATGTATCTCGAAGCGTGTTCGCGACAGCAGTCAAATTCTACACAAAATTAAGGGACGTTAAAAATAGTGGTGTAATTGACTAGACAAGACACAATGAGGTGGTGAACTCGTTCCAATAAGCAATTACCCTGGCTCCAGAGGTCCGTTCCCCAAATACCCAAGATGAAATAAAACGTGCTGACGGTTTGAAAAAATAACCTCTGAAATCCAGGGCAATAAGCAATCATTATCTGTTATGCACGTTTCTTGCCCTCTTTAGATTTGTCTTTTTTCTTCTTTTTCTTTCGATCCTTTTTTGCCACAAATTCAACATTGGCCAAGTCATGAGAAATACAACTTTTATCCTTTTTCCCTTTCTTTCCGTCATTGTTTTTACGTTCTTCTTCCTCACTAATGTCTTTTCGCTTTTCCAATTTAACCCTCTTGTCTTTTATCACGCTTTTCTCTACTTGAGATATATTCTCGTCCTTGTTCTTACAGCTCTTGTCTTTTTCCTTTATAGGTTTCACATCCTTCATTGTCGAACACTCTTTGCTGTCACTTTGAATTACATCAACGTCGCAAATCTCAGCGTCTGTCATTTTAGCATTCTTTTCCTTTCTTTTCCGGTTCTTTTTCTCCACTTTTCGTGCTTCCAGGACTACATCCTCGCTTTCTTCGAGTTTCACGTCCAAATCCTCGTTTTTCTTCCTTTTCTTTACGGAGCGCTCATCTTTATCAACCTCTGTACTAACTTCCTCGCTTTGTGGCTCAGGATTCTCCGTTGAAAATTTCCTCTTTCGTCTCTTCTCCTTCTTTTTCCTTAACTTCGATTCTTTCCCACAGTTTTCTGGATTCGCCGAATTATTCCCCTGAATTTCATCTGCAGATGCTTGTTCCGTTTTGTTCATCTCTTGTCCCGCTGCCTTACCCTCCCTCGCGGCCTTTAATTCTTTCATCTTTTTCTCAAAGTATTCTTGAATACTCTGGCCTGAGGTGATGGTTTTGACACCGTGGATGGCTGGCGGCGGACAAGACGATGTGCTTTCGTCTGACTCTTCACCCTAACACGGGAAACAGGAAGACAAATACGAGAAAACGCTCTCAATTTCACTTCCTAAAAAAAACTAAGAAAACAATGTTTACTGTACCATCTATTTCTCGTGAGGATTCCATTGAAAAGTTCCACTGAAGATTCATACAGAATTTAGACAGACAGCTAGATAGTTTATTGCAGCTAAAGGGCTTACGTATTTACCCAATATGGCGCAGACACGTTCATACACTAGAGAGATTTGGAGGCACTTTTACGGCAAAGGGCAGACTGGAGTTGAGAATTTCTCAAAATAGAAAATGAGCAGATAAAAATACTCTATTAAACAATTCTTTTGGCTGAAAGTCACGTGAAACTACTCATTTTTTTGTAGAAGAAAAGAACAGTTAAAGACAAGTACATGTAGAGGGAAAACTTGGTCACGTGGCAAAAATCCACGTTTGCCGTTTACCGTAAACGTGACTTTAAATCTCTCTAATTTCCTCGTTCATTTGAAGAGAGCATACTGAGAGCGGATCTTATAGGTCGTAAGTTTGTTTGCAGCAAAAACAAATATTTGATGTCTACCTTCTACATTTAATGATAATTATCGCGCATAATAAACTCAACAGCCTTGAAAGCTAATTAAATGTACTACTCAGCCTTATAATGATTATAAGGAAAAAAGCGGGACTAGTCAAGAGAAGATAACTGGTGATTCATATTGAATGTAGTTACGTTTCTGGAAAGACGTTGAATTCATGTGTATTGCGTCTTTGTAAGATCCACCAAGACAAAAAACACACCTTTGCCTCAAACTCAAGTATGTAAGCCAAGATTTCAAGAAAAAAGAATAGTTTCAGTAGTTTTACTCTTAATCTAAAGAGTAAACTACAAACCAGAAAACGAAATTAAATTTAACAGTACAAATTAAAGTTAAAGTACTTTTAGGTTTATAACAACCTCTGAATAATCCTGAGGAGTTCCAGGGGCTGACTTGCTTCGCTGACCAAAGATACAAGCCATGTCTTCAGCGGATTTTGATGATAAGTCTTTGCTCTGAATGAAGCGATTGTAGCTATAAAGGGGACAACATTTTTATGTACAATGTAAGTCTGCTTCAAAACAAGGATAGTTTATTTAACATAACTAAAAGAGTGATTACTGCAAAAGAGTATTTAAGGGCGGATCCAAAAAATTCAGAAAGGGGTGGCCGCAACACTTGCCAGCTATATAGATGCTTTTTATTTCACAGAGAATTCTTTAATAATTAAAGAAAATTTTAAAAAAAGGGAACCTCCCCTCGGACCTACCCCTAAATTGGCCCATGGTACCAATGTTCAATGCTGTTACCCTTGGTTGAGACTTAAACTGTCTTGTGAAACTAAGGTACATTGAAACACCCATGGGACTATTGATAGTAACCAATACTTGAGGCGTACTCTTGACACAGGTTTATTTACAGAGTCAATCATGAATAATACTAGAGTTAGGAAAAAAAGAGAATTGAATTCAGCCTAGATTGAAACCATTTAACCCGAATTTCATTTTTACCTACAGTCGACATCTACATAAGGGATCACCTACAAGACTCGCTTTCTTGACTGCCGAGCTGTCTTTTCCATGTCATGGTTCTTTGCCTTTCCCTTTGGTTTGCCTTCTCCTATGTCAACGAAAACAGCAAATAATAGAGTTGTTAATGGGGTAGGATGCTTTCTGTTATCTCACAACTTTGTTTTTGTTTTGTCTTTTAGGGGGGGGGGGGGGGGGCGAGGAATAACATTTCAAAAACTCAGTCATCGAGCCTCTGTGACTTTTGAATGATCCAGATCTCCAGGAAAGGGGTTAGGAATGGAGGCTCTCTACTATGGTTAAATTGAAGTATCCCAGCACCTTAGCACTATGGGCCTCAATTTAATATAAACAAAAGGGCCTTCTTCCTTAGCATCTGTCACCAGATGCTGGTAGTTCAAAATGATGAATAGTCACTGTCCAGTGGATAAGTATCTTGGAAACCCATTGTGTTATCCAGTGGATTAAAATCTATCCAGATGCTAGCATTTTTTACAGCTCAAACAACTGGGGCCAGAAGTTTATGATCCATGTTGTCAGATCTTTTTTCATAAGTCATTAATCAGAAACACAGATATTAAGGCTATTTCAAGTGAATTCAAGTTGTCTAGGAAACTCACCAATTCCACTTTCTGTGTTGTCATTAAGCTTTGACAACAAATCATCAAATGCCATCTGATGTGATAACCAGTTATCTTCATTAGATTTGTCAGCTCCCAGACCTGAATGTTATTGTAACAGAGTAGATAATCATATATCATCATGGATGTGAATTTAAAAAGTGGGGGGAAGTTTATCATTTATCTCCACTAGTCACTACACAGTCTGAGTAATATAATTTTATATTCTTATAGTGGACATAATTTATCGTGCACTCTACAAAATCTCAGTTTCTGTAATTTGTCAAAGGTGTTGCTAGAGAGTTGTGCAGTTTTTCAGACACCAAAAAAAATTAGGTAGCAAGTTGCATGTATGTATCAAAACCATGGTTTACATGGACTATACTATTAAAGAAGCAAGTCAGTGTGTGAAAAAAGATAAATATTAAAAGGAAAGCAGTAACATAATACAGTCAACTCTCTCGTAAGTGACAACCCTTGGTGCATGACAAAGTGGTCACTTACAGGAGGTGGTCGTCTATGGGACAAATCAAGAAAATAATCATACGTGACCATGCCAGGTGGTCGCTTGCTAGAAACAGAAAACAATGTAAAGAATATGTCAAAATTCTGGACTTAAGAGTGGTCACGGTTGCTTAAAATAATTTATTGAGAAGTGGTCACTTACAAGAGAGTTTTTGAAGCAGTATTTGACAAAGAAACAAAACAGTTATTTACAAAGTGGTCGCTTACAGGAGTTGGTTGCTCATGAGAAATGTTTGCTATGGGAGAATTGACTGTACAATGATAAATGAAATGTTTACTGTTATTTTTCATCAAAACTGCCAAAACAAGGCTGAGTTTCAGTTCCTATTTCCTTGGGAAAGGTTATTGAAAAACATGTTGTTTACTATAAGTTCACTGATCTAAAAAGAAGATTTTCAGGCCAACTGATAAACACTCCTGCACTTTTTTGGAAAAGGACATCATTCTGCAAAATATGCTACACTTCCTTACCCAGGTTATCTCTTCTCTTTGTAGCCTTGACATGAGTTGTCGCTCCATCTTCATTAGCCCCCAGTCCTTTACCACTCTCCCATCCCATCTTAGTTAACATCTGGTAACCAAATCGGCTGGTGTCTGATCATTTAATAATAGAAGAAAAATAGGCAAAATAACTCAAATTCTTGGGCATAGAGTTAGTACAGAAAAAATACTTCAGTCTAACCTCTCCTTACAGACACCTCTATAATACGGAGACCTCTCTAGTACGGACAGTTTGTTTGGTCCCAGAAATGCCACAACTCATACATTCTCTACCTCTATAATATGGACACCTCTGTAAAGCGGACACTTGGTTCTGTCCCTTGGGTGTCCATATTAAAGAGGTTTGACTGTATTAACAACATTAATAAAAGTTGGATTGAAAAAAATTGCTCATAGCTAAAGAAGTCATCTTCAGGAAAATAATTTGTTTATTGTTATTGCAATTCAATTTTGTCTTTTTTTAAAAATTTCATTTTCTTTGCTCTAAGTCAATTCCTGGTTTTTCTAGTCTAGACTAAAATCTTCAACCAGTTGGTCAGTTTCCTGGAAAATGCTACTCTATTCTTGATCCAAACTCTCTGGTTTCTATACCTGCCCCAGAATAACTACTTGAAAACCATAACCTTCACAGCGGCACATACATACAGACATAGCCAATACATAGCAGTCTCCCCCGCCCCCCATTCTGGGTATACCACTACCTCCACTTCTGAAACAAGTCATTGAGGAGCACTTCAAAATCAGGTAAACCAAAGTAACATATGTTGCATTTGCTCCCAACAAAGTTCCACTTGCAATAGCCTACATGTAGCCACACCCTCAGGGGGAGGGTGCGGCCACACGTTCGCTACATTCAAATGCAATGATTATAAATTTCCCATTGTTAAAACAATGGGGAATGGGGAGATTCTGCATAGTGATACCGGTACTACGAAAACAGTAAAAACTGTGGTTACTCTAATGTCAATATGAATAAAACAACGTATGCAGAAGCGCAGAACGCTTCCCTTCTATCAACTCCTTCCATACAAATGAATAAGCATACATATGCCTTCTTGGATCATGGTCATATCAGCGGGGCCGGGAATTGAATTCAGTCGCAGTGGACGTTCAGAAACATTTTTGAAATCGCCAAACACGGAGAAAGAAGATGTTCAAGGAGATTCACCTATTTAAACTATCACACAAAAAAAGGTTCCGTACCATTTGTCCAAGCCGTGTTACGTGGATCATTGCTCCACTTCTGTTTCGTTTTCTTCTCTGCAAGCATAGCCATCTTGCTTATCCACGTGTGTCTTGCTATACAAGCGAGCCTGCATTACAACAATACAGCGAAAAAATGCAAAATAAATGCGCACTGGTTTATCTGCGCAAACGTGGCGGACGCGTTGTGTCGAGATGCCGAAGTAAGTTTTCTCGTTGATTTTACTGTCATTTTGGGGCAGGTTTTTTTCATTCGAAAATAAATGCTTAAGGAATGTATTAATTTAGTTTTCAGGCGTGTTTATGTAACTTTTTTTGATATATTCTGTATGATTTTAGGTATTATTGTGATTACTGCGACACCTACCTCACACACGACTCGGTAAGTACATGTGTAAAATCTTTTATATCAAAGTTTCTAGTTTGCTGTTTCTTTAATTAATGTTCAAAGTCATTGGTGCAGGTGCAAATTTATTTTTTCAATATTCTCTAATCTGTTTAATGCTCTAATTCATGTCTAAATCTTGTCTAACAGGCACGTTCTTGACGACCATAACCCGCAAACCACATTTATATCCATGCAGTCGTGGTCTGATCATGAATGAAATAAGCTTAAGCTTACATTTTAATTAAAAATCATTACTTGTTAAAGGCACATTACAAACAACGCGCCATTCATGTACGAATTTGATATAATTTCACTTTTATGGAGAAATTTCAAACAGTGTACTTATATGCATAAGGACACTGCTCCAGTGTTAGATAATGAGAAAGCCAGTGTCAAACTAGATTTTCATATATACTTCACATAGATTTTCTGTGTCATACCAAACAAGAATGTCAAATTTGAATTAAATTAGACTGCATTCTTCTTCTGTACGTTTGGTAATTTATCACTGATGTTTGGCATATGAGTGGCACAGCATTTGAACAGGACATTACATTAAATACCTAATGCCACTGATATTCTCCAGTCACCTTTTGTCATACTTGAGCTATAAAAGAAAGATATCAAATAATTATATCAAAGGAGTAACATAGCATGATGGTTTTAGGGCATTTTTGACAACTTAAGAGTTTAACTTCTCAAGCTCATTAATAATTATTCATAAAGAAAATACAAGGAAAATTAAAGTTAAATGAGTGTTTAGAAATCAGATGAAAAACTGCTCATTTTTGCATCCTTAATTTCTCCTTCTAAAATCATTTTGTTTGAGAAGTAATATCAAGCATTCGACACAGTGTTTCATCACCAGATGAAACACTGTGTCGAATGCTTGATACATCTGCTTGAACACCAGATGAAACAAATGATCTTGAAGTTCGTCAAAAATTCTCCACTGTGCATCTCTTGTTCAACTCTCTTCTCAGTGTTTCATCTGGTGATGAAAACATTCACCCAATTTTTTCAATTTGCAGTCTGTTTCCATCTTGGCCATGGAAAGCCAAACACACTTATAGCTGAGTTGTTGTAGTAGAGTGATTTTAAATAAAGTTAGCCATTGTTTCAGGGTTTCCTTTGATTCCAGTATGTTCTCAGGGTTTTACAGTATATCAAAAAATCATGACATAGCTCCTATTAAAACCCTAACTGGCAGAAGGCAAACTAGTCAGCTATAAATTTACAAGCATGGTCAAGCATTTGAACTTGTGACTACTACGAAACAAATCCAGCAAGTGGTTGGAGCAGGATTCAAACATGGGACCTTTAGGGTGCGTTCCTTTGATATGATCCTGATCAGGATCAGTGATCTGAGATCATTTAGATCATGGTAGATCAAATGAACCGGTGAATTCTTGTCCATAGTGGATTCATCGGTTCATTTGATCTACCATGATCCGAGTGATCTTGGATCAATGATCCTGATCCGGATCATCCCAAAGGAACGCACCCTTAGATATATTTGAGATTCTAATGCACCGACCACACAGCTCAGTCTAGAATATAGTTTGACTATTTGGTATCTCTTAGGGCAAAAATGGATGGAAACTTTGTGGGTCATGTCTGAAATATGTTAAGACATTAAATTAATTTTAGTTAAGAAATGAAAAGCTAGCAAAAAATTCACTCATTACAGTAATAAGCAAAGTTGTAAGTTGTTTAAATCTGAAACCTGGATGTCTTATATATCACTTTGCTTCCAGCCATCAGTCCGAAAGACTCATAATGGTGGTCGAAAACACAAAGACAATGTGCGTTTTTACTACACCAAGTGGATGGAAGAACAGGCACAAAGTTTGATCGATCAGACAAGTATGTAACATGAGTTATATAGGTAACTGGTCAGTTGGAGCCTTGTCACCTGGCCTACTTAAAAATTGCCTGCTTCCTGTAAGGTTACTTACCTATTTCTGTAGCTATCTTGACTTAGTGCTATCACTTACTAACTATATAATAATATGTTCTCGTTCATAATTGTGTGATATTAAACATATTGTTTTTTTAAGTTGTGATCCATTATTACTATATTTGATAATACCAGTACTATTATCTCAGTTTGTGTCTTTTTTTTTTGAGGCAGGGGAATAGTTTATTTTATTTAAGCATTCCAAGTTAGTTTGCTAGGGACTAAATGCGCTTGATAATATACTATTTCGATAAATTGACCATAATTTTCCATAATTAACTTTCTTGTGACTCTTTAATTTCAAATAGTTATTCATTCATTTAGATGGATAAATGAAGCATGATTTTTCATGGTCAACACTCCTATGACCCCCTTTGTCCCAAAAAGTTTAAACCCGTGGTTTCTCTGCAAAGTTTTCGACATTAGAAACTGTAAGTTTGATGATAAGATCCATAAGGTTACAATGTATAGGCAGTAAAATATAATATTATTGTGGTTGATGCACTTTCTACATTAACACTTAAATTTTGAATGCCAAATTCTAGCAACGTTTGCATAGAAAGATAATATTGCAGTACCTCCCCTCTCTATATTTTCAAGGACATTAGCCTTTCACCAGTAAGCTCACAAACCAGGTGTGTTTTAAGCTCCTTTGTTGTTGCTTTCTCCACATTTATCTGTCTTTCTTTTACAGCTGCAGCATACCAAGCCACCTCTACAGCTCCACCACAAGTTCCCCACATGCCACCACCTGGAATGTTACCACCCCCACCCCCTGGAATGATGCCACCACCTGGTGCACTACCTCCTCCAGGAGCATTACCGTTTCCCATGCCCCCGCTTGGAGCAATGCCACCACCAGGGGGTATAAGACCACCTCCTGGAGCACCTCTTGGACCTCCACCCAGAATGGCTGGACCGCCGCCTGGAGAGAATCAACAGCGACCACTTTTTGGAAAATCTTAATGAAGAGTTTTATTGCTAGGAAAAATGAAATTTGATTTTAGACTTTTTTGTACATCCTTTTGTTTGTATTGTTTTTGTCTCTTGGAATCTTCACTTTTGATGATAGAAACTTGTCCCCAATGTGTTACATATAAGTTATAATAATTTGTCGTAAAGAGTAGTGGATGTTCATGGTGCCAGATAGCTCAGTTTATTTCCCCTAAAGCACTTGATCATGAAAGGCATTCAAAAGTAGAAGAAAATGAAGTCTTTGAAACTAAATGTTGTGTAATTAAGTAATTTTTTGTCCAACAATTTTCTTGGACTTTGGGAAGTGCACCACAGATGGACAGTTATTATTCTAGATAGGTAGGGGAACCTGTTTATGCTACTACATGTACACACTAAAGCAGACAAAATAATTGGAGTCACTGCTAAAAATAATATACTGGTCATGCAGTCATAGGTATCCCCATAAAAAAGTTGAGTATAATATGTTGTGGTTTAGTTTTTATCCTTGGTCTAGCCTGCGTAACTTTCAAAAATTGTTGTTGCACATGACAGAGGTTTCGCAGCAAAGCTGCCATTCTCAATTTCAAAGCGTCTCCTCTACATTCTCCACACATCCCCCCAGCTCCTCTGCCAAAACTTTCCTCACGTGAACGATCTGGCCAGCTACACAGGTTATCCTTGGTCCAGTTTTAGTTTCCTTTTTTTAATTTTATTTTTCTTCATACCTTACCATTCACAAAAACAAAGGTAAATTAGAAATTGAACCAAGTATGAAATTAAACCACATTGTATGTAACATAGAAAACATCTTATTTATGAGTATGGTTCATGAGGTAAAAAGCAATAACAGAGAACAATTTCTGGTAACAATCGGCAGGCATCAACAAAAACAGCACCAACTTAACGACTCGAATAAAAGCTTGAATTGCAGCTTGTCCTTTGGGCAAGCAGCTCTCACATTTTGCTCCTCTTATTTAATGATTTAGTGAGAGGATAACTTGCCTGTACCCTTGCCCATTGGGTATCTGGGTAAGTGAACTTTAAAAGGTACTTGCCCAGCAAGAAAAACTACTCAGTGGCACATCCAGGGGAGGGGCCCGGGGGCCCGAGGCTCCCCCTTGTTTTTAGACCAAAGTGAGACCCAAAGGGCAAAAAAATTTTTTTCAAAACCACCCCTCCCCCTTGTCTCAGGGTCTGTATGACCCCCCTCCCCCCACCCCACCTACTTCCTTATCTGAAGGTCTGGATCCGCTACTGCTACTTGTCCCGAGCCCTGGACTTGACTCTCAGCTAATAAATTTTAACTTAATTAGTTGTCCATTGCTTGTAAATACATGTAAGCTTCCTGTGAAATCATACGGTGAAAAGAACTCTGTTAATTTTGAGGTTGGTCCTTTGTTAAAAAAGTTTTTAGATGTCGTATAGTAATGGCACCATCTGTTACACCACAAATTCCTATCTTGCCTAAGACTCTAATATCTCGAATTAAATTTAATTTTTACGTCCAAGTCTTTTTAGTAGAATTCTTTATTTTAAATGTGCATACATTTATTGATTAAAACGACTTGCTTGCTTCACGCAATATTAAACCCACAGACTCATAGGCATTTCCAAAAAAACTTCCGTTCACACTATAAAGCTACCTTAGTCTATTCCTAGCTAAAATTCATCTGCGAGAAATGGGTGGAAAGCGGGAGCCAATAACATATTAGCCTGTGAACAAGTTGTCAGTGGTTGGGAGGCTGCTACATTAACTTATGTTTGCTTCCTGGCAAAATAATTTTATGGCTTTCTTGATGAACATGTAGAAAGTACCATTACATTCTTTAATGTTTCCTCCATTCTCTTTCATCGTTTTTCTTGGTTTGCAACCACGCGACAAGGAGGCCATGTTGGTAATAGCATGATTTTCTTGTGATATTTGGCATAAATACCACGTGTGGTACTTCGAAATTATTATATGTAATTTCACGAGCCGTTAGGCGAGTGAAATTTGAGACAATTTTTAAATATCACGAGTGGTATTTATTATAGCGAATAATCCAAGGATGGTCCACGGTTCCAACTCGTCTTTATTACATTTATAACGAATTACGATTACGGTTGCTAAAAACGAAACAAAAATACAAATTACTTAGGAATACAAATTACAGCTATGAAACGACGAAAATACAGGAAACGGAAATAAACTAAGCGAAAATACTTACAAACGTTGTGTGACTAGAAAGTTGAACGGAAAAAGATACGATGGCTAACAAGACTGGACGAAAAAACTGCAATGATGTTGCCGTGAACGCTAAAGCGAAAAAAATTAGAATAAACGATGAAACTTACAAAACGATCTAAGAACAAAGAAAGTTATGCAGAGAAATCTAACAGAATATGAATAGCGATAACTGAAAAGAATGTGAAAGGAATGTGCAACTATACAAAGAACTAAACGCTAAACATATTGACGTGGAATGCGGCCGTAACACAGGGGCACCCAACGGGAAATTTTGAGAAAAAGACCTAAAAACAACAACAAAGCGTGAATAAAGTTTTCTGAGACTATTTTAAGCATTTTGGGAGATTGCTGGAAAAAAAGTATCTGTTCCTCACTCCCAGCAAGACTGATGGAAGAGTTCCCAGCCAGCAACCTTACAACCTGCAACCTGACTTACTGGGAAGTTTCATAGGCACAATTCAGATCTTGAGTGGTAAGTAACCCATACAAGTAACCCGTAGCAGCTATTCTAGACTTCAAATCCCCTCTGACACCCTGAATTATCTTTTTCCCAGCGGCACTTTCCTTCCAAGGACTATCATTTCTTTCACATCTCCCAGCCAGCAAAAATGTGCCTGAAGAACAGATATTTTGAGGAACAGATCCATTGGGTGCCCCTGGTAACAGTATTTATGCCAAAGATCACGTACAAATCATGCTATACAACGATATTCTACTACCCGCAAAAGTTTTGTAATTTTCACATTTAGTTATTCAAATTAAGCTGAAATACCACTGCAGTAAGCCAATCAAATTGCAGAAATTTCTCATGTAGTAGTATAAACATGAAAATAGAGTTCAGTTCTAAGAGTAGAGAAATGCTTTTGTTTTTGACCACCAACAACGTGCAAACAAGCAACTGAATTTAAGTATATGTTATTATTTTTCACCCTGAACACATGCACTGCTCACTATTAAAATTTTGAAATTGGACTCACTTATCGCGAAAAGGCATAGTGAAAAGGGCCCCCAGCGGACGGTTTAAGGGGTTTTGGACCCCTATCCCCTTTTCCTCTAAGTGTAAGTGAGTTTTTAGATGTCAATGATGACAATTATGAAAATCACCCCACGCGAGAAAAGGCGACACGCGGCGTGTCGCCTTTTCTCGCGTGGGGTGATTTTCACGCGCGGTCGCGTTTCGCTCGCTCTACTATCCCCTGAGGAAATATGGGGGACTACTCGTAGTCTATTCTAGGATAAAAATCTCTTTTTTGTGTGAACAAGTACTCAATACCTGTCGGGAGGCAACGTCACGTGTCAAACGGTTACTTGTTATAGCAGTGAGTTTGTCAGTGCCCTTTCGGTGGGATTTGTTTCGCTTTGTCCCTCCCCATCAGGGCTTAACTATTTTGACATGGCTGCACTGAAGTGCCGTAACAGTTTGCATTTTTCCGGCTTCCATCTATCGTCATGTTGGCGCCGTCGGTGTCCTACCGGATCTGCTCGTCGCTTCTCCCGATCTGAACAAGGGTCAGCTTCGAGCAGTCTTGGTGCTGTCTGCCTCACCGTTTACAGGGTGTTACGCAATTGTCAGAAGCGGGATCAGCTTCCATGGGGAATCTTAGAAGATTGAATCCGGTTGAGGCCCGCTCGCGATCGGTCTACCTCCGCGATCTTCCCGTTCAACTGTACCGACAGCTCCATCAGCGCGTTTTTGAAGCCCTTCGGGGTTCTATCTCCATTCGCTAGAGGTTTCTTCCGACCCTTTCCTTTACTCGGGTGAAGAGGAAGAGGGGAAGCTGGTGCAAAGCGTTCATTGAAGAAATGGTTTCCGGTCTTTTGTCTGCAAAGTGCCGGGGGGGGGGGGAACAAGGTTGGGTGGTTTTGTTGTCTACTTGCAGGGGCGTAGCCACGATCTTTAACAACGCTGTTATTCGGCCACATTGTTTATATCACACAGAAGCACCCTAAGTTGACGAAATCGTAGACTGAGAGCAGTCTCCTATCTTACTCTGCGAATTTAGTCAGTCGCGGTGGCTGAGATAAGAACTAGACGGACTTTAAGAGAAAAGGCGGATTGCAAGCAGTCTAAGGAAATCGTGCCCTACTTTGTCTACTTGAAGATAGGCAGAGGAGAAAATAACGCAGTTACGCTATGATACTATGCAGCTTGCTTTTACGGTCTGTTCGCTGTTTCCAGAAAAGAAATATTTCGAAGAAACAATCAGTTACTGATATATTGAGACAAACCGTGCTTTTTAAAAGAATCATCTCTTATTTATTGGCTTTTTCAATTATCCTATTTTTTATATTATTTATTTCTATTTTTCCTCTCTACTTTTACAGGTACGAACGTGCGTGCGTGTTTTCCTCTTCTTTTTTCCCCATTGCCGTTCCCATGATGTTGAAGAGAACCTTCGTCTTCACGTTAGCTCAGAGAGGGTTTCTCCATCCCGGGGGGGGGGGGACACTTGGGTATTTTTTGGGTGGGTATGTGCCGCCCGGGACTCCAAATTGGCACCCCGTTCCCGTTGGCACCGCGTATGAAAAGCCTCATGCACCCAGGGTACCGAGCCCGGCACCTTGGTTAAACGACAAAAAAAAATTTTGTCCCGTGCTTTTTACATTTTCCTCTCCCCGGCCTCCCTACGACACAGACAGGTCTCTCGGGAGGAAAGAGAACCGATCGACCCAACCCTAGCCTCCCAAGCAGACGTTCCCCACTGCCCCACTAGTAGGGCAGGAACGCATGACGAACCCCTAAGAACTTCTGCGGGCCAGTAAGGAATTAGCCTGAGTATCAGGCGTTTCTGAGGGAAAAGGGGAAAGATGGAAGCGAAAAACCCTCCCCGCCTCCCCCATCTAAAATCTCCTCTCCGCTAGCCCCTTAGGAAGGCCTGATACTCAGGCGAGAAGAGCTCTTCTGGCCGTTCTTTACTCTTTTTCGAGCCATATTTTCCCGCCCGTTTAGACTTTCCCTCGCCCCCACTCATGATCTGCCCCTGGGTCTCCGAGGATGGCCGGAGTCACGCAATGCTCCCCGTTCCCAGAAGGAGACATCTATAAGAATCGAGATCAGAACTTGCCAACGAATGCAAACTGGCAAAAGGGCGCACTAAAACAAAAGAAATAAATCTCTGTTTGTTGCTTACACGTATATTTTACTACAACCGGGGTTCGTACTCATTTTGAGCTCCTTAAATTTAATTCCATGACTTTTTTTACGACCTTTTTAAGTTTTCCAAGATCTTAGGTTTAGATGTCACTTTCAAAAGATTTAAGAACGTTCCTTGTTTAGGATATTCTTGGACCTTAAACAGTTCAACAGATACAAACTCTGGTGTCCGCCACAACGTGTGCCGTTTGCGTTGGTTAATTACTCCTCTTTATCTTACATCGTCATTGCTTTGTCATCTGGAGTAACTTATTTGTCAAACAAAACTTTAATTTTCCATGTCTTTCCAAGACCAATAATTAAATTCCTTTACTTTCCAGGCCAGAAAAATTAAATGTTTAAATTCCATGACTTTCCAGGTTTTCCATGACCTGTACAAGTCAAGACTACTGGAACACCAGGGCTGCTTGACGTATTTCTTCATTTTTTTCAAAGTCTGCGTTTGTACAGTGTACTATTTCAGTGACCAATTTCACACACCTCTTTTGAGGTGTGACGGTATAAACTTTTATAACGATTTATAGGTGCATGCAATCAAGTAAATGCCAGGTCAACCACTTGTTAAGTCAATTCTTTAATTCAGAAGAATAAAAGAGCTATTTACATTAATAGCGATGCATTTAATATTAAATTGAAACGCTCTTTTTTAACAAGTGTTAACTTTAAATTTCACATTTTCATAGTTTCTGGAAGAGCGATTCAAGTCTAAGTCGAAAACACCCTCTCTTAATATAATGGGTGAATATCTACCTTTTGACCTAGGGGAAAAGCTAAATAATTCTGTTCACATGCTAAACAATTAATGTAATATTTTCTTCAATAGCTATTTGTGGGTCAAATGTTATCCATTCCTAGTACTGTATAACTGAAAGAAAGTAGGGAATGGGTAATCCTCTCAACGGTGTCAAATTATTGATTCATAAGTATGAATTGACGTAGTACAATTTGATTTTTACTATCAAAGCGCTGACCGGACGGAAGGCAAAAAATCTGGAGGCTAAGATTCGAACATTTAAACATCTAACAAACAGCATCATTTTCCGAATGTGGGTTGAAACTATTATGATTTTTAAAAAAGGTATCTATGAATTTGGCTATTTCAAACTCATCAGTTAATTAATTACTTTTTACAGTTCCAGTGAGAACTTAAATGAATGCCGTAAACTATCGCGTACGGGCACAAGGATCAAACCAAAGTAACCGTAATAATCATTAAACGTCTGCAGGATATTCTCACTCGCACTACAATTGACTTAAAAATTGTAGGAAGAAACAAAGATTACTAGTCGAGTCTCTACAATCATCTATTTACATCCAGCAACAAATCATGTGAACGTAGAAAAAACCTAACTAAGTCTTGCATAAATTTACCAATAAATAATCTACTGATGCAGGAATATTGAGTATAAAAGTTTACCCATAGGGCCATTAAGTAAAATGAGAAAATCTCCATATAAGTCAAGCCTAATTGTGAGTAGTTTACAGCACTATATTCACAAACGGGGAACTTCAGAATGCAAGGGATCTCTGAAGAAGTTTGGAGAATAGTAAAATATTCATAGCATTTACACTGTTTCACAATTATTCCTTTTTACCCTTCTGATTCTCACTTTCAGGCAGCATGTGCTTTTGAATCATTTTGCGAGCATAATTAACACGGGTGTACAACTTTATGGAGCAGCCATGTTTTTCAATGTTCTTTAGTGGGAATGTCCTGAGTCTTTTATCTTCATCAATGAAGGTCACAGCTCCCAGCAAAGGACATACAATTATCTTGGTATGGCACTGAAAAAAGTTAAGCTGTGAAAGAATAAAAAAAAGCAAGGTAATGTTAAATGTTTGAACACTCAAAACCCCAAAATGGAATACAAGGTCAAACGAAGAACTGTTAACTGATTTAACTCTTTCAATCTATATATACCCATTCAGGGTTTATTCTAGAAATTGGCCAGTGAGGGTCAAATGGACCCCCTTCTTTAGTTTTAGGGGGCCCTTTTTCAAGAAATGGGGTCCCCCAAAAGGTAATTGGTATTTAAAAAGGTACGGTGAAGGTATTTTGGTATTTAACTTATTGGTACAGACTGTTCCATGAGAAAACGAACGTTTATTAACGCTTTGTCGCCATTTTGGAACATTCTGGGCCTTTGTCTGGTGAAATAATGACTCAGACGAAGAAGAGAAAGGAAATTGAGACAGGAAGAGGCTATAAAAGTTCAAAGTAAGATAAAAGAGCGGCCGTCAAATCAGTGCTGTTGTCTGATGTTTTCGAATGCTTTATTTTAAAAAAAAAAGTACTTATCTTTGGGCCTATTTTTTTTGCGCCCCATTTGACGCGGCAAAATAAATTTTATGCGGCATTTTTCTCCAAACTGCGGAAATTCCGCAAGGCCGCGCCCAAGAATAAACCCTTGCGTTACTAGGCGGTGAAGGAATTTCATAGTTAATCGGGGCCCAATTACAGCAAAACAATTCTTGATTCCTCAAGTTTGAAACGAGAATGAAACTGGAGCCGAAATGTCTCCTGCAATGTTGGCTCTATGTGTAAAACAACAGTTCTGCACGTGCAAACATTTCTTTGACGTCCACTACACAACTACGGGGTGGAACCTCCTAATATGACGTTTTGTAGAGGACGTGAACATACTACGATGAATTTTCCTGAATTGAGCGGTTCCAGAAAGACGAGATAAAGTTTGAAAGGACACAAATTATTTTTTTCAGCGACGTTTTCACTCCCTAATTACGTGGATAGCTCGAAATGGTCATTTGACTAAAAAGCCTGAGGCCCAGCGCAAACGGACGCAACCTTGTTGGCCAAAAACTCCCAACATTCAGAACATTGATGGATGTTACATATTGCGTCCGTTTGCACACCCTGTTGCATTTTGTTGTGCAACGTTTGAAAGCGGTGAAACGTTTATACGGCCAACAATGTCGGGAGTTGTTGCGTCCGTTTGTTCGTAGCTTCAGGCGGACGGTACACACATTCTACCCCCATCCCCCCGCCAGGATGAGCAGGAGAACTTGGAACTAAATTTTGGTGTACCTTATAATCAATGAAAACAAGTCACAATTCCTTACCTGAAGAGTGCCATTATTAAGATGGAGTATAATGGCATGTTTTGTGCGGAACCACTTTTTCAAGAAAGGTAATCGGGCAGATTCGTCCTCTCTTGCAGTTTTAGCACCTGCACCAGCCTATGAAATCAAACATTAAGATAACTTTTGATTGCTGTTCAAGTTAAGAACATTTCGCACGCAACTAAGAAAAACACTTAGCACGCAGGACAAAAACACTATCAGTGCTAATTTTTTTTATTGAAGTTTTTCAATGTCCTGTACATGGCTGTCAATTAATGTGCCAAGTTTGAAGAAAATCTGGATATAGTACATCCTTTTCAAAGCAATTATCTTGTAGCCTGCGAAAACATCCGTTTCTCGTCGCTCTTCGCCGCCGGGGCGTTTCCTCCTCGCGAAACGTCCCAAGCGGCGAAGAGCGAGGAGAAACGGATGTTTTCGCAGGCTAATTATCTTGAAATAGTCTCTGGAAAAGATTCTTAGCGTATATGATTTCTTCTTGGATCAGGAAGTGCACAACCTGATTTAAATTTACGCAAACGAACAAGAAAATAAATAGGGAATGTTATTGAGTCAAAACGTTCATCGCATACCTTCAGAAGATGATCATTCATGTAGCTGAGGAAGTATTTAAGAAGGGTTACTTTTTTTTCAAGTTGGCTGGGGTATCCTTTGAGCGTGTGAAAGTACTCTGTTCCATCAGCTTCTATGTATTGTAGATTTCTGCAAAAAGGGGGAAACGAATACTACTAATTAATTAAACTCAAAGGCATAGATACCTGCGCGCTAGTATTAGGGTTTTGTACATTATGCTAGCATTTTGTTCAAGCATTTTGGTAAGGTAAAAGCATTAAGCATTATTCGAAAATTTTACTGGAATTTTTTCAAAAAACATTTTTTTAGAGAATGAAAATCAAAGAAATTTGTAAATCAAAATTCCAAATTCCAAAAAAACATGCAAAACATGGTCCTACATCCAATAGAGACGATTAACCTATCATTGTTACATTAATAAAAAAAAGTCCAATCACCTGAAAATAAAAAGGGATTTGGAAGACATGATAGGAAGGATTTGGAAAATCGTGTCTAGCAATGGGAAATTCCCAGCTAAGCTCCTGTTAATGCAATGGTGACTGTTGATAAAAAAATCTAAAGGGGTTTTAGCTTACGAAAATTCGAATGGTGTCAGTGATAACCTGTGATCAGGCGGTCTTTCTCTCTTCACACTCCGTGAAATTATGAACACTCCATCACTAGATCACAAGTGATGGTCCTTCTTTCCTTTGAGCCACGAAGGGTGTGCAAAAAGTAAAATTATGCAAATCTATAGTAAAAAAGAGCAGAGATCGGGGCAGAGAGAGGAAAAGAAAAACATTCCTCTCACTCCTCCCCCATGCTCTAAATCTATCGTGATTCAAAAGAAAGACAAGATAAGAGACTGCTCGCAGTCTACTTGATCACAATAACCTCAGAGAAGGGAACAGCATGTTGAATACTTACACTTCATCCTGGTAAAGGATAAGTCTTGTTTGGTCATTGAAAAGAACACCCACACTGTTATCACTTAGTTGGTAACCAAATCCATACTTGTCTGAATAATCCACCCATTTACTAACCCAGTACACTGGAACAGAAGCCGGGTCCTCTGCCTCATCTATTGAGGAAATAAGATTATAGTATTCATTAGCTTTCAACCATGCTACAGTCACAGACAAAGTCAGTTTTGTATCTTTTTGCCCAAAGAAAAAGCTGTAGATAGCATGTACTACCCAAAGAGTCATTTTAACCAGCTTGAAATTTTTTTTGACAGGCAGGATTATATTTTACTTATCAACCAACAGTAAGGTCATGTCAAGATTTTCATGGAGATTTTCAGGTCAATGTCACGTGGTTTTTTGCTTGTTTCTCCGGTGTCCTTGACTGAATTGTGCTCATTCTGGTATGGTTTGAAAGATCTCTTCACTCTGCACATGTTAGTGAAGAAAGTGGTCCTTGACTGTTAAAACTGATGACGTCACAATGGGTAGAAAGGACCTGGATCCGCACGGGCGGTTACGGGCGGTTCAGGGGCGAATGGGTTAAAGCAGTCAAATTTTAGTTAAATAGAAGTTTATCATAAATAGAATGGTTTAAGTAGTTAAATTTACCTTCATTAAAATTAGCTCTGACGGGATTGGATTGCAAGCATGGAACAATCTGGCTGAGCAGCTGCGAGATATAACAGTCTTTAGGGATATCTGTATAATGAGAGACAATCAAACACCACTTAGTCACCCACAAACCAGGGTCTTAACAAGGATCATCTTCCATGCAAGGTGCTGAAGTTCTTGTGCTCCTCATGATGAGAAAAAGGCATCATTAGGAAAAACAATGTACACCAAACTGATCCTCACAGCAAATATGAGTAAAAAAAGTAACATATGTATGATATATTACATAAATACGATTGTCAATTCAACAAACAGAATTGTTAAGTGGAAACATACACCTCATTAGCAAGACTTTAAATTTTCCAGCATGTTGTTTTAAGTAAGGGCTCTTTGATCTTTGCTCAGTCATATCTCGCATAGAGATGTACAACATTTGAATACAAACTCAACAAACACAGAGCTCTGTCAATGAAAAGTGTACCTCCAATTTTCCAACCTACCTTCCTGATCTTCGTCTTTCAACTCTTCAGCAACAGCTTCTCCTGGTTGAATGAGTTTGCTTTCTCCCCCGCAGACTCTTACACCAAGGGATCTCCTTTTGCTGACCTTCTCCAAAAAGGCTACCTTGTCTCTTCTGCCAGTGGTAGCAGTTTGTTGTTCTTGAGTGTTCAGTTCATTAAGCGGCTTCCGAGAAGATGCACCAACCCCAAGCAGATGCGCTGATGAACCAGTTGCAAACCTGGGTGCCATTGTCAGACAGCTGATTGGCAAATGATTGGGTGTGAAGCCTGTAAAGAACTCATCTTCAAGAACTTGCCGTAGGTTGGGTCTAGTCGCAGGATCTGGTCTCAAGAGTTTAATGATTAACAGTTGGGCAGTGTGGGAAACTTTTGACGGAATGTAATATTCATTTCTCTTTATTCGTTGGTACGTTTCTTTCAAACTCTGAGTTTCAAAAGGTGGCTTGCCAACAAGAAGAGTATACCTGCAACCAAGGTATGCATCAAGTAAGATATCATCATGACAAAGTCTACTAGGTATTTTCTGTGCAAGAAACTGAACATATCAGTGTAAATCATTCTTTGAATAAAGGATTTGATGTTTTAGCTTATGTCCAGTGCTCAAAATAATAGTGAGAGGTCTTTGCGCACCCTACTAGCCTGAGAAAACAGCCAACATCTCGCGATGCCACCAGTAGTTTCTCTGCAAAATGACATCTGCGAAATGAGCACAGAAACCCCATACTGATGATGTGTCAGTACCTAGATCTGGGTAGTGCTTCTGATTGGTTGAAGCAAATTTCCCTTGCTGCACGTCCAATACGAAGCACTACCAGGCTGATCTAGGTAGTGACAAGTCATCAACATGGAAAGTCTACACTCAGACTGAATCATTTCTCAGATGTCATATCCTGGGGGAATCAGTAGTGGCATGGCAAAATGTCGGCCATTTTCTCAGACTCTAAGTAGCCTTCTTGAAATTTAACTTTACACAGCACTCCATTCCTGGGTACAGTTTTTGATTATGACTTGCACTTATGGTTTTCCCGACTTCATGTCTCTCAATTACTTACAAGATGCATCCTAGTGACCAGACATCTACTTCAAAGCTGTGTCCTTTCTTGTTAAGCACTTCAGGAGCAATATAGTTAGGAGTACCACAAAGAGTCCTGGAAAATTACAAAACCATTTTCTCAAAAAAGTTCATATTAATTATTGAAAACTGACATTACCATTAAAAATAGAGTTAACAGTTATATACAAAATTACAACATTTTTAGTTTGAAAAGTAAAGGGATATTAATATTACTAATTGAACAACAAATAAACGTATTTGTATCTAAGCCCTGAACCAAGACCTACTGTCTAATGACGGCCTGGTCTTGCTAAATGTTACTTCAATTTAAGTGCATAAGAACTGTTGAAAGTGTTTTGGCTCAGCACAGGCTGGAATAATGAAGTGGACGATTACTTGCCAAAGTTGGGATGATAGTTTAAAAGCTTGAAGACTCTGTCATTTGAAGAAAATCCCTCAAAAACATTTCCTTGGGTTAGCATGTTAAAGAAATAAAGTAATGATTCACTTCTTACTTTTTCCTTTCACCATCAACCTCTACTTTAGTTGCCAGACCAAAATCACCAATTTTGACCTCCATTTCATCATTTAGGAATAAATTCCCAAGCTTGAGATCACGGTGAATGATCCTGTTGTCATGCAAATATTTACAGCCCTCTACAATTTGCTTCATAAAGTACCGTACTTCTGGTTCTGTCAGGGCCTTTCTGCGCTTATGAAGTTCCATCATGGACTGAAATGAAAACAGCAAATAAATAATTGCACAACATAATATTGGGCTGGCCTACTGGCCCCTGGCACCCAACGTTTGATCTTGGATGACTAGAAAATCTTATTTATTTATACAAATCATATGCTGGGCACCCTAGATTTTACCAGCACAGAGTACTGTTCTCCCTTCAATTTTCCTTAGCGCACAGCCTTAAAAGTCCAAGTGACTTCAAATAAAAAAACTACATAATTCTTGGAAAACAAAGGGAGAATTTAATTTGTTGAAAGAAAAAAAGAGCCAGTCAGGGCATTTTTGTAGAAGCCTTCAGGTAAGAAGGCTCTGGCGCTATCGTATATCAACATAAACAGCACATAACCAATAAATTACTTAATTTGGGTGCTGGAGAAAAACGAATCACACAAAAAAACCAAGACAGCGGATTTCCTGTGCTTTTATAGAGACCAATTTGTTACAAAAGAAAACCCACCCACATTTAAAACAATAAAAATAAATGTATCAAATACACAGCATGAGACTAAGTTGAACAGATTTTCATTTTTCTTTAATATTTTGGTACATGCACTAAAGAGTAGAATTTAATTACATTTGAATGTGTCGGGGAAGCCAAAATTAAAATATATCATCTTTCCTTATTTCCATCATGGATAATAGAAAGTCTTTCTATTATCCATGTTTCCATTAACTGGTTTCTTGATGAGATTAAAGAAATTTTTCAAGCCTTGTTCCAGGATTACACTAACTTAAAAGGTAACATGTTAAATAATATCTGAAAAAGCCTGCTGCAATGTGTGACAAAACAAACAACATTTTCTTAACATAGTAAATTTCTAAAAGGAAAACTAATACCTAAGAAAAATACATTTTTAAAATAAAGATACCAGGAAGGAAGAAATACAACAACAGTTTAATAATGCATTTGGTGATTCATCAAACAAATCTCATGTTTATTGAACATGCCTGATGAAAATGTAAGTTTGAGATCAACTGAGCTTTCCCTGCATAAATTAAAATCATAATTGCTATCAACAGGTTGTCCCCAAAAACGGTTCTTGAAACAAATCTTGCAGGTACATTGAACTGAAGGATGTGAACTAGACTTAACAATGAACCAAATATTTTGGTATTTATCACCACAAAAATCTAGAGAGTAAAATATCATTCTGTTTGAAATCATCATAATCGTATTTCCTTTGTCATGCAGTTTTCATGCAATATTTATTTTTCAGATTCAATAGAGCATCAACAGGTGTCCAAAAAAACAAGGGTTCTTAAAAAATAAACTCCATGAGCAGTACTTTATCTTCCCAGTTAGTAGGTGATCAAAATTGAGGCAAAAGCAAAAAACGGGGACCAGAAAATGTCTAATATATTAAGCAAATTATAAAAAAGAAAGTTTAATCAAGAACAAAGGATGCAAACAGAACCTCTAATCTACGTGTTTGAGTTTTCAAAATTAACAACTTGTACTCTAAACCAACGACTAAAATCGAAAAATGGAGAAACATTTCGCTAGGATCTAAAACAAGTAAGCAACATTTTTATTTCACTTGCTTTTTTAAATTTATAATTTTCTCAATTTCGCTCGACTAGAATTAATTTTTCAGCAAAACTGAAGCAAAAAACGCCGAAAATTAAAAAAAAAAAAAAAAGTGTAATTGAAATCCAGAATAAAGGTTGTTTAAAAAACAGTATCAGAAGATCGAAAAAGATTCAGTAAAGAGAAATAAACCTTAAAATGAAACAAAATATTTTAAAAAGTGGATTTCTCCTGTTTTCGCCACTTACCCTTCGTCTACAGAGCTCAAGAAGGATGTAAATGTAATCCGAGTCCTCGAAGAAACCATGAAACCCGACAATCTGTTTGTGCGTTTCGGAGTGAACAGCTCTTTTCTGCCCCACGGAACGATGGATGGCAATTTCCATAGACATCTATAAACATCCGAAGAAAAATTGGGAAAAATTGAGGATCAAAATGATTTTCGATAGAATTTTCGGTTAGCGTTGCTTCATTCTCACCTTTTCTTTTTGATGAGGCTTCGTTAACATAGTTTTCGAGATAATCTTGCCAGCGAAAATCTCTTTCGTTTCCATATCCGTAAGTTCGTAGCATTTTGCAAATCCACCCTGAAGAAAAAGAACGAATGATGAGAACAGCAGTTATAGCATATGAACTATCGATCAAAGATTCGTTTGCTCGTGTTCTGCAGGATTTAAATTTAAATGGCGGTTATGCATATGTTCAGATATGTTGGAGCGTACGCCACGGTACCTTGCCGAGAAAGCGGCCTCGAAGATAGCGCTTTTTTGTCGTGGGATCCACTATATACTGATCCAGCTCCCGTGGAATTTTCGCATAGTCTGATGCAGGTCTTTCTGTCTTATGCCTTGCGGTGTATTTATCCTTCGTTGCTGGTCTACCGGCATACATCTTTCTATTGTAGCTCTGAGATGGCACTTGTACGATCAACGCACATATAAATCCGCTTGGATATGTAAGAGTATATTTTACCGATTCCGCTGTCTACGTACAAAGAAAGCAGCTAGAAATCAAAACGGAGAAATTTCTTGGAGACAGTGAAAATTATGGCCAAATATCTAAAAGAAATTTTACAAAGCCAGTGGAGTGTTCGCGTGGAAGGAATGATCAGTTCGAAGAGGCTCGACAGTTTGGAAACTCATTCAAACAAACTGCGTCTGGAGCGCTGGCCAATCAGATTCCGCGATGATAAAGGGCACGCATTACTTCGACCAATCAAATTGAAGAGTAACACAACAATGAAAGTTTTTCATGAATCGTGGCAACTCATGCGTCACACATAACAGGGTTTAAACTGAATTTAAATAAACAATTCTCAATTCCAACCCCGTGGCTGTGATATATGGGACGTCTATTCTTTTCTGGACTATTTCCCGTATGGGAGTTGCAATAAAATGCTGTTTATTGTTTGAGACTGAAAAGTTTAATTTTTGTTTTGAAATTTTAAGCCAGCAGCTGTAGAAACAGACAAAATTAATGCATAATATTATAGAATACTTTATAAAAATTCGTAAACAAATTAAACGACCTATGTAGAAAATGAATTTTCTTTCGGTTTCACCATGATTTCACTATACTATTTACAGACTTTTATGAACTCAAAATATATATTTTTTAACTTATCTAACATTATTGATTTTCTGCAGACGTAAATAACTACTTAGAAATATACAATCATTTCGAATCAAAGCTTTCCTCTAAGACTTCTTTTTCTTGCTGTTTTTCAATGGACTATTGGCTTTAGGAATGAAGCAATTAAATGGTAATTTGAGAGTTCATTAATTTTATTTAAACTCTCAACAAATATGCAGCTGAAAATTAACTGACCGAAGACTTGACTCAACACAGCAAAGCTTAGCACAAAAATTAGCAAACTTCCCTTCTTTTTTTGAAATTCCTTTTACAACATCAAGGTTGAAAGTTAGGGGTGCAATTTATCTATGAGTGCTAGAAGGGTAGTGCAGAAGATCTATATTATGAGGGCATCTGTAAGTTACAAATGTTGGCTTCTTTGAGCCAGCCAAATAGAAGTGGCATAGAGTGGTCTAAATCCCTGAGCATTTTTTAAGTGCTTTTAATGTGGTTGAGGGTAATGGGCTATGAGCGTATAGACCATGCAAATGAAGTAATGATATCACAACTTACTTTTCTCTGTCGTCTTGATATATTTGTGAAAATTGAACCTAAATATGTTTCATGTTTCAAAATTTTAGGTTCAAGTCTGTATTTTGGAGAAAAATAATTTTCATCTGTATTTTTATCTGAACATATACAATACATCGATGCTGAGATTTCGTTAACAAAGATGGCTACACAAACAGAGGGTGGTCTGCCTGTGTCTATACCAATAATAGACCATAGAAATGATGTCAAGATGTTTAATGTAACTTTCAAGTGAAATCACTGACCATTCAGAATTTCAATTGAGTTTTTAAATGTTTTGACATCATCTTAGGGTCATCAGGTCGTCCAAGATGACCATAATATCATTTGGAGAAGTATTTAAAGAATCTTGTCCTATAGACGACTAACTTTTAAGAATTTATTTGACATCCAAGACCTTGCTTTTGTCTATGGTTTAGCTTTCCTTCTACCACAAAAGCTGAAGTGATTGGTGTTACACTCTGTGAAGTTTGTCAATTTTGTCTATGCATGTCTAGTGCAATGTTAATTGGCTTCTCTTGTAGAAGGGAGCAGGTATGTAAGGGTTTGCAGTGATAGAGTTTTGGTTATTGTTGGTGCAGTTTGTTCTGTGACAACTATTATAATTTTGCAGAGCACGTAGTTTTCAAATACTATGTGGGATGTGGTTTTTTTAAATTTTATGTCACCGTAATAGATGAAAAACAGTGTTACGTTAATCTGCCTCCAGATGTTAAAAGGGGATCAGTAATCTTAATGCCAACAAATTAATGTAATAATAATTGTAAATCTCAATGCAGTATTACAGTTTTTTAACTCTTTTCTATGTGGTATTTTGGTGCTCAGACACCCAACCCCCCTCCCCTCTTATGCCCCCTCCTAGTGAAAACAAGCATTAAGTTCAATTATGCCAACTGCATCAATATGGTGACGTGGTTTAATTTTATTGATCCTTGGTTTAAATTTAATTTTCCATTATTTGCAACTCATTATCATACACAACAAACATATTACCATAACCAAAAAACAAAGGAAAATAAAGTTTAACAAAAAGGATTCAAAGGATACCATAAAATTGAACCACAACCACAGAGTCATTAAATAACATTATTTACATCTACATTCATTCCAAGGTCCAGGGAGGAGTAGGAAAGAGGAGATGATTTGGCTTTGAAAACAATCACCTTGATTGTTGAAAGCTACCCCCACCAGTGGTGGATAAATTTGACATTGGCCTCAAGTAACCTCACCTGCATGCAGACAAGCTAGGGTAATGGTTGTGAATTTAGGCATCATTCTTCTCCTTTCTTGCATCCTTCTTTTTCGTTCTTTCAAAAGGTTTGTCAGCTACCTGCTGAGAGATAAAAATGTGGAAATCTTTTTATCTTTTATTTAATATCACTCGTAACATATTCCAAAAGTAACAGCGTCCCCTCTATAGTGGATGCATATATAGAGGATATTACATGGCCGTGAGGAGATACAAAATTTCTCTTCACGTGTTGAAAAATATTTCACGACTGAGTGCAGCGAACGAGTGAAATATTTTTTCAACAAGAGAAGAGAAATTTCATATCTCCAAGCAGCCATGTAATGTTCTATTTAAACACCAATGAACTACCAAACCATTTCACTTTAACAGTTTTTTGGTGTGAAAGGCGCGATTTATTACGTAGTCATAGCAACGGTAATATTTTCACATGTGAAGATATCAAGTTTTCGCGTGAAAGCTCACCTGGTATTTCATTGGTGTTTATATAATAAATGGCATTCTCACATGAAGTATATGCCAACATACAGGTACACTAGCCCTTGCCCACAAAGCAGAAAGAAAACAAAATTCAGCTGAACCTTGATTCCACATTCCTTAATGCCACAAAAGGGTTCATACAAAAAATTGCAACCACTTGTTAAGGACTTTTCAAGGACCCATTGTCCACATTTGATTTTCAAGGACCACCTACGGCTACCAGGAATGTAATAAAGATTGTACGAAGGTGTCCATTCCCAGTCCTCCACCACTTTCTCTACATTTTTTCAGTTTCTAAATTGATAGTTAATTATTGCATAAAACACAAAACGCTTTATGCAAATCACCTTTAACTTCTCTGAGCTATGAGTTATATTCCATCTTGGACAACCAAACAGCATATAAAAAATATTTTCGGCTCATACTCGGTGTAAAAACCTGTGAAACTCACGAGTGACGTAAAACAATGAATACAAAGAAGCCACTGAGAAGTCAATACAGCCAAGGAAAATGATAGCCAGAAAACAAAGACACACTCCACAGGTGTTTACACCGAGGTAAACCCATATTTTCCAGGCCACTTAACTACATTCAAAGTTAAAGAAAATTCAAGGACTTTTCAAGGACTAACACAGAAATTAAGGGACTTTTCAAGACTGTGCGAACCCCGCATCTGTTCTTTAAACGTACGGATCATTCTCTTACACTGCTCTTACCCCTTCCAACTTTTAACACTTACCATCGCATCCCCCTCCACTGATCCCGAAGGATCCCGAAGAAGCCCCAAGGGAACCCCAAGGGCCCCTCCTAAGGTGAGCCTGCCATTAAACAGCCCAGCGTTAAATTTCAACGACGCAATTTTGTCATTTATGTTCCACTATAGTGACTCAACATGGCTGCCAACTTGCCTAAATTTGTTGCAAAAACAATTTCTCTTCTAAACTTAGAAAGGAAAGCTGAAATAGAAGAGACGAGGTCCCTCCAAGAAAACATTAGTCCGAAGGAACTTCAGAAGAGAGGAGTTTGTTTGCTAAAGCTTCGCATTAGAGGCCGAAAAACTGGATTGTATGGAAGATGTCTTTTGACTTTTGAACTAAACAAGCCAGGTTCTGATGGAAAACTTCCTTCACATTCCTTTACTCCAGGTAGTTTTCTTATGATTTTCAAGATAATGAGAAATTTGAGCAGATAAATAATACCGTTGCACTTTAGTACTGAAACTAGACGCTACAAGGTATGCAGTAAAAAATATTTAAAAAGAAAAATTCCTTCCAACATTTGTGCACATCAAAGAAATAAAGCATTTGATGTGTATTTTATAGGGGATATAGTTGGGCTTGGTTGGTTAAGTGGAGATGTCAAAGACATTGCCTCTGGAATTGTCAGCCGTGTCACAGAAACAGCCGTCACAGTGGCATTTGAAGAAACAGCTGACAGCTTGACATTTGATGATGATGGGCCATTTAAACTAGTAAAACTTGCAAATGATGTTACTCATAAAAGGATCAAAAGGTTTGTTATTATGGGAATTAACATTTTCTATGAAAATACCATCAATTTCACTTTCAGTAAATGCATACCTGCCAACTCTCACACTTTAGGCAGGAGTCTTATGTGTGCAGATCAAAACCTTCGATCTCATGCCAATTTATTCCTACAGACTAATTTCTCCTCCTTGGGAGAAAAATGAGCTATTGCAGCCTTAACTTGTGATTTTTTAAAAATATACAAGGAAAAACAATCAGAACCAATACAAAAAAGAAGAGTCCATGTGAACGATCATACTTTCCCTGAAATCTCCAATTTTATTAGAAAAGTACTGAAACTGAGAATTCAGAAAACCTCAGAACATCTTTGGATATGATTGGGTTCTCTACGTAAATTTCTGGCACTCTCAGTATAAAAATGGCATGCGTTTGACTCCAAAAATGTTAGCATGTGTATTTAAAATAATAATTTGAATGAACCTGAGTCCCATCATTAGTTAATGGAATATGCTTTTCCAGGTGATCGTAGTCCTGAATAGAGCTGTTGTTGACAGCGATTGACATTTCAACAACCTGTATTTTTGGTTGTCTTTGTTACACTTTGTAATTATTACATGCATTTGTACGAAGGGTCCAAATTTAGCTGAGTTGTTAATGCCTAACAACTAGACTGAGTCAGAACTTTTTTACAAATGGGTCAAGTTGCACCTTTATTATTATATAAGTTTTTAATAATTATTTTTGTGTCGGCCATTTCTGTAGTGCTCTTGATGCTTTGACGAAATACAGAGAAGGTCCTGCGGCTCATTTAATTGATGTCCTGTTTGGGAGTTTGTCTCCAGGCCCTCCATTACAAATTCGGCCTTTTAACGAAGAGTCACCATGTTCGTTATTTAATCCTGATCTTGATGAGTCACAGAAACAAGCAGTAAAGTTTGCATTGTGTCAGAGGGAGGTAGCTATAGTGCATGGACCACCAGGCACTGGTAAAACTACAACTGTGGTGGAAATAATCATGCAAGCTGTCAAAAAACTTAACATGAAGGTGAGGTGACTTTTGATTTACCAAACATAATCCCCATTTAAAGATTCTTGAAATTGGTAAACCAGCTTTCCAGACATGGAAAAAGTCTGGAAAGGAGATGGCAATAAGTGTGGATTTTTTGTTTAAGAAAAGAAAAAAAACTACAACAAGTGCAATTGTTTAATAATCCATTAGTCATATCTTTTTTAATCTCATCTGTAGCCAAAACTTTCAATCACAGAATAACAAGTTTCAGAACTATCTTTTGTCTACATTCAAGGCTGCTGCATAAGAAAATTTTCTGGTAGCCCTTCGGGCTCCAAAAATAAAAATAATGTAAGGAGCCCGAGCCACATTTCTAGGAGCCCATTGATCAATAAACTTAAATAAGTGAGCAGATGCTTGAAACTTGATTCATGCATCTCGAAACTCGATTCATTTGAGTCTCGAATTTCCAGAAAAGCGCTTGTTTGTTTACTTTAATCAGCGGAAATATTTTGCTAGGGTAGATGTTTTATGTTTCCATTTCAAAAGTGCAAAATGTGCAGGAAATTCTGTCGTTCATTCATTGGAAGTAGGCATACAGGCTATTGCCGTAGGAATCATAAGTTTGAAGCGCCCGTGCAGGCTCCTTGTTTAAAATTGTAGTTGCCCGCAAACAAATCATAGGAGAGTCTGATGACCGAGCACCCATTAGGCAGCAGCCTTGACATTGCACTGTGGTTCCTGACTGTTTGAAGCGCATTTTTGGCAATTTTGGTTCCCATGATTGTACAGGTTTCTTTTGATCACTTAGTTGAAAACATTGAGTCTGGATTATTGTACTAGTTTTGCAAAAAGTCTGGAAAAAATCTTGCATTTTTTGCATCCAGAAATCCCTGCAAACCCTCATGCTAAAAGTCAACATCCTCATTGAGCCATACCATTTTGCAAGACAATGAGAATGCATCTTTTTGCTGATTTTTTAGGTTCTTGCTTGTGCACCCTCCAATGTTGCTGTTGATAACTTAGTTGAGAAGCTGGTGAAAGGCAAAGTAAAGGTAAACCTTAATTGATTTGTTGTTGCTTGTTCAATTAACCTTATTAATATACAACAAGATCAGGGCTGTGCTCTACCTTTTGGGTGACGAGGAAAATTCTTAGCTTTTTCATGGAAATCCCATGTTGGACACCCTGGATTTCACCAGTTCAGAGCACTGAGCTCCGCTTTGAAACAGCACACTTGGTGACGTGTTCACTGGTACAGTAGATACCAAGGTCAACCCAAACTTCCCACTAACACAAACTAGTAAAATTTATTACTTTGCCATTAAGTCAAATTTTAGTTGATCCTGACCCACCAATTTAAACTGCCTTCTCTAAAATAAGATCTAGGTGACTCAATCTAGTAGGGCATACCATAAACTTTCGATTAAAGCACCCCTCGGGTTTTGCTAAAAGCAGGCCCGCGGCCCAGCGGCCCGCGGCCCGCGGCCCACGGCCCGCGACGGCCCAGTGGCCCGGTGGCCCAGTCCTGATTTTTCCACAGTCTTTTTGTCCAGCGGTAAATCCACGCACATGCACAGATCTGCATCGGGTTTGGGCGTGCAAAATGGACGACGGTGAGTTTGAATTCGTTTACCATTTTAATAATCATGTCAATCCAATTCGACCCTTTCTTTCGTTGCATGTTGCTAAGCGAAAAACGTTGTCATTCTCTGTTTATTTGTCTGTTTACAGAACCCAATAGAGAGGAAGTCCATTCTCAAACGATCTAAGTTATTTTCGAACCACAGTTTGAAAAACTCTACCCTGCTCTCCTTTTGGGGTGGGGTTCCTGTAAATAGACCGACATGTCTCTGTATAGAGAACGATTCGCAGTTCACATATCTCACATATTGTGCTATCGGTTTCTGTTAAGAGATGAATGAACAGAGAATGAAAACGTTTTTATCTGAACAAGATGCAACAAACAGAAACAAGGATTCAAATGATTAAATGGTAAACGAATTCAAACTCACCGTCGTCCATTTTGCGCGCCCTAACCCAATGCAGAGCTGTGCATGCACGTGGATTTACCGCTGGACAAAAAAACTGGAAAATCAGGACTGGGCCACCGGGCCTCCGGGCTGCCGGGCCACCAGGCCGTCGCGGCCGTGGGCCGCGGGCCGATGGGCCTTCGGGCCGCCGGGCCGCTGGGCCGTCGCGGGCCGTAGACCGTAGGCCGCTGGGCCGCGGGCCTGCTTTTAGCAAAACCCGCACCCCTCCCCCTATTTTTAGGCCCATCTACCCGTAAACTAAAAATACATCCGGTTATTAGCCCCCCTCTAGCATGCATTGAAATGAATTTGACTTTTTGTGACATTTTGAAGCTTAAAGAAGCTATCAAATTCAAAAAGTACTTTGATCAGCATAGCTAAATAGCTTGTTTTGAGACACTTTTTTTAGTCTGGTTTTAACTCTGCCCCCCTTTAATAAGCACTCCTACAATCCCTTACAAAGTTGTGTAAGTCCAGGGCTTATAATCGGAAGTTTCAGTATTACTGCGCAATCTTGTTCTTTGGTAGCCCCCGCAGTGTCAAGCTTCTGGGGGCAGTTAGAAGTCAACTTACACAGACCAACTTTGGCATGACACTAGCGAGTATGCTGCTCCTGGCACGTCTTTGCTATTTGTTCCCAAGGAGACTTGACCAGATGATGAAGCCAAAATCCCCCCAACCCCTTATCTTAAATTGCTTTTGTTTCACTTTAGAGACACTGTTATGTCTTTTTTTGTATTATTGTTTCAAAAATTGAATTTTATGTAGGTTGTGAGACTTGGTCACCCTGCTCGTCTGCTCAGTGCCGTTCAAGAGCATTCCCTTGATGCACTGTTGTCTAATTCTGAAGGTACAGCCATTGTGAGAGATGTGAGAAAAGACATCGATGAAACACTGGTAGGGCAAAAGCGTATTGTTTCTTTGGCTTTAAATCATGTTGATTGATTACTTGTAAAAGGCGATTGGCATGGTGAGATGAAAGTTAAAGGGATTACTTGTCCAAGGCTGTCATGTCGGCCTACCACACCCCTTACACTTATAACATGTACTTTATCTTGGTGAAAGCTGCCTGCCTGTCAGACCACTTCAGGCACGGATCCATACCCATAGGTTTCCACCTTTTTATGGAAATCGGTCAGATTTTTCAAAATAAATATATCTTTAGTGAAAAACTTTAAACTTCCCAAGTTGAAATCTGGAAAATGATTTGGACAGTCAGTAAAGATCCCATCTGAATGACTCAGAAACCTAGGAAAGCTAGGAAAGGAAACTCTGGGAAGTTAAAATCCAAAAAAATGTCTTGGGGAGCATGCCCCCAGAACCCCCTAGTAGTGGGAAATCAGTCAGTATTTATTCAGACTACATCTGAACATCATCTGCACCTGAACTTGTAATTGAAACCTGCTTGCCTGACAGGTCCCTCCACCATTTCCAGGCTACTGGACAGCACTTTTGTCGTGCCCAGGATTGAGCTTTGTATGATTGTCCTGTTTGAGTGGCTTTTCACACTCACCAACAAGTTGTAGAACTGGCATAGATATCATAAATAACAATGTTGCATCTACAGAAAAACACAAGAGAATTGCAGGAAGGCCAAACTTAAAATAAAAAGATCGCATATGAATAAATTCATAGAATTTCTAGGATTTTAGGTGTAGCATATCCAGGAATTGGCTCTTCATCTACCACATCCCAGATCAAATGAAAATTTAAGATGTTGGCCTTTAAGAAGACAGAGAAATAATTTATTGGTGTTAATAACCCAAAGAAAATCCTAAGACTTAAAAAAACCTCAAACATGTAACCTAATAACAATGACCTTATCCCCTTTGAAATTCTTTTACACTATTGGTCATATAGATAGGATCTGTCTTTTCTCTTTTTAGAGTTCTTTACTCTTTCTAGATGTATAATTAAGTGCTTCTCTTCGTCTTTACTTGATAATGCAGTAATGTTTATATCAGTAAATAACAAGCATTTAACTTTATAAATCTCTCTCATTATAACTGTACCTGAATTTGTGGCCTTTCTGTCCTTTGTTTATTAGATAAAGGTTAGAAAAACACGAAATCCCTCAGAGAAGAAACATCTGAAACAAGAAATAAAGACACTTCGAGAAGAGCTCAGACAAAGAGAAGACAAGGCCATCGCAGAAATTCTCACGAGAGCTGATGTTGTCTTAGCAACCAATACAAGTGCATCAGCAGATGGTCCCCTTAAACTTGTTAAAGCAGAACATTTTGATTTGGTTGTTATTGACGAGGCTGCACAGTCTTTGGAAGCTGGCTGCTGGATACCTTTACTGCGAGCTCCAAGGTACAAGTACCTTTTTGGCTACACTAAGACTGCAAGCACACATAAGCGGCAAACACCAAAGCTGGGAAAAACGAGAGTGGAAGCCCGAACAAAGAAAAAAATTTTTTTCTTTCTCTTCCCCAATCTTTTCTCCTTTTTACCATTAATCTGTGTAATTTTTTTTTTTCTCCTGGTGCTTGGCCATGAGGAAATATGGACGACTGCTCATGGTCTGGGTTACACTGGCATGCCTGTGAAAAAACCTTAGGGGCTCTTAACACAGGTGATTTTATGGCCGCACTTGTACTTTGCAGATGACCTTTTGGCCCTTCTCAAAGACAACTATTAAGAAATGCAATGCTGTAGAATGTACATGCTGGAACATTTTCTACTGTTGAGGAAGGGGCTGCAAATACACCCAAAGGATGACACCATCCCTTTAACAACCATATTTAAGAGGGATTCCCATAGGTTCCCCAGGGGTTATTAGCGGCTTATCCTGATCCCCAATATACATTCCAAAATGGCCTCTTTCGAGGATCCAGATTCTCTCATCTTAACCGGAACCAGTGGCAGTAGTGCCATAAAAAAGAGGACAGGGTAAAAATAGTCTAATGAGAGGGTCGAGGGCAGTGTCAGCATCCTCTGTTAAGTCAAAAGGAAAGGATGTTATCGATATTTGAGATAATTTAGCTGACTTTCCTTACCAGATATTGGTTCTTTTGAACAACATTTCCTGAATTCCGTGTCACAAAATCTCCGAATGCTGCATCTCATTCATAATGACAATCCCGAGTACATGTATCACTCCCCTTTTCCTCCAAAATCGTCAATCCCAATCTTCTAATAAGACAAATCCGGCATCCCGAAGTATTGGGCACCCTCAATTGACTGAAAAACGTTTACTTTTGGAGGGAAGGAGGGGGGCATTTGTTCTCTTCTTCTGGTTTGTTTTTTGAGGGGAGGGGGCGGCTGTACGCTAAGGCTAGGTTTGACGTGAACCTTTGTTCTTGCCAGGTGTGTTCTTGCTGGAGATCACCTTCAATTACCGCCCACAATAATATCTGTAGAGGCAGCCAAACAAGGCTTGGAAGTCACTCTGATGGAAAGACTCACAAAGCTGCTGGGAGATTCTGCTGTACGTATGTTGACAACCCAGTACAGGTGTGTAAAACAGGAAAGTAAATATCGTCAATTTGGATCATTATACGTGTCTGGCCAAATGCTATTTAGTACGGTGGGGACCATCTCATTATTCTGAAGTGGAATCATTATGATGATGTTGATGACATCATAGCCTTTTGTGTTTATCTCATGAATAAAATGCGCTGGATTATCACTATTATGGTGGTGGTGGAGTAGTGAACACAATAAAAATATAGTGGCAATGGAGAAGGAAAATAAATACAAATTTGGTGGTGGTGGAGGGAAAAAAAATGTGGTGGCGGTGGTGGAGGAAGAAAAACAATGTAGAGAAGCAAAAAAGGGAGGAAGGAAAATGGTTAATTGCTTTTTTGGTGGTAGAAAGAGCTAGTTTGCCTTCATCCTCATTACTATGCTTAATTTGCATGCCAAGAATCAGTGAATCAGAACTTTATCAATTGTTGAACGATAAAAGCTGCAGGAAATAGAACTTGCAGAATTACGTTGTGGTTAAGTGATTGTAAGTCACAGACGAGTTTGAGCTTATCCCTTCGACAACATGAATTAACCAATGAATACTTTTCTTAGTTTCTAGTCACCCATTTGAAAACCAAGACATTCATCGACCTTGAAATATCTAGAAGACCTGTCAAACCATATAAATAATACTAGAACATGACAAAGAGGTTAAAACCAATCAAAGCTAGATGAGTCTATCGTGTAAAAATAAGGGAATACAAAAAGGGAAGATAGTGAGAATCCACCGCATTTTATTCATGAAATAACAAAAAACCGCTACAGCATCATCTGTGTTAAACTAACGTGATTCCTCTTCAAAAGAAGGCCTAACCAGTCATTACTATACTACTCCAGTGGCACATACCCACTGGCCTGTAATGTAAGTAACCCCTCCCCTCCACAGCCTAACTGGTCCCTACTATACTATTCCAGCGGCACATACCCAGTGGCCTGTAATGTAAGTAACCCCTCCCCTCCTCAGCCTAACCGGTCCCTACTATACTACTCCAGCGGCACATACCCAGTGGCCTGTAATGTAAGTAACCCTCCCCCACCTCAGCCTAACCGCTCCTTCCTATACTACTCTAGTGGGACATACCCAGTGGCCTGTAATGTAAGTAACCCCTACCCCCGTCATCCTAACCTGTCCCTACTATACTACTCCAGCGACACATACCCAGTGGCCTGTAATGTAAGTAACCCCTCCCCCCTCGGCCTAACCGGTCCCTACTATACTACTCCAGCGGCACATACCCAGTGGCCTGTAATGTAAGTAACCCCCCCCCCCCCCGCCCCTAGAGATAAGAGGGATTTTAATTATAAGCCCCTACCTCAGATAGCAGCGATATTAGCTGCTTAACCTTACCTCTGCATCATAAAACAACCTGAAAGGAGTGGTTCACATTGTTACACTGAAATCATTCGTTTGAAAAGTCAACTGCCCTGCCACTTCACTTCAATTACGACCCTCCTAAAATGATGTTTCTTACTCAACGCAGAATGAATGCAGCGATTATGAACTGGTCATCAGAGAAACTCTACGAGGGTCGACTACAAGCGCACAGTTCGGTTGAATCTCATCTTTTAAAGGATCTTCCTGGAGTACAGGAAACAGACGTGACCTCACTTCCGCTGCTGTTAATTGACACCACCGGATGTGACGTCAGAGAGAAAGAGGTAGAAGACGAAGTCTCCAAAGGCAATGAAGGTGAAGTTGACATCGTCGCCACGCATGTCGTGTCGCTTATCGCCGCTGGTGTTAAGCCAAGTGATATAGCTGTTATCGCACCTTATAATCTTCAGGCAAGTATTATCACATTCATTCCGCGAGTTAAATGTGTTGTCATATTAATTTCGTTTTATGCAAAAATTCGATAATCTTTTAGAAACAGAGCAAAACATGACCGGTTTCGTACCTAGATTAATTTACAGAACGGTTAAAAATCCCTCTTTGCAGGTGATTTGGACCATACATACGTTTTTTATTACCGTACATGAAGGCATTCCACCATTCCCTTCTGAGTTCTCCCTTTTATCCAATGCCAACTCATGCCTGGCGGCTGTCTGTAGTTAGGCGGGCGCTAACAGCTTCGTACCTGCTAAATACTAGGCAAGAAAAAACGCTTTGTTAGCGGGATAGACCAGTGAAATTTGACTATGACTAGCTTAGTTGTTGTTGTTTTTACTGAAGACAAAAACCCTTTAAACATTATAAGGGCTCGAAATAAACTTGAATTCTAGCTTGAATTTCATCAGACTTTTTTCGAACCTACAATGTTTTGAAAGGATATCGTCAACGAAATTTTACGTCAATAAGGTTACGTACATAAGAAACTTTATGACAAATCGTATTGCGATTTTATCCTATCTATGTTGTACAACACTTGTTATCAGCCGCCTAACATGCAGTACAAACAGCTTTCTTGTTTATTATGGTCAGATGTAGTTAAGTGCAGGAGTCAATTTATTAAACTATTAAATCTATTACAAGTCTAATTTACAATTTTAAATTACACTTGTTAAGTTTGTATGAAATTGACCCCAGGGTACAGTCCTTTCGTTTCTACACCGGAGTAATCACCTGCAGTGTGTCTTTTGTCCAGGTTGAGTTGCTTCGGCTCCGCCTCTCGTCTCAGTACCCAACGCTTGAGATCAAGTCTGTTGACGGATTTCAAGGAAGAGAAAAAGAAGCTGTTGTGATTTCACTTGTGCGCTCAAACAGTAAAGGTAATGCACGCGCGTGCCGCATACAACAGGAGTTACAGCAGAAGAACATATCAGCTAAGACCTTTTTTTAACGCGGAATAACTAAGCCTGGGACAAAATTCTCACTTGAACGGGATTCGAACCCATGACCCTGCGATAATAGAGAGTTTAAGCTTCACGTATACGGCAAACGGCATACGTGAGATTCAAGTTCAAAAAGATAAAAACTGCTCAAAATAATTCTTATGGATAAGAATTTGCGTGAAACTACTAATTCCCCTACTGTTCGTGGGGATTTAAAGGGCGGCTTTAGTATGTTTTTGTTACGAAGAGAGTATCTCTTGTTACTACTAAACTCGTGTGCTCATACTGTAGAGGATGTTGGTACTGTTTGTTTGTTTGTTTTTTGTTTTGAATGCTTAAATTAATAACTAATGTTCCAGCTTTCCCTGTTTATTTTGAAAGGCGAAGTCGGTTTTCTAGCCGAACACAGACGAATTAACGTAGCCATTACTCGAGCCCGACGCCATCTTGCTGTTATTGCTGATTCTGAGACTGTAAGTAACGACGACTTCTTGAAATCTTTAATGGAGTACATGGCCAGCCAAGGAGAGGTGCGATCCGCGCATGAATATATCCACGACTCTTTTCCAACAGTTGACGCTTCGTCTCACCATTATGAACACCACGAAGTGTTTATAAAAGGAAAAAGTAAAGATTACAACAACAAGAAAGAATTAAAAGCTAAGAATGGGAAGTCCAAAGATCGAGTCCCCTTGAACGCCTCAGTTAATTATGAAGCCGAGTCAGGCGTAGTGTGCAATGGAAATACCGAGGAGCGCAATCAGTCTCTTTCATCTCATGCAAGCGTTATTTCAACCCAATCTTCACCCTCTGTAGAATTCAAGAGCAGTGACGATTATCGACAGCTTCCTGGACCATCGTCTTGTGATACCACCGTGACTGCGAAGTACAGTCGTGAAACTTTAGAGAAAGAAATTGTGAATTTTACGCAGGATAAGTCGAAAAATGAACTCTCGTTTCCCACGACTTTAAACTCGCAACAGAGATTTGACGTGCACAGCATTGCGGAAGAGTTAGGGCTCGATCATGAAAGCATAGGAGAAGGAAAAGGGAGATACATTGTTGTAAGGAAACCGCCCAAGTCGGCTTCGAAAGGTGGGTTGACTTGTTGCATAATAAATGTTTTCTTTACCAACTGATGGTGATTGCTAGCTTGGCATAAGTTATTTATATCCAGCATTAGTACTTACCAAATCAGTGGATAGCGATTTTCGCACGTTTGGATTTGCTCCAGTAACTCGGAATATCCTAGGCTATTCACTGTTTTGGGACGGGAGTCAAAATGGCGTCCTGTTTTACGACACTTTTAGAAGACGACATTTTCGCAACTAATGAAGCAGCTGTACCAAAAAATAGCAAAAAAGCGGCGAAATTTGGCTTGTTGATGCTTACCGGTAGGAAGACAATTATTTTCTCACTAAATTTGCTACAGAATTAAACAATTGAAATTAAAACAATTTAAGCGTTTTTACCAAAAGTATATTTTCATTTTTATCCAACATATTTGGTAAATACGTAAACAACTATTTTCTCAGGGTCGGTGAATAGTGCCAAATTCAAACCTCGACGCTTTGCGTTTTTACCCATTATTAGTATTCACCAAATCAGTGAATAGCAATTTTCGCGCGTTCTGATTGGCTCCCGTAACT
The DNA here is from genome assembly GCA_964035705.1 of Porites rus. NCBI lineage: Eukaryota > Metazoa > Cnidaria > Anthozoa > Scleractinia > Poritidae > Porites > Porites rus. The sequence continues at coordinate 15,660,430 of OZ037993.1, forward strand.
CGGAATATCCTTGGATATTCACTATTTTGAGACGGGATTCAAAATGGCTTCTCGTTTCGCAACAGTTTCGAAAGATAAAATTTTAGCGGTAAATGAAGCAGCTGCACCAGCAGATACCGAGAAAGAGACAGAATTTGGCTGGTCGGTGTTTACTGGTCGGCAGAAAAAAATATTTCTTACTGAATTTGCAGCAAAATCATAAAAAAATGATCCCCCAAACACCGTTAATTGAAACGTAAACAAACTCTACCTAAGTGACGTCTTCTATTTACAAAAAGTTCCTTTTTGATTTTTATCCAACTAATTTGGTAAATACTAAACAACTATCCCCCCCAGGGTCGGTTCATAGCGCTAGATTTAATATATACCCCGACGTTTCGCGTCTCCGTATCTAGCCCCACCACTATTCACCTCCCCTTCGGGGGATAGTTGTATACTATTCACCTCCCTTTGGGGAGATAGTTTAATACTATTTGCAGGATTTACTTTTGTTGTTTAGGGCAGTCCCTTAAACACATGAACCTTCGCTACTCAGAGCAAACAGTTTTCTACTCCTTGGGGTCAGATTTCCTCACATACAGAGAGAAAAGGGTTGAAGATTTGGCATGATTTAAGAGACAAAACATGAATAAAATGAGCTCCCTCCACCTTCCGCCCCCTCCCAATCCACACCCCGCTTCGCGAAGTACCCCTCGAAAGAAGTTATCGGAGTCGTCACTATAAGAGTCATCACCCAGGGGATATGTCTTGGATTGAGACTGCAAAAATTACAAATATTGCAGGAAATTACAAAAAAAAGGACGGATAAATACAAATTATCTTCTACTTTTGCATTTACAGACGAAAATGATGACAATGGTTTAGTTAGCACTTGTCCTTTGTGCAAGAAGCAAGTTCCAAGTTGTAACCTTCAGCTTCATTCGCTTCGCTGCGAGCAACAACTCAGGTCACAAGTCAGGCAGGCGGACGAAACAAAACATAAAGAACATTCTCCAGGAAGAAAAACCCCCAAACCGGTGAAAACCGGTGTAAAAACTAAACCTCCTCCTGCCGAACAACACGAGGAGGATCTTGACAAGCTGTTGGCTTCTTTTACGAAGCTAGACACGCAGTGCGCTTATGAAACTTGTAAACAGAGCATAAGAACGTTAGGACAGATGTGTAAATGTTGTGAAAGGATTTACTGTTTGTCCCATCATATTCCCGAGGTTCACGGTTGTGGTGAGGCGGCTAAAATTCGCGCCAAGCAACTTTCCAGCCAACCAAAGAGTGCTAAACCAAAAGCATCAGACGCCTCGCGCAGAGCGCAGTTGCATCGAAAGCTGGACAAAAAACTTGATGACATGTCGGAACAGAGAAGAGCAAAAAAGAAAGGAGGGGACGGCAAAAAGTAGATTGGTGTTTTACTCTCGGCCGATTGCTAAATCAAAATTCAAGAAAACAAATATTCCTTTCTAATGTTAAACATGATAAATAAGAAATAATTGCGTTGCTGTCAGTTTGTTTGGGGGATTTTTTTGGTTCGTATTTGTTATACAGCCGCGCGAAGTCAAACGAAATAAAGTTCGAGAAGCGGACGTGGACAGAGAGAAAATCCCTAACCCCTCTCCCATCGTTTTCTGGTTCGACCTCGATTCAGCTTTCGCGCGGCTCTATCTTTTACTTGACGAAACACAAAAGAAAAAACAACCCTCCCCGCCCCCTTGGAAAAAGAAAACGCCAGCTACGCAGGCTAAATTAATTGACTGGGGACTAGCAGTGACGTATGTATTAGCCGTTCTAGGAGGAGCCTAGTGAAAAAGTTGTTATGTGCAGTCATTATATTTACCAATGGAAAAAAACTTTCAAAATTGTTCCCAAATCTTTTTGTAAGAAATAAACAGTACTATGCAAAACTAATGCCCGGAGGTTTCATTTGAATGGTAACACTATAGGATTTCGTCACGCAGAGATTTCGGAGTAAGAGTGACAAAGATCTCGCACTAACTTCGTCTAGGAGAGTATGGGTTAAGATGAGATCCTAGATTTTTCTGGGGACTTCAAAACTAAGTTGAAAATTATTAAATTCATTGGCCATGAAAAATCTCTACCTAATTCTTAAAAAAGTCCTGGGTGAGTTTAAGGTCCTGTTTACACGGAGATGGGGGACCCTAGGTAAGTGAGGTAACCCGCTTAGGTGAGGTAACCCGCCTGTCCATATAATCTCTCATTTTAATTTGACCATGTTTACATGATAGGTGGGGTAAATTGCCTAGGCGGATTGCCCGGTGTACCAGACCGGGTAACCGTCACAGCCAGGGTCAAGTTTTGCCAAGGTAAGGTAACCCGCCTAGCCGGGGTCGGATTCGTGTTACATCAAACTCGTGCGAAAAGCTTTTGGCGGAGGCTTTTTTTTTATTAAAAGACTTGACAGTGACAAGAATGCCCCTGGCCACAGCACTGAAAGATTGCAACAAGAGCAGCAAGTGAGCGTAGGAAAGCATTAACTGCCAAAACGTCGTTTGCCAGTCATTTTTTTGTTTACATGCTTGGCCAATATTTACTAACTTTGAGAAAGTGCACAATGGGACTAGGGCTGGAATATTGCACGTGAACGCGGGTTACTTTTTTTACCCCACCTGAGCGGGTTACATTACCTCGGGTCCCCCATTTCCGTGTAAACAGGCCCTAAATGTGGCATAGCGTGAGGTAGGAATCATTCGCGATGGCTATTTAAGTTACTTTTTTATTAGAAACAGGATGTTCAAGTTTTGGGTCCTAAAACATTAGAGAGTTTTAGCTTCACGTATAGGTCAAACGGCAAACGACTGATAGACGTTAAGAATTTCTCAGAACAAAAAATGAGCAGATAAAAACAGCTCAAAACAATTTTTATAGATAAAAAGTTGCGTGAAACTCCTATTTTATGTGTAGAAATAATGAACAGTAAACGACCCTCGGAAAATCCTGGACTGGAAATTCTCTCTGGGTAGTTCTAGGTAACTGGCTTCTTCCCTTGATCGGTTTAAAACCGCTTAACCAAGTCTTGTCTTGCATAAATTAACATCGAGTCTCTTTTCTGAGTCTAAAGGGCATCCTATGACCAAGAAACGTAAAGCATACCTCCGCATCGGCCTCGGCCCCTGCCGGTTGGCACCCCTCAGGGGCGTGGCTTTAGGAGCTAAAGGTGGCAACCGTCAGGGGAGGCGCCGCAAGGGGTCTTCCATTCTGCCTTTGTGTGTTTTGAGCTTTCTCATGATCCTTCCCGCTTTTTCCATGACCCCTACAGTCGAGAACCCCAGGAACGGCCTGGGTATTAGGTATACCGCGCTCCACTACCTGAACGCCTGGGCTCAGTTGTTCAAAGCTGGGTTAAGATAACCCAGGGTTAGTGCGAGATTTGAATTCAGATTTGAAAGCTCAAAAAACAGTTCAGTTTTAATTCTTTTTGTCTACAAGTTGATGATTGGAAGCTCTAAAAATAACAGAGAAAATTATCCGAGAAAATGCCTTTGAAAAGAAGAAAAAGAAACCGGGGTTAAATTTAACCCCGGGTTAAGCGCCAATCGGCCTTCGAACAACTCGGTCCTGAACACTATATGTTTTGCGCATTGATATATCCAAAAACTTCCTGCGCGATCAAACGTTCAATGCGTTTTTATCGTTTTTGAATTTGTGTTGTTTTTTTTTTGATTTTATTACCACTTGAGTACCGGGGGAAACTTTAGCGCCGCCAGCGTGCGAGAAAAGTGTGACTTTTCGCGGGCAGGCAACCAAAATGTTTACTCGTGGGATACCACTCGAAAACATTGCATAACTTCTGAATAACTACTAAGCATACATGTGCATCATAGGAGACCATCATAGGACCCTTACAGGAAATATCAAGAAGACCTGCTTGAGCAAGTTCAGAGAAGGGCAGCTCGCTCCGATCAGTTCGATCCGTGACCAGTATTTATTCAACTGTATAGCTGAATCTAAGAGTAGTTTATTTCTGTTTTTCTTCATCCGATAATTGTGATTTGAGATAGGTCACCTGACCTCGAGCTGTAACAGGCCTATTTACATCCAACATCCAACACCAGACCCTTCTCTAAACAGGTCGCTCCCACCCTTCAAGTATATTCTGCACCAAGTATCATGCGACGCATAAAAAAGCTCATATATTTTCTCTAAAATTAACCTGGTTAAATGTACGAAAACCGGTTATTACGGAAAGTATGCCATGTCTCGTCAGTCTTCGTATTCACGGGGTTTCACTGTACGGGGTATGTCCTAGGACGATCAATGACTTTAAAAATTTTCCCTTTGAGAAGATGAAGTTGGGTCTAGGTTGTTTTAAGTCGGCTCTGATCTGAACGGCCCCCACAAAGCCGTTTATTATTTTGACCTCGTTTAGCTCCCCAGTTTTATCATCATCATCATCATCATCATCATCATCATCATCATCGTTATTATTATTATTATTATTATTATTATTAATGCAATTTTGATATTTTTTTGTTTTTGGCTTTTGTTTCGTTTTGTCTTTGTCTTTGTTTTTGCTTTTTTTTTTTTTTTTTTTTTTTTTAATAATCCAATCTCAAGCAGCATTTGTAAATTGCTTATACGTAGCGAGATTTACAATTGTACATTTAAAAACGCAAATAAAGTTTCCATTATTATTATTATTATTATTATTATTATTATTGAACCTCAATTATTTTAATTTCTGACAGTTCTGATTAGGATTTTTGACAGCATGCAGATGTGGTTGTACCAAGGTTGTACCATTGCTTGTATTGTATTTTTTAATTTCCGGCCGAGTTATTTTTGTCATCCGAGAGAAGCCTGAACAAGTCCCCTCTACCCACCCCTAGTGTATACACGTGACAGTCTCTTGACAGAAGGAAAACATGGCGACATACGAACAAGAAGACACTGTTCGTGTTCGAACCCTTGTAAGCAGTTTAACAATGGATGTTCTTGAAAAACTTGGAATGAAGCTCAATCCAAGACATCCTATGAAAGATTTCAGGTATTTGGCAGGCAAAATGAACTATAACTACGAAATGGTAAGAAATTTCGCGCTACAGAGAAATCCCACAGTTGCTCTACTGCATGACTGGTTCATGTCCCATACGAAGAACGGTGAAGCCAAAACAGTGAGTCACTTGATTGAGCTGCTTAAAAATATGAAACGAGACGATGTTGTTGAAATTCTTCAACCCTTGGAATTTACAGGTAAATGTCTCGGTTGTCTTGAATTTGTTTAGATGTTATAAATTCTTTGTAATTGAATATGCCTAACGTTAGCTGTTTAATATTTATTGTGATTTGTGCGTGATCTCTTGAATACTACAGTAGAACTTTCTGTCGTGGCATATTTTTCATTTTCTTTGGTTGCTTTGTCATTAATCTTTTGGTTAACTATTTCAGATTTGAAAAAAGTGTGGTTAGTTGTCAGTCTCGGCGGAAACCAATGCGTGCAAATGCAAACAAAACGAATTACTAGGAAATTGTTTTCTTGCGTGTATCCAGTGGTGGAATGTGTAGTCTAAAGGGGATATTGATCACCGATAGGCCTAATATTTTGCGCGCTTTCACAAATATTGGGAACAAATTTATAAAAGTACGCTTAACACTTAGACTTATTCGTTTTAATTAATGACAGAGTGTAAACTAGTGCGTGGGACACTAAAACACCGAATCCGGAATAATGGAAACGGAAGCGGAAACGGAATACGGAATCTATGATAGAAGGTTCCAAGGGATCGATTTGAAAAAAAATATTAGCAATGACAATAAAAATAAATGAATAAATTTAATACCTGGGCAGAGAAGACTGCTGTATGACTAGAGGAGTCAATTTTGGTGAAAACACTCTTCATACCCCTTCCGCCAGTGAATGCAAATTCTCATAGGAGAGCAAAGTGAGGCTAAAAACTATAGCTGAGAAGACGTCACTGACAATAACTAATTCTTCTAGAAAGAGGTAAGTTATATGGAGACAGACTTCATATAAATAAACGGAGGCATTGTTTATGTAACTGAAAGGCGTTTTCATCAAGTTGTTCCTGAGTGTCTTTTCTGGGTTATCTTAAACAGCGTTCAATTTTATTTATGAAGACAACTTACTCAAGAGAACCATGGCATTGTGGAGTCCAAAGAGTAGAGAGAATTGTGCATGCATTTGCTTGATTCCGCAACTGATCACATATAAAATAATGCGCCATGTTTAATAAGCCTCTTCAGTGTAAAATATGCCACCATTTCCATGATTCCATTTCCGGATTCTGGATTCCATGTTTTAGTGCTGCCGAAACTAGTACAGTGTAACAAGACTAAAATCTTGTCACTTCCAAAAAAATGAAAGGGGGGGACGTAACTTGTTGTTCTGTCTATGTTTTGAGTTTGTTACTCACCTGCAATCATGTCCTCTCTCTACATACCCTATATAGCTCTATATGTCTCTCGTGGTCTGGAGGGGATGATACATTTATTTACCAGATCGCATGTAAAATTAGCCAGAATCAGGAGTTCTTTCTGTTGGTCCAGACAGAATATTCTACAGGCGTGGATCCAGGATTTTTCCTGCACCACTTAGGAATGGCGTAACTGAATGGTGACGTGATATGCCAAACTACCATTTTTAACTTGTGGATTACGCGTAGCATAAGGAACAAGTTGTTGTGGGCGCTGCGATGCGCAAATGAGTCACTCAAATGTACGCACCTTTCGTAAATCAGTCGGCTCCCCACAAAAGGGCCCAATTATCAAAACGACAACTGTCACAGAAGAGAAAATCTTGAATTTGACCAAAATTGGGACTGAAAGACACTCAGTAAGCGTGGATGCAAATTATAAGGGGTGTATAACTGTGCATAAGTACTTGCAGGGTTTGCCAGACTAGCAAGTTTTCACAATACTCACAATACTTTGATTGGAAATGATTTATCAGACACAACATCACTTTGGGGGAATAAAAGATTCAGTCCAAAAACAAGCAAGTTTCCCTAAGGGAGTGAGTGAATCAAGCTAGCTTATCAGCGGAACCATGGACAATTACAGAAATTCACTGACAATTAAATTTCTTTTTAGAGAAGCCCCTCTTTAAAGCTTGTTTAAAACAAATTAATTGTCTTAAATGCCATTTTAGTTTAAACTAAGGGTAATAAAATGAACTGTATGTAAAAGGTGCAAGTAGAGAAATACAGAAAAATTTACCTCTTCTTACTTTTTTTTCTTGTAGTTATAAACATTGTCTCAAAACGAAGGGTATATTTTTACAGATGGCTTTGATGATCTGAAGGGATGTAACCAAAAACGCCTTTTCCATGCAATTTGAAATCTTAGGACTTGATATATTTTGCTTTAGACTACCTTTTTCAGCAAAGAATCTTTTTGGACAATTCAGAGTTCTTTAATATTGGTTGGTCTGAAATTAATTGATCCTTAAGTTCCAGTAATTAACTTAATATTGTTCCCAATCTTAATTTAATTCTTTTTAATGCAACTGCTTAAAATTTTGTTGTCTATCACAGAAATTCCTCAGCATCGTCCTGTGAACAACCTAAGCAACCCACATGTGCCTTACGACCTGTCTACTGCATTTTATGGTCCACCTGGACAAAGAAATATATTTGGAGACTATTCCAAAGGAGGTTCGTTTCCATTTAAACGAGACATTTGTGTAATATTTGTCATAGCTGACTACCAGAGTGCTTGCCAATTAGGAGAGTGGCACCTTGTGTCAGTTATCAATTACTGGATGAGACTAAGTATGATTTTCAATAGGACAATTATTGCACGATGACGATATTTAATTGACTACAACTACCAGAATTCATTTCAGTTTTGCTTTGTTCTTTAAATTTGTCAATCCCGCTGAGGATTAAAGAACAATAGCCTTAATTTGCCCAAGAAAACAACAAACCCAAGGATTCTGGTAGTAATTGTAGTAAAATGTCATCATCATGCAATTGTCCTATTGTCACCACCTGGGCCGATAGCAGCCTCTGAGTGAGATATATAGTAGAATGGTTCTATATCTGATATTATACAGTATAACTGCAGGGTTCTCAGGTGAAGAGTGTGATGTAAAAGGAGAATATTCTGAAAGAGGCTCCACATCTGGATAAAAAAAAAGTCATAGGCTACCAAATGTTAGCGGGAGAAATCTGCGTAGTAAACAGAGAATTCTCCAATCTCCGATACCCAATGAACACCTTGTAACTGACTAGAATACACCTAGGCTTTTTGTGGTATTGCAACCAGGTTAAGCTTCATTTACCTGTGACTCAGACCTGCTTAAGTTTAGTTTATTTGCATCTAATACAAAGCATATGTTTAAGTAATACAGTAGGTTGCTGTTAATCATTGCCTTTGATTCTTTATCTATGAAAGTATTAATTGCCTAATCCATTGCTGTTGTTATGCTTTCGAATTGGTCCATCTTACAGTGCTTTATAATCCATCCTCCCCTTCTAAACTTAGTATGCTTCAAAATACAGACCACTCAAACTGTTTACAATAGTAAGAAGGATATCTTGAGAGTAGCAGACAGCTTTTAGGTCGAAATGTTTGTGGTTGTTACTCAATTTACAAACCTAAAGTAGTAAGTAGGTGGCAAATATTCCACTGGAAGCAGCAACATTGCCAGCTCCAGCTCATTTTGACTGAGCTAAAATAATGAAGAGGATTTCAGTTATTCCATCGTTAATGTTTTTTTGTACCACTTCATGGTATTGCTTGAATGTGAACTGATTTTTGTATTTATTTGATCAGATTTAAAAGAAACGCGTCCTCCTCAAGAAAATGAGTATCTCCACTGTAACAACTTATCTGGGAGTAGACTGTACAATAACTATGAAGGGGATGAAAGTAAGTGTGCAGTAACTTAAGTTTGTAAATGCAATGTGGAACCTCATTAATACAGTCACCAATGGGTCAGAAAATTTGGCCATATTAAGGTATCTGCACAGGCAAATTTTGCACATTTTTGCATCATTTTTAGTGGTTGTTTTATGGATAATATCTATATGTCACTACATTGACAGTATTCCTCAGTTCTTGAGGAACTAGAATATATCAAAATAAACTATGTTATGTCACCCAAAAGGTGTTAATTTAATTACCCCCTAGGGTGGCACGGAAAGAGAAAAATCATAATTTCAGAAGAATCCTTAGAGTTATTGTTAAAAAAGAAATGTAACACAAATAAGGACGTAAGATAGAATAATTCTGTGTTCGACCACGACCCAGCTCCAATTAATCCAGCCTCTAGGGCACAATTTGCTATTTTGTAATTTGACCCATATTTTGACATCAATAACTCAGCTGTACGGCAATTCTAACCTTTAGTCAAACACAGATCTGTTCATTAACATGCTCTTTGTGTATTTGCCAAATTTCACGAAGAAATAATGATCCATTCCTCCAAAAAACTGGTTCCCGTAAGTCAAGGTAAATCGGTCACGCGGTAATTAATGCTTTTCCAGTGTGAAAAAGCTTATTTTCTTCTCAAAATCAACTGTTTTTCCTCGATACTACCATCACAGACCTTCTTGCCCGCCATTTTGAATCACCGCTGTGTGAAATGCTCGTGGAAGCCTAAGAAAATGCCAAATGACCTCTCTATAGCCCCCTTGGATTTTGATACGTGACCAGTTACTAGGTGTGACGCATTTCCGGAAGATGCGTTACTCAGTGTCAGCTTTAATGCAGTGAAGCGCGCCGAAGTATGAAGATTGAAGAAGAGTTTTATTCAAAATTGAAAAGAATTGCTTCTGTAAAGTCAAAGAAATTGGCAGAAAAACAGACCAGAGGATTAGGGGCCAAGAAAACGTTTTAATCTCCCGGCAAAATTGTCAGAATATATCAGGTGAGAAGACACACCGATGTAATGTAAACTTAAAACAATGTTAAGCCCTAGAAAACGGAGTATATTTCAAGAACATAACAAATTTTGACAAGAAGCAAGTAATATTAGTCATCACAGCTTTAACAGAAGGAAGAAAAATCAAGTTGGACATACAGCGGCTGTAGTTTGTCAATGAATCCAAGCAGTGAATAGATTTTGTTCAGCGCATCAATAGAACTTGATGCTGGAAAGAGGAGTCAAATTGCGCTCCTGCCGTCCTTTTTCTTAGTAACGGAAATGAAAATTTTTCTTTAACTTCCGGTAAATCAGTCAACTTTTGAGTAGATTTTCTCTTAAATGCGAAGGTATATTCAAAAAAGAACACCAGATATGCATATTACATCATCTGAACTTACTGTAGAAAGATTTTGAGGGCAAAATAAAGTGTTGAAAATTTGCCTGTGCAAATACCTTAACTGGGTGGCGGTATTACCGGGGCAAGGTCAAATTTCATGGCTTGAGGGCCGTAATGACAAATACACCATACATCACATTCACACTTCTTGAACAACTGTTCTATTTATTAAAAAATATTATATTATAAGATCGGCTACTAAACCACCCAAAATATGCATTTTAAGTGTCCTATAGTCTAAAAACAATACAAGAAGACTGGCTCAGCTTACTACATGTACGTCAATGAAATTGACATGTCACCGGCATTTAATTTTCTAAACTTTGTACAAGTGGCCATATTAATGGGATGAAATTATAAAAGATTCTACTGAGATGATTATTTTAAAATGCGGCTGTTGTGCAGTTTTTTTTATTAGAAAATGTATGGCCATTTTGCTGGGTCAACAAAAGTGGCCATTATGACAAGGTGATCTTATTACCAAGGTGGCCTTAAGGCGAGGTTTCACTTTATGTTGAAAAATGTACTCACAGACTACAGAGCATGAGAAAAGCGCTGTCCTGTACCTAGACATGAAATGCCATAAGCTGCCATTGACGAAGAGTAAAAGTATTGTTATTGTAATAACGTAGTTATACATAACTCCTTGGCTCATTGCTTTTATTTGCTAAGGGTATTGGCGAGAGGTTACATTCAATACTCAGCAGAATATGTTTTATGATTTGGGATCACCACTGGCAGCAGAGCCAAGACCACAAGGTATCTACTATTAATGTTATTGACTGCTGCTCAGAAATGTATTTTTGTAGAAGTTTAATTTTAATTTTGCAGACTAGTTACAATGTAGGGAGATTGAAGGGGGAAAAAAGGATCCCATGGAGTAAGGTGCCAGGGATATGAAGGGGTCATTTCAAAGGGAAGAGTGGAGTATAGGAAAGATGCAGAGAAATGAAATGACAGCTAACACTAGAGGAATGGTTTGCTAAATAATTTATTATTACTTCATGAAAGTTTTTCTTGTAATTTTTTTTTTCTTTTGCAGTTCGACATCCAGCAACTGTTCTCCAAAATGGTAGGGACAATAACTCATTAGAAGAACAAATTGTGGCCTTTTTCAAGTTGCCATGACAAAATTAGTCAAGTAACTTTATTTAAAAAAGACAAGAAACTGTCAGTTGGAGGCTCATTTTCAAGGTGCCTTCTTGATAGATTTAAACCAGAGTTAAATAATATATGTACAGAGAATCATTATAAATATTAAAAGTATTAAGACTCAACTATTGACGGTACTTACCTTTAATCTTTTCAAAGATTAAAGGCAAGTACCATCAATAGTCTCTTTAAGCAACCACCTTGGGAATCCAAAATAGTGGTTGCATCCATTTACAAGAAGAGGCTCTGGTGTAGGACTCGGGGACATCTCATAAACTTGTTGTGAGTGGTTACTTACAAAAGCCTTAAGCTGAAAGCTAATGGTGTATAATTACCTACATACATTTCAGCTAAATTAATATTAATAGTTTCTAATTTATTAATCATAACATTCAAAGTTAACTAGTGGTCATGTAATGTATTATGTATGATCAAGTGTTGACCGAGTGGTTCCTTACGAGAACTTAAAAGCAAAGGAAAAACAATAGTCATTACGATTCTAGTCCTTAGAAAATTGTTGACTTTATTTGGTTTGTGAAACTGTAAAATTTAATTTCACAGGCTCATCTCAAGGTGAAGTGAGTTACAGTGAGCTACAGACTATGCAGCGGCCGCCACCCAATACTATCCCACAAAGCCCACCAGGTATCAAAATCACAGCTTTGGAATGAACATTTTTGCTTCTCTCTTTTGGAATATTCAGTAATAAGTTACTTTCACCTGTGCTGATGTTTTGTTGTGCATAACTTGTTTAACTTATTATTTCATTATATCTTTGTCCATAGGATCTCATTATGGTGACGTAAATGTGGAATTGTCACCAGTTTACAGGCAGCACAATTTAATTCCTCCAGGGCCATCACGGCTTCCTCCAAGCCCACCACGGCCTGGTAAGTGAATCCAAAGTTGCAAATAACAGTTAGACAGAGTGCAACTATAAAGATATGCTTCATATTCAGTGAAGTCCTGCCTGTGGTCAAGCATATGCATAATGACCAAATAGATAAAATACCAAAGATTTATATCATTTAAAGCTAAAGATTTATGGAAGGTGACCAGAGGAGCCTGCCATCCTAATCTCCAAGTTACTAGCTTTCATTTGGGCTTCAACTAAGAATGAATGGAATGCAGGGGACACAAGAAATATCAAAAGTCATGTGAACAGGTTGCATGATGTTTGCATGTTTTCAATAATTAAACATGACAACAACAACAACAACAACCAACCAACCACGTTATTTTGCCAACTTAAAACATTGACAAGAACAGCATAAATTAAAATAGGTCAGGCAAAAAAACTACTCAGAATAGCAAAGAAGAACCAAATGACCTGAGTAGTTACAACAATTCAATTACATTTTATAGGGTTGCAACACACGAAAGATAGACTGGAAAAATGTCATAAATTTAGGAGAAAAAAAAGTGATAAAAAATTAATTAATTAATTAATTTAATTAAGATAAAATAGAACAACATAAAAGGAAAAAGCAAACAAACAAAAACAAAAAATGGTACCAGAGAATTATAAAGTTTACATTAATAAAAAGGGTAAGTTATTCAATATTGTCCAGCATCCACAGTAAGTTGATAAAATATCTGCCTTCATTGTTTCCTTAAATAGATTCAGAGAACTGCTTTCTAAATTTTTATCCAGATTATTCCAAACAGACATAAGTGAAAAGAAGTTGTCAAAAGCCTTAGGTAGTAGGTTGTAATGGAATTGAAACATAAAAAAGGGCAGTATGAATAATCACAAGATCCATGAACTTGGTTAAACCTAGCTGTGAAAACAGTGGGCTAGAATGAGGTAATTAAGATTTTAGTCCTTAGAAAATTGTTGACTTCATTTGGTCTGTGAAACTGTAAATTTTATTTCACAGGCTCATCTCAAGGTGAAAGTAGTTACAGTGAGCTACTGACTATGCAGCGGCCGCCGCCCAATACTATCCCACAAAGCCCACCAGGTATCAAAATCACAGCTTTGGAATGAACATTTTTGCTTCTCTCTTTTGGAATATTCAGTAATAAGTTACTTTCACCTGTACTGATGTTTTGTTGTGCATAACTTGTTTAACTTATTATTTCATTATATCTTTGCCCCTAGGATCTCATTATGGTGACATGAATGTGGAATTGCCACCAGTTTACAGGCAGCACAATTTTATTCCTCCCAGCCCATCACGGCTTCCTCCAAGCCCACCACGGCCTGGTAAGTAAATCCAAAGTTACAAATAACAGTTAGACAGTATGCATCTAAGATATGCTCTATATTCAATAAAGTCCTGCCTGAAGTCAGGCATAATGACCAAACAGATAAAATACCAAAGGTTTATATCATTTAAAGCTAAAGATTTATGGAAGGTAACCAGAGGAGCCTGCCATCCTAATCTCCAAGTTGCTATGTGCATGCCCACCATGTATGTAGTTAGCATTCATTTGGGCTTCAACTAAGAATGAATGAAATGCAGGGGACACAATCTGATCATGCGCATTTGGACCTTCTATCATTTGTAATCTGATCACACGCATTCAATAGCACAGCATTGGAGCAAGATCAATTGACCCCTTGCAATTCTCTCCCTGCGTGTGGATCGAAAGTAAATACAAGAAGGAATATACTATTTGCATATTGTCCTGTTAAAGAGAAACATATTCATGAGGATTGTTAGAAGGGCTTTAAATGCAATATTGGACAGGAAAACTGAAACTTAATTTCCTTTGTGAGATTTAAAGCACAGAAATTACTATTAAAATGGAATTTAAGCCACCAAAACTAACCCTGTGACATTTTGTAAGGGTAGAATGACAATAATTTTTGGAATTTCCAGTTAGATCAGATTAGCCACGCAAGCTAGTTCTGTCATATGCTATATCTTTGGTGGCAGATGGATGAGGGAAGGGGTAGCCTGTGTACAGACCCCTTCCCCCTCTCCTCAGGAAAAACCTGAGGGAAGGTGGAGGGTCTGTACACAGACTAGGGAAGCGGAGTGAGTTGTGGAAATGTCCCAGTTAAAAATAATGACAATCGCTTCTCCCTTAAACAGAGTTATTCTCTATCCCATTTCACAGCCGCCCAATGAACCCTCACTATGGGGGTCTTGTTAGTTCTGACCTGATCAATATAATAAGTTGACTTTGATGCCAGCATAGTACTATACCCATGCTTAGACGATATAAGTAAAAGGAAGTTGTCAAAAGCGTTAGGTAGTAGATTGTGATGGAATTGAAACTTAAAAAGGCAGTATGAATAGTCACAAGATCCATGAGCTTGATTAAACCTAGCTGTGAAAACAGTGGGCTAGAATGAGCATCACGATTAGAATATGTAATTATTTGCACTGCCTTTTTCTGTAAAACTACAACAGGGCTTAGAGTTGTAGCATAAGTATCACCCCAGACAATTATAAGCCATAAGTCAGGAAAGAAAGATGGTTTTCCCATATCAAATAACAGTGACGTTTTGAAATTTTTCTTTGTAGTCAATGTATATTTGTGTGGTTTTTGTTTCTGCAGTGGTCTCAGACAAGGTTGCTTTGGTCATCGGAAATCAAAATTATGAATGTCAAATGTTGCAAGGACTTGCTTATCCTGAAAAAGATGCTTATGATGTGGCTTTTGCTCTTCAAAGACTTGATTTTAAGGTTGGTAGGGAGGGAGTCATCACAAAAGTAGATTTCAGAGATCCTCTTTTTTTTAATGGACAGAAAGTAATCTTCAGTAACTAAGAAATTTAATTCACTACGATCCAAATGAATACTTGTGGTATTTTCATTATTCCTCACATGAAAGCATGTTTGTGGTTTAGAAAGTTCATGTTAAATTTCTATGCCATACAGCCTGTTGACATCAACCATAAGAGCAAACACTGCAAAGCAAATTTTTACGGGTCCAAAGTAGAAAAGCTAAGAGAGAGTGACCCTAGATCGTGGTGGAAGAAGGTACTAAGACTCAGTGGCGCAAAACCATCCTGCTCTAGTCAGCTGCTTGCCCAAATGCATGTTGATGAACTTGAGAACGTATCTACACAGAAAATGGCTGATGCGATTAACAGCACTCTGTTGGAGCACTTAGAAGAGTATTGGCTTCTTAATGCCATTGACAAAGCTTGTGGATGGTCATGCCCCTGAGTTCCTTCTAATTTCAGAACAAGACATTATTTTATTATAAGAAACTCTCCCACCTAAACCCAGCAAAAGCTAGTGGGCCGGATGGGATGCCGAACTGGATACTGAAAGACTATTCAGATTTCCTTGCCAACCCAGTAACTACAATCCCAAATGCCTTGTTTAAGGAGCAGCATTAGCCAAGCACTTGGAAACTGGCTGATGTGTTGCCCCTTCCTAAAATGAAACCTATCAAGGAACTTAAAAAAGATATCAGACCGATATCGCTCACACAATGTATCTCCACGGTTGCTGAGGACTTCATCATCTCCCAGTACGTGAAACCAGCTGGGCTAAGTGTACTTGATCCTAGTCAGTATGGCGCCATTCCAAAGTAGAGCAAAACATTAGCCTTATTGGAGATGATTCCATCATGGACTACACAGCTCTCCAGTATTTCACTATTCGAGAGGGGTCGGAGGGGGCGCTTATTAACTTTCTTCCCTTGAAAATGGGGAGTTTATAGGGGGGGCTTATTTGAGAGTAGAGGCTTAATAGAGGATTTATGTTAGTCAGCTTTGCATTTACCATAATTATGATCACAGAAATGATTGAATTATTATTATTAACCTTTTTGTTTAGCAAGTTTCTGGGAAGTATCCCAGGGCTGTCACTAAGTAAGATTCCAAGTTGCCGGGTAAATACAACAAGTAGGTGGGGAATCAAACAGCTAGGAACTTCTTTCAGTTCTATTTTTCTTTTATTTTCCTTTGAAAGTAGCCAGGGAAGATGTTCATAGTAGCTGGGGGAAATCCCCGGCCCCCGCCTCTTAATGACAGCCCTGTATCCAGCATCAATTTTCTCCTAACAACATCAGCAGATCAACAAGAGGAAAGGTTATGAGAAGAATATTACTAAATTGAATAGCAAAGGAAGACTGCTTTGATCTTAAACCAAATTCTCTCAACTAGTCTTAAAGGAAATGTTAGAGATCAGTCTGGTGAATTTGTATTTGGATGTTGGGGCTTAAAAGGTTAAACTGTAGAGGAACAAAAGGGGGAGATAGAGCAATGAAAAAGAAACACAGATAGGCAAAACTGAGGAAGATTAGAGTGTGTTGGGTTTAGGTTTTTTAAACTTGAAAACATCAGCCAGCTCTTTCTTCAAAATAATGCATGGAAAATTTTATGTGCCAATGATTTAGCAAATAAATTTCAGCATTAATTTAAAGTTAAGTCATATTTGTTAAAAATTACGGAAAATCATTCAGAAAAAACTTGGCCTAGCTCCCTTGATGCACAGTGGTGAATTTTGTTTTGGCTTTGAAGGTTGTATCCCTGGTAAACTTATCGCTGAGCGAGATGAGGATTGCAGTGTTATCATTCACTAGGATGTTAGGTGAGATTCTTCATAGTTAACCTTAAACTAATAAAGTATTGATTTTAGAATTGTAGCATGATAAAGGTCAGCTTGGTGAACTTGCAATACGGTGGTCCGGGCTAGCATTCCTCTCCAACCTGTCACTGAATTTATTTCGCAGCCACTGCTAATGTTCAAGTCCATTCACTTGTTAAGCCTGGTTCTCATAATTATGCCACCGAAGTACCTGCAACATATCCGCCGGTACTGCTTGCCTTACTACTCTGACATACGAGGACATAACGCCGCCGGCAACAAGAAACATCCCAGGTCTTTTCCGCCAGCATGCTTGCAAAGTCAAGTCAGGCATGCCTGCGGTAAAGACTGACATGGCCTCTGTTGCCGGCAACTTCTGTTCTCATATCGGAACAGTGTCGCAGGCAGTACCAGCAGCTTTGTCACAGGAAGCTCGGCGGCATATGAGAACCAGGCTTAATGCTTGTGAATAGCCATCTGGTTCTGGTTTGCTTCTTAATTGCATGCTCAGGTTTTAAGTACTAAAACATGTCCAGAGATCAATTGGACTCCAAAAATGATTCTCCAGTTTGTTATTAAGACTATATGTAGGCATTGACACTATTTCCCGTTGTCTGTTGATATGGATGGCGAGGATGGACATGTTTATTGTTTATTGTTTTGTTTGCCAAAAATTGTACAAATCAAATAAAATCTAATTACTTGAACTCTCATGGCAAGGAAGCCCAAGAGAAGCCACCAGGCTTATAAGGAATGGGCTCCCTCAGTTAGATAATTAGAACAAAATATTATCGTAATTACACATGGGAAAATCAGTGGCAGAGCTACAGTAAATCTTAAAATAAGTATATTAGATAGTCGTACTAATCATAGTTCTAGGCTATGAAACTTAAAAAAGTTGGGCCAACTTTTTCAAGTTTTAATGGTATGCCTGCAAAAATCACCAAAACATTCTTATGTTAAGTGCTTCCTGATGAAATTTGTTTTACATTTCACAAATCTGTTGCAGCATTTTAATTTTTTTGTATGGGTAAAGGTACTAAGTCATGACTTTTGCACAGAATCGACCTTGGGTTAAATATCCTCGTGACATAGCCCCGTAAACTGTTAATTTAAAGTTGAGTACTTACTGTATTGCCTGATTTGCCCCACAAATGATTATTAACATACAGCTTTGCATGATTGCTGAGATGACCATATAGTAATTGCAGCCCCCTCTCTGGTTGGCAACCTAAAAACAGAGTATTTGGTGTTACACACTGACTCTTTATTAAAGTAGGTTTTTTGTTTGTGAACAAGCTGTAGAAGGCAAGTGCAAATCCTCTGTAAACAATGCATTTTTTAAACATTCTACATTGACAGTAGATTTGTTAATTTATTGACCTTAGGCAGAGGTGTTTATGGTGTCTTGTACTATGCTGGTCATGGTTTTGATGATGGTGGGGAGAGCTTTCTTCTTCCTGTTGATGCAGATCTCAAATATGATCGTGAACACAGTCTGCGAGCTCAAGAGATTCTTCAAACAATGCAGACGTGCAACACTGAATTGAACTTGTTGATCATCGACTCTTGTCGAATCAGGTAGGGTGAAATACTGTCCGTCAGTCTTGCATTTGTAGGCAGTGTCCCAAATACATAGTGCTGCTTGAAAATGCAACTATCGTTTTTGTATTATTTGTTGATCAATAAAATGTTGTAGCCATTGCTAAACAAAGGTTGGATAGAGTATCATCATGTTGAATGTTAAAAAAGGTTACTCACCATGCATCTCTGGAGACCTAATATCTTTTAGGAATGGGCGAAAGAGCTCCGAGATACTACTCTTAACGAACCAGTTCCATGACTCATTCAAATGCTTGTCTCTGATTATTTTTTGTGCCCACTCGGAGGCCAGGATCTATCACGCTGCTTTCATGACCTTCTAATATGAAGTTGTTTACCTGCAAACTCAACTGTTCCCGTACCTGTCTGGTTCGTGCATGAGAGCTTACCTCAAGATGAGTTTTCAGTGAAAATGGGCCCCAAAAAACCAAAGAAATTCCATAATTTAGCATGTTAGCAATACAAAAAAAAAACGAAAAATGCACCAACCAAAGAAATCAGACTGTGGACTGGTCGAAGGTAAATTTGTAAACACCAGAGTACTTCTAGGTTTGTTCATGTAACTCTGCAAGGTTACTCTAAGTTTCATTTGATCCACTTGTGTCACTGAGGAGAAAAATGTAACATCAAACTTCCAAACACTAAAGGGCAAAGGAATTTCTCCAGCGCGTGTGTGACAAGTATGCCGAGCAGGCGTAAACAGCCACGCACACGATTTCGCATAAACAAGCCTAGAAGAACTCTGGTGTTTACAAATTCACCTTTGATCAGTCCACAGTCTGATTTCTTCAATTGTGGCACAAAAATGTTACCAATTATGGGATTTGTATGGTTTCTGGGGCCCATTTTCACTGAAAACTCTTCTCAAAGAAAGCTGCACTACCCAGACGGGTACAGCAGACAGTGGAGCGAGGCCAAGTTCCCTTCTAGTTTCTAAAGCAAGGAATTCCGTTTGTGTTAACAGATTGCCCAATAATGGTGGGTGTGTGCAATACTGCAAAAGAGGAGCTAGAGGAAACAACATTTTTGCTTACTCTTGGTAAGTGTAAGATCATCAAAGTTTCCACTGGCGTGCTTTGTGGATTATTATTATTAGTAGCAGTAGTAGTAGTAGTAATAGTAGTAGTAGTAGCAGTAGCAGTTGCAGTTGCATTTGCAGTAGCAGCAGCAGCAGTGGCAATAGCAGTAGCAGTTGCAGCAGCAGCAGTAGCACTTGCAGTAGTAGTAGCAGTTGCAGTTGTAATAGCAGCAGCAGCAGTTGCAGTAGCAATAGCAGCAGCAGCAGAAGCAGTAGCAGTAGCAGCAGCAGTTGCAGTAGCAGTTGCAGCAGCAGCAGCAGCAGTAGTAGTAGTAGCAGTTGCAGTTGTAATAGCAGCAGCAGCAGTTGCAGTAGCAATAGCTGCAGCAGTATCAGTTGCAGCAGTAGCAGTAGTAGTAGTAGTAGCAGTTGCAGTTGTAATAGCAGCAGCAGTGGCAGTAGCAGTAGCAGTAGCAGTTGCAGCAGCAGCAGTAGTAGTAGTAGTAGTAGTTGCAGTTGTAATAGCAGCAGCAGCAGTAGCAGTTGCAGTAGCAAAAGCAGCAGCAGCAGCAGTGGCAGTAGCAGTAGCAGTTGCAGCAGCAGCAGCAGTAGCAGTAGTAGTAGTAGCAGTTGCAGTTGTAATAGCAGCAGCAGCAGCAGTGGCAGTAGCAGTAGCAGTTGCAGCAGCAGTAGCAGCAGCAGCAGCAGTAGTAGTAGTTGCAGTTGTAATAGCAGCAGCAGCAGTTGCAGTTGCAGTAGCAATAGCAGCAGAAGCAGCAGCAGTAGCAGCAGCAGTTGCAGCAGCAGTAGCAGCAGCAGTTGCAGCAGCAGTAGTAGTAGCAGTTGCAGTTGTAATAGCAGCAGCAGCAGCAGTAGCAGTTGCAGTAGCAATAGCAGCAGCAGAAGCAGCAGCAGTAGCAGTAGCAGCAGCAGCAGCAGTGGCAGTAGCAGTAGCAGTTGCAGCAGCAGCAGCAGTAGCAGTAGTAGTAGTAGCAGTTGCAGTTGTAATAGCAGCAGCAGCAGCAGTAGCAGTAGCAGTTGCAGCAGCAGTAGCAGCAGCAGCAGCAGTAGTAGTAGTTGCAGTTGTAATAGCAGCAGCAGCAGTTGCAGTTGCAGTAGCAATAGCAGCAGAAGCAGCAGCAGTAGCAGCAGCAGTTGCAGCAGCAGTAGCAGCAGCAGCAGTAGCAGTAGTAGTAGCAGTTGCAGTTGTAATAGCAGCAGCAGCAGTAGCAGTTGCAGTAGCAATAGCAGCAGCAGAAGCAGCAGCAGTAGCAGTAGCAGTTGCAGCAGCAATAGCGGCAGCAGCAGCAGTAGCAACAGCAGTAGCAGTAGCAGTTGCAGTTGCAGTAGCCGTTGCAGCAGCAGCAGCAGTAGTAGTGACAGCAGCAGCAGCAGTGGCAGTAGCAGTAGCAGCAGTAGCAGTAGTAGTAGTAGTAGTAGTAGTAGTAGCAGTTGCAGTTGTAATAGCAGCAGCAGTGGCAGTAGCAGTAGCAGTAGCAGTAGCAGTTACAGCAGCAGTAGCAGCAGCAGCAGTAACAGCAGCAGCAGTAGCAGTAGTAGTAGCAGTTGCAGTTGTAATAGCAGCAGCAGCAGTAGCAGTTGCAGTAGCAAAAGCAGCAGCAGCAGCAGTGGCAGTAGCAGTAGCAGTTGCAGCAGCAGCAGCAGTAGCAGTAGTAGTAGTAGCAGTTGCAGTTGTAATAGCAGCAGCAGCAGCAGTGGCAGTAGCAGTAGCAGTAGCAGTTGCAGCAGCAGCAGTAGTAGTAGTAGTAGTAGTTGCAGTTGTAATAGCAGCAGCAGCAGTAGCAGTTGCAGTAGCAAAAGCAGCAGCAGCAGCAGTGGCAGTAGCAGTAGCAGTTGCAGCAGCAGCAGCAGTAGCAGTAGTAGTAGTAGCAGTTGCAGTTGTAATAGCAGCAGCAGCAGCAGTGGCAGTAGCAGTAGCAGTTGCAGCAGCAGTAGCAGCAGCAGCAGCAGTAGTAGTAGTTGCAGTTGTAATAGCAGCAGCAGCAGTTGCAGTTGCAGTAGCAATAGCAGCAGAAGCAGCAGCAGTAGCAGCAGCAGTTGCAGCAGCAGTAGCAGCAGCAGTTGCAGCAGCAGTAGCAGCAGCAGCAGTAGCAGTAGTAGTAGCAGTTGCAGTTGTAATAGCAGCAGCAGCAGCAGTAGCAGTTGCAGTAGCAATAGCAGCAGCAGAAGCAGCAGCAGTAGCAGTAGCAGCAGCAGCAGCAGTGGCAGTAGCAGTAGCAGTTGCAGCAGCAGCAGCAGTAGCAGTAGTAGTAGTAGCAGTTGCAGTTGTAATAGCAGCAGCAGCAGCAGTAGCAGTAGCAGTTGCAGCAGCAGTAGCAGCAGCAGCAGCAGTAGTAGTAGTTGCAGTTGTAATAGCAGCAGCAGCAGCAGTTGCAGTTGCAGTAGCAATAGCAGCAGAAGCAGCAGCAGTAGCAGCAGCAGTTGCAGCAGCAGTAGCAGCAGCAGCAGTAGCAGTAGTAGTAGCAGTTGCAGTTGTAATAGCAGCAGCAGCAGTAGCAGTTGCAGTAGCAATAGCAGCAGCAGAAGCAGCAGCAGTAGCAGTAGCAGTTGCAGCAGCAATAGCGGCAGCAGCAGCAGTAGCAACAGCAGTAGCAGTAGCAGTAGCAGTTGCAGTTGCAGTAGCCGTTGCAGCAGCAGCAGCAGTAGTAGTGACAGCAGCAGCAGCAGTGGCAGTAGCAGTAGCAGCAGTAGCAGTAGTAGTAGTAGTAGTAGTAGTAGTAGTAGTAGTAGTAGTAGTAGTAGTAGCAGTTGCAGTTGTAATAGCAGCAGCAGTGGCAGTAGCAGTAGCAGTAGCAGTAGCAGTTACAGCAGCAGTAGCAGCAGCAGCAGTAACAGCAGCAGCAGTAGCAGTAGTAGTAGCAGTTGCAGTTGTAATAGCAGCAGCAGCAGTAGCAGTTGCAGTAGCAAAAGCAGCAGCAGCAGCAGTGGCAGTAGCAGTAGCAGTTGCAGCAGCAGCAGCAGTAGCAGTAGTAGTAGTAGCAGTTGCAGTTGTAATAGCAGCAGCAGCAGCAGTGGCAGTAGCAGTAGCAGTTGCAGCAGCAGTAGCAGCAGCAGCAGCAGTAGTAGTAGTTGCAGTTGTAATAGCAGCAGCAGCAGTTGCAGTTGCAGTAGCAATAGCAGCAGAAGCAGCAGCAGTAGCAGCAGCAGTTGCAGCAGCAGTAGCAGCAGCAGTTGCAGCAGCAGTAGCAGCAGCAGCAGTAGCAGTAGTAGTAGCAGTTGCAGTTGTAATAGCAGCAGCAGCAGCAGTAGCAGTTGCAGTAGCAATAGCAGCAGCAGAAGCAGCAGCAGTAGCAGTAGCAGCAGCAGCAGCAGTGGCAGTAGCAGTAGCAGTTGCAGCAGCAGCAGCAGTAGCAGTAGTAGTAGCAAAAGCAGCAGCAGCAGCAGCAGTAGTAGTAGTAGCAGTTGCAGCAGCAGCAGCAGCAGTAGTAGTAGTAGCAGTTGCAGTTGTAATAGCAGCAGCAGCAGTAGCAGTTGCAGTAGCAATAGCAGCAGCAGTATCAGTTGCAGCAGTAGCAGTAGTAGTAGTAGTAGCAGTTGCAGTTGTAATAGCAGCAGCAGTGGCAGTAGCAGTAGCAGTAGCAGTTGCAGCAGCAGCAGTAGTAGTAGTAGTAGTAGTTGCAGTTGTAATAGCAGCAGCAGCAGTAGCAGTTGCAGTAGCAAAAGCAGCAGCAGCAGCAGTGGCAGTAGCAGTAGCAGTTGCAGCAGCAGCAGCAGTAGCAGTAGTAGTAGTAGCAGTTGCAGTTGTAATAGCAGCAGCAGCAGCAGTGGCAGTAGCAGTAGCAGTTGCAGCAGCAGTAGCAGCAGCAGCAGCAGTAGTAGTAGTTGCAGTTGTAATAGCAGCAGCAGCAGTTGCAGTAGCAATAGCAGCAGAAGCAGCAGCAGTAGCAGCAGCAGTTGCAGCAGCAGTAGCAGCAGCAGTTGCAGCAGCAGTAGTAGTAGCAGTTGCAGTTGTAATAGCAGCAGCAGCAGCAGTAGCAGTTGCAGTAGCAATAGCAGCAGCAGAAGCAGCAGCAGTAGCAGTAGCAGCAGCAGCAGCAGTGGCAGTAGCAGTAGCAGTTGCAGCAGCAGCAGCAGTAGCAGTAGTAGTAGTAGCAGTTGCAGTTGTAATAGCAGCAGCAGCAGCAGTAGCAGTAGCAGTTGCAGCAGCAGTAGCAGCAGCAGCAGCAGTAGTAGTAGTTGCAGTTGTAATAGCAGCAGCAGCAGTTGCAGTTGCAGTAGCAATAGCAGCAGAAGCAGCAGCAGTAGCAGCAGCAGTTGCAGCAGCAGTAGCAGCAGCACCAGTAGCAGTAGTAGTAGCAGTTGCAGTTGTAATAGCAGCAGCAGCAGTAGCAGTTGCAGTAGCAATAGCAGCAGCAGAAGCAGCAGCAGTAGCAGTAGCAGTTGCAGCAGCAATAGCGGCAGCAGCAGCAGTAGCAACAGCAGTAGCAGTAGCAGTAGCAGTTGCAGTTGCAGTAGCCGTTGCAGCAGCAGCAGCAGTAGTAGTGACAGCAGCAGTGGCAGTAGCAGTAGCAGCAGTAGCAGTAGTAGTAGTAGTAGTAGTAGTAGTAGTAGTAGTAGCAGTTGCAGTTGTAATAGCAGCAGCAGTGGCAGTAGCAGTAGCAGTAGCAGTAGCAGTTACAGCAGCAGTAGCAGCAGCAGCAGTAACAGCAGCAGCAGTAGCAGTAGTAGTAGCAGTTGCAGTTGTAATAGCAGCAGCAGCAGTAGCAGTTGCAGTAGCAATAGCAACAGCAGCAGCAGTAGCAGCAGCAGTAGCAGCAGCAGTAGCAGCAGCAGTAGCAGTAGCAGCAGTAGTAGCAGTAGCAGTTGCAGTAGCAGTTGCAGCAGCAGTAGCAGTAGTAGTAGTAGTAGCAGTTGCAGTTGTAATAGCAGCAGCAGCAGTTGCAGTAGCAGCAGCAGCAGCAGTGGCAGTAGCAGTAGCAGTAGCAGTTGCAGCAGCAGTAGCAATAGTAGTAGCAGTTGCAGTTGTAATAGCAGCAGCAGCAGTAGCAGTTGCAGTAGCAATAGCAGCAGAAGTTGCAGCAGCAGCAGCAGCAGTAGCAGTAGCAGTTGCAGTTGCAGTAGAAATAGCAGCAGCAGCAGCAGAAGCAGCAGCAGTGGCAGTAGCAGTAGCAGTTGCAGCAGCAGTAGCAGCAGCAGCAGTAGTAGTAGTAGTTGCAGTTGTAATAGCAGCAGCAGCAGTTGCAGTTGCAGTAGCAATAGCAGCAGAAGCAGCAGCAGTAGCACCAGCAGTTGCAGCAGCAGTAGCAGCAGCAGCAGTAGCAGTAGTAGTAGCAGTTGCAGTTGTAATAGCAGCAGCGGCAGTAGCAGTTGCAGTAGCAATAGCAGCAGCAGAAGCAGTAGCAGTTGCAGCAGCAGTAGTAGTAGTAGTTGCAGTTGTAATAGTAGTTGCAGTTGCAGTTGCAGTTGCAGTTGCAGCAGCAGCAGCAGCAGCAGTAGTAGTAGTAGTAGTAGTAGTAGTAGCAGTAGCAGTAGCAGTAGCAGTAGCAGCAGCAGCAGCAGCAGCAGCAGCAGTAGCAGTAGCAGTAGCAGTAGCAGTAGCAGTAGCAGTAGTAGTAGTAGTAGTAGTAGTAGTAGTAGTCAATTTAGAATTGTCGGACGTTGACTTAGATATTGAAAAAGGACACGCAAATATTCATCAATAAGGCATTGAGAACGCTATGTAATTTCCTTTTTTAGTAATTTTCTTAGTAAGAAGGCGTTTAACCTTGAAAATAGTTTTTTGAATCGAAATGGATTGTTTTAATTCAAATGAAATGTTTGTAATTCGAATAATTTTTTAATTAAATGAATTTTTTTCTAATCAAATTTAAGTGTTTTTTCATCGAAAGGAATTGTAAATAGTGTTTTGACGGAATAGTGTTTTTGAGCGAATTAATTGTAAATAGGATTTTAATAGTTAACATTGTTATTATTATTATTATTTATTTAAAATATTAATAATTATTATTTTTATTATTTGTATCTTTGTTGATGTATTTTGGTTTCTTTTGGCGGCAGTTGTTCTCAGCATGAAGCATATGAGGCGCCGGGTAAAAGAAATGGTCTATATGCCTTTCATTTGCTAAACCATATAAGACGAAACGAGAGGATAGAGCTCATTCTTATGGATGTGGCACGTGGTATGTTGAAGGAAGAGTTGCTTAGTTAAACCATAGTTAGAAGAGGATATTGGTTAGAAAACCCGGCAAACATCAAAGTTGAAAACAATGGTGCTGTATGTTTTGTTGGGAGCTCCCTTACCGTGCACAATCCTTTGTTTTCTGTTCACAAATTATGAAAAATGAGTTAACAGTAACTGCCGTCGTTTCGCCCCGCCTTATCCAACTCCACAGCAAACTGCGCACCGAAACGACGAATAAATTCCGGGCGAAACAATCAGAATTACAAAGTTATTTTAGCACGACGTGATTGGGTGAAAATTGCACAAAAAAGAACCAACCACACTCCCTGGTGTTAGGAATATTTGAGGAATGTTACTGGTAATGACGTTCAGTGTGTTATCAGCCTCAGTTAGTGTAACGAAAATTTGCATGGCGATTGTCGCACTTTTTAACTTGGAACATTCTGAGGGCAAAAAAGATAAGTTAAATTTTCATTTTGACGGAAAGGAGACCACCAGGATTTAGCTTTCTCAATTGCTTTTTTTGTTTTTGTTTAAAAAAAATAATAGTAAATTAGTGGATAGTTTTAGGTATTATTGTAGCTTCTCTCAGTTCAAGCATATTGCTGTGTATATTTTTACAGATGTTACCAGGGAAAGCACTCGAAGCCTTATTCAGCGACCCTGCCATGAATCTGATGCAGTAGCTGATTGCCGCTTAACAGATCCCATTATCCCTACAGTGCGTCCAATAGAATTTAATGAAAGGATTCAGCTCTGGAACCAAGCTCACTGTGAGTGTACCGTATTAACTCGAGTAAATAAGCGGCACGGCCCGATATAATCAAAATCAAAAGACGATAATTCTGTTAGTTTAATACGGAAAATAATACTCCTGTATTTGAAACAATTCTTTGTCTCGTCCAACTTTGAAATGAGCGCCGCTTATTCGAGTAGATACGGTATTGACTGTTTTCTTTCTGCAGTCATCAAATTTCTGCTCGTGCCACAGTTACAATGTCACTCTCAGAGTAATTCACAAAGACATAAGATGCAGTTCTTTAATTTGAATCCTATGGTGTGCCTAGTCTAACCTCAGCAGTACTTCCACGCGGTAGTGTTTATTTATACGGCATAAACTGGTCCTTGTTTTTTAGTTTCTTGACAAAATCAAGCCGTGTGACCCCGTTAGAGCGGTTTTCATTTGAGTGTCGAAAAGTAATTGGTTTTGCACTTTCTACACGATGCGATTGGCTTAAAAGATTCGCGCCACTATTTCATCCAATCAGAAGTAAAACCAAAACCAATTGTGACGCGCTCGCATGCATTTTCCCGCGCTTTGCGTCAGCCACATGTAATCACTTCGAGTTTTGATTGGTTCAACGTATTTTCTGTGTCCTATGTGATTGGCCAGAGTAATTACTTTGGTTTTGGTTTTACGACACTCAAACGAAAACCACTCTAAAACGAAACTTCTTTAGGAGTGAGACTAAGAGGACGAAAATTGGTGCTTTGGTTATTCAGTACCTTGCAGTTTTAAAATTTGAAATTTTATGTGAAAGTTTGCCCGAACACCCTTTGAGACAAACGGCAAATGAGCAGAGAAGGTCATTTTTCCTACTGATTATTACGCGTGTCGTTTGTTGCCCGTTTTGAAGGCGAAGAGGAGTGTTTTCGTGCTCATAAATTGCGTGAGTGCGAACTTTTCTTTTTAATCGTTTCCGGAAACAGTAGCAATCGTATGGCCATCCCTGCCGTTTACCGTAAGCGTGGTACTTAACTTCGTAGAGTCCTGCCGCCAGCCTGAGAGGGAATGCGACTTAACTTACTCACAGACAACTTACAGGAAGTTAAGGTGCGTAAAAACGGGCAACAAAAAACGTGCAACTTGTCTTGCAACATTGATGCAGAAGAAGTTGAATAGCGATGTTAAGCGTTTTGTAACCTAAATCAAACCTGTCTTGCAACAAATCAAGTTGTTAACAGGTTTGAACGTGGGTGGTAAAACGCGCAACATCGCTATTCAACTTGTTCTGCAGCACTGGGTGTTGCAAGACAAATTGCACGTTTTTTTGTAGCCCGTTTTTACGTACCTTTACTGTTTGTAAGTTGTTAACTGTTAAGTTGTTAGACAACTGAATAAAACTCAGCTAGGATGATGAGTTGCAGAGAGCAATTTATTTTTATTTTACAGTTCTTCCAGAAGATATAAGACCTATAGAGAGAGACGGTATAACCATCACTTTTAATTATCGACCAGTATTTTCCAATGTTCTGGACATAGCAATAACGGCTCGCAACTCCAACCCTGTGACACTTCACCAAGTTGTAATGGGATTAGATGTACCTACGGTAAGTTTACAGTCTTTTCTCCATAAAGTGAAATGCCCTAAATTATTTACAATAACTGAGTGATTTCACGCGCGCTGATTGGTCGATAAGAGCACAGACCATGGGAATCACGTGATGGTGGCGCAACTTGTTTTTCTCTTTCTCTCGGGCGTGATGATCCGAGAAACTTCAACAGAAATGGAGGTAAAAACTGTCAATGTTATTGTAAAAAACAAATCGTCAACAATTTTCCATGGTCTATAGAGTGTTTTCACATGACGTCACGGCGGCCATATTGGTGTCCCAAAACAATGAAGCGGCGGCCATGTTGTTGTCCCAAACCAATCATGTGGGATTTGAACTCTTTTCGTACGCAAACGCTCTCTCTTATTCCAATAAATTTGCATAGATGTTGGCCACGTGAGTGAAAACGCTCTATACTCTTATCAACAATGGAAATGACGTCAAAATGTTCGCCTGCGGCTCGTGGTTACACTTCGCCTGCGAGCAAGCTCTCCTATTTGGGCGAGCGAAGCGAGTCTCGCGAAAACGCGCGAGCGAGCGGCGAAGCCCCTCGCTCGCGCGTTCTCTCGCGAGGCTCGCCCAAATAGGAGAGCTTGCTCGCAGGCTAGGTTACAATTTGAGTTTTGAACATTTTGACGTCATTTTTATGATCGATAAGGGTACAGACCATAGAAAACTGTTGTCGATTTGTTGAATATGCTGTAAAAGGTAAACGATGCCCGGCCCACACTAGCGACGCAAGTATAACACAAGCATAAGCAAGAGCGTGTCAAGACTTGCTATAAGTCGACCTCTCAGAAATTTCCAAAATCGAGTGAAGTGAGCTTCAATGAAGTCGCGCAGCGATCGAGCGAGCGACGTCGACTTGTTTCGCCTGAAATGTGAATGGACTTGAATCATATTATAAATTCACTCGAGAAAAAATGATTGACATATGCTATGTCGGGAGTGGCGTCTAATATCACTCACTCTCCTATTGGTCAATTGTCATGACGTCACCGGTGGAATTTTTCACCGGTTAATTTCGCGCCAAACAGGTGTGAAACTGGCATAAACTGGCGTTAACAACCAGGAAAAAGTAAAGGACTTTTGGAAAGTCTATAGTTTCCCCCGAACTAAGGAAAACTGTGTCATTTCGCTAACGCCCAGCAGCAGTTGTTGCTAGCAGCAATTGATTTCACATATTCTGTTTCTTGACAATATATATTTAACTTTCTTTGAAGCCGGTTATGACTCACCTTCGACATGTGACTGGTGAAGTCCTTGATCCCTATATGGGGACGATAACGCAAGTTGTGCAGCTCAACAGACTACAAAAGTTAGAGGTAGTGTTTTTGTTGTTCTCCTTCTTTAACCATAGCCTGCGTAGTAGGGACTGGTTTTTTGGCAATCTGCGCTCACTCATATAACGTAGAAAACGGAAAACTAAGCCTTTTGCTGGAGGCGCCTCCTCTCCCTTTCGAGCATTCCCCTCGCGCGGTCTATAAAACACGGTCGCCAGCCACGTAGGCTATTTTAACCAACAATAATACCAATCAGTTTTATTTTATTTTAGTTCAATTCCTTCCTTAGTTTTTCCTGGAGGGAAACAAAACATTTAGATAGAAAAACAAAACGAAACAAACCAAAACATAAGGCGGAACGAATTAATGTGATAGGTTGAAGATGAAAAAAAAATGAAGTAAATGTTTGGGAGACCGCAATAGCAGAGAGTTATTTCGAGTTATTTTGTATGCTGCTCACCATGTTTGACATACAGCTAAATCACAAAAGGTTGCTTTGGCAATTGGTCATTGGTAATTGGGTATTTGGAGCAATGCACTGATTTGATTGAGTAATCACCAAACAATAGCTTCCTAATACGCAATTACCCAATTCCTAGTAAGCAACCTTCATTGAATCAGCTATACATGTATGTATGGTTCACTACTCTCTGTCCGAGTACCCTGCGAGTAGAGGCTACATTTTCGCGGTATGAGATGGCGTGCGAAAAGTAGCGAGGCTACTTTTCGCACGCCAGCTCATACCGCGAAAATGTAGCCTCTGCTCGCAGGGTACTGTCCGAGTGTCAACGCAGATTACTTTTCAAGACGCTATTCCGCAGTCAAGTCTTTTCTGTTTAACCCTTTAAGCCCTAAGAGTGATCAGCGTCAAATTTCTCCTTGTAATATCATTGCTTTATTAAACAGAGTGGTCATGAGAATTACGGACATGATCACACAAGATGGATCTAATTGATACTTCAACCAATTCTCCCCACTACTTCTATTGAAAACGTATAGGGATAACAAATGAGAATTTGAATTTTGATATTAGGGATTAAAGGGTTAAGTCGGAGATCGTTGATACGTTCCCTATTTGTATGCAACGTTATACTTTGAAATCCAGTATTCTACTCCTTGATGACAAAATGGGGGAAGCTCTTATTCAACCCATTCTGGCTGGTTTAAGCTTTACTCGTTTCGTTTTGAGGTGGAGACACCGGTTGTTTACTATTTACATGGGAAAACCGGTCGGGTCGGTTCACGGTTTGGGCAAATGGTAAGCAAAATTCAAGGCTGGTAAATTTCGTCCCGGGATCGCGTTTACTATGTGCACTAATCAGTTACATTACCGAAAACGGCCGCAAAAGGCTGAAACTGGTATCAAAGATGGCTTTGAAGAAATGGAACACGAAATCAGACTTTCCGAAACGACCCGAAAAGTCGTGTTCCATTTATTTTCTATTATTTTTATTTTACAAAAACGTTTTGTAAATGATAAACAACCACCGAGGATTGTTTTAAAGATCCACCCCTCTACCTTGTTTTTAGCATCGCCCACGAGGAGGGTAGTGAAAACGTCACTTTTAAAAAAGATTCGTGTTTTTTCAAACTTTGTCGCGTTTATTCCAATTTGCTGAAATTGTCAAATGTAGGCGAATTTCCCAGGAGTTGATTTCTTGGGCACTGCACTGAAGTTTAGGTAGTGTCACGTCGTAGTCGTGTAGTGACGGCGAAGAAATGTACCAAAAAAAGCGTGATACACGTGCAAGTTGTTGTTTTGCGTAACAAACTTATTGAAGAAGTTTTCTGACACTTTGTTTTCTCACTTAGGATCCGTTGATGGCCAAGTTCAAAATATACTACGACAACGGTAACGTGACAAGAGATTTTGAAGAAACAGTTTGTCTCGGGTGTCCTCTGATATCGTCCGTTTTTGCTCGGTGGGATTGGTGGATAACATGCGGTCAGATACCTCAAGGAAAATGTACCCAGGTTTAATTGCAGCAGAGTTAGCAGAGGGCATTGATGGCAATGGCTTGCTTTGAAACCTAGGCAGTTCTGTTAGGAATGTTGACGTTATTTTTTATACAGAGTATCGTCAACAGAGTCTCTTGGTATCGTAAAACCAGAGCAAGTGATTTTCTCTTGGATTTTTGTGGCCAATCACGACAGATGCTCACATTTCAAGGAACCAATCAGAACTCGAGGAAAATTCATCACCAGCACGAAGTTTCCCAAGCGCGGGAAAAAAAGACTGCGAGCAAGGCGTGATTGGTTTGGGTTCGAAGCTTGGTGTTGAGACTTTGTTTAAAACAATTGCGCGAGATATTTATAGTCATAAACCGAGCCATGAAAAATCAAAGAAAATTCCAAACTGTATTCGTCGCGACTGAAAACTTCTCTGTTCTCTCTAAAATTGGAACATGTTAAGTATGTTTTAGCCCACGCCGTGATCTTAGACAGACTTTATACAGAGACACAATAAATTCATAATGGTTTGGTCCCACGTCAGAAATGTGGCCTCTTCGGATCGTCTTCCGACGCACAAGGGTGTATTTGGGAAAATTTCGGAATACCTTGAATTACTACGGAATCTTCCTGATATTCCAGAAATTGTTTAGCCCACGCATTGATCTTTGACAGACCCCATACAAAGCACTAATTCAGAATTGTTTGGTCCCGCATCAGAAACGCAGCCACTTCGGATCGTCTTTCAATGCACACCGAGGGTTCATTTCAAGGATTTGAGAAATCTTCGGAATACCTTGAGGTACTACGGAATCTTCCACATACTAAATCACGGTCCTAAATTTGATGAATGTCATCATTGTCCTTGGTCCCCAAATGGGAAATTGAGCCGTGTTGATAAATGTACTTTAAGTATAGTAGGTAGTATTTTTCATTCAAAATATTTTGCCGTGTCTGACTCTGCTCCAATCCTCTGGCTATTTTTTCATGACCAGCCGTCGCTTTCTATTTTTGGAAAATGTGGGCAATATACAATCGATACGCTGGTATATTGGCCCTACATAAAATAGCCACCTCATTTCCAGGCAGGCAAAAAAAGCGGAAGAGTTTGCTTAACACGAAGAAGCCGAATTCCTTAGTGACTGAAAATGAGCAGAAGAAATGCGAGAATACGCCAAAAAAATTAGGGCCTGTTTACATGGAGGTGCGGGACCCCAAGTAGGCGTGGTAACCCGCTTAGGTAAGGTAACCCGCCTGTCCATATAATCTCTCATTTTAATTTGATCACGTTTACATGTTAGGTGGGGTGACCCGCCACATGTTACCTCACCTATCTGGGGTCCCCCACCTCCAGGTAAACAGGCCCTTATTCCTTGATGAATGTCATGTACTTTTTTAAAGAGTATCTGCAAGAAAAAGCATCTCAGTGCCGAGAAACAAGCACATTTTTTTAAGAAATTCTACGAGGATGTAAGGTTGTCACGAACTTAGAAATATTTTGAATGAATAATAAAGCAATTATTGAATTCAGCTTTCGCATGACGGATGTCAAGAATTATGCAGAATTCGGAGGCTGTCGGCGTCGGTGGATTCTTGCTCTGTATAATTCCTTTCATCATACTTAGGTTCATTCAATAATTGTTAATTATGCCATTTGTTTTTACTACCTTATAAGTAAGAAAAGCTTGTCATGCCGCACTGTTTGATGGCTCTCTTTTAAACGGATCAGATATAGAATTTCATTGAAATATTTACAGTTACAATGTTTTCGCTAAGCGAAAGATATTGTTATTATTATTATTATTTTTATTATTATTGATATTATTTTTTTTGCTTATTAGTCTCTAAAATCAGAAGGTATCAGAAAAAGAAAAAAAATATTTTCTTTATCAAGGCACATTTTCAAGTGAGCATCATAGTTTGATGCGTATGTGAAACTTAGCGATGATTTCTATGAAATCGGTTTGAACGCTTAATAGACTTCTTTAACTTGTATGTTTTGTGTTCCCAGTGAAGGTCTCGGGGAAATTTGAGCCTTTGTCTTGTCATGTATTATACGTACATATGCACGTTAATGAGACGAAATTTGAAGGAAACAGTTTTCTTGAGTATTATCACATGACCTGCATCGGAAAAAAACATATAAGCAAAAGAGGTCTATAGTCCATTTCTACAATAAGTCATTTGACTTCAACTAGCAAATATTGTAATCTCAAAGAGGTTTAACTCTTTGATGCTTTCATTGAATGATTACGTCCTGTAACAGTGATTCCAACTTTTTTAGTCTGCGGATGAAATCCTATGGTATGACCATGCATATGAAATTTTTTGGTAGGACTGTTTAATAGTACTTTTTAGTTTTTCGGATGTTAAATAATAATGAAATTTGAATTTTTTGTGAAATTTTGACTCAACACAGTTCTGGGAGTGAACGGGTTAAGAAACAACGCTATAATATGCACAAGAAAACAATGCTGAAGTATTTTCATAGTTGTAGTCAAATGATGTCATCGTGCAAATGGCCTTTAAAAGAAATAAACTTGCCTCGTTTTTCTGAGGCTTATAAAGATATTTTTGGCAAGTCCTATTTTTATGGCTTTAAAAATGCCGCGGGTGAATGGTTTTTCAGAGATTACCTATTTCCTTGATAAAACGAAAACAAATGCTACAATAGCATTGCTAACTGAAAAGTAAATAAACAGTTGTATTTTGCCATCTTTCTGATGATAGCCATTTATGAGTTGCATATCCAACCTCGTTCCCAGGGTTCTCTCCTACCCGGAACGAGGTTGTTGCATATCACTTTCTCAGACCATGATGGGGTAAAATTTCGACAAGCGACATAAGACAAACGAAATGGTGTCAACCGACGTAAAGATGGTTTAAGTATCGACAGGGACTTGGCCTGCTCCTCAAAACGTGAAACGACCGTATTTGAAACTAAGACTAGGGACGTACGTACCCCCCCCCCCCCCCACCTCCCCTTAGGAGAGCGATATCTCAAAAAGACCTGCTATATATGATTATGGTGTAGAAAAGAGCCACACCTCAACTAACTTGTTCTAGTACCTCCTCTGCTGTCGTTTTTCTCTCGCGCCTTCTTACTTTTCAATTTTCCCGACTGAAAGCAAAGCCGGGAACAGACCACCCTCCTACCCCCCATGCCACATATGACGTCATAACTTACGATGTTTCGATGTACCAGTCCTTATTAACCACAACCTCTATCTAGGGGTATCTCTTTTTTTTTCTTTTTTTTTTTCGGCGGGAAGGGGTGGGGAGAGAGGCAGGCAGGCCTCGTAGCTACAATAATGAAATGAGGTACTTGTGAATAAGGACAAAATAATCTGGGAACGGTCAGTGTTCATTTAATAGTAATTGTCTACGAAAAACAACTGTCTTGTGCAACACACAGAATTGTATAATCACTCGTTTTATTTTTAACAGCTTTTCATATTTAATCGCTAGTTTTGACAACTTTATTTACGTGTCCACCCATTAATCTGGTTTACTTTAGACCGCGTAAAATGAACAGCAACATTCAGGCGACTGCGTTTTGTTTCTCCCGACAGCACGCCGACGACTTTCGTACCACTACTGTCTGTTACGAACACTCCCGATCCCGAACTTCCACGAGTGGCGTCACACTTGTTATATATGACACCACCTTGTACCAGCAACACGAAGCATTTTGTGGTCCAGAGACTATTAGGAACTTTATCCCCAGGAAATCCTTGAGAAGAAAAAATAAGTCAAATAAATGTTTAACCATAAAATGACAAACAGGCTTGTTGATAAGTACATACTGCATACAGCTAAATTTTGGAGGAAATAATCAACCGTTTAACAACAGTAGGGCTCTATAAGGCGATATAAACGTTTTTTACGTTGACCCCTCGCCTCATGGACACCTTACTGATACTAACTAGAGGAAATCATTGATTACTGATCCGTGTTCATCACTTATGGGAACGAAATCGAGTCGAAAGGAGTCCAGTTTACGGGCGAGATGCCCCTGATAAAATTAATAGTGGCGGCTAATTTGCAGTCGCCCGTAATAGCTCGAAAATTTCTGCGTTTGTGCCACAGGAACACCAGATTAGGATACGTTCTGACGAACGTGATGATACGGCCAACAGTCAAATTTCCGTCAAGAATAAACTAAGAATGTTTGAACAAAATAAACTGCCGCTATCGGACACAAGTCCGAGTCTCGATGAGCTGACGGTGTTCGTAATAACGGGACTTATCTATTTCAACTGTATGGGGATGTTACTTGGAGCATAGAATCTGCAGGTAAAATAGTAAAGGTCCACGAACTGAGAAAAATAAACATTGGTTACCACGGTTTTCAGAAAGTGCCAACCAATAACGACAAGAGCTGAGATTTGAATTACATCTCAGCAAATTAAAGGTACCGGGCAATAAAGGCGGGAAAAGTTGTTTGAGCAAGCTATGGTTGGTTTTGATTTACATCTGATTGGTCGAAGAAATGTTGAAAGAATTTTCAGCTGATCACAAAGGGTAACAGTGCTGCAAAATCGAGGTAATCAGGAAATTGCTTGCCGGTCGATCAAAAATTATTAATTAGTTTATAATTAGTTCATACTTGTGTGTTTACCTGTAAAAGAAATCACTGAGCCTTTCGGCAAAGCCAGTGATGCAATTTTAACATAAGTTCGCCCTGTCGGTGGCCTTCTCAACTTCAGCATAATCGCTCGACAGAGCTTTTGAGGCTGTCCATCTTAATGGAATATAAGCCTTCATTACATTGTACCAATGCAGTCGGCCGTTGCGCTCTAAGAAACCAACACGCAACGCGCCAGCGGTTTCACCGTCCACGCAGTGCGCGCTGGTGAGCACGTGACGAGAACCAATTAGAATACCCGAGCATGACCGACAGAAGCCTTTACAAAAGAAGCCTTTACACTTTGCATGCGGCTGAGTGAGGGATTTGTTGGGCTTCAAAAGAATTCGGCAGAAGTTGTTAACGATCGTAGTTACCACAGATCCATCGCTTGGATTTCACGCGAGAGGTTGTTCCCTGAAATAGAGAAATGATGAATGTGCTTAGAACATCGCGCTCGGTTTAGTTGATTCTTAACGTAGAGAGAAGCGTTTCGTGACGACACTGAGGACGGATGTGTCGGGGACTAAAATATCGATATTTATACAGTCAAATTTGACTTAACTTTCACATACAAGCGGAGATGCACCAATGCCAGTGAATGAAAGGTCCACCCTATCATCACAAAAAACGAGAAGAGTTTGAGTCACAAAATGCATGTAAAATTAATGCATGAGGCTGTGCGGAAAGCTTGCCTCTGAATGTTTTCCAAACTAGAGATCTTGAAGTGACCCATTGTTTAACTTAAGCTTATAATGTGCTGCTCTTACCAATCTACTTCAAAAGGTGGGGCATTTTCAACAATTTCGTTGTCCTCCTCATCAGAACTGTCGAAATCATTTCTTCGCACTGGTGAGTGTTGAAAATAATTACCACAACACTTTGATAAATGGTGCCTTTTTCCAATCAGAATTGGGCAAGAAAAAGCAAGCGATAAAAAGCACATGGTAAACCTGGAAAACCATCTTTCAGAACACCTGATCATTGCCAAAAATTTCAAACTGCGATCTTTTTCTAACAAAGCGTTTGATTGGTCAGATTTCTCAGCCCAGTTTCCCAGTTTCTCGGAAAGGCTTACTTTCCTAATATGGAAAATAGACTCGGCGATTCTGCGAAGCGCCAAGTTGTATTACCGTATTTATTCGAATAAGCGCCCAACCTCGAATTAGCGCCCACCTCGAATAAGCGCCCATCCTAAAGCCAGAAAAAGTTAATAAGCGCCCAGCCTCGAATAAGCGCCCAACCCCTCCCCACCCACTTGACTGAATAAATTCTAATAAGAGACTTCCCCGAGGACGGAGTTTCCTTCAGTGTATTTTACAGAAACCTTGCCTCGTTAGTCTTCGCGTTTTTGTTATTAGCATTTATTGTTTTGTTGCAAAATAAACATACTTCACTTGCTGAAAATGGCGAAAATTTAATAAGCGTCCAGCCTCGAATAAGCGCCCACTCTCAAGGT
Organism: Porites rus; assembly: GCA_964035705.1. Lineage (NCBI taxonomy): Eukaryota > Metazoa > Cnidaria > Anthozoa > Scleractinia > Poritidae > Porites > Porites rus. The sequence continues at coordinate 15,697,730 of OZ037993.1, forward strand.
CCAAAAATTTAATAAGCGCCCAGGGCGGTTAATCGAATAAATACGGTATATTTTTCTCGTGTTTACATAAAAGAGAAAGCTTCTTTATCGCTTTCAAACGTGTTCCTAGAAAATGGTCAGTAAGACTTAGCCTACTTTGCGTTGTACTCATTTCATGTTTCGTTTGATGTCGTTTTGGTGTGATGGTCAAAGATGCTTACACTAGACTGACTAGACTTAACTGTCTTTGTCCTATCTTGCCTTCTGTGAGGTTACATGAATTCGTTTCCCAGTGTTTGAAATCACATTGAATCTGGTTTTGAAAACTTGCAAGGTATTCTGTACTTGTTTTATTGCGGACAGATCGCCCGTCAATCTTTATCAGTCAATGATTCACATTGACACGACATAAATACAGTGTCGTTAGATTATTGGATGAAATGGAATGTGCCTGTTCTGGTGTTTCAGTCTACCGCAATAGCTGTTTTTGTCCATATGAGTAAATAAGGCATTTTCGTGCACTGTATTGTGCAAGTGGCAGCGCAAATGGCTCAGAACTTTCACTACGTCAACTTGCAGAGGATTTGTTAACTTTACTTTTACTTATGAGAGATTCTAAATACAGTGTCTGGCCAAGAAAAGTTCCGAGTAATATTGCATGGTCCAAGAAAACATTCACACCCCACCCCCCACCTTACGGAGAATTGTTTTGTTTGCATGTCGAAAAGTTTTGTTTTTGCCACTCCCCTCCCCCCTGGAATTTCTGTTGACCCTCTGTGGGGGAGGTGTGGGTACATTTATTTTCTGGAACTGCACATTCCACGGTGATGAATGTTTGATAGAGACTGGCTCATAAGAGAAGTGATTTTGATAGTCAACTGTAAATGTTTGACACATACTGTATTTTGGTTGTTATACTTTGTTGTTCACCAGCGTGTGGTTTCTCTCTGTTTTCAGAGTCACACCATCCTGCTCATCCAGCCAAATACAAAACCAGAATCCCGGACGTATTCTGACTACGAAACAAAAGATGAATGTATGGAAGGTAACACTGGCTATAAGGTGGGCCTCACAGGGCTCTGAGATTAGTGCAAGTCAGTGCATTAGAATTGACAACTTAGTTTCTATTGTGAATTGGATGAATTTCATTCCAGTTTTCAGTCCAATTCAAAAAACCAAGAAATTTGCTTTAAGTCACATAAGAGAATTCTGAATTCTTCCTGAACTGTATTTCAGAGAATTTCCTGTGATTTCAATGAATTTTTGTGTTGGCTTTTATTCCTCAAGCATTATCACAGTTGGTCATTGCAAGACAGCCCATGACATGTAAAGAATCCAGGAATTTGTGTGAATTAACAGAGAAAAACTTTAAAAACGTATTACTCAGATAGCACATTATTTCATTTTTCAAAGAAAAACTTATTTAAAACTGCTGGTGGACACTAATTTTTATTGACTGACGACTTGTCACATTTGTCTCTTGTCGTAGGTGTGTGCAACATATTTGAGGAGTAGCTAAAGAAGAGCAACCTAAGCACACCTTACATCACATATGACATAAGCCAGTTATTTGACTACATTGACAACTTGGCAGACTTGTCTTGTTTAGTATACCATTCATAATCCAAACCACCCATAAAATTCAAGTAACTGTTGGGAATTTATAGGTCCACTGTAGTTTTTTTTTACTGACTGACTGACTGACTGACGGACGGACGGACAGTGGGGTTGTGATACATCTGAATCCAATTATTTTGTTACTTTTCAGGCAATAATCTTTAGTGTAGTGCACCTTTGATGAATTCCTGGCATCCAAAAATTGCCACAGTTGGTGGGATAAGACCCTAGAAAAAACTGAACGTTTGCCATGATTGTAAAGAAGAAAGAAAATTTTCTTTGGGTGTTTCTTTCGTAAAAACGTCATGAAATCACTCTCCTTGCCTTCAGTGCTCATGCGTAATATATGGTAAGGTGTCACAACTCACATTAAACTCACCCTTGGATGTATGAACTGTATTCTACATGTTATTAATGCATTTCTAAGTTCTACGATAATGAATTTTGATGACTCAGTACATGTATCTTTTGCTTGCTTTGTCCTGTTTCTTTTTCTTTAATTCTTCGACAGACAATGCCCTAAACAGTCATTTTATGAGCTACACAATAAAGAATGGATCAAGGAAAACATTTATTTCGTGCTAAGAAGACATGCTGGAAAGTAAATATGCTGAAGATCATTGTACCAAAATGAAACATCATTCTTTCTGTGGCTTCCACCACACAAGCAGAGACACTTGCACTGTAGAAAAGTCAACCTGCCCTTGGATGTCAAATGGTGGATTTGGATTTTCGATTTTCAGTAGTAGACTTGAAAACTGTGGAATGGCACTTCTCAGTAATAACCTTGTTTTTAGTTGATTTTCGGAAGCATTTTTGTTCTACAGTGTACCAGCAGTAATTAACCTTACATGGCTACCTTCACTGATTTCTCTTCTTTGTTTTTAAGAAAAGAATTGTACAGCTAATAGGAAAGACTCGTATTTCCACCCTGTGATTCTTGTGGTGCATTAAAACACAGAAAACCAAGTTATAAGTGGGTTATTCTTGATCCAATACTTTAATTACATGCCATTATTTCCAAATGAATTTGCACTCCTTTTCGTTTTGTAGGAGAATGAGTATAATTAGTCACTGCATAAGACAGGTCACACAAGAGTAATTTGCTGGGATATTGGTCCAGATTAAGAGTTTCTCACTTCATTGGTATAGTTAACAATTATTCACTGAAGTGGAGGTGAATAGTATCCACCACTTTCATTTACACTGAGGTGAATAATTGTTTCAGTATATACCACACAAGTTGAATAGCAAACATTTATTCCAATAATTACATTTACCTGCAAGAAACTTAACTCCAAACCTATGACTCAGCAGATGGCACCCTTACCCAAATGTCGACTTACAGCCTATGAGCCACCGTTTTCGTTCACTGGTATGGACCTCTTTGGCCCGATTTATGTGAAACATGGCCGAGGGACCGCGAAACGGTAGTGTTGCTTGTTTACCTGTTTAACCACCCGTAGCGTACATCTTGAAGTGGTTAATTCTATGGATATTTATGGGTTCATTATGCGTTTAAGGCGTTTTATAAATCGAAGGGGAGACGTGAAAAAGTTACGATGTGACAACGGTTCTAGCTTCGTTGCGTCTGAACGAGAATTGAAGAAGAGTCTCCGGGAATGGAAGCAAGGGCAGATAGAGGGAGACCTGATACAACGAGGCTGTAAATGGATATTTCAACCCCGACTGCGTTAAGTATGTCTGGCGTGTGGGAACGTATGGTTCGAAGTGCAAAGACAGTCTTAAAGTCCATTTTGGGGGCGCAAACTGTGACAGATGTACTTACTGAGGTTGAGCGTATGCTTAACGGAAGAGCCCTCACAGCGAATTCGGACGATCCGAACGATCTCGAACCGCTAACACCGGCCCACCTATTGATGCAGAGGAAGATCATCTGTTTGCCTCCTGGAGTCTTTGAGAAGACTGACATTTACAGAAAGAAGTGGAGGGAGGTTCATTTTTTGGCCAATTTGCCCGGGGGGGGGGGGCACTGCCACATATGGGCTATATAGGTATGTGCCGCTGTGAAGGGTATGGTTTTCAAGCTGTTTACTCTAGGATAGGGTATATAAATCAGAGCGTTTGGGTCTAGAATAGGGTATCATTTTTCAGGAAACCGATCAGTTGGGTGAAGATTTTATCTACACTAGGGAAACAGCTACTCTAGGATAGGGGGGATTTGGGGAGTTTACTCTAGTATAGGGTAGCAAAATTCAGCTGAACTAGCTCTAGTATAGGTTAAGGGTTCCAGGGTCCCAGCGGCACATCCCCACCCAGAAATTCCTAAAGTACCCTCCCCGGGCCAATTTGTTTTGAGAAAGGTGGTTGAAGGAGTACATCTCCAACAGC
>OZ037993.1:15706677-15719177 GCA_964035705.1 Porites rus
TGAATTAAAATCAACTTTGCAGGAAAAAAGGTTACGATCTTTGTAGAGTATGATTTTGAACATAGTGTTATTTCATCCCCTAATTTTCTTTATTTGGACATCTGCCATCCCCAGTTAATGAACACTATTTGCTGCTATTAGAGGGAGGACCCTAAAAGAATCTCGATCAAAATAGGGTTGAGCTTTCCTGGAATTTTGAAATTTTGAAAACAAAAGAAAAAGAACCTTGCAGCCAAAAAGCTAAGCAAACTAAATTAATTTGAACGCTTTCGTTCCATAACTTTTGTAATTGTTTACGTAGGTTTCACAATTACAAACGTAAAATGACAGTTCCTATTCCGTGATCGTGACTTAGCATATAAAAATTAGGCCTATATTTTGATTTTTTAATTTTCCGTGATTTGAAAAGTCATGACTCCTTTGTTTTGTTATTTATAAATAATGGCCTGTGAATCTTCTACTATGTATCAGTGACTTCCCATATCCATAGCAAGAGTTTTCTGGGCAGTGCATTGGTTTGTAAATCTCGCAAGGAAATCAGGCTTCTTTTTTCTCTCTTGCTTGATGTCACTTTTCCGAAATTAATTTCTTTGAACTCAGCGTTTCTCCTTTCGTCCCGGCGTTTGTGATAAAAAAACCTCTGAGAGCATTTGGGCGAGAAAAAACTTCAAAAGAAAGAGACACTCTTTTGAAAAATGAGCCGAAGTTGTTGTAAAAATATCCATGGAACTTCCATGTGTATAAGTTCAACATAACCGCCTGTTAAAACATGACTCATGCTCAAATGTTCATTGTTCAATCAATGGCCGATACGTTACTTAACCATTATCAACAAATAGCCTTTAATAGATAAAGCTGTATTAGCACAAGACTTAAAAGATCGTAATTATTATTTCCTTCTAACGTAAGTTTACTTAATTATGCTCCATGAATGACGAAAACAACTTAAAGTGTTTTTCATTTAAGTTAAGGTGAGTGCGAAGAGACGAATGACATTTCAGACTATTACGAGCTAGTTATAATCAACTTATAGCCGCCTCGTTGGCTTAGCGCGCTGAAGGAATAATTGCTGTCGATGGAGCTATATTGGGGAAACAGGCAGATCATTCCCTAAAGGGAAAAAAACACGTAAATAATGTAAAAACAGCAGCTAAAGACTCCAGGATCGCCAATCATGCTTGGTCCTACAACCACGATATTGATTTTGAAAACGCCTCCATCATTGACAAAGGCAATTTTAGAGTTAGAAAGTTTTTGGACTCCTGGCACACTATGAAAATATCTAATGGGGACAATAACTCTTGCCCTCTCCCAAGAGAGGAGAAGTCGTTACGTCACGTAGCCGTAGTACCAAAATTTCTGGATGACAACAAACTGAAAACGTCACATTAAAATTCAACAAATAAATTCGCACTGTTTTAAATTCTTTCATTTACTTTATCAAATGTTGACAAAATTTTGTTAGGTTGAATCCCAAACTGACCGTGTCTAAGTTGAAGAAAAGAAAAAGAAAATGTTTGTGTTTAGTGTGTTTATCTACTCCATAAAGTAGGAGCGTCAAATTCAAAATTTTCATATCCCAGTCTTGCAACGAGGACTAGTAAGAAATAATCGAAAATGTGCAAAAAACCGTGATGCGCGTGCAAAGTTGTTGTTTTGCTAAATATAAACCTATCGCAATTTTGCCTTTCTCGATGCAAATCAGTAGGTCCAGTAGGCTGAGAAGGGGTCGCTAGGAAAACATATTACGATACTAAATTTGACCGCGTTCGTTGTGTTTGCCATTTTGGACTGTTCGCGAGTTTACCCAAAATGAAAAGTGGGGAAACTGTTTCCACACCCCTCGTCCTCGCGTCTCCTTTCGCGTGCGGCTCTCTTGGGAATTCTCGCGACACCCCAAATGGACAGCTCGCTCGTAGATTCACCGGCGAAAAATGTCTGCGCATGCTCTACTAAAAATGACACGTGATCTATTTCGCGCAATGTCATTGGCTCTGAGGCAAAAATGCCGGTTGAGATGAAAAAAATAATGGCTGTTTTTTTGACAGTGATAGCGTTGTGGTTTTCTTGTCATAGTAAGAGATCAAAAAACATTTTGGTGAAAGTTTTGAGTGGAGTGTTTTCTCTAGAAACTGTAGCGCCTTGGAAACGGCGGACAAAGCCAGTGGTGGGTATTTGTCGGAGATATTGGCTTTGCAATCGCCGGCATGGGTGCGAAAGGCATGCCAAAAAGGTGGGTAATTTTGACTTTCTATGCTTACTGTTAGTTTCGTGCACATCGGTACAATAGAAAATTGTAAAGAAGTGAAAGAAAAATTATTGGGCTTTGTTATGTATATAAATTAGCTTGTACCGCTGTGCACGGAAGCGACAGTTTTGTTAAATGTGTATCCCGTTTTTGTGTCAAAATTCGACTTTGATTGTGAATCTAACATGAGTTTGGATAGAGTGCGAGCCAGCGAGCCATGCGAGCCAGCGAGCCATGCGAGCCATGCGAGTCATACAAGCGAGCCATGCGAGTCATACAAGCGAGCCATGCGAGCCATGCGAGCCATGCGAGCCATGGCAGCGAGCCATGCGAGCCATCTGAAAACCTATCTACACGAACGATGAAACCGTATCGTTTCCAAAACGCGCAAAGCGTTTCTAACACGTTTCTAAATCCTTTCTCTTGATTACGTGGTATGCCACTTTTAAAAAACTTCAAGAAAAGACAGTTAAGGTTTTAACACCAGAATTTAAAGCATTAAATATATTTTTGTTCGTACAGAAACAATGACAACAAGAACATAATATTATATTTCTACTTGCTTAAGGGGGGAGACCCTTAACTACAAAATGGTTGCTATGAACGTGACGTACGCACGACGACGCACAACATGGTGCCCATACTGGTCAACTTTGCATTGCATACATGTATACAATTTGATATTGGAGATCCATATTATAGTCAATTGACAGCTGTCAAATCAAGGTATCTGCTGACCAGTACCACATGACCATATCGTGGGCTCAGGTTGGAACTCATCGAGGTAAAGTGTTTTTTGAAGTCGACTGCTGACCAGGTTATTGATTTTTTGTCGTTCTCCAACATGTCGATTAGTCCTTGCACATCTTTCATCCCCAAATGCGCTGCCAAACACTGATAGAAGCAACGGTTTCTTTCCCAGCTTGGATCGATGTTTAGAGTGAAACCACGCTTCGTTGCTTCATCGAGACACTGCGTGCGTCGATTTGCCATCTGCGAACTAAATAAAATACATAAAACATTAGCAATGATGAATAATTCATTGCACAAAACAGCTGACAACAGACTAAAGCAAAGGTAAATCAGGTAAATACTCACTTTTAGAAGCAGTTTATTGCTAGATTGATTCGGCTGAACTGGATTGTCCAAAAGGATTGAAGATTTTTTGAAGATCCGGCCACGAGCACGCTGAACGGTTCGCAAGAACGAAACAGGAGAGAAAGACTATCAGAGAAGGGAGAGAAAGTCAAAATTTGTCGCTCTCCCTCGACCCAGACTGTTCGCGTCCAAAATAACATGGCCACCGCGTGAGCCATCGCGGTTTAATATTCGCGATTGAAAGCACATTTCCAGCAGCAAAACCAATTACAAAACGAACTATTTCCAATTAGAATATTATTAAAAATTTATATTTTCCGATGGCCGCATGCCTCGCATGGCTCGCTGGCTCGCAGATTATCCGGACCCATCTAACATTCGATAACATTCGACTGTTGATTGAAGAGCGTATTACAATGCTATCTAAAATGTTTTTGTTGTTTAAATCATGTTTCTTATCACAGATTCAACAAAAAAAAGTAGAGGGACAAACATTTTTGGACTTTGTTTTATTAATATGACTTTGCGTGTACTTTGTTGCTGTAAAAACTATATTTAGATGCTTAATCTCCGCATGTTTACAATGTTTATGGCAGAAAAATACGCTTACGCTTGGTTCAACTTAATCTCGTGTCACTCGGTACAAAAGGAAATTATAAAGAAGGTAAAGAAATATTCTTAGCCATTGTCTTTCTGTGTAAATTGTCTTGTGGCTAGTGGATCGAAAGCGGCCGGGTTGCGGCAGTTTTCTAAAGTGCGTAGTTCGAAACGTGATTTTGTCGATCGATGCAAATTTCATTGTTGTTGCACGTTATTACAGCTTTGTATGTTACCATATAGAAATTTGAGTTTTATGCGAACTGTCGAATGAGAAAATGTGAGAGTGTATTCATTAAAACACTTAGACCGTCTTGGAGCTACAGTTCGATAGGTCCAGCAACATTCTGATTTGAAAAATAATTCTGTTGACAATGTGCACGGCTGCTGTACATTTAGGCTTGTAATTTTATAATTGAAGGATCGAAGTTTAGATTATTTTGCTCATAAACTTGGCTTGGGATTATCCACACAACGAGTTACTTCGTTAGGAACTGCACTTACGGACATGATTTCCTCCGTGTACAATTTTTTAGTACTAAGTTTTTGCACACAAGGCTTTCTGTGGGGGGTGTTTCTTTGCTTGAAAATTGGATCCTGGAAGGAGATGAAAAGGGTAATATTCCTGTGAATGCTTTTGTTTTTCTGTCCATCGTTTTCAGCTTATTTTTTTTTTTGGCACAAAGTCATGAATGAATGATAGAGTTAACATGCTATTAAGTATTCAAAAGTTCTTTCCAAGAAAAAAGAATCTCACAAATTAAACTTACAGGAGTTTAAAGTTTGGAGTAAACTTTGAGTCTTAATGAAATTTTAGTTGGATCATGTTGATGAATGCAGTTGTGTAGGATATGCAGTTTTCAATTTTGATCTTCTGTCAGAATCATGAGAGAACACTCAAATACAGATCTCATTCAAACATTATAGTTTCATTGTAATTATCGATTGTTTCTTTTCCTATAAACTTCTCATCAGGTCTACATTTTGCATGAATTTAATGTGATATGTATTTGAAGGCGTTGTTGTTTCACAGTTTCAGTTTGTTTTTTTGATATGAAGTTGAGTTTCTTCTTAGGGGGTTGGCTAAGGCATTGTTGAAGTATCAAGTGACATGTTAACATACTTTATTGTTCATTTCTCTTCAGAAAAGATTGATTGATCCTGAATCAAACAAAGAGCAGCTTCACAAACAAGATTTTTGACGAACAAATGTGTACTCAAGCAAAGTATATGTCCCTGACAGTGTCAATAAAATTTATTAACGGAAAGATCTGGGTTTTTACTCCTTTGTAGCACTTTTGACTACGCATCAGTTTTCTAACCTATATAGTAAAAAGATCACATAGTATAATCAGTATTTTTTCCAACTAACATATTTGCAATCAAAGTTCTCTTCTTTTATATATAGTATTCATTTCATTATCTAATTCAGATCAAGCACAGTAACCATTGAAAAGAAAAAAGAAAAAAAACCCGGCTCGGTCATAGACGGCTTTAACGTTTTGATATTCAAATTGCAAAGAAAAGAACATGAATGCAGACACTACATTTCATTTAGCTCATGTTTAAGCTATATAAATTAGAAAGTCTTGCTGGAGAAAACATAATTTTGCTTTATCTTTTCGGTAAAAAAATAATAAATTAACTTCTAGGTGTCTAAGCAATTTCAAAGGACCCATAGTGTCTTATTTCTCCGCTGCATTGAGCTGTGAACAAAGGCCGTTCTTTCTAGTGACCCGGCTTTCATCAAAAATATTGTTGTCCTTCGTGATCGTGAAGAGTCCAAAGTTGAATCTGGTAAACTGGCCGAAACGCGAGCATCCCAGGGAACGAATCCCATAGGAATAGGTAAAAAAGGATAATAAAAAGTCTAAGCTATTCTAAAAATATCCGTATATGCATTTGCAACTCATATTAAGCCGCAATTAATCTTCTTTCCAATGGAATAAACAAACGATGGATGTGTTGCCGCCATTTTGAATTTGGCAATGTCACGTGGTCGCGCGTCGACCAATCAGACAATTTTCGCCGGTGAAGCTCGTAGACTGGTCTTATTTCTGCGCATGCACCATTTACGGCTTCATGCACATGTTTTCTCGCACGAATTGAACCGTTCATTAAGCTAATCCTTGTTAATGGTTTTCTTTCTGATTCGGTTGAGATCAAATCGTGTGTACATACTATACTAAAAACAATTTTTATTTTCAATCTCGTTGAATCGTGGCGTTAAGAAAATTTACCTCTCCGCGTCGCGTTCAAGTCAATATTTTGCCACTATCCTCCCACGATTTTAAAGAATACAGTGTAATTGTGAAATGAAACAATGAGATAATATGACCGCATTTTAACATCGCATGGCTAGATTTAGATCTACTTCACCAGTTTTGAGTGAGCCCGTTTCTTAATGAATTGAAATGAGCTTTGCAGAAAAAATGCTTACGATCTTTGTAGAGCATGATTTTGAGCATGGGGAAGTACCTCAAAAGAATCCCGATCAAAATAGAGTTGCGCTTTCCTGGAATTTTAAAATTTTGAAGACAAAAGAGAAAGAAAATTGCAGCCAAAAAACTAAGCAAACTAAATTAATAAGTTTTGTAATTGTTTACGTAGGTTTCACAATTACATAGGTAAATGAGATTTACTATTCCGTGATCGTGACTAAGCATAAAAATTAGGCCTATATTTTGTTACTTAACCATTATCAACAAATAACCTTTAATAAATAAAGCTGTATTAGCACAAGACTTAAAAGATCGTAATTATTATTTCCTTCTAACGTAAGTTTACTAAATTATGCTCCATGAATGACGAAAACAACTTAAAGTGTTTTTCATTTAAGTTAAGATGCCAGTTGCGACAAGAAGCCCCGTCTTTTTCAGGTGTTGAAAAGAGAAGACTTTGAGTCAGATCTGAAACTAGGGAAGAAAAAACTCTGAAAGATAAATAGGTAAGCCATTTAGACAAAGAAGATTTTCATCTCGTTTAACTTTACGAGATTTTTTCTGCGAAAATTTCAGATTTTGATGCCTTTTTGCACGACGAACAATTCTATAAAATGTCATCTTAAACCCAGAGTCTTAAACCCTTACATTCATTTTATGTCAGAATTGCTCCCCTTAATTTTCATATTCTCTCGTCTCCTTGTTTAATACATTCTCAAAGATCAAAGGTGGATCCATGGGGAGGGTAAAGGGGATTGCAATCCATCCCGCCCTCCTTGCGAAGTTTTCAAACTTGTCTGGCTACCCATGTCTAGCCCTTTTTCATACCCAAAATAATATTATAAGTTATAATATAAGTTCCAGTGCAATCGATCATTACAAGTAGACTGTAGCTATTCCTCTTCTTGACTTTTCAATCATCCAAATGCAAGATGGATTTTCTGACGAAGATTGCCACGCCCACCATTTGCTTTGTCTCGTGCCATCGATAATAGTGAAAACGGCACTGCAGCTGGATGATGAAGTAGAGGACATGCTGTTCTTGGAGAAAGACATTCCATTTCTCAAATGCCTTAGTGGAAATGAGGTACATAGATCGAAAACACTCTGGCAGTCAACAGATAGGAAGCTTCCAAACAACCTTTTATTAGCACTTGGTGCTAATGTGATTCACATTATAGAATGATGTTATATGGCTCATCGATATCGGCACCTTATTTATAAATGGTACAACAAAAGGCAGGAATGAATGAGCAAACTTATCAATCGGAAAATCAAAACCAGCAATGGTAACAGTCTGGTTATTAATACTCTCGATTTCAGACTCCATCATTTATATATTTCTTCCGATTTCAGATTAGTAGTAGCTAATACTGGCATCCCATCGCACACATTATACTTGTCTTTACTACCATCATACATAAACTCAATCTCATAGCTTTTTTTCCTCATTATAAATCTATCGCAACAGTCTCTTGTGACCTTTTTCCTTGTGGAATTCAGATAGCAAATGTTTTTAGACAATGGGCTTCTAGGAGCAAATTTGGGTTCTGCCTTACCTAACACCAAAAACTTAATCAATATATCCCTTGTTATGGTATCATGACGGGCACAACCTTCCTTGTACTTTAATTCTACCCGCTTAGGGCACATTTCTGATACAGCGACTGAAGAGAAATCTGACTGCTTTTTTCAACGGAGTCACATTGATTAATATCTTCAAACATGTAAATGGTATTATGGTATTTGATAAAAACCTGATAAATCTTACTCATCCACTTATTTGGGGTCATTCTGTACTCTTTAATAAATATGGTTTTGTTTTCAAGGTAGGATATATCACTTTGATGGTAACGGCAAAAGTATGAATCAAAAGTGTAGCATTTATCTCAAAGTCCATCATCAATACGGCTTTTCACATTTTCGATAGCTTTATTGGTAAATGATAGAATAATCGGATTTGTGACCTTTGATGCTAGTTTGATCATTTTGGTGGTTTTACGCAGCCGGCTTGGCCTTAATAGATGCAGCCATTACCCACGTAATCCGTATAATCCTCAGTGTTAAAATTGGTTCGATAATGCTTTTCAAAATATGTGGGCTCAGACCGTCAGTGGCAAATACCTTGCCTACCTGTTTTGTGCTAAACTCAACTTCTTTCTTATTAGGATATTGCTTCTTAGGATTAGTCATAAACACTCCAAAAGTATTGATACTATATAACTGAGACTCATTAGTCCAATTTTTATAGATCAAATTCACACATGTAAGTATGGCCTGAGAAATAACAAATCTATTGACACTAGTATTGTCTGAAAAAATGCGTTCTATCTGTAGCTCTCTAACCAAAAACAATTCTTGGTCCGTCAACCCATTCTTATAACTATCAATGTATATGCCTTTCCCTTCTGCTAATCCAGCTGTCCATATAGCCTGAGCCGTATCCATCGATCTGCATGTAAACCCATGAACCACCCTACTATATTTTCTGCCCAGATCACCAATAAACTCATTAGCCAACAATTTGGCGTGAGCCTCAGAAAATATGCATCAGAAACGAGCGTAAGGGTAAAGGGTTCTATTATATCGTGATTGGTATAAATCGGTATTGGTTTTGTATTATTAATCAGAATTGATGGATAACATTTTGATATATCAAGCGAGATCACATTATCGGGCCTATCTTCCGGGCTACACCATTGAAGGGCTTTTGGATAAAAATCGTCTACCACCTGTCTTGTTTTAGTATCATACTGGCTCTCAGGCAGGTAGCCACACATCTGCTTATATAAGCTGGTAGCAATACTGGTAAAACTCTGATTCGACCATATAAAATCATTGGTCTTAAACTTATTATATAATTGATCACAAATCTGTTTCTGTTTTGATACTCATCATTTAAGATATATATATTATTTTGTGATCAAGAAAGCCATCTAATCTACGCCATGAATTCATATAAATCATCATTGCTCATTTTTGGCATTTCCATCTTGAATGGTCCATAGTTCTGTGTGATCATACGTTTATTGCCTATTATATTTTCCACATCAGCATTAATCATAATCTGAACATTTTCTCGTTTGCCTGGCATCTGATCCAGCCTATTTTCGAACAAATTCTGGAAGGTAGTAGCTGGTATAAAACGTGAATGATGGCTCCTAGCTAATTCATCTTCTCTCGTATCAGCAATAGAAATTGGCTTTTTATCTCACGTAATAATAGTGGCATTTTCATCTGCCTTGTTCTCCCAATATTTGATCTTATCTTTGACCAGTGCTTGAGCCGTAAGCGGTCAGTGACTTCGAATTAAACTTAGCTGATACTACAGCTTTTGGTTTGGCGATGAATCTCTCCCCAGTTGGCTTGGCGATCGTTTCCGCCAGGTTACTCGTAATCATATTTTTCCCATAGAGAGCAGCTGACATTAAAGCGCCGGTTGCTCCCTTATTATAATATAATAAGATAAACATTCATTTATACCATTAGTTCAAATATTCAAAGGTGTACCAATAATCGTCATACTTTGATCGGCCGGATTTATAACCATACTCGCGCTACATCTGTACATATCCTTTTTACAATACCACTATTGATGCTCAACTCCTTAGCAACTTAATATAAACTGGGAAAATAGTGAATTTCTTCTGTCTTAAGATTAATTGCCTTTATTGATCTCTTATTCAAATGATTGTATTTTATAAAACTAAAATCTATATTTTTTGCTGCTTTCTTATTATTTTGACTTGTGGTCATCAATTGCAAATTACACGATCGATTATCGTCTCTTACATTGTTAATATGATCAATCACCATGCCAGCCGCAATCATCCCATTATAACATTCAAATATAAACCTATCTAGTCGGTATTTCTTTTGTTTACTATCTTGAGGTCTTATAGTACAATACTTATATCCACTTATATGTGTCCACCCATCTCTTATCTCCAGTTTATTAACATTAATATAGCGACCACATCGAGATCCGGCGTACAAATCATATATCGGGTGTTTTCTGAATTTTATTACTTGCACATCATCATTTGACATCTTATGTACCATCAATATAATATATCGTTTTGTCTTTTTAAGTCCTTTCCGGACTAAAACCATCACACATCTAATTTTGGTCAACGTGGATGTACCTATTTTTTCTTCCCTAACGTTCCTTGAGTATGGAGCATGCTTTTTTCCGCATACAATCCCTCGGTGCTCCTTGCCGATTAAGACCTACAAGTATGAGCAACAGTTCATCAACACCCAAGAGTGATTTCACAGTTGGGTTCTTTCCATTAAAATCCCTGGCTCGTCACTCCAGTCATTGTCAACACGCACAGACTTATCCACATGTACGTGTTACACAAAAAACAGATGGTCACTGCATAAGTTGGGTGTTATTGAAGGCACTGAAACTGGATTTTCTCCGGAGTCTGAATGCGTTCTTGCAGCTTGTTTGCAATTATTTTCAGTTGTGAGTATAAGAATTGACAGGGTCCTAACCTAACAAATGTAATATCCGTTCTTGAGTTAGATAAAAGAAGCTGCGTGAGTTTCGTAAAAATTGCCCTATTTTCGTAGCTGGCCAAGCGTTACTTTTAATTATATTCTTTAATTCCTGACAGCACCACGCATATTCTAGAAGGACTGAAAAATATTTCAATTGATGGCTACAGTGAATACTTGTTAAAGAAAACTTGTTCATTCGTCAGTTCACACCAGCAAATAAAACTTGTCAAAGAAAACTTGTCGTTCATAAACATGAGCAAATGAAAATTGTCAATGACACTTATCAAGGGAAACTTGCTCGTGCGTAACCGGCTTTAATTAAACAACGCCCGTCCAAAACCACAAGCCGCCAACATGGAACAACTAATGAATCACTTGAAAGATCACGACTTTCCCGCAAGCCAGTCGGCACAACTGTGAATACATCGTTTTACTGTACAATGGTAAGGACCCGCTCTAGGTTTGAATGATCGAATTCCGGACATTTTTCCGGAATCAACAGTTGATTTCGAATAGTAGGTCCTCCAGGTTGGCTATTTTCATGTTCAGGCTGCCGACCATATCATGCTGGCTCTCATCTCGTATTACTCCAGAAAAACTGGTTTGACCAAGATCCTTGTGCACGTAGCCAATGGCAGCCCTTTTAAGAAACGGTTTTTCAACCTTCCAATGAAATCTCCAGGGTCAAATTTTGACTCTGGAGATAGAAACGGCAACGTGATTGGATCGGCGCACTCAAAAGACTACTTCACAGCCTGAGCCAGAGGTCTCTGGTCGACCAGCTGGTGAGCGAGAACTCGGACCTCTGGCATTCAGGGTACTTTATTGGATGGGCAGTTGTAAAAACACTGTGCTTGATCACACTGCTTATGCTTACTGATCTTCATAATAGCAATCTTTAAGGTGAGCTTTTGCGAACTATAGGCTCTACCTGTCTTTGCTAAGATTCTCGAGCGTGCTGTTCACATCATGGTTTACACTTATCTCTAAGACAACCGGCTTTTGTCTATCTATCAGTCCGTTTATCGACCACAGCATTCCACAAGCACCTGCCTCATAGATGTCACCAACAGGTTACTGCACAATATCGACAGAGGTCTACTAACTGGAATGGTCTTTTTTGACCTTTCTAAGGCCTTCGACACCCTTGATCACGACACCATGTTGGAAAAATTGTACTCCCTTGGTTTTTCGGACTCGGCTGGCTCCTGGTTTAAAGCCTACCTGACTAAAAGAACTCAAAGCGTCAAAATGTCAATGGCGTGTTTTCAGATCCGCAGTCTATTCAGTTTGGCGTCCATCAAGGCTCGATCTTGGGACCGTTACTTTTTATAGTGTATATAAATAATCTGCCATTCGTTGTGCAAAGCTGTGATATCCAGCTTTATGCTGATGACACTTTGCTTTTTTTAAGTAGTAATTCCACAGCTGAGATACAAACTGATTTATCTGAAGACCTTAACAACATTATTTCCTGGCTTGAGAATAATTTTCTTTTTCTTAACTACTCTAAAACTAAGAAAATGCTTGTAGGATCACAGCAGAAGCTCGCCAGAGTTACCGACTTTTGTAATACGGCACGTAATAAGACCTTAGGTAGGGTTTACGAG
>OZ037993.1:15724177-15744177 GCA_964035705.1 Porites rus
TGTTTGCTAAAACACCAGGAAAAGAGCCTCTGCTAGCAGAGAACTTGCATTCTGAACCAAAACATGCAATGTTTACTTGAGGCCGCGGTAATTAGGAGATTTTATCAACTTTACTTCGGCCGTAAGAAGCGTAAGCTAAGCGTACATACAATTGCACAGTTATCGGCCAGCCGGCCCAGTTCTCGGTCACAAAAGAGTGCGCCCGATTCCTCAGAATATTCAACGCTTTATTGTCATTTTTGTTGTTAAATCACTTATAAAGCTTGTGTTTTGATATTTCGATCACAAACTATCCTTAAAGAGCTTTGTTTCATGTTAGAAAGGAAGTTTTTTGCACACCTATAGTTTTACTCTTAAATGCAGTCAAGCGAGGCTAAAAAGGAGTTGGGTATTTTAAAACGGGGGTAAGTCAGAACTCATAGTTTTAATTCATATCACGCACAGCATGCCACCCCATTACAGCTTTATTTTTATAACTTATTTGACACAAAAACTCCATACAAAACTATAAGCGCTTTTTAGAGTTGACGGCGAGTAGGCAAATACGCAAAAGTACATGTACTAAGGAAATATTGAGGAGTGAATTTAGGTCGAAGAATAAAACAGGCAAGCAAAGTTTATATTTAACAGATAGCTTTACCACTCAACGTTCTTTATGCCAAGAATTGGCTCATTTGGGCCTTCTATACAGATAAAACATAAATTTGAATGAAACCATGTAATTCGAGTAGCCATAAACACCTTCGTAGTCTGCGTAGCATGCGTCAAAAGGGGTAGGGGATAGGGAAAAAGGGAAAAAGGGAGGGGGTAGGGGAGGGAGGGGAAGGGACAACTGCTTAGCCTGCGAAAGCATCCGTTTCTCCTTCGCTGTTCGCCGCTGGGGACGTTTCGCGAAACGTCCCCAGCGGCGAAGAGCGAGGGAGAAATGGATGCTTTCGCAGGCTAAGGCCTGCTATAAGAACCCCCTTTTATTTATTTCTACGGACGCTGGCGTCCGCAAATTCCTGATTGAGTAATGAATAACTTATTGGCGTGTATCCTGGCGTGTATTAGTGTGAGAGACAAACATGACGAAGGCATCAAGAAAATAGCTGTGGTCACACTACAGACTTTTTACCTAGGTAAACACGACTTGTTGACAGTTTACCTAGGGAAACTTGATTTTTTAAGTGTGACCGATTTTTCCCCAGGTAACTTGGCTCGGGAAAAGTTTATCGTCTGGGTCTTGGATATGTCTCGAAAACAATAGAGTTTCCCTTGACTGTAGTCGTGCAGTGACGGCGAAGAAATGTACCAAAAAAAGCGTGATACACGTGCAAAGGTGTTGTTTTGCGTAACAAACTTATTGCTTTTTTGACACTTTCGTTGCTAAAGCTCCCCAGTAAGTAGTTTTCTGACACTTTGTTTTACCACTTAGGATCCCTTGGTGGCCAAGTTCAAAATATACTACGACAACGGTAACGAGACAAGAGATTTTGAGGAAACAGTTTGTCTCGGGTGTCCTCTGATATCGTCCGTTTTTGCTCGGTGGGATTGGTGGATAACATGCGGTCAGATACCTCAAGGAAAATGTACCCAGGTTTAATTGCAGCAGAGTTAGCAGAGGGCATTGATGGCAATGGCTTGCTTTGAAACCTAGGCAGTTCTGTTAGGAATGTTGACGTTATTTTTTATACAGAGTATCGTCAACAGAGTCTCTTGGTATCGTAAAACCAGCACAAGTGATTTTCTCTTGGCTTTTTGTGTCGACAGATGCTCACATTTCAAGGAACCAATCAGAACTCGAGGAAAGTTCATCACTAGCACGAAGCTTGCCAAGCGCGGGAAAAAAAGACTGCAAGCAAGGCGTGATTGGTTTGGGTTCGAAGCTTGGTGGGGAGACTTTGTTTAAAACAATGGCACGAGATATTTATAGTCATAAACCGAGTCATGGAAAATCAATGAAAGTACCAAACTGTATTCGTCGCGACCGAAAACCCCTCTGTTGTCATGTTAAGTATCTTTTAGCGCACGCCGTGATCTTAGACAGACTCCACACAGAGACACGATAAATTCAGAATTGTTTGTTTTTGTGGCCTCTTCGGATCGTCTTCCGACGCACAAGGGTGCATTTGAGAAACTTTCGGTATACCTTGAATTACTACGGAACCTTCCTGATATCAAATCACGCTTCTAAATTGGTACTTTTACAGAAATTGTTTAGCCCACGCCGTGATCTTAGACAGACCCCATACAGAGCATAAATTCAGAATTGTTTGGTCCCGCATCAGAAATGCAGCCACTTCGGATCGTCTTCCAATGCACACTGAGGGTTCATTTCAAGGATTTGAGAAATCTTCGGAATACCTTGAGATACTACGGAATCTTCCACATACTAAATCACGGTCCTAAATTTGATGAATGTCATCATTGTCCTTGGTCCCCAAATGGGAAATTGAGCCGTGTTCATAAATGTACTTTAAGTATAAATGGTAGTATTATTCATTCAAAATGTTTTGCCGTTTCTGACTCTGCTCCAATCCTCTGGCTATTTTTTCATGACCAGCCGTCGCTTTCTATTTTTGGAAAATGTGGGCAATATACACTCGATACGCTGGTATATTGGCCCTACATAAAATAGCCACCTCATTTCCAGGCAGGCAAAAAAAGCGGAAGAGTTTGCTTAACACGAAGAAGCCGAATTCCTTAGTGACTGAAAATGAGCAGAAGAAATGCGAGAATACGCCAAAAAATTTAGGGCCTGTTTACATGGAGGTGCGGGAACCCCAGGTAGGCGAGGTAACCCGCTTAGGTGAGGTAACCCGGCTGTCCATATAATCTCTCATTTTAACTTGATCACGTTTACATGATACATGGGGTGACCCGCCACATGTTACCTCACCTATCTGGGGTCCCCCACCTCCAGGTAAACAGGCCCTTATTGATGAATGTCATGTACTTTTTTAAAGAGTATCTGCAAGAAAAAGCTTCCAAAATATTCTTTGCGGGGAATGTTTTTTTAAAATAACGATATCTTCTGCAGAGATCCCTTCCGAGGTGTTGAGCCTTGTGCGTGTCTCTCTCGAAGACTCAGTAAATGATGCTTCATTAGGGACTTTAAGATCCAACGACGCGGACGGCAACGAGAACGTCAGAAAACAATAGGTTTCATATTAGCAAAACACCAACTTTGCACGTGCAGGACGCTCGTTTGTACATTTCCTGACCCGTTTTTGCACGACTACAACGTCAAAATGCCTAATTTCAGTATCTGCAAGAAAAAGCATCTCAGTGCCTAGAAACAAGCAAATTTTTTAAAGAAATTCTACGAGGATGTAAGGTTGTCACGAACTTAGAAATATTTTGAATGAACAATAAAGCAATTATTGAATTCAGCTTTCGCAAGAATTATGCAGAATTCGGAGGCTGTCGGCGTCAGTGGATTCTTGCTCTGTATAATTCCTTTCATCATACTTAGGTTCATTCAATAATTGTTAATTATGCCATTTGTTTTTACTACCTTGTAAGTAAGAAAAGCTTGTCATGCCGCACTGTTTGATGGCTCTCTTTTAAACGGATCAGATATAGAATTTCATTGAAATATTTACAGTTACAATGTTTTCGCTAAGCGAAAGATATTGTTATTATTATTATTATTATTTTTATTATTATTATTGATATTATTTTTTTTGCTTATTAGTCTCTAAAATCAGAAGGTATCAGAAAAAGAAAAAAATGTTTTCTTTATCAAGGCACATTTTCAAGTGAGCATCATAGTTTGATGCGTATGTGAAACTTAGCGATGATTTCTATGAAATCGGTTTGAACGCTTAATAGACTTTTTTAACTTGTTTGTTTTGTTTTCCCAGTGAAGGTCTCGGGGAAATTTGAGCCTTTGCCTTGTCATGTATTATACGTACATATGCACATTAATGAGACGAAATTTGAAGGAAACAGTTTTCTTGAGTATTATCACATGACCTGCATTGGAAAAAAAAACATATAAGCAAAAGAGGTCTATAGTCCATTTCTATAATAAGTCATTTGACTTCAACTAGCAAATATTGTAATCTCAAAGAGGTTTAACTCTTTGATGCTTACATTGAATGATTACGTCCTGTAACAGTGATTCCAACTTGTTTAGTCTGCGGATGAAATCCTATGGTATGACCATGCATATGAAATTTTTTGGTAGGACTGTTTAATAGTACTTTTTAGTTTTTCGGATGTTAAATAATAATGAAATTTGAATTTTTTGTGAAATTTTGACTCAACACAGTTCTGGGAGTGAACGGGTTAAGAAACAACACTATAATATGCACAAGAAAACAATGCTGAAGTATTTCCATAGTTGTAGTCAAATGATGTCATCGTGCAAATGGCCTTTAAAAGAAATAAACTTGCCTCGTTTTTCTGAGGCTTATAAAGATATTTTTGGCAAGTCCTATTTTTACGGCTTTAAAAATGCCGCGGGTGAATGGTTTTTTAGAGATTACCTATTTCCTCGATAAAACGAAAACAAATGCTACAATAGCATTGCTAACTGAAAAGTAAATAAACAGTTGTATTTTGCCATCTTTCTGATGATAGCCATTTATGAGTTGCATATCCAACCTCGTTCCCAGGGTTCTCTCCTACCCAGAACGAGGTTGTTGCATATCACTTTCTCAGACCATGAAGGGGTAAAATTTCGACAAGCGACATAAGACAAACGAAATGGTGTCAACCGACGTAAAGATGATTTAAGTGCCGACAGGGACTTGCCTGCTCCTCAAAACATGAAACGACCGTATTTGAAACTAAGACTAGGGACGTACGTACCCCCCCCCCCTCCCCTCCCCTTAGGAGCGCGATATCTCAAAAAGACCTGCTATATATGATTATGGTGTAGAAAAGAGCCACACCTCAACTAACTTGTTCTAGTACCTCCTCTGCTGTCGTTTTTCTCTCGCGCGTTCTTACTTTTCAATTTTCCCGACTGAAAGCAAAGCCTGGAACAGACCACCCTCTCAACCCCCGTGCCACATATGACGTCATAACTTACGGTGTTTCGATGTACCAGTCCCTATTAACTACAACCTCTATCTAGGGGTATCTCTTTTTTTATTTTTATTTTTTTCGGCGGGGGAGGGGTGGGGAGAGAGGAAGGCAGGCCTCATAGCTACAATAATGAAATGAGGTACTTGTGAATAAGAACAAAATAATCTGGGAACGATCAGTGTTTATTTAATAGTAATTGTCTACGAAAAACAACTGTCTTGTGCAAAACACAGAATTGTATAATCACTCGTTTTACTTTTAACAGCTTTTCATATTTAATCGCTAGTTTTGACAACTTTATTTACGTGTCCTCCCATTAATCTGGTTCACTTTAGACCGCGTAAAATGAACAGCAACATTCAGGCGACTGCGTTTTGTTTCTCCCGACAGCACGCCGACGACTTTCGTACCACTACTGTCTGTTACGAACACTCCCGATCCCGAACTTCCACGAGTGGCGTCACACTTGTTATATATGACACCACCTTGTACCAGAAGCACGAAGCATTTTGTGGTCCAGAGACTATTACGAACTTTATCCCCAGGAAATCCTTGAGAAGAAAAAATAAGTCAAATAAATGTTTAACCATAAAATGACAAACAGGCTTGTTGATAAGTACATACTGCATACAGCTAAATTTTGGAGGAAATAATCAACCGTTTAACAACAGTAGGGCTCTATAAGGCGATATAAACGTTTTTTACGTTCACCCCTCGCCTCATGGACACCTTACTGACACTAACTAGAGGAAATCATTGATTACTGATCCGTGTTCATCACTTATGGGAACGAAATCGAGTCGAAAGGAGTCCAGTTTACGGGCGAGATGCCCCTGATAAAATTAATAGGGGCGGCTAATTTGCGGTCGCCCGTAATAGCTCGAAAATTTCTGCGTTTGTGCCACAGGAACACCAGATTAGGATACGTTCTGACGAACGCGATGATACGGACAACAGTCAAATTTCCGTCAAGAATAAACTAAGAATGTTTGAAAATAATAAACTGCCGCTATCAGACACAAGTCCGAGTCTCGATGAGCCGACGGTGTCCGTAACAACGGGACTTGTCTATTTCAACTGTATGGGGATGTTACTTGGAGCATAGAATCTGCAGATAAAATAGTAAAGGTCCACGAACTGAGAAAAATAAACATTGGTTACCACGGTTTTCAGAAAGTGCCAACCAATAACGACAAGAGCTGAGATTTGAATTTCATCTCAGCAAATTAAAGGTACCAGGCAATAAAGGCGGGAAAAGTTGTTTGAGCAAGCTATGGTTGGTTTTGATTTACATCTGATTGGTCGAAGAAATGTTGGAATAATTTTCAGCTGATCACAAAGGGTAACAGTGCTGCAAAATCAAGGTAATCAGGAAATTGCTTGCCGGTCGATCAAAAATTATTAATTAGTTTATAATTAGTTCATACTTGTGTATTTACCTGTAAAAGAAATCACTGAGCCTTTCGGCAAAGCCAGTGATGCAATTTTAACATAAGTTCGCCCTGTCGGTGGCCTTCTCAACTTCAGCATAATCGCTCGACAGAGCTTTTGAGGCTGTCCATCTTAATGGAATATAAGCCTTCATTACATTGTACCAATGAAGTCGGTCGTTGCGCTCTAAGAAACCAACACGCAACGCGCCAGCGGTTTCACCGTCCACGCAGTGCGCGCTGGTGAGCACGTGACGAGAACCAATTAGAATACCTGAGCATGACCAACAGAAGCCTTTACAAAAGAAGCCTTTACACTTTGCATGCGGCTGAGTGAGGGATTTGTTGGGCTTCAAAAGAATTCGGCAGAAGTTGTTAACGATCGTAGTTACCAAAGATCCATCGCTTGGATTTCACGCGAGGTTGTTCCCTGAAATAGAGAAATGATGAATGTGCTTAGAACATCGCGCTCGGTTTAGTTGATTCTTAACGTAGAGAGAAGCGTTTCGTGACGACACTGAGGACGGATGTGTCGGGGACTGAAATATCGATATTTATACAGTCAAATTTGACTTAACTTTCACATACAAGCGGAGATGCACCAATGCCAGTGAATGAAAGGTCCACCCTATCATCACAAAAAACGAGAAGAGTTTGAGTCACAAAATGCATGTAAAATTAATGCATGGGGCTGTGCGGAAAGCTTGCCTCTGAATGTTTTCCAAACTAGAGATCTTGAAGTGACCCATTGTTTAACTTAAGCTTATAATGTGCTGCTCTTACCAATCTACTTCAAAAGGTGGGGCATTTTCAACAATTTCGTTGTCCTCCTCATCAGAACTGTCGAAATCATTTCTTCGCACTGGTGAGCGTTGAAAATAATTACCACAACACTTTGATAAATGGTGCCTTTTTCCAATCAGAATTGGGCAAGAAAAAGCAAGCGATAAAAAGCACATGGTATACCTGGAAAACCATCTTTCAGAACACTTGATCATTGCCAAAAATTTCAAACTGCGATCTTTTTCTAACAAAGAGTTTGATTGGTCAGATTTCTCAGCCCAGTTTCCCAGTTTCTCGGAAAGGCTTACTTTCCTAATATGGAAAATAGACTCGGCGATTCTGCGAAACGCCAAGTTGTATTACCGTATTTATTCGAATAAGCGCCCATCCTAAAGCCAGAAAAAGTTAATAAGCGCCCAGCCTCGAATAAGCGCCCACCCCCTCCCCACCCACTTGACTGAATAAATTCTAATAAGAGACTTCCCCGAGGACGGAGTTTCCTTCAGTGTATTTTACAGAAACCTTGCCTCGTTAGTCTTCGCGTTTTTGTTATTAGCATTTATTGTTTTGTTGCAAAATAACCATACTTCACTTGCTGAAAATGGCGAAAATTTAATAAGCGCCCAGCCTCGAATAAGCGCCCACTCTCAAGGTCCAAAAATTTAATAAGCGCCCAGGGCGGTTAATCGAATAAATACGGTATATTTTTCACGTGTTTACATAAAAGAGAAAGCTTCTTTATCGCTTTCAAACGTGTTCCTAGAAAATGGTCAGTAAGACTTAGCCTACTTTGCGTTGTACTCATTTCATGTTTCGTTTGATGTCGTTTTGGTATGATGGTCAAAGATGCTTACACTAGACTGACTAGACTTAACTGTTTTTGTCCTATCTTGCCTTCTGTGAGGTTACATGAATTCGTTTCCCAGTGTTTGAAATCACATTGAATCTGGTTTTGAAAACTTGCAAGGTATTCTGTACTTGTTTTATCGCGGACAGATCGCCCGTCAATCTTTATCAGTCAATGATTCACATTGACACGACATAAATACAGTGTCGTTAGATTATTGGATGAAATGGAATGTGCCTGTTCTGGTGTTTCAGTCTACCGCAATAGTTTTTTTTGTCCATATGAGTAAATAAGGCATTTTCGTGCACTGTATTGTGCAAGTGGCAGCGCAAATGGCTCAGAACTTTCACTACGTCAACTTGCAGAGGATTTGTTAACTTTACTTTTCCTTATGAGAGATTCTAAATACAGTGTCTGGCCAAGAAAAGTTCCGAGTAATATTGCATGGTCCAAGAAAACATTCACACCCTACCCCCCACCTTACGGAGAATTGTTTTGTTTTTGCCACTCCCCTCCCCCCTGGAATTTCTGTTGACTCTCTGTGCACATTCCACGGTGATGAATGTTTGATAGAGACTGGCTCATAAGAGAAGTGATTTTGATAGTCAACTGTAAATGTTTGACACATACTGTATTTTGGTTGTTATACTTTGTTGTTCACCAGCGTGTGGTTTGTGATAAAAAAAACCTCTGAGAGCATTTGGGCGACAAAAAAAACTTCAAAAGAAAGAGACACTCTTTTGAAAAATGAGCCGAAGTTGTTGAAAAAATATCCATGGAACTTCCATGTGTATAAGTTCAACATAACCGCCTGTTAAAACATGACTCATGCTCAAATGTTCATTGTTCAATCAATGGCCGATACGTTACTTAACCATTATCAACAAATAACCTTTAATAGATAAAGCTGTATTAGCACAAGACTTAAAAGGATCGTAATTATTATTTCCTTCTAACGTAAGTTTACTTAATTATGCTCCATGAATGACGAAAACAACTTAAAGTGTTTTTCATTTAAGTTAAGGTGAGTGCGAAGAGACGAATGACATTTCAGACTATTACGAGCTAGTTATAATCAACTTATAGCCGCCTCGTTGGCTTAGCGCGGTGAAGGAATAATTGCTGTCCATGGAGCTATATTGGGGAAACAGGCAGATCATTCCCTAAAGGGAAAAAAACACGTAAATAATGTAAAAACAGCAGCTCAAGACTCCAGGATCGCCAATCATGCTTGGTCCTACAACAACGATATTGATTTTGAAAACGCCTCCATCATTGACAAAGGCAATTTTAGAGTTAGAAAGTTTTTGGACTCCTGGCACACTATGAAAATATCTAATGGGGACAATAACTCTTGCCCTCTCCCAAGAGAGGAGAAGTCGTTACGTCACGTAGCCGTAGTACCAAAATTTCTGGATGACAACAAACTGAAAACGTCACATTAAAATTCAACAAATAAATTCGCACTGTTTTAAATTCTTTCATTTACTTTATCAAATGTTGACAAAATTTTGTTAGGTTGAATCCCAAACTGACCGTGTCTAAGTTGAAGAAAAGAAAAAGAAAATGTTTGTGTTTAGTGTGTTTATCTACTCCATAAAGTAGGAGCGTCAAATTCAAAATTTTCATATCCCAGTCTTGCAACGAGGGCTAGTAAGAAATAATCGAAAATGTGCAAAAAACCGTGATGCGCGTGCAAAGTTGTTGTTTTGCTAAATATAAACCTATCGCAATTTTGCCTTTCTCGATGCAAATCAGTAGGTCCAGTAGGCTGAGAAGGGGTCGCTAGGAAAACATATTACGATACTAAATTTGACCGCGTTCGTTGTGTTTGCCATTTTGGACTGTTCGCGAGTTTGCCCAAAATGAAAAGTGGGGAAACTGTTTCCACACCCCTCGTCCTCGCGTCTCCTTTCGCGTGCGGCTCTCTTGGGAATTCTCGCGACACCCCAAATGGACAGCTTGCTCGTAGACTGGTCTTATTTCTGCGCATGCACCATTTACGGCTACATGCACATGTTTTCTCGCACGAATTGAACCGTTCATTAAGCTAATCCTTGTTAATGGTTTTCTCTCTGATTCGGTTGAGATCAAATCGTGTGTACATACTATACTAAAAACAATTTTTATTTTCAATCTCGTTGAATCGTGGCGTTAAGAAAATTTACCTCTCCGCGTCGCGTTCAAGTCAATATTTTGCCACTATCCTCCCACGATTTTAAAGAATACAGTGTAATTGTGAAATGAAACAATGAGATAATATGACCGCATTTTAACATCACATGGCTAGATTTAGATCTACTTCACCAGTTTTGAGTGAGCCCGTTACTTAATGAATTGAAATGAGCTTTGCAGAAAAAATGCTTACGATCTTTGTAGAGCATGATTTTGAGCATGGGGAAGTACCTCAAAAGAATCCCGATCAAAATAGAGTTGCGCTTTCCTGGAATTTTGAAATTTTGAAAACAAAAGAGAAAGAAAATTGCAGCCAAAAAACTAAGCAAACTAAATTAATAAGTTTTGTAATTGTTTACGTAGGTTTCACAATTACATAGGTAAATGAGATTTACTATTCCGTGATCGTGACTAAGCATAAAAATTAGGCCTATATTTTGTTACTTAACCATTATCAACAAATAACCTTTAATAAATAAAGCTGTATTAGCACAAGACTTAAAAGATCGTAATTATTATTTCCTTCTAACGTAAGTTTACTAAATTATGCTCCATGAATGACGAAAACAACTTAAAGTGTTTTTCATTTAAGTTAAGCTGCCAGTTGCGACAAGAAGCCCCGTCTTTTTCAGGTGTTGAAAAGAGAAGACTTTGAGTCAGATCTGAAACTAGGGAAGAAAAACCTCTGAAAAGATAAATAGGTAAGCCATTTAGACAAAGAAGATTTTTCATCTCGTTTAACTTTACGAGATTTTTTTCTGCGAAAATTTCAGATTTTGATGCCTTTTTGCACGACGAACAATTCTATAAAATGTCATCTTAAACCCAGAGTCTTAAACCCTTACATTCATTTTATGTCAGAATTGCTCTCCTTAATTTTCATATTCTCTCGTCTCCTTGTTTAATACATTCTCAAAGATCAAAGATGGATCCATGGGGAGGGTAAAGGGGATTGCAATCCATCCCCCCCCCCCCCTTGCGAAGTTTTCAAACTTGTCTGGCTACCCATGTCTAACCCTTTTTCATACCCAAAATAATATTATAAGTTATAATATAAGTTCCAGTGCAATCGATCATTACAAGTAGACTGTAGCTATTCCTCTTCTTGACTTTTCAATCATCCAAATGCAAGATGGATTTTCTGACGAAGATTGCCACGCCCACCATTTGCTTTGTCTCGTGCCATCGATAATAGTGAAAACTGCACTGCAGCTGGATGATGAAGTAGAGGACATGCTGTTCTTGGAGAAAGACATTCCATTTCTCAAATGCCTTAGTGGAAATGAGGTACATAGATCGAAAACACTCTGGCAGTCAACAGATAGGAAGCTTCCAAACAACCTTTTATTAGCACTTGGTGCTAATGTGATTCACATTATAGAATGATGTTATATGGCTCATCGATATCGGCACCTTATTTATAAATGGTACAACAAAAGGCAGGAATGAATGAGCAAACTTATCAATCGGAAAATCAAAACCAGCAATGGTAACAGTCTGGCTATTAATACTCTCGATTTCAGACTCCATCATTTATATATTTCTTCCGATTTCAGATTAGTAGTAGCTAATACTGGCATCCCATCGCACACATTATACTTGTCTTTACTACCATCATACATAAACTCAATCTCATAGCTTTTTTTCCTCATTATACTATCACAACAGTCTTTTATGACCTTTTTCCTTGTGGAATTCAGATAGCAAATGTTTTTAGACAATGGGCTTCTAGGAGCAAATTTGGGTTCTGCCTTACCTAACACCAAAAACTTAATCAATATATCCCTTGTTTTGGTATCATGATGGGCGCAACCTTCCTTGTACTTTAATTCTACCCGCTTAGGGCACATTTCTGATACAGCGACTGAAGAGAAATCTGACTGCTTTTTTCAACGGAGTCACATTGATTAATATCTTCAAACATGTAAATGGTATTATGGTATTTGATAAAAACCTGATAACTCTTACTCATCCACTTATTTGGGGTCATTCTGTACTCTTTAATAAAGATGGTTTTGTTTTCAAGGTAGGATATATCACTTTGATGGTAACGGCAAAAGTATGAATCAAAAGTGTAGCATTTATCTCAAAGTCCATCATCAATACGGCTT
Source organism: Porites rus (assembly GCA_964035705.1). Taxonomy (NCBI): domain Eukaryota; kingdom Metazoa; phylum Cnidaria; class Anthozoa; order Scleractinia; family Poritidae; genus Porites; species Porites rus. The sequence goes on from OZ037993.1 coordinate 15,736,543, forward strand.
TTCACATTTTCGATAGCTTTATTGGTAAATGATAGAATAATCGGATTTGTAACCTTTGGCTAGTTTGATCATTTTGGTGGTTTTACGCAGCCGGCTTGGCCTTAATAGATGCAGCCATTACCCACGTAATCCGTATAATCCTCAGTGTTAAAATTGGTTCCATAATGCTTTTCAAAATATGTGGACTCAGACCTTCAGTGGCAAATACCTTGCCTACCTGTTTTGTGCTAAACTCAACTTCTTTCTTATTAGGATATTGCTTCTTAGGATTAGTCATAAACACTTCAAAAGTATTGATACTATATAACTGAGACTCATTAGTCCAATTTTTATAGATCAAATTCACACATGTAAGTATGGCCTGAGAAATAACAAATCTGTTGACACTAGTATTGTCTAAAAAAATGCGTTCTATCTGTAGCTCTCTAACCAAAAAAAAATTCTTGGTCCGTCAACCCATTCTTATAACTATCAATGTATATGCCTTTCCCTTCTGCTAATCCAGCTGTCCATATAGCCTGAGCCGTATCCATCGATCTGCATGTAAACCCATGACCCACCCTACTATATTTTCTGCCCAGATCACCAATAAACTCATTAGCCAACAATTTGGCGTGAGCCTCAGAAAATATGCATCAGAAACGAGCGTAAGGGTAAAGGGTTCTATTATATCGTGATTGGTATAAATCGGTATTGGTTTTGTATTATTAATCAGAATTGATGGATAACATTTTGATATATCAAGCGAGATCACATTATCGGGCCTATCTTCCGGGCTACACCATTGAAGGGCTTTTGGATAAAAATCGTCTACCACCTGTCTTGTTTTGGTATCATACTGGCTCTCAGGCAGGTAGCCACACATCTGCTCAAGCTGGTAGCAATACTGGTAAAACTCTGATTCGACCATATAAAATCATTGGTCTTAAACTTATTATATAATTGATCACAAATCTGTTTCTGTTTTGATACTCATCATTTAAGATATATATATTATTTTTGTGATTAAGAAAGCCATCTAATCTACGCCATGAATTCATATAAATCATCATTGCTCATTTTTGGCATTTCCATCTTGAATGGTCCATAGTTCTGTGTGATCAGACGCTCATTGCCTATTATATTTTCCACATCAGCATTAATCATAATCTGAACATTTTCTCGTTTGCCTGGCATCTGATCCAGCCTATTTTCGAACAAATTCTGGAAGGTAGTAGCTGGCATAAAACGTGAATGATGGCTCCTAGCTAATTCATCTTCTCTCGTATCAGCAATAGAAATTGGCTTTTTATCTAACGTAATAATAGTGGCATTTTCATCTGCCTTGTTCTCCCAATATTTGATCTTATCTTTGACCAGTGCTTGAGCCGTAAGCGGTCAGTGACTTCGAATTAAACTTAGCTGATACTACAGCTTTTAGTTTGGCGATGAATCTCTCCCCAGTTGGCTTGGCGATCGTTTCCGCCAGGTTACTCGTAATCATATTTTTCCCATAGAGAGCAGCTGACATTAAAGCGCCGGTTGCTCCCTTATTATAATATAATAAGATAAACATTCATTTATACCATTAGTTCAAATATTCAAAGGTGTACCAATAATCGTCATACTTTGATCGGCCGGATTTATAACCATACTCGCGCTACATCTGTACATATCCTTTTTACAATACCACTATTGATGCTCAACTCCTTAGCAACTTAATATAAACTGGGAAAATAGAGAATTTCTTCTGTCTTAAGATTAATTGCCTTTATTGATCTCTTATTCAAATGACTGTATTTAATAAAACTAAAATCTATATTTTTTGCTGCTTTCTTATTATTTTGACTTGTGGTCATCAATTGCAAATTACACGATCGATTATCGTCTCTTACATTGTTAATATGATCAATCACCATGCCAGCCGAAATCATCCCATTATAACATTCAAATATAAACCTATGTAGTCGGTATTTCTTTTGTTTACTATCTTGAGGTCTTATAGTACAATACTTATATCCACTTATATGTGTCCACCCATCTCTTATCTCCAGTTTATTAACATTAATATAGCGACCACATCGAGATCCGGCGTACAAATCATATATCGGGTGTTTTCTGAATTTTATTACTTGCACATCATCATTTGACATCTTATGTACCATCAATATAATATATCGTTTTGTCTTTTTAAGTCCTTTCCAGACTAAAACCATCACACATCTAATTTTGGTCAACGTGGATGTACCTATTTTTTCTTCCCTAACGTTCCTTGAGTATGGAGCATGCTTTTTTCCGCATACAATCCCTCGGTGCTCCTTGCCGATTAAGACCTACAAGTATGAGCAACAGTTCATCAACACCCAAGAGTGATTTCACAGTTGGGTTCTTTCCATTAACATCCCTGGCTCGTCACTCCAGTCATTGTCAACACGCACAGACTTATCCACATGTACGTGTTACACAAAAAACAGATGGTCACTGCATAAGTTGGGTGTTATTGAAGGCACTGAAACTGGATTTTCTCCGGAGTCTGAATGCGTTCTTGCAGCTTGTTTGCAATTATTTTCAGTTGTGAGTATAAGAATTGACAGTGTCCTAACCTAACAAATGTAATATCCGTTCTTGAGTTAGATAAAAGAAGCTGCGTGAGTTTCGTAAAAATTGCCCTATTTTCGTAGCTGACCAAGCGTTACTTTTAATTATATTCTTTAATTCCTGACAGCACCACGCATATTCTAGAAAGACTGAAAAATATTTCAATTGATGGCTACAGTGAATACTTGTTAAAGAAAACTTGTTCATTCGTCAGTTCACACCAGCAAATAAAACTTGTCAAAGAAAACTTGTCGTTCATAAACATGAGCAAATGAAAATTGTCAATGACACTTATCAAGGGAAACTTGCTCGTGCGTAACCGGCTTTAATTAAACAACGCCCGTCCAAAACCACAAGCCGCCAACATGGAACAACTAATGAATCACTTGAAAGATCACGACTTTCCCGCAAGCCAGTCGGCACAACTGTGAATACATCGTTTTACTGTACAATGGTAAGGACCCGCTCTAGGTTTGAATGATCGAATTCCGGACATTTTTCCGGAATCAACAGTTGATTTCGAATAGTAGGACCTCCAGGTTGGCTATTTTCATGTTCAGGCTGCCGACCATATCATGCTGGCTCTCATCTCGTATTACTCCAGAAAAACTGGTTTGACCAAGATCCTTGTGCACGTAGCCAATGGCAGCCCTTTTAAGAAACGGTTTTTCAACCTTCCAATGAAATCTCCAGGGTCAAATTTTGACTCTGGAGATAGAAACGGCAACGTGATTGGATCGGCGCACTCAAAAGACTACTTCACAGCCTGAGCCAGAGGTCTCTGGTCGACCAGCTGGTGAGCGAGAACTCGGACCTCTGGCATTCAGGGTACTTTATTGGATGGGCAGTTGTAAAAACACTGTGCTTGATCACACTGCTTATGCTTACTGATCTTCATAATAGCAATCTTTAAGGTGAGCTTTTGCGAACTATAGGCTCTACCTGTCTTTGCTAAGATTCTCGAGCGTGCTGTTCACATCATGGTTTACACTTATCTCTAAGACAACCGGCTTTTGTCTATCTATCAGTCCGTTTATCGACCACAGCATTCCACAAGCACCTGCCTCATAGATGTCACCAACAGGTTACTGCACAATATCGACAGAGGTCTACTAACTGGAATGGTCTTTTTTGACCTTTCTAAGGCCTTCGACACCCTTGATCACGACACCATGTTGGAAAAATTGTACTCCCTTGGTTTTTCGGACTCGGCTGGCTCCTGGTTTAAAGCCTACCTGACTAATAGAACTCACAGCGTCAAAATGTCAATGGCGTGTTTTCAGATCCGCAGTCTATTCAGTTTGGCGTCCCTCAAGGCTCGATCTTGGGACCGTTACTTTTTATAGTGTATATAAATAATCTGCCATTCGTTGTGCAAAGCTGTGATATCCAGCTTTATGCTGATGACACTTTGCTTTTTTTAAGTAGTAATTCCACAGAGATACAAACTGATTTATCTGAAGATCTTAACAACATTATTTCCTGGCTTGAGAATAATTTTCTTTTTCTTAACTACTCTAAAACTAAGAAAATGCTTGTAGGATCACAGCAGAAGCTCGCCAGAGTTACCGACTTTTGTAATACGGCACGTAATAAGACCTTAGGTAGGGTTTACGAGTTTAAATATCTTGGTGTCATGCTTGATTCGTATCTCTCTTGGAATGACCATATTGACCTTATTTCCCCTAAAATTTCATCTCGGTTGGGCATGCTACGCAAAGCTCGTAAGGTCATCCCTCGAGAGGCTTGTATCACATTGCACGACACCATGATTCTTCCCTTATTTGATTATTGTTCTGCTGTCTGGGATGGTTGTGGAAAAACAAACCGCGACTACTTGGACAAACTTCAAAGGCGTGCGGTTAGTATCATCGAGGGTCGCAAAATACAACACCATGAAATAAATCGCACTCTTAATTGGCCATCATTAGAATCACGAAGGAAGTATCAAATAGGCCTTCAGATATTCAAATGCTTCAATGGCCTTGCGCCCGCCTACCTGTTGCACGATTTTCACTATTCGCGCGACTTTCACGCATACAACACACGGAACAAGGACCTTCTCCGCCTGCCTCTAGCAAAGACCACTAAATATCAAAGTTCTTTTCGCTAGAACGGTGCTAAAACATGGAACAATTTACCCTACAAGCTTAGGATAGAGAAATTCCCTTTCGAAATTTAAGAAGGGTCTTGAACTGCATTTTTGCACCACCAAATCTAGTAGCAGAGGTTGAGCTTATGACTTATATAGTTGATTTATATACTTATCTATTCGTTTCTAAGTTATTTTTCATCTAGTTATTCATTCATTTAGTTACCTATTTATTTAGTTATATGTAAATTAATTAAGTATTTCTAAGTAAATTATTTAGTTTACAGGCCTCCATTTAAACCAGCCTTAACTGAATTGGACCTGCCTGTATAAACATTGCTTATAAATAAATAAATAAATAAATAAATAAATAAATAAAGGATAAACTTGATTCGCAGCAAAAATCACATATCAAATCAATTTTATTTAAGCTCGATAGCGTGAGGAGTGCATGGTTGCCCAATCTCCCGAGCCAGGGGCTCATGTATTAAACGCTCGAGCATTCCGGATCGAATTGGAATTTAGGAATGTTGGTTTTTGCGGAGAGGGGAAAACCGGAGTACCCGGAGAAAAACCTCTCGGAGCAGAGAAGAGAACCAACAACAAACTCAACTCACCTATGACATCGAGTCCGCGAATCGAACCCGCGCCACATTGGTGGAAGGCGAGTGCTCTCACCACTGCGGCATCCCTGCTCCCCAAAAAGTCCGTCTGTCGTCATGCCGAAATTTCTTTACAAAATCGATGAAGAAAATTAATCCTTCCCATTAGCTTCACTTCATGTCGTACCTACGAGGGGAGACCTATGAGTTCATCAACACTCGGAGTGATGTCATACTTCGTTTCTCTCCATTAACATCCCTCGTCCCTCGGGTTTGTAGACTTGTCCACATGTTCAGTTGTGTACCCAGGAAATTTACGGAACTGCTGAGTCACACAGGAAGCGTTAAGTCAACCTAAAAGTAATTTTAATTATCATCCAATGAACTCCAATTATTTCTAGCAGGCTTTTTAGATCTCAGTTTTTTGCTCAATGTGGCAAAAGCAGCATAAGTTTAAGAGGAATAGTCTCCTCTACTGATTTGTGGATATGTCCTCTCTATAAAACCAAATTGTTTGCTCACTCTGCGAAAAGGATCTTTCAATCGCAAAGCAAATCGGTTTTTAAAACCTTTTACATTGATTGTTTTCCACAGGCTGATTTTGCTCTGGCAAACTTCCTCTCATAACTTGACGGAAATCTTAAGTTTAATTGATAATTAAAAAGGCTATATAAGATCCTCAATAAGAGTAAAAACAAGAAACAGGGATTGTATGAAATAACATAAGAAAGACAATGCATTAAAACGGCCTTGACTGAGAATTAAGTACTTTCCGGACTAAAACCATCACACATTTAAGTTTGGTCGAAGTGGATGTACCTCTCTTTTCTTCCCTAACGTTCCTTGGGTATTGAGCTTGCTTTTCCGCATACAATTCCTCGGTGTTCCTTAGGAATTGAAGACCTACAAGAGTGAGCAACAGTTCATCAACACCCAAGAGTGACTTTACAGTTGGGTTCTTTCCATTAACATCCCTCGTCACTCACTGTCGACACGCACAGACTTATCCACATGCTCAGTTGTTGTGGAACTGCTGAGTCACACAGAAGTCTCCTAGACTACGAGTAATCCCTCATTTTGCCCCAGTGACAGCTTGGCGCGCGTGAAAAAAGGCCGTACACGAGAAGGGCGAGATGCGGCGGGGAGAGAGAAAAACCAGGGACTACTGATAGTCTAGAAGTGCCCTTTTTTTTGTAGCGGGCGTTTTAGATGTTTTGTTCACCGTGGGGAAAACATGAAAAGGACTTGAATTTTCTTTTCCGGTAAAGTTTTAAGTGGACTGTTTTCCTCTACTGATTTGTGGCGTTATAAAAAAGGACAGCCCTCCGAGATGTCTTTTGTTTTGTGGAGTTATTTGGTTCAACTACACCAGTTAGTCAGAAGACAGGGTTGGGCAGTAAGAAACGAAGCAAGTGATGTCCTCTCTATAAAACCAAATTGTTTGCTCTCTCTGCGAAAAGATATCTAATTTAGGTCTAAATGGATATACCTCTCTTTTCTTTCGTAACGTTCCTTGAATATTAAAGTACAGTTCTAAGTAGAAACCCTGTGAAAACATTTTGCCATCAAAACGACTAAGAGAAAGAGATTTTCAAGAGTTTTAAATTTCTGTAAAACCTTTAAAATTTTCTAGAACTGATCAGTTTTTAAAATATGGTGATCTTTAAATGTTTGCAGCCGAATAAGTGCCGCTTTTGGGTTGAAAACTTTCCAAGATTCGTGCCGCTGCCTAAGGCAGGCATTTTTAAGAAAAAGTTCCGAATTTTTTGTATGCTTCGAGCAAGGGTGGCCCGCTGGCAATAATATGAAACTGTGGAAAGCTTTCATGACTATTTCACTAGTTGAGTCATTATTATTATTTTTTACCTTTCCGTGAGGGTTGTCCAATACACACAAACTGAGTCGGACTGACTACTGTCAAACCTGTGAACAACGTTTACCCGTGGGAAATGGCAAGGTGGCCGTGATATATAGGTTGACCGCTAAATACAGGTCAACTTTGCAGAAAATATAAAGCAAACGAAAATTTTGGGGAAGTTGTCCCATGACCGGCCGTAATATACATGGTGACCGCTAAATACAGGGCCCTTATATACAGGTTTGACTGTATTTGGTAAGGACGACCCGATAGGCGGAAGCCGGGTCGTAATAGTAGGAGGAAGTGAACTACTCGTAAGTCCCTACCTACCAAGAGGTGACGTCACTGATAATGGCCCTCGTGCCTAGCATCTTCGTTCCCCTTGACCAGCGGTCAGGTCGTTTCGTCCAGCCAGTATGCGCAGTACGGAGGGAAGACTCGCGAGAGACGAGATTGCCTTGAGAGCTACGAAGGCGACGGCGACAAACACGCCACAAAACAGTAAT
>OZ037993.1:15749177-15949177 GCA_964035705.1 Porites rus
CCAGGTAAACAGGCCCTTATTCCTTGATGAATGTCATGTACTTTTTTAAAGAGTATCTGCAAGAAAAAGCATCTCAGTGCCGAGAAACAAGCAAATGTTTTTTAAGAAATTCTACGAGGATGTAAGGTTGTCACGAACTTAGAAATATTTTGAATGAACAATAAAGCAATTATTGAATTCAGCTTTCGCATGGCGGATGGGAAGAATTATGAAGAATTCGGAGACTGTCGGCGTCGGTGGATTCTTGCTCTGTATAATTCGTTTCATCATACTTAGGTTCATTCAATTATTGTTAATTATGCCATTTGTTTTTACTATACCTTATAAGTAGGAAAAGCTTGTCATGCCGCACTGTTTGATGGCTCTCTTTTAAACGGATCAGATATAGAATTTCATTGAAATATTTACAGTTACAATGTTTTCGCTAAGCGAAAGATATTATTATTATTATTATTATTATTATTATTATTATTATTATTGTTTTTATTAATATTATTTTTGTGCTTATCGTCTCTAAAATCAGAAGGTATCAGAAAAAGAAAAAAATATATATTTTCTTTATCAAAGGCACATTTTCAAGTGACCGTCATAGTTTGATGCGTATGTGAAACTTGGCGATGATTTCTATGAAATCGGTTTGAACACTTAATAGACTTCTTTAACTTGTATGTTTTGTTTTCCCAATGAAGGTCTCGGGGAAATTTGAGCCTTTGTCTTGTCATGTATTACGCGTACAGATGCACGTTAATGAGACGAAATTTGAAGGAAACAGTTTTCTTGAGTATTATCACATGACCTGCATCGGAAAAAAACATACAAGCTTAAGATGTCTATAGTCCATTTCTACGATAAGTCATTTGACTTCAACTATCAAATGTTGTAATCTGAAAGAGGTTTAACTCTTTGATGCTTACATTGAATGATTACGTTCTGTAACAGTGATTCCAACTTTTTTGAGTCTGCGGATGAAATCCTATGGTATGACTATGCAAATGAAATTTTTTCGTAGTACTGTTTAATAGTACTTTTTGATTTTTCGGATTTAAATAATAATGAAATTTGAACTTTTTTGCCAAATTTTGACTCAATACAGTTCTAGGAGTGAACGGGTTAAGAAACAACACTATAATAGCGGAGCTCCACGCGCGCGCTTCGCGCGCGCGTGGGTGGAGCCCCATTGCTAAGTAAATCTACCCATCCCAGAAAATTTGGTAATCACGTGACCGTAAACCGACCCCCGACCGCCGACCGCCGACCGACCGTCCGTCCGCACCACAGGAAAGCCAATGTTTACTCTCACATTTTAGCTAGTTTGGGAGCCCAAGAGAAAACTAATTTCACATCAATGTTGTGATCAATTGACATCTGTCAAAACAGGGCATCCGCTGACCAGTATCACCTGACAGTAGCGCGGGCTCAAGTGTCGACCCATCGAGGTCGAGTATTTTTTGAAGTTATCCGCTGACCAATTACCAGTTTGAAATGATCGCAGGCTCAAGTTTATTTTTTCCAAGGATTCATATCAAATATGTTGTGTTTATGTCACTATGCCCCCGCACTATTAGAATTTTGATTTCAAACTGACTTCGGAAGCGAAAATTCAGCCAGTTTTTTTAAAAGTACAGGCGGGGAAGACCTTATCTTACCATGGTCACGCGTTGGTCACGCTCTACGTCCAATTTTTATACTCTGATTGGTCAAAATTTGACAGGTGAGTTCATGCGAAAAAATTATGCAGCATCTTGAAAATTGTTTACTTTGACAGCTGAAGCTGAAGAGTTTTGTCTCAACTTGTGATGTTTTTAACTGTCTTTTTCTTCTGGATGTACAAAATGAAATACAGCTGCTATCAAGAGTCTTCTGTTATTCATGGCTGGTTTGTTTACTGGGTTTTTGGTTGAGGAACGCATCGCTTGTCAAAATTTGGTAATTCGATTTCGGATGGCATCGTTTTCGTTTTTCACCTTTCTTAATGCTTAAAAGTCTCAAGCAACTTTGGCCTTCCTTGATAGCTTTCAGGAACTGAATCTCGAATGGTAAGCCTGAGTAACTATTGTATTTGATGTTTGTTTTTGTTATATCTAACTTCATGAAGTCTTGCACATTCACGCTGACAGTTTATGCGGCAAGTTTATGCACGTTTGTAGCCGTAGTTTGAATCAATGATCTGACCTAGTATCAGGTTTGAACGGTTTGATATAAGCTTACAGAACTTTAAAAAGCCTTCAGATATATTTGCTCACCACAGATAGAAAACGTTCCGAAGAATATTTAGTTATAAATTTGGCTGTAGAAAGAAAACTTTGAGCGATTTTCTTGCTTCGAGGAGTTCACCTTGGAAAACAGTAAACACCCGCGCCGGGAAGCCGGCTTATAAAGCTTCACGCCGAGACTCAGGATTTTTAGAGACACTTTAATACTTGTCTTCATGAATGAAAATTGTTATCTCTGTAAATGTTTCACCGAATTATATTTCTTTTTTTGATTGTTAGTAGTCTCTCTTGCAATTTTAATCGCTTGTCTGTGCCGTTTGTTTTCATCGTTCATGAACATCGCTTGCAGGAGTACTAAAAAATGTCGCGCGTATCAAACGCTTTATAAGATTACACATCGTTATAACTGAAAACATTAAATAACAAAAAAATAACAATAAATTCGCTATTATGTTGAAGTGTAACGCTATTAAAGTTCATTCAAACACTCGACCACACTGACAGCTCGCACTATAGAAACGAGAACCGGCTAGCCATATGGGTGATTTTGGAAATTTTTGAACGGTTTCGCTTTACGATTGATCGTCCTGAATATTGACTAAGTGCAATTTGTCTTAAAAAATTGTGAAATACTGCATTCTGTCCGAGGTCTGTGTGATAAATAGTACTGTTTCACCTCAAATGTGATGTATAAAAATTATAAAAGTTTGGTTTAAACACCCCCAGATTTGTTGGCAAGAATTTGTAAAGTAAACCTCTCGAACGCAAAAAAATTCGGCGTGATTTGTTTTCCAAGAATTTGTTTTCGAGGCCTAATCTACTGTGATCTTGAATGTGATCGAAGATGTTTGCTATTTTTTGGGTGTACATATAAGGTTATCAATTCGATGTAAGATGTTTCACTCTAAAATAACTTAGCCTTTCCCTCAAAAGTCACATGAATGTGCCCTTAAGTTAAATGATTTGTGGATTAAAAGTTTATTTTTTAATTTAAATTATAAATTTATTAATAGGAGCTTCGCTTTTAGCCCTGGCTAAATCTATATATTATGCACAAGAAAACAATGCTGAAGTATTTTCATAGTTGTAGTCAAATGATGTCATCGTGCAAATGGCCTTTAAAAGAAATAAACTTGCCTCGTTTTTATGAGGCTTATAAAGATTTTTTTGGCAAGTCCTATTTTTATGGCTTTAAAAATGCCGCGGGTGAATGGTTTTTCAGAGATTACCTATTTCCTTGATAAAACGAAAACAAATGCTACAATAGCACTGCTAACTGAAAAGTCAATAAACAGTTGTATTTTGCCATCTTTCTGAATCTTTCTGGATATCACTTTCTCAGACCACGTTGGGGTAAAATTTCGACAAGCGACATAAGACAAACGAAATGGCTACAAACGACGTAAAGATGGTTTAAATGCCGACAGGGACAGGGTCTACTCCTCAAAACGTGAAACGACCGTACTTGAAACTAAGACTAGGGACGTACGTACTCCCCCCCCCCCCCCCCCGCTTAGGAGAGCGATATCTAAAAAAGACCTGCTACATATGATTATGGTATAGGAAAGAGCCACAACTCAACTAACTTGTTCTAGTACCTCCTCTACTGTCGGTTTTTCTCTCGCGCTGGCTCATTGACTGAAAGCAAAGCCTGGAACAGACCACCCTCTTACCCCCCGTGCCACATATGACGTCATAACTTACCATGTTTCAATGTACCAGTCCCTATTAACTACATCCTCTACCTAGGGGTATCTATGTTTTTTGTTTTTTTTTTTTTTTGGGGGGGGGTGGGGAGAGAGGCTGTTTTCACAATTTCCATATAAAGACAAATCTAGGCAGGCCTCGTAGCTACAATAATGAATTGAGTTATGAAATAATCTGGGAACGATCAGAGTTTATTTAATAGTAATTGTCTACGAAAAACAACTGTCTTGTGCAACACACAATTGTATAATCACTCGTTTTATTTTTAACAGCTTTTCATATTTAATCGCTAGTTTTGACAACTTTATTTACGTGTCCACCCATTTATCTGGTTCACTTTAGACCGCGTAAAATGAACAGCAACATTCAGGCGACTGCGTTTTGTTTCTCCCGACAGCACGCCGACGACTTTCGTACCACTACTGTCTGTTACGAACACTCCCGATCCCGAACTTCCACGAGTGGCGTCACACTTGTTATATATGACGCCACCTTGTACCAGAAACACGGAGCATTTTGTGGTCCAGAGACTATTACGAACTTTATCCCCAGGAAATCCTTGAGAAGAAAAATTAAGTCAAATAAATACTTAACCATAAAATAATAAACAGGCTTGGCCCATTCAACAAATTCTGTTGATAGGTACATACTGCATACAGCTAACTTTTTTAGGAAATAATCAACCATTTAACAACGATAGGGTTCTATAAGGCAGTAAAAACGTTTTTTACGGTCACCCCTCGCCTCATGGACACCTTACTGATACTAACTAGAGGCAATCATTGATTACGGATTCGTGTTCATCACTTATGGAAACGAAATCGAGTCGGAAGGAGTCCAGTTTCCGGGCGAGATGCCCCTGATAAAACTAACAGGGGGGGCTAATTTACAGTCGCTGGTGATAGCTCGAAAATTTCTGCCTTTGTACCACAGGACCACCAGATTAGGATACGTTCTGACGAACGCGATGATACGGAAGGAAATTGCTTTCCGGCCAATCAAAAATTATAGTTTATGATTAGTTCATACTTATGTATTTACCTGTAAAAGAAATCACTGAGCCTTTCCGCAAAGCCAGTGATGCAATTTTAACATGAGTTCGCCTTGTTGGTGGCCTTCTCAACTTCAGTACAGCATAATCGCTCGACAGAGGTTTTGAGGTTGTCCATCTTAATGGAATATAAGCCTTCATTACATTGTACCAATGAAGTCGGCCGTTACGCTCTAAGAAACCAACACGCAACGCGCCAGCGGTTTCACCGTCCACGCAGTGCGCGCTGGTGAGCACGTGACGAGAACCAATTAGAATACCCGAGCATGACCAACAGAAGCCTTTACAAGTCACTTTGCATGCGGCTGAGTGAGGGATTTGTTGGGCTTCAAAAGAATTCGGCAGAAGTTGTTTCCGATCGTCGTTACCAAAGATCCATCGCTTGGATTTCACGCGAGGTTGTTCCCTGAAATAGAGAAATGACGAACGTGCTTAGAAAATCTCACTCGCTTTAGTTGATTCTTAACGTGGAGAGCAGCGTTTCATGACGACACTGAGGACGTACGGATGCGTCGGGGACTGAAATGTCGATATTTATACAGTCAAATTTGACTTAACTTTCACATACAACCAGAAATACACCAATGAAAGTCAGGCCAGAATTTTTGTCGCTGAACGTTAAACAAAATGCAGCCTGATCCTATTTTGGCCAATTTGACCGTCAATCCCTTTATGGCTTACAAAACATTCTTGTTTCGCGGCCGTCCGTGGGACTTATTAAAAAACCTTTTCCTTTTTTTAATTGAAATATACGCAATGAATCATATTTTAAACTGTGGGCAAAGACATAAAAGTGAACATGAACTTCGCGGTAGAATGAAGGTCACGTTCACTTTTTAAACGTTTTTGTATGAATCATCATAGGCATTGAAACTACAGTACCTGTTGATTTTTATTGCATCACGTTGAGTGTCCTTGTTGTCCCGATTCTCCTCTCGGGTTGTTTGCTCCACTGCTCGTTTTATTGTTATTGAGCGTCGTTCTTTGCCGTCCAAATACCATATTGTCTCGTAGCTAAGAAACAAACGTTTAATGAAAATGACTGTGTTATTAAGCTATAATCTTGCGTCTTGAAGTCTTGAACGTTTTTCCCGTGGTACAAATGTTGCGCTAATCCACGAAGGGACATTACTCTGCTGATAGAATGCATTAGGTACGTAGAATGCATGTATTGGCAGCCGTAAGGGGGAAACTAAAGTAGAGCTTTGTGGGTTTAAGACACTTGTTGAGCCTCTTAGCTGATTTGTTCGTAAGGTCTGTATTTGTTTTAGGCAGATAAATACAGCAGCATTAATGTCAGGATTGTAAGACTCCTTGTCGCTTTTAACATCAAACAATGCCAAGATGTGAGGGTCGGCCAGAATTGAAATGGGTTAGAAGGCGGTTCCGTTAAACACTGTTTTAATAACGGGCTCAACGCGTGCTTTTAAACCTTTCCCGTCATTTAAGTTTATCAGTTTTGCGGATAAAGCCAGGGGCGGATCTTGGGGGAGGGTGCAGGGGGTGCGCACCCCCCCCCCCCCCCCCTGAGATGACCTGCGGTTTTCTAATACAACTGGTATTCTGCAAAAAAAAAAAACTATGTGGTTTATTGGTGTTGAAGTAGAGCAAGAGACGAGTGCACCCCCTCCTAAAAAAAAATCCTGGATCCGCCCCTGAAAGCGTGAGGCAACGGGGTTTGAAAAGAAAAAAAACCCAGCGATCACAGGTAAAATTGCCTGAGAGCCAAGCATTTCTACTCAATGCTTTCCGTGTCGTGTATGCGTTTTCATAAGATGGAAAGACTAAAAGCAATCAATTAACGTTAATTTCTATTGACAATCAATCGTTTGTTGACTCATGGCCGCGTCTTTAAAATTCTACTTAAATTTGATTGACTGCGGACGAAACGCCCAGTCGCATTAAAAAATCTCCCTCTCAGCAAATGCTTGACGCCTACTGCTTTAGGAAGTCGTTTTTTCTTGGGCGTTCTATAGTCTTTAGATGGATTTAAAAAGCCTAATCCAGCAAAAGTCGAAATCACAGCAGTTATCGAATGAAGCTATTGAAAACCGCGAGGATCATTCAACTTCCTACATTTGCTTCCTGTAACACAAGTTCACCTTTTTGCAAGGTCATCGGAGTAGTTTAATCAGTAGAATAAAAGTCTTTCCTCACCCTACCTTAAATCTAAGTCTTGTTCAGTCAGGTTTAACGAATTGCTTAGATATTCCAATGAAAGGTTACTGGATGAACCTTCCAGTGATATTGTCCACTCACTATCTGCGTCACTGATCGATTTTCTCGGCACTTTGTCTTCGAGTAAACCTGCATAATCCTTGAAATCATGGTATGATGTTTCGTTGAGGTCAAATCCAGATTGTCCCGATGCCCTGGAATACAGAGAGAAAAATACTGTTGAAATAAGGACCAACCGAGCCAGCGCTACTTTCCCGTCATGTGAAAAATCCAACTTCTGCGGTTAACAAAGTCCAGAAACTACACGCGTCTTTTTAATAACTTTCAGAGTGCAATTTAATAAGGTGGCTGGGAAAAGAAATGGCAGATAAAAGGCTGATGATAAAGAGCTTATATGCGAGGAACTCAAAAAGATATTTAATTTTTATGCGGTATCAAGCGTTCGACCCCAAAACCCCGTGAAGTGATAGTAAAACTTAATTAAGCCGAGTGACGCTTTCGCTCATCTTCCCACTCAATTTATTTTATAGTCACGATTGTCCAGTTCATTCTGCAGTTCCAATCCTTCAGTTTTAGGATAATAATTAATTTTAGCCGCTTGTGCATGACAGGTGTTTTCGTGAGGAATTTCTATAAGTTCAAATTACTTTTATAAAACGTTGACTCTATGTAATTCAGAGTTGGATCCCGAGGGCCACAGGTTTTGTTACAACAGAACTAAAATTTCTTTATCTTTCACGTTTTACTATTTTTTTATGGAAAATTAGAAACTAATATGAAACGCACAGTCATTTACAGCCAGGGATAAAGTGCTAGTTGCCGGTTATGATTGAAAGCAGAAATTTTTTCAAGCTGAACATTTGCTAGACAACAGGGTTTTCTGTAATCCACAGAAAAAGGGTATTTTCTCTCTATGTTGAGTTTTCCGTTCGTAACTGAGTTATTACAAAGAGTTAATTCTGAATAGAGTAATTAACCCAAAGGCACTTTTCAATCAAAGAAACTGGCCCTTCTTCTCTTGGGTCAAATCTTTCTATAATGCTAAACAAAACACAAAAAACCTACCTGCAAAATAGAACATCATATGACAACAGGATCACAAATACAACAGCCGCCTTGGGAATCATGTTGAGGCCAGAACCGGGTGGCTTTCAAGTACGTACTGGTTCAGTTCGCACGGAGACTACTACTGTAATCTGTCCTTGCTAAGCAAGTCACATGCACATTTATTCATAAATGCGTCAAAAAGCAAATAATAAAGGACAATTGCTTCCTTCCTAACCAGCCATGTTTTCAAAAAATGTTTTTTTTTATTTCAAGGAATTTGTGGCAGTCGCTGAACAAAGGATGAAAACCGGAGGTATATATAGCTTGTTTGCTCAGCGGGGAAAATCTAAATATATTTTCTAGTTCACAAGTTTATAAACTAATAATTATCGCCTCTGACCTGATTGTATCTTTGAAGACGTTTCTGGAACCTCTGAAATATAGATAGTCATTTTCCGCGATTTACATAGAGAGGAAGTTGCTTATTGCTAAAAAATTCTCAATGACCTTTAAATGGATGAATGAAAATTAATCGCGCCATTTACTGAGGCGATCTTGGACCACTTTACCGATCAGTCGCAAAATTTTCCTTTTTGTTCTACTCAAAAAAAAGTCTTTTAGTATAATTACAGAAATTCCATGTTTATAGAAACACGCCTACAAGTATTCAAAGATTATCAAGGCGGCCCACTTGCGTGGAAACAACTTCATAATCCAGAGTAGTGAAAACTGCAACTTTGAGGAAAATCTGCTGATTAATTTTGATAACACTTGCCGAGCCTACAAAAGAACGGGAAACCAGCTTAAAATTACCACCAAGGGAGAATTAAACTTGTACTCGAAATAATGACTTTCCTAGGAAATAACTAAGGTTTTTCTTTTACAGTTTTGATCAAGAGCCAAACGCCCAAACACAAACAAAGCAAAGCCGATTGAAGTACTCCCACTACATTTACTTTGCGGACAAAAGCTTGACTTGCGTTATACCAAGCAAATTTAGTTTTTAGATATGACATAAGAAAGTTATTGCGACAACAAACAGTTTATCAGTGGCGCCATTTGTTATAACTCATATCTTGTATTTTAAAGAGAGTCTCTTACGCATCGATCATAGGGTATTGGCGTCAGTCATCCAAACGTAACAAATAATGCTTGCTGAGTTAAGACGTACGTTTTTAAAGCCGAGCGTAAGAGAACATCCAATTTAATTTAAAGAACAAATTAACCAACCAAATGTTTACTAACAAAATATCTCCCTAAAGGGGTAACGACAATTTGAACGTGGCTTCGTAAAAACAGAGCGATAGAATTTGTTAGCACCATAACACAAGAAATCGAACCAAAATAAGACAAATTTGTAGACGGTACTTTAACTGGTCTTGGTTAAATGATTAATCATCAAGACAGGCGAAAATCTTGTTCCTGATACTCAAGTTTATTTAAAGACAAAACCTGAAGGTTGGCTTATGTGCATTTTTAGCGACTTTAAAGTTCATACCCTGTAGCAAACTTTTTTGCTCCGGTTCTTCTTTGTAGTCCACCGGCCTTTTATTAAAAGCGTACGTTCTGATCTTTTCAAGACAAAAATGTTGGCGCTTGGGGCACCTCTCTTTAATCTACTTATTTTCTGTTTCAGTTTCTCTTCCTTAAAAAACGTTATGTGCACTCCAGATGAGCTAAACTCCTCTGGATAAAAATATAAGAATAACAATTTGTCAGCCCACAGTCAGACAATTGGTGTTCCTTCTTCAGTTTCCATAAGTAAACAAGATTAAGTTATTGTCTTGTCAGCAAACGTTTCGTTAAGTCCGGCAATCCAACTGTGCCAACATGGTACTGTTAAGCCTCCTCAAAACGGAAAAAAAATCGCATTTCTAAATTAAGTCGTTCCTCATCGTTGCTCGGATATCTTAGACAAGAAGGCTGTTAATATATTTTTGTCCTATTGTTTTATCATATTATTTTAACACCCTAAATTTGAATGTCTTAGTAAAAGCGTTTTTTGTTGAAATCTTATATTTTACAGAGGCCAAGCGACCTAAAAAATTGCCCCTAAATAGTTCATTAGATATCCAGAAGGAGAATCAATCTGGTGAATAAAAGAGTTTTTTTTTTTTCAGTGTTTATGTTTTGGTGGGTGCCGACGGAAGAAGATGTAGAAAAAAGTTCTAATTAACAAAATGTTGCCTGTTGTTTGACAAAACTCTGCAAAGTAATTGATTTCTAAGTTAAATTGTACTGTCACTTTTGACATAAGAAAGGAAATAAAAATGAATAGACATTAGTTGTACCCAGCTAGTGTAATTTTTAGATACTGTCAGTTCTAAAATGTCTGCCTAACAGTTTCTGACCTAACAATCCATTTCCATCTTAGGCTGTTTCACTCTGCTCCTTAAATTCGCATTTATAGTTCTAATATGATTGAATATGATAATATGCAACGAAACAAGATGTCATTTTTTTTGGTAATTTAAATTAAATTTTCTTTGGATTTTAATTTTCTTCTATGCGATACTAAACAGACAGCGGGCACATTAGTCAAAGGGAAGTATCTCGTTTAATTTAATGTCAACGGTTAAACGAACGAGCTTATAATCTTACGTATCAAGTATTGTAATTTCAATCGAAAGGAAAGCTTTTAAATAAAATGTTGCGGGTCGTGAGGGCTACTGTGTGTTCAAACTGAGTTCAAAATTGTTTGTTTTAAAGGCTAACTGAGATCTTTATAACTGAAACAAGATGTTCGTTTCCTACAAAAAAATTCTGAAGAAAATACGATTTTAAACTGTAAAACCCCTCGACTAAGAACCTAGATTTTTCCACGTTAGCCTAAACAGGTTCTTATGTAAATGGTAGTTCATCGTTAGCACATGCTTAGGCTATTTAGGTTCTTATTTTCGAGGAAAAAAATACAATAGCTGAGGGATAGCTAAGATGAACGTTGACAAAAAAGAGAAAAAAAAAACAAGAAAGTGCAACTTTCTTGTATTTTTTTTTTGACTGTGCCTACCACATTCGGAATGTGGTACTCACAGTCAATTCGACCCGTGACTGGGACAGGTCATCACTAACGTTTACGTACAAGATCTTTCCACTACACATAAATATGGCGAATCTGATGCTTATGAGCGGAAAATAAATTGTTCTTCAATTTGTCGCATGTGAAGATGGACGTTTGACCACTATGATTTGGCCTACTGGATGGTACATACTTCTAGGGGGCTATCAGTTCATTAAAACAAAAAAGAACTCATTTAGGAAGCCAAATTAACCCAGTTTGGTACGAAAAATGTCTTTGTTCATTCAACTATTTAACGATCAAATTTTGCGTTGTTAGGGAGTTACGTTAAAGCAAAGACGTATTTGAGTGGTCGACCAAAAGTGGACTAATCACATTCTTGGGCAGTGGATTTTTGGGCAAATCGTCTCTATAAGCGTTAAAACATTTAGCAATACACTACTCTTTATATTACGGCAAAAAAAACAACAAAACAAAACAAAACAAAACAATAACAATAACAAAAAAAAAAAACATTCTTCTTGCCAGTAGACTCTAACCTTGTCAGCGTGTCACATTTCATGACACTTACATAACCGTAAGATATACCTTTCAAAATGGCGGACAAAGACGGGCGAAATTTTCGCACTCTTTACTATGACACTTTGGGGCTTCGAAACGTAGAGCAGAGAAAAGCACTGGAAATTTTACTGAAGGATGATCCCATAGGTGATTAAATATTCTCTAAGATCAATGATGTCTTTAAGAAATCAAGGCTATGTACGTCCCTGGCCTGCGCGCAGACGAAATTAAACTCTGAAAACTCCGTCGGTACTAATCAGAGTTTAGTTATCGTCTGCACGCAGGCTAGTACGTCCCTTGATTCAGCTTAATTTTGTCTAGCTTGTTTCAGACTAGCGTACTGAAACGCCTGGAAGAGGGTACTTATTGCCTTTTAATTTTTGCAGACGTGAAGCGAATTTCGACGTTTAGTACACGGTTTAGCTTGCCCGCCATATACAGAACACACGTGTGGAAAGTAATTTTAGGTAAGCAAGTTGCTTTACTGGATTGGTTCACGAAGCTTTATAAGTTACAGGGTGCGTTCGATTGCGAAATCCGGATTTCCCAATCGAACGCGAAATCCCAAAACGGATTTCACCTCCGAGAAATCCGTCCTCAGGGTGGATTGCCATTAAGAAATCCAAATTCGGATTTCATGGATTTCCTTTTTTCCGTTCGATTGGGAAATCCGAAAAAGGATTTGCAAAACTATTCTTGTGAACAGTGGTCTTCTTTTTGTCAAGTATGCGTGTGTGTGCAAGACGCACGGTAAAAATGAAAATCCAAAAACAGACATCTCAGCGTTGAAATCCATTTTCCGATTTCGCGTTCGATTGCAAATCCGAAATCTGGATTTTAAAATCTAAGTCCAGATTTCCCAATTGAACGCACCCACAGTCAAATCGGGAAAACGTGAGCACCAGAATTATTTCTGGGATGTTATTGTCTTGCAAGAGAAAAGCCGATCAGGCATGAGAAAACTAAACCACAAGCAAGGCCGTGAATTAGTCTGTGGTTTTGTGGCCAATTCGCTTGTCCTGATCTTTGCTCTGATTGGTCATGACACAGTAAACATTCCTGAGATATTTCCAGTGCTCACCATTTTCCCAGTCACACTGTAAATGGTCATGCTGGACTCAAATTCATGCTTCATTAAAAAAGGCTGCCCCAATCTAAGCAAGTACGTATGCAAGATTTAGCAGAATGTAGCAGCTGAATATTAAAACTGGTGTGTTCTTAATTTCAGTATCAGGATGTTATGAGATGCTTTTCTGCACAACCAGTTGGTGGAGTTTATGGTTGTTTCACCTATGAGTCTTTTCGCTAATGTCCTGTTTGCTAACGTGTTAAGTCATTTCGCTTACGTGTTAGCAGGGTTGTCAGAAAGTCTTGAAGTAGATGGCTGAGTTGTCAAAGTAAGCAGCCAGTCCAGGGATATTTTATTTAAAAAACACCATCCGTAAAGAAATGCCAAGCAGAGTAGCCGGTCGATACTAACTAAGTAGGCGGCCATTTTCGCCAGCAGCCGGCTACTTTTGACAACCCTGGTGTTAGGTCAGTTCCCTACCTGCTTTTGCCTGATCAGTGGCTAAAAGAATAAGGTATATATACATGCGTATCGCACTTTTCCATATCATGGCTGAGACAACGAGGTACATACATGCACAGTGCTCGTTTCATTTCTTAAGCAGAACAACATAAGACATTTAGCGAACACGATGTTAGCTTAACAACTCATAGGCGAAACAACAAGTCACCAATGAAGGATTCTGACACAAATTAAGGACTTTCATATGAATCAATGAAGAGAGAACTCTGCTTTTCTCACACAAATACTGAATTATCAAAATACTCTTATCAATGGCGGATCCAGGGGAGAAGCCCTGGCCTCCCCCTTATCTGAAGGTCCAGATCAACCTCTGCTTATGATTCAAAGTTAAGTGGTGCTTTATACAGTGTTATTTTTGTGAAATAACAGGTGTCATTCCTCCCTATCGTGATGCCCACCAGTTTGTCATTCAACAGCGTCGTGAACACGTTAATGACCTCAAGCATGCCTTGATAGTCATGAGGAAAATATCTGATGAAGATGAGCTTTCTCTCCAGTTATCCATGATGTACCTGTTAGAGGAAGGAGCCTTGAGGTTTGTCAATCTACCCAAGGTAACCATGTTCATTTAACTTGGGAAGCTACTAGTGATGGATTGCAAATGTCACCTGGGATCATTATACATTTCTGGGAAACTTCCCACTCACCCCTCCCCTAAGCCAACGTTAACACGTACTTCTCACTTAGGGCAAAATGTTGGTTTAGGGGAGGAGTAGGTTGGCAGTTTCACTTGAGATGGGATCCTTGGCCCATTATGAACATATTTTTTAAAGAAAATGCAAAGACCCCCTGCTCTCACCACTGTGCTTGTGAATCGATTGATGTTGGGTAGCAGTCTGGGGGTAATGGGGTGAGAAACTTTTTGGGAGTGTCATATGGGGTAAGATGCATTTCTGTGAAATTATTGCCATCAAAATGTCACTTAAAGATTTACACAAGAGAGCATTTGATCCAGTCCTGCTGGTTTAATTACCACCAAGTCTAAATTACAATAATAAATATTAGAAAGATGAAACTCATCATTACACAAACTTTGGACAGAGAAAAAGCTCTTGACTCCTAAATAGGAACTTGAAGTTATGACTTGCTAAAAACTGGGTGGAACCCTATCCACTGTTTAGGATGTCATGTGGCTTTGAATCCTATCAGGGATTCAGGTTATTTTCATTGTTACACACTTGTGCCAAGACAGTGTTGATAACTTACCGTAAAATTCCAAAAATAGGCCCCTCAATGTATAAGCCCCTCCAAATATAAGCCCCTCAAACTGGAAACGCAGAAAACCCTCCGTTAAATCGCCCCTCCAAATATAAGCCCCCCGGGGGCTTGTACTTGGAAAATTGCCCTCAAATACAAAGTACCGGTAAAACAAAGCAAAAACAGTAAATTTACTTCCAACTATAAGCCTAGCTCAATCGATTTTGAAATGCAAATTTCCCTTCCAAATATAAGCCCCTCCAAAAATAAGCCCCTCAAAAAGGACCTTTGAAAAATATAAGCCCCAGGGATTAATTTTCGGAATTTTACGGTATTTTTCTCATACTGCTACTTTTTTGTACCCTTTGCAGGCAAAGTCTGCACTATATTGGAGAGCAAGAAACCCATTAAAAAAAGACAAAGAAAGGAAAATACCTTTTCAATTAATATTGTAAACTCTTTGTTTGTTTTGTTTCAGTGCATTTCTTGCACTCCAGCATGCATTCTTTGTACCAATGACTGAATGGCTGCAATGACCTTACAGGCTGAGAGACGTGTACCATGTGACCATGTTTTCACTTAACTTGTCATTAACTGTTCATTACTTCTGCACAAAAATTAGTAGTTTCACGTGAGGAATATCCATAAAAATTGTCTTGAAATTGTTTTTATGCGCTCATTTTCCATTTTTTGAAATTCTTTACTTGAATCTGAATTTGCTGTACTGTAAATCTCGATCTCTATTTTTTTCACGTATACTTGTAATGTTACTAACTCTACTTTGTATAGAAACTTGAAAGGAAAGCAGAGGCCATGAGAGCTGTGGTGCAGGTCTTCATGGATATGTTTGATGATGAGGTTGATCTTTACTGGTTGTCTGTCAAATTTATGAAATGTCTGGACCAATCAGCTGCCCAATTAGATAAACTGGTAACATTTTAAGTACTGAGTAATGCTCGTTATTCTACTTCCATTAAGTTTTTAGGGTAATGTTTGTCAGTGAGTAAGTTCTTAACTGGGGCTTAGGGGTATGAGGAAAGTGAGAAAGCTCTCAGGTGGGGAAGACTTTCCATCCCGTGCCTCATACCCAGACGTCTCTCTCTCAATGAAAATGTTAGCCTGCGAAAAATCCGTTTCTCCTCGCTCTTCACTGCTGGGGACGTTTCGCGCAGAGGAATGTCTGCGACTCAGCGGCAGAAATTCCATACTAATGATGCAAATCAATATTTACATAATAAATCCGGTAGTCATGGGGTTCCAAATACAAGTTTGTCCAATTTTACGTGTCCTCTGGTCGATTTTGGTAAAGTGTTGTGTTCACCTGTCAATGAGCTCCAGCAAAACTCAAACGCTTTTTCTAGAGAAGAGTTTATTCCACAAATATTGAGTGTTTTGCTCGAGATTCTTCGCGTTTACATTTGTCCTTTGTAGCCTTTGGTCTTTTGTCTGTCATTCGTAAACAATAGCTAAAACAATGTAACTACTCCGTCGACCAATCAGCGCTTCTGACCGGATTCCGGACAGATTTTACGTCATCAGTATGGAATGTCTGTCGCTGAGTTGTTCCTCACGAAACATCCCCAGTGGCGAAGAGCGAGGAGAAACCGATGTTTTCACAGGCTATGAAAATGTGCACACAAAGGAAGGCAGGAAGGAGAAAACATGTGAGACGTCGCTTCCCTTCTTTACCCTTCCCATGGTCCCTTGCACTTCTTCACCAGTCACTCGCGTTTTGTGCTTGCCTCTATGCGAAACCATGTGAAAAATGAAGCGCCTGAGGAGGAGGAGGCAGCTCCTACCCCCATGCGTTGAGAGCTCGCTTGCATGTTAGCCACTAGCCTAACATCTGTATTTTGTGGCTTAAAATAAAACTTATTCAGAGCCAATGTAAGGACAGACTTGAAAATGGAAATCTTTCAGCAGGCATGTAGCTTGAATTTATAACACACGGAAAATGGCATTTGATGGGCGGGTAATATGAGAAGAAAACAGTTGCCTTTTTAAAGACTGCAATTTTTATCAGCCGGAAAAAATATGTTGAGAGGCGGGTATTTTCCCCGCCTCCCGGTTATCATCTACATCCCTACTTCGGTTGCTTGTCATTTTGTCCTGTCACCTGAGTTGTTATTTTGCCAAAAATGTATTTAGAACCCTTGAAATCAATTTTAATGTTGTAGGTCAAAATATTGATTTAAGTCAAAACGGTTTCAACATAGGTTGATTTTCAATATTTCCTTTGACTCCTAGCTCTAATTAATCATGATAATGAATAATAAGGGTTTAATTAGTAAACAAAGGAAGGAAGGTTTGACCTGAATTTCATTTTGATTGGCCACATACAACACAAACATTCCAAACATATAAATAGTAATGACATTCCCATACTTGTGTATTTGTTATCCAGGGTTTGTATGGGCATGAAAATCCTTTCCATGCCTGGAAAGTCTTGGAAAAATAAATTTATGTTTGGTATACTATTTACTGCAGTTGTCAAAGCAAGGACAAAGATAGAGACAAGTAATTTGACAGCACAACAACATTTTGGTGGACACCAGAGTTTGTGTCTGTTGTATTGAATTAGGTCAAAAAATATTGTACATTGTAAAACAACGAAAGTTTCGAAAACTTTTGAAAGTGGCAGCGTGAAAATTAATAAGCTCAAAAGAGTATGAACCCTGGTTATCAATATTCAAACTACAGTACACAACTGCAAGGGTTTTTATTTTGCCAGGACTAAAGATACCTGTCATCTGTGGTAACAAGATGATTTAATGTAGGTGTGCAGAAAGCTAGTGTGGCTTGACTTTTATTGTAACTGTACATGTATATCAACTTGAAACATCTACCTAACACAGCTATTTGAAATTTTGCAGGCAAAGTTGATTCAGTATTATCTTCAGACTGAGGATTTACAACTTTACAAGCATCTCGTAAATATTGAAGCATTTGAGATCATACCTCTTAAAAGGTTACATTGAATTGATTTTGTGTAACGTGCATAAACAGTATTCTTATGTCTAGAGGAAAAAACTTATTGCGCACAATTGAACATAATTTGATTATTGACTGTCAGAAGAAAAACAAGCTCCACTTAAACCCAACTATCCTATTTAAAAAATACAGCTTATTTTAGGACTACCTCTACAATGGGCATGCGTATGCACTATCACGTTTCAGATCCTAGCCATCAACTTACCTTCGTTGTGCTATGACAATGTTAAACATATTTTGTGTGTTAGAAATATTATTCCTAGAGGAGGGATACTCCCTTATATGTTTTTGGGGCACTAAAGTGTATGTTATTTTGCCTGCTTTGGTCCGAGATTGTGTATAGTTTTTAGCCATTTAAGTTTGGATGAAATAAGATAATGTTTTTTCTGCTTTTTGGAACCAGGGTCTGGAATTAGGTATTCCTCTTATTTTGCCTCATTTCAACAGCAGTTTAGTCCAGAAATAGGGAGGGAAATTCACGTATTAATTTGGTCTGAAATTAGTCATTAATAGCCTGCGAAAACAGCCCTTTCTACTTGTTCCTCGTTGCTTGGGACGTTTTGCTGTCGAATATCCCAAGCGGCAAGGAGCAAGGAGAAACGGCTGTTTTCACAGGTTACAAAGAAGGGTGCCCCTTAATTAGTTCAGTTGCCGAATGTAAAATGGAATAATTAAGAGACCCATAACAAAATATACTAAGGACGTTTGCTCATCCTAGATGGACTGTCGTGTCCATTATAAATTGAAATAGTTGTTACTGGATCCGAGTGGACGGTCCAGTTTTAAAGTAATTTTGTCACCACATGATTGTGTTCTAGATAAGACTTGTCCATTATTGCACATACCGGTAATGGTGTTGATAAATGTATCTGGTTCTAATGGTCAATTTTAGGCCAGTTTAATGTTTAATAGTAAAATAAGCCTGTTGTGCTACAGCGTCTTTCATGGTACCCTACATTCTGTCTAACTTATTTCAAGGTGGTTTGAAAGTGGTTTTGCTGAAGATATTCCTGATTCATGCATGGAAAGGTCAGTCAGAATATGTGAAAAAAAAGCGTTAACTCTTTCCAGGATTACCTTTATTATATAGTCTACAGAGTATACTTTGTATTCAGTTAGTGTAAATTTTTGAATTAGCGCCCCCATGATTTAGCAACAGGACGGGAACGTCAGTTGACGACGGGAAAGCGCGCGGAAAGGACTAAACACGACTTCCGGTGTCCAATATCCCCCTCTGCCATTGGTTTAGCCAGTTGTTCGATTTGCGCGCGCCGTCGTCAACTGACGTTCCCGTTCTGTTGCTAAATCAGCCTATCGTAGAAGCAGAGTATGTCTGTGCAAAGTTGGTGGCATGTGTGTGTGTTTTTTTTCTGTACTCACTAAACCTATTGTTTTCCTGACGTTTTCGTTAACGTTGCCGTCTTAGTTCATGTTAGTTTTTTAAGGCCCCCTAATTTTTTTCCTCTCCCCGCCGGCAGGATCTGGGACAAAGTAGTTTGTGGCTCCAGTAAGATACTTGTTTTTGTCGCTGTTAGTCTGCTGCTGGTCTTCAGGCATCCCCTGCTTATGGAAAAGTCAGCCCAGGGAGTAAACACGTTTCTCAGTAAGGTACAGAACGATTCAGGTTTTCAGAGGCCATACCGATATTTTTCAATCGCCTTAAATGTGGTTTTTTCCTAGTCCGATCGCTATAACATTTTCACCAGTAATTGGCTGTAGATTGAAATTTGTGAAAATGTATCGATATTACTATGACGACAATAAACAAAAAACTTTGAAATTGATAAAACTCGAATTTTGTGTGATCTAGACCAGCTACTGAAACTCCAACACTAGGAACTTAAAGTTTGGTGTTTAGGAAATAACCTGCGTAAGAGGTAAAAAAATTCTGTATGTTTGAATTCGACTAAAACAAAAATATATTTCAAACCTTAAATTTTCAATAGCCGTGATAGATTATTCAATAAAAACGTTGTAAACGACTTAAATTATTCTTAAGTAGGGTCAGAATCCTGCTTAATATCATATTTCGATGCTAGGAAATTTCGGTGTGTTTTCTTTCTTGCAATCTTAAAAACTAAACCGTTTTCTCACCACCTGTCTAAGTGCAACTTCATTCAAAATTTGGACTTTTAGCCCTTTTTGGTATATCCTGAAACGACTCGAACAAATGTTTTTAAAATCTCTTCAGATAATCTTCATACTGTATACAATAATGTCTGAAACTTTCATTGAGATTGGTTCTCTGCAACACCTTGAAATTTCAAGACAAACCTGTCCTACGAACCTGTCAAAAATCTGCGTTACAACATTCACTGTTTTGACGTTATGCTAATTTTTCGAAAATAATGCGCACTATACATACCTCATGACTAGTACATTTTAGTTTGAATTTATCGCATCTTTTGAATGTAAAACATTGACAATACTCACACTGAAATGTACTAGTAATGTCCTCGTGGCAAAAACAATATTTTACTCACTCGCTGCGCTCGTTCGTAAAATATTGTTTTGCCACTCGAAAATAAAATTCATATCTTCGCGCCACCGTGTAATGTCCTCTTTACTTAAAACTACATTTTCACAAATTTCAATCAATAGCCAATTACTGGTGAAAATTTCATAGCGACTGGACCAGGAAAAACCACTTTTAAGGCGATTGAAAAATATCGGTATGGCCTCTGCTGGAAAAACTGTATCGAAACACCTTAAGCCCAGTTCAGACGTCGTGCTTCTGCCGTGCCGAACTCAATTGATCGAATTAAATTCGACTTCAGCACGGCAGTGGCGCGACGTTTGAAACCAAGTCGTGCCGTGCTACACGGTAGTAGCTCGACTTGGTTTCAAACGTCGTGCTACCGCCGTGCCGAACTCAATTCATGAATTATAAATACTTTAGAATATATTTAAAAGTTTGCTAAACAGTTTCTTTATTTTTGTGTTTTGTTTTTGGCAACAGCCGTTCCATTCGACTTTCATTGTGTGAATTAAATTCGACGTCTGAAACCAAGTCGTGCTAATGTCGTGCTGCAGTCGAGCTACAGTCGAGCCGGCTTAGCTCGGCAGTAGCACGACGTTTGAAACAGGCCTTAATTAATGAATAGAGCGCGACATTTGACAGTTATGAAACCGATAATCTAATGGTCAGGCCCGGTCGTTATTATGAAAGGCATTCCTTGTTCGCTATGTTTGAAATCCATGTCCTGAAAGCTATTTTTCAGCTTAGCATGACGTGTTTCTAAGCTGTCTTCGTGGCTACCGATCCCAGAAACCAATAGCCTGCGAAACGTCCCTCAGCGGCGATGAGCGAGGTGAAACGTTTGCCGTTCGCAGACCAAGAAACCAATGAATTTTTGAATTTTTATCCCCAGCCCGTACCTGAAGACAGTTTTGTCAGAATTGTCAGTAAAGCTATGGAGCTGTGGGATAAACATGGAGCTACCGTGATCTCTGATGCACCTACAGTACACTGAATGGTTCAACTACATCCTCAGTGCTTCTCTTAATAATGATGACACCGTCAAACATGTGCCAGTGGGACTATTGAAATCAGAGCTCATTTGGCGGTGTTAGATCAGAGAAGCAATAAGCGTTCGGTGCTGTCATCCTCGACATTACATGAATTACATGGGGCGCTCAAAAATCTGGCATCACAGATGAGAAATTCGCAAGCTCTCTGAAACGCCTGATGGTATGATTATGTTATCCATGACACAACCGTTACAAATGGCTGCAGATCTCCGCAAATCTAGCCTATGATAGGCGGATGTATTCGTCGGCTACTGTAAATCAAATTTGTGCTTAGCAGTGGAGTAATGACCGCCTCAAAGATAAGGCTTCAAATTGGAGCACGTAGGGTGCAAGAATAGTTTTCACGTGACAAAAGAGAAAAAATTTTGTACTACATGTACATAGGTCATTTATTACTCGGCGTAGTGAACGAACATTATAAACGAGAATTGATGTTTAAAAATATAAAGCAATTTATTTTTTAGTCTACGGGTATGTCAGTTATATTCCTTGTGGTGTGAACTAACAGGAACGTTCTGATAGAAAGCAATTCTTGTCACTTAAAGTTTCTTAAAGTGATGAAAAATTGTCACTTGACCAAAAAAATTGCCGCAACTTTTTGGCAACGGAAATTCACTACTTGTCAACCGGAAGTCGAGTGGGATTTTCGTGACAAATTGGAAGACCAAACAAAATTTTCGTGACAAAAGCGGAAGAGGACAGTACAGAAATAAACACGAAAAAGAGGAAACAAGAAACTGAAATTTTGTGGAAAACATAACAAAACAGGAGGTCTTTAGCTTACTTTTACCGGTAAAAGACAAAGTTATAATGTGACCAAACAGGAAAAAAATAAACAACTGAACACAAATTCGTGACCAGACCGGAAGAAATCAATCTTTAAACCGTGAACTAACCGGAACACAAACAATCTGCTTTTTCCGAGAGGTTGTCTCGCTAATTGCAGTCATAATTTAGTACCTTCCGTTTTCTCTTGTAATACATGCGGTCTTGGAACTAAGGAATACGTCTTTGTTTTACTGGAACATGTGTTATGTGCAATTTTTTATTTTTGACTTTAATAAATATAAACGAAGTGGTTCTGCGGAAGGCAAAGTTAGTAGAGGTTATTAGAACTTTGTATTCGATTACATAAGCAATCATGAAATACGAGACTTTGATATTGAAATAATCTTTCATGCAAACAATATTTTATCCATTGTTTCTCCCCGTGGCCATCTTCCTGTTGGACCACCTATCAAAGGATTCGGACACAAAATTTAGACGTGTAACTTTCCTTGTTCTTCCAAACTGAAGGAAATCCTGTTTCATTGATATCCTATCTTTTTTTGAACTCATAAATTTGCGCAGGTATTAACAAGAAATGGGCGCGTCTTTAACGCCGTCACGCCCTGTTTCGCAGAATTCTACTTGGAGCGTGACCAAGATCATTTACGTAATTTATTGAACCTCCAAGCGCTAGCCACTTGACACTTGCCAGATGGAGTACATCATTTGCATCTGAATAGTACCAAACTGGACATATTTAACGCACAAATTTTATAATTGTTTGGAATAAAGACAATTTTGTAAGGAAAGATAACTATCTCTCCCTCTCCTAGCTTTTCATTTATAATATAGGCCGGTTCCCGGGGGATGTTCAGCCATACATATACGGGTATGTGCCAACCAGTGGGTAACATGAATATCCTTTTGACACGAAACCAAGTCTCCCCCTCCCCTCCCCCCTTCCCGCCCAGTCTGCGGCTTCGAAGATATAAAGCAACAGTAAAGATCTACCACGAATATCAAGGAATTGCTTGTTGCTTGTTGTCGTGTATCAGTATTCCTTGCTTTTCAAAAGATTGCGTAATGAATCATTCTATTGGCTGGTGCATGGTGCACGGGGCCCCCACACGATGTGAGGGTTTTTCCCGTTTTATAGCGACTTTACTAAGTATTCGTCGAGAGACAGAAATAAATTTTCCACCTGTAAGGCTTTATAGGGCATTGCCTTCACCCATCTCCCTCTTCATTTCTCATCTTTTAGAATTAAAAACGTTTGTTAGGAGTTATTGTTGACGGAGAAGCACCGCGCGGGGGCGTCTTTCACTTTCTCGCTGCAGATGACCCTGTACTCAAAAGTTGATACCATCCCTTGGGCTGGTCAGAAATGCGGGGGCAGCAACCGCCCAGTCCTTAAAGCTCGTGATTTCTGAGAACGAACCAGCCTACCCTCGTTTTATATCTTGCGATTTCTGAGAAAAAAAGATCTGATTAGTTAATTAACCAAATACGAATTTTAATATGCCTATTAACTGAATGCTCGATGGCCAAGCCCATGTTTACAGCGTCCACAAACACACATCCTTTCGGGTTCAAGGAAAAAAGCAGAACGAGATACCTGACCGGGACACTCGAAAAAAAAAAACGAAATATCGTTTCTACTCGTGACCGGTTTGTGACTGCACCTTCGTTCCGGCCATTGATTCCGGTTTATTTTTTCCGGGATCGAAACCCACGTGCGACTTTTTAACACCGCTACACTACACTGCTGCAAGAAAGTGTGATATTAAAAATGTCTCGTGTTTCGCCCACTTCGGTAAGAGCCTTATCAGTCCTTTCGGAGCTAATAACAGGACATAAAATGTTCGCAATACATCAAGTCTAAAACTATGGTATTTATTTAATATTTCGCATTGTCGCATTTACTACGGTTTTGTGCGTTTCCATTCGTTTTCCAGACGCCCTCCGGTCCGCAGTACACAGAAAGGACGTTGCGTGACACCGGAAGTTCATTATTATGCCGCTTTTTCCAAGAATCGCTCAGCTCTCTTTTAGCAGAAAAACAAAACAAATAACCCCAATATTCACCTAATTCTTGTTTTGATACCTAAAATAGATCGTGACAACTGTAATGTACGAAATGCAAATTAGTTCCAAAGAGTTATATATCTTCGTTTGATAGCCTGGACGCATGAGATATGGGGGTTTTCCCTCAAAGTTATGAGTCTTTAAATAAACCCCGGAGAGACAGCCTTACATATTCACAAAATCGAAAACCACCGTGGAAGACATAGACCAGCAGCATCTTTGGCCGACAGCGTTAACTTCATCAACGATGGCTGCAAATTTTAACGGCGCATTTCAGCCCCAAGGATTTAATCAACGATTCTTGTGGGTAAGTTACAAATCACTCTACTTTCTATAATCTAAGCTATTTGAAAAAAACTGATTTGGAATATGCACAGACTACATAGCTTGTTCGAGGAGCGAAGGTTTTTAACATAAAGATTTCAGTTAGTTTATTTCAGGTTAGTTGTAAACATTTCTATATTAAATTTTCGTGAAAAAAGAGTACTTGTTCTAGACGTCATCCTTCTCCTAAATTGTAAAGATATCAACTTCTTTCCTAATGGAAAAAAGGGGTTAAAAAACATACACGTTGCATAAAACGGTAATGATTATCTGCTTCAGGGCACAGAGAAGGCCCAATAAATTTCAAATATTATTGTTGGCGCCATTCCTGGAACTTAGCTAGGATTACAAGGAAATCAACACTAGCAGCAGTTCAGGATCACTGCGTTTTCGGGTTCAGGTTTAACTGCTGTTGAGTCAAGACAATAGTGACATCTTCAACGGATCTGAAACTATCCTTAAACAAACGTCCGAGCTTTACTACAATAAACGAAATTGATGTCAGTGTTTTCTCTTGTGGATATAAATATATATACAGTCCGAGATAATCAAGTCGAGATACAGATGTCAGTGAGCTAAAAGTCTTCAGTATAGTTTAGTTCTGGTTTGTCCAAAAGCATCAGAAGGATTTACAGTTAACATAACTTAACTCGCTTTAGAGTTAGTTGGAATTAACTGGGGAGTACCTGTATTAACAGAGAGATTTTAGAAATGACTGCTTTCTTAACAAAGCGCTTCATTTAGATGTTTCGGCCGCTTTTATGCAGTCTAACTCTTACTTACTTCTAAAACTGAATGCCCTTAACGCTGATGTGGTGCTTTACCCTCCTTAATACACCTTCCCAACTGCGTGAGTACACATTTGATACAGAGATAGAATAGATATCATTGATTTACTCAAATGAATTGGTCTTATTCTTAGCTGAAGAAAAGGAATAATTTTAACTCCTGTTTTTTTATTAGCCACCAGTGTACAGCCCCGAAGCCGCCTTATTGGGCATCGAACCTACCGCCCAAGTTGAGAGTACTCAGGTTAAAAATGAGTTAAAGGAGAAAATCAAGACGAAGTACAACGGAACTGAACTTCCACAAATAGAAATTAAGGAACCAGAGCCTCCAAAACCAGTAAGTAAAGTACAAATTTACGCTGAAGAATATTAATATGTGCCTTTGATATATCAGTGTACCTGTATAAACTGTGCGGGCAGGGAAACGTACGGCGACAAAGCGAAGCCCTTGTTCCTGCGAGCTTGGTAAATCGAAACATGCAAGTCACCACTATACGAACATTTAGCTTTGAATTTTCAATTAAAAAACACTTCATATTCAGCTCATTTTCCTTCTATATTGCAAAGAAATGTATATGTTCATAATGACTTATTTCTTATTGCTGATATAATTTTTGAACAAGAGAGAATGATTATGGATACGTATCAAGAACAATGTCATCATATTTTTTTTACATTTTTGAAACTATTCCTGGGCCATTCCAATTTTAACGCCTTACCACCAATATTTCAGTTCTCTCCATTGAAAATGAAATATTTTCCCATAAGTTTCATCGCAATACGGTCAGGCAAAGTGCGTTCATTACTTCAAGCGGTCATTTTATTTGGTCCAACTGATCTTTTGATGATTAAAGCAGTTGTCCGTTTTGTCTTATTTTATTTAACTGCCTTTGGCAGTGAAATTGTTTCGAAACAGTGAAATTGAAACTTACTGGAAAACGAAAAAGTGTCCGTTTTTTTAGTTTCTACTCTTCCTGCGAAAATATAGAGTTATAAAAAGAGTTAAAAATTGCGTTGTTTCACTTTTTTTTCTGTACCAAATTTCGTAAACTCTCGAGATCTTTTGCTTTCGATTTGTTCGGGAAAAACGGATTAAATACCACCTGTTTATCATTATTTTGGGGGATATGCCGTTCTAGTTATAATTAAAGAAAAATCCCATCAGAAATTAGTCCCATAAGGAATAAAAATAGCCAACTTGTTTAATATCATGGCTTTAAAATTGTTTCTCGTTTTTTTTTTTACGTTGTGTAAGTCGTTGTACAAACGTGCGTCAGACTGCATGAATAGAACCAATATATGAATAAGTTTCTAATGTCATGAAATGTTCTATAAATTTTTTCTCACAAAAATCTAGTATATTTGTTAAGAAAATAGTGCATCGGGCTATCGGGCCAATATCGATACTCTCGTGCTCGTTCAGACCAAGAGAAGTCTCAACATGCCATGATTTTAACAAAGGACGTGATATATTTTTATCAAAACAACAACAAGGATATACAAAGAAAAAAGGCAGCGACGAAGTACAGATACAAAAAAAATTGAGGTCGTAAGTGGGTCATTGCAGTTATCTAATCTCTTATCTCAGTTCTGATGAACTAAACTCGCAGTCAGTCGCGCCAATCAGTTCAAGCGATTTTAGGTTCAACGGTGTACATTCCTACTCAAACATATGACCGATACTCATTTGGATTATTTTGGGTGTTAATTCAGTTGCTTTTGAGAATCAGGGGAATTTTGTTGCTTTTATTGATTGTTTGTAGAGAGACAGATTCGATCAGTGTGTCACGTTAAAAGACAGTAAAAAAGGATCTCTATTTATTAGCAAAAGAGACGGACGGGGACTCCCGGTCCTCTTCATTTCTGCAAGAGAGTTTTTACAACGGTTACATCCAGAAAAGTCAAAATATTTAATTGCTAAGAGAAAGAAATAAAAAGCACATGTTGTATTCGCCATTTTCACATCTCGCATGATACACCTTGTTTGCCCTCTCTGGCGGTTTGCCCCCCAAAATTTTGCTTAAGAATTGCCTTATATTTCCCTTAAGAGGACTGTAATACCCAGGAGAAATAAAACACAAAGGTTATGCAACGTTTTGGTGGGCAAACAAGGTGTGTTATGGGCGATGTACTAATCGCGAAACATTGAATTATGCGCCTACATCCTTGACCCATTTTACGAATTTCTTGCTTCGGTCAAAGCTTTGTAAGAGTAATTTTTCATGAAGAAAAGTTGCGTTAACGTTGTAAGGTGGTGCCATCCACTGCAGTATGATAAAGGAATAAAAGAAAGTACATAAATAGTACTAATCACTCCGGTTTTAAAGTTCAGATTACAAGAAAGCATAGACCAGTTTTAAATTGTATTCAGAATTCATTGTCCGATCCGTTCGTACCGCTTCTTCGATTCCAGTTAATAGAGTGGAATAGTTATGAAACCGCGTCAGACTCCTTTGCCCTATTTTTTTTTTGTGGACTTGAAGGTGCACAACGTTTAATAGCATTCCTATCATTTGGATCTTATTGACAAATTAAAACGTCCCATTAATTTGTTGTGAACCGTCCGGGCGCTTCCAACATAAACTGCAGCACGGTCTTTCATAACCAGTCTCCTTCACTAACTATGATTCCATGCCATGCATGCAGCGTCTGTACATTTAATTTCCTGAATTTCATGAAGTGTGGTCTAGAAGTAATAGATCAAACATGAGACGCAGTGTTTCATCACCAGAAGAAACAGAAAGAAGAGAGTTGAAAATATGACGCGCGGCCGAATATTTTTGACGAACTTCGAGGTGTTTCATCTGGTGATGAAACACTGTGTCGAATGCTTCGCTTGATATTACTTCTCAGACAAAATAATTATAGACAGAAAAAATTAAGCATGCAAAAATGAGCAGTTTCTCATCCGATTTCCAAACACTCATTAAACATTTAACTTCCTTTGTATTTTCTTATGAATTATTAATAAGTTTGAGAACTGAGTGTGATGGATGTGTTTATATTTTTCCTTTTTAGAAAGTGAAAGAAGATCCAGAGGTTGTAAAGAGGAGAAGGGAACGAAACAAGATTGCGGCAACAAAATGTCGAAAACGAAAGAGAGAACGGATTGAAAAACTCCAACAGGTATTGCTTACTCTTAGAGTAACTAGTTATGATTGCTTATCGTTAAATTAGAAAGACTGTCTGAACTGTACAGATCTGAGCAGGAGAATCTTTAAGCCCGTATCTCTAAGCGCTAGTGAAAGGCAAAGTTCTGAATTGCAAAATCCATTAGAAATTTGCGTGTACCCGTCTATCTTATTTCAACCGTAAACTTCAACATTATGCAATTTTAAGCTTTTCTGAAGGTATTCCAAATTATAAGTTCTATCATGTCTATGATTGCATACCAATCGTGATATATAAGCAATGAAAAAAAGACAGATTTTTACAAGGTTAGTCATCATCTGAAGTGGATATTTTCACAAATTCCAGCAAAACGAAGACTCGTTTACAACCCTGTCTATATTTTGAAACTTCAGGCATCTTTCTGCCGGTATTTGCATTGCAGGGGCCACCGAGCAGTTTTTAAAGTGCGAGGGCGAATAACCACCTCTTTTAAAGTGGGGGTGTGGTTGTCGGGGGTGCGGGGGTGGGCTCTAAATATACTGAAATTACTTTTCCAATAGGCCATTTTACAGTTGTTTGCTCGGTGCCCGGCTTTTCATGTGCAAATCGTGGTATTCTCATGCTAACAAGCCCGTGAACATGATCATTTACATATGAAAAACAAGAAGGTTTGTAACAAAACAAGGTCGCAGCCATCCTCGCCTCTATTCAAAGGCTAATTATGGTTAGGATCAGCAAAATTATTTGCCACGTCGGCAAGGGACATTTGCCAGTTCTCTCTTTGTGGCTGTTTAGTTCTGTCAGATTACTGAAGCTTTCTTGAATAATTGTTAAGCGGAGCCATGTTTTTAACCTTCAAGCCGCCGAAAAGGACCTTTCTCCTGCTGAGCCTGATTGCAGATAGAGGGTTCAGCAGCAGAAGTTTGCAGATTGTGACAATTTCACTGATTTATCATGATCTTATGAGGTTCTTGTGACCCCTTCATTTTGTCTAGAATGTCATCGAAACATATAATTTCACAATTATTGATCAAAACTTTAAATTTCCAGTCGGGCTTTTAATGCATCGTGGACTACATCATCAGCAAATACAATTCGTTTTAAGTAGCCATGGTTCCGTCAAGTAGTTTTCAAATTTAACCCTTTAAGTCCCAATATCAACATACAAATTCTCCAAACTGATCTCCATACATTTCCTTTAAGAATCAGTTGAGGGAATTTAATAACAGATCAAGGTATTTTCTCTTTGGTGATCATTTGTAAATTCTCATAACTGTATCTCTTGACAATTATTGGATATTGTTATGAGAAGATTAATGTTGGGCACTATCGGGACTTAAAGGGTTAACAGGGAACCTTGCAACAATGAATTCCGCATTGTTGCAGAAGTCTACGACTAAGTGCAGTTTTGTAAAGATAGGCGTTTTGAGGCTTACTAGTCATCAGCTATATGATCGGAGGGTCAATAATAAATTTAGATACTTTTGCGAGGTCCGCCAGCCGAACATTCTTACACCAACAAAGTTACTTTTTACTTGAAAATGTCTATTACTTTTTTTTTTTTTCAAAGAGTAGTGGGGGAGGAGGGGCTGCTCCCCAGCCCCTCCCTCTGCGCGGGCCCTGAAATTGTCCGACCGAAAAAAAGATCCAACCCTGTATCTGTTATTGGTGTATGCATTCAGTGGTATATCTGAATACACAGGGAAAAGGGTTAAGTTGAACTAAGGATAAAAATGAATCAATAAAAATGAATCATAACTTGTACACCTGTTGTTTCTTAAATAATTATCTTTTTTTCCTTTTTTACTTTATCGCAGAAAACTAACAAGATTCGAGCTGAGAAAAGAATGCTTGAAGAGGAGAAAAAGGAACTTCAGAGAGAGTTGGCAAATCTTAAGGCTGCTTTTGCCAATCATAAATGCAAAAGACTGCCGGCGATCAGCGACGAGTCCGAATTTTTGAACCTTCTTATTCAAATGACTCCGCCTACTTTTCAGTCAACCTCCATGGGGAAGCATATTTGAAAGAAGATTCCACAGTGACACCTCAACTGACTTCTGTTGAGAAAGTATGAAAAACAAACCGATGACTCAGTACGTCTTTCTGAAGGGCACCCTCGAATACAGTTCTTCAACCTTCAGTTCTGTGCATAGGAAAATAGCTGAAATCTACTTCTGAGGTCAGGCCTGACGAACACTCTTTTTAAGGAACTTCCTTCACTGTATTCGATAAACTTAAGTTTCATATCGAATATCAAATATTCGAGATGGAATATCTGTTACTTATATTAAGCTCGTAATGTTGCTCTTTTATATAAAGAGATATACAATTTCTTTGGATTTCCAAAGGACTCCTAGGTTATATACTGTAGCCGAAATTTTGGCTTTAAATAAACGCATGTGAGAAATCCTCTGATTCGTAAGTTTAGATGCAAAATATGCTCAACAAATAAGTATTATGCTTAAAAATGATGTAGTACTTATTCAGCTTTGTAACACCTTAGTATGTCAGCTTTTTTTTCCCGTTCCCCCGATCACTGCGGCATGGTTAGCCTTCATATCACAAGGGAGCTTTAGCAACGACGACAGTGACGGCAACGAGAAGGCAAAAATGCGACAGGTTTAATTCGCAAAACAAGAACTTTGCACGTGCATCACACTTGTTTGTACATTTCTCTGTCAGCACTGCACGACTACGACGTGAAAACGCCAAATTTTACGTTTTATGGAAAGTAGGCCATTATACAGTTGTTTGCTCAGTGCCCTGGCCTTTAAATAGAAGCGAGGCTGCCGGTGACCTTGTTTTGTAACAAACCTTCCTGCTTTTCATGTGCAAATCTTGGTATTCTCATGCTAACAAGCCCGTGAACACGTGATCGTTTACATATGAAAAATAACAAGGTTTGTATCAAAACAAAGTCACCGCCAGCCTCGCTTCTATTCAATGGCCAGGGCAGGGAAACTCGCCCACATTTGACATTTTCAGCGAATTGGAATAAACGCGACAAAGTTTAAAGAAACGCGAAAAAGTGACGTTTTCGCTGCTGCTGCCTGTCGTCGATGCTAAAGCTCCCTGTTTTGGCCCGAGCGGGCGAAGCAGTCATTCGTGCCGGCTGGATTCCAATGAGCTGGTCAACAGGCAATGACTCTCTCACTGGTACAGTGAACCCCGAAAAACCGATATTTTACAACCGAAAGACGAGGGAGACTTCAGCCAACTACGACCGCAACTTATAGCAGAGTGCATTTGCATTCTTTTAACTTTACTCGCGATTTTTGCAGCATGCTATTCTTTCTGAAGTTGACTAATTTCTCCTGACCTTATACAGAGGACCCAGGCGTGAAGACATTCCACTCCAGAAAGAGTAGTAGAGCCTCGTCCTCATGTTTCAGGGGCACCCAACGTCAATTTTTGGAAAATATCTGTTCGGAAGACGATTTGAGATCCAGAATTTTGTTCGGAACATTTGTTGTAAAATTTCTTGCTTGCCTACCTCTCCTAGGATTTTCAAACATCTGAAAAATGGTATAATTGCCCATTTTTAACGGATTTTTACCCTTAAAAGGTCACCTAGAAGTTTTGACCCCTATAATTTTCGGATCACTAGACTAAGCTAGGAAATCTGATCAGATGAAAAATTGTTAGGGGATAAAAATATGCCTATATCTAACGTTTAAGTACTAAAATACGTTTAACAATGCTATCTTTAAGCGGTTTTGAACTATGTTCTCGTTGGGTGCCGCTGATGTTTTTACCATCCTCTATAAAACGACAAATCGGGAAGTTTAAAGTCGTAGTCGTACATTGACGGTCGAGAAATCGGTACCAAAACGTGCGATGCACTTGCTGAGTTGTTGTTTTACTTACTTTATAATCACTCCTTTTTACTTTTCCGTTGCTTTCGCCGTTGAGGTTCAAAGTGCTTACACTCCCTATTCCAATCTCTAGTTGCAGTTGAATGTACTAAACTAAAACCCGCCAAAAAAAAAATTCCCCCGTTATGGCGGAAGAATTTTCTAGTCTCTTGGCACTTTGTTATTGGGCTCCACTGTATCAGGGTATTTTGAAATCGTGTTTCATATCATATATATGTAGAATCTGCCAAGCCACCCGTAAAGGATGGGATCAGTGCAGCGTACTAGAAATCATCTGTTTAAAAGCCGGAAGTGAATATTAATTAGTGGCAATAAATATTAGTGATAATATACAAGGCAGGTAAAACACTTCCCATCACAAAAAAAGAACAAAATAACAACAAAATTACAAACAAAAAATAAATAACACAAAACAACTTCATCAACAACAAATTAAAAATTCAGTTGATGTAAAACATCAGATGCTTGTAATTTTAATGTTATACCAAATGACTTAGTCTAAAGGTGCAAATTAGCTATGTTATTTCACTGTCTTGTTAAGCGATTGGGAACGATTGCGCTGCAGACGTTTTGACTTATATTTTTATCTAAACAATTAAATTCTGACCACCAAGGTTTGAGTCGTTTTTGACACTTTTTTGGGGGGTTTTCTACAGGAAGTGTTTCAACATACAGGGAAAATTCCCGCACGGGGAACAAATAAGACTCATAAAGGGTAGCAAATAATCTTCGCGAGATTACAATTTCAATTTCACGAATTTTTTGCTTTGTTTTCTATAAGTATCCGCGTAAATGTAAACAGCTTTTATCCTTTAAACATTATTAAAAATAAAAAATAAAAAAAAGATATCTTAGAGATATCAGTGGCCGATCGTTTGTGTGGAAAAGCGTTTACGTATGACTCACGGTCCCCGGCAGCAGTTGTTCAAAATGTGGACAGTGCGATCTAGTATACCTAACGCAGTTCGCTTTCCTAATACTTTTTCACTGGATAGAGATTTTCCAAGTAGATAGCATTATCCACCTTTCAGTTGATCAACTGGAGCCAAGTGGTTAATGGCTTTCTTTGGGTGCCATCTTAAATAGACCTTTTTACCGATACGGCGGCCATATTGAATTAATTCGATTTAAGGAGTATTAGAGGATGCCCAGGGGGCATGGGCACATTTCGTTCGTATTTTCGAGCGCTTTTCGGGACATTTTTTCTTAAAGTTTTGTTAGAATTAGATTGTAATGGGAAAAAAGATCCTTGTGCCATGTTTGGATGTAATAATGATCGTCTTTTTCTAGTTTAGTATTAGAAATATGGTCTTTCACTGTATATTTCTCGGAAAAAAGGCGATCATTATTACATCAAAACACGGCACAAGGATCTTTTTTCCCATTACAATCTTATTCTAACAAAACTTTCAGAAAAAATGTCCCGAAAAGCGCTCGAAAATACGAACGAAATGTGCTCATTCCCCCTGGGCATCCTATAATATTCCTTAAACCGAATTAATTCAATTTGGCCGGAGTATCGGTAAGGTCTATTATAGCCCCGCGAGGCTTTGCACCGTTAGCTTCTCGGTAGTTTATGGAGCTCGCATTCTCTCAACACCATGGCATTCTCCATCCATTCCATTCTAAGATTTGCAATCATTTCCTTTGTTCTCTTGAAATTAAAAACTGGATAGTGATCTCTTTTTATAGGGCTTAAAAAGTTTATCACGCAGCAGGAAAATAGAATTAAAACTTGCAAAACCAACTGTAAAATAGACCGAAGGTCCATGACCATGATGGTTCATTCGCCGAGTGTTTTTGGATTTAGAAACACTGACGATATCTTTGCTGATAAGAGGGGGTTTTTGATAAACGTCAATGCAAAGTCACAGTTATGAAATGTAACAGGTAGAATGACAAAATGCAACACGAAAGCGCTAAGGAATATTCACTTAAAATCAAACATCCGTCAAAAGACCGAATTTGAAGACACAACATGGCTTAAATCGTGGAAAACTACTTGTTTAATTTGAAATGAAGATTCTTTAGTGCTTCACTTTAATTGTTTTTGTTTTTTTGCTGTCTTTTTTGTCTGTTTCTCATCATCAATCTTTCTTATAAATTTATCTGCTGGGCCAAGGTTTTTTCTTCCCGTTATTTTTCTGCTGTGTAAGGTTTTTCTCACTCGGCATGGGTCTGGAGGACATCAGTTGTAATGTAGCTAGGGCTATTAAATGGTACTAGCAGTAATTTTCTGTTTCTTAAGCTTTACTATTTATTTCAAAGTGTCCATTTAGAATGGAAGGTATTGGGGAGTTCTGTTAGCTAATCTATTTTCTTACATATAGAAACAAACTAAATACAACTTTGTAGAACGTATTTAATAATTCTATTCACAAGATGTAAAATTTAAGCAACGTAGGTTTCGATCAGACAGTCTCAATGCCTTCCTGTGAGAAAACTCAGGTAAGTACTGTCCAAAACTCATGAGTATTTAGTCACGCGACAACGAATGATAATGTAATTCGTAGTCCCCATGTCTTTAAGTTAAAGATACGGTCGAAAACTG
Organism: Porites rus; assembly: GCA_964035705.1. Taxonomy (NCBI): domain Eukaryota; kingdom Metazoa; phylum Cnidaria; class Anthozoa; order Scleractinia; family Poritidae; genus Porites; species Porites rus. The sequence goes on from OZ037993.1 coordinate 15,783,766, forward strand.
CTTTGCTTACATTTCAGACCTAGAATTATTACATAAGTATTACAAGTCCAAGGTCAGGAATAAACATTGATAGTCTTCGCGAGGCTTGTTTTGTGGTGAAGGCGTGAAAAGGTTAGAGCACAACATTAAATTGTCTTTTCTTCAAAAACAGCACATTTTTCTCTTCAGGCATAGTACATCAGGTTAGCTTTCTTCTTAGCATTCACTTCCATAATTCCGTCCATGTAATCTTCATGAATGACTTCTGTGGCCTCACGCCGAAGGGCGATCATACCCTGTAGAGAACAAGAATTTTACCATAGCTGAGCAATTGCTCGTACGCTGATTGGTCAAGAGCTATGTTCAATAACAGTACAGACCATAGAAAATTAAGGGGAAAGGGACCTTGTTTTGTTACCAAACACTAAGTTAGTTTTACTCTTACTGTCATCTCTTTCGCAATAGATTGAAAGGACGAAAACGAACAGAACCATGGCCGATTTTTGCAAGTTTCTAAGAAAAGTTAGAATGTTGCAGTGCTACTGAGTATTGAATAAGATAGAATTTCTGGGCTGGAACCGGCAAAATTATATGACCTACAGTACTGTGAAATGACTCTAAAAACCGAAACCATGATACTTAGCATAGCATGAAAAGGGGTTTCATAAAACCGGAGACAGGCCCGGAACACCCCAAAACAACCCTGAACCGTGCCGTTGGAATAGTCCAGGCCTGTTCCTGGTTTTACATACACTCCATAAAAAAGCAGCAGCAGTAGCCCGAGCGCGCACGGGTGACCTAAGCTCTGAGAAATCCACGTTGTTTTGCGTTCATTACTGCTTTGACTGGTTAGAAGTGAACCAAGAGTTTACGTCTTTGACCAACCAATTACAACAAAAAAAAGGTAAAGCAAACCCTTACTGTTTTCTAAAACCAAAACAACAGGCAAATTTAATGGAGCAGATAACGACCAAGCACCAATCAGTGCCAAGCGCGGAAAACCGTAACAGAAGCAGCCACCATTGCATTTAATTCTATTTCGACACCAGTCCTACTCACCAGTAAGTCATTTAAGATATGTGCGAGCAGCCCGTGGAGTAGTTGCGGGCGTAGTTTGTCTCGCCTTTTCGTAGTCCTTCATTATGGCGAATGACTGGTATCTCATAGAATCACAGTCAAACTTCAACTTACAGGTAAGTCTCGTTTAGCTTATAAATTTTATAGTGATTCATTACAGAGACTGAATAAAGATGATGATGATGACGATGACGACGATGATGATGATGATGATGATGATGATGATGATGATGATGATGATGATGACGAGTTTACGCAACAGGATGGCAGAAAGAAGAGGGGGCAAAACGCTTGTGTGTGACAAACGTGACAGGCCTGTTACTTATGTATTTTGTGGTGATCTTCACTCAAGTTCATGTTTTCTGCTCTTTTACATAAAGGCCTCTTCAAAGGAGAGGAAAGTTCGGCGAAAAAGTTGTTTCAAACAAAATTATTGTCACACAAGGTTTGCCGTCTTCTTTCCTCTCCAGTCCCGTTGCGTAAGATCACTAATAACGTTAGAGGAGGGGGGAGCCGCTTTACCAAGTAAACATACATCATATTTGACACTAAAACTGAGAATGCTCTTCTGGCTTACCGCTTCAACACAAACTGCTTTCAGCATTGCGCCATTGTAATCATCTGTACAACGGGATAACTCATCAAAATTTACGTCGGGGCTGCAGAAAGGAAAAACATATCACTCTGTTTCTGTTACGTCAAAAGATATTGAAGTACAGTGCATGCCCAATAAAACCAAGTTACTTAGAGAAAACATTAAAACTAAATCTAACAATAAATAAATAAATAAAAACTGATAAGATTCAAGTGTATGCCTGTTGTATGAAATGTCTCTCGATTTACCTGACATTCATTTTTCTGGAGTGGATTTGCATAATTCTTGCTCTGGCTTCTTGGTCTGGGTTAGGCAATTCTATCTTTCTATCCAGTCGTCCTACAGTCACAAACAAGGGAAATTTTCCTTACCGTTAGGTGGGTAAAATGATGGAAAAGCACGTTGATGTGTTGGTTAAACCATAGGACTTCAGATCTGGAAGCTATCGGGTTATTTCATCCCTCTATTGTAAAGATATTTAACAATTATTCCTCGAGCCCGAATGAGTTCTGAGTCAATAGCCCATGGGGCCGAAGGCCGAATGGGCTATCGACTAAGAGGCCATGAGGCCAGAAGAATAATTGTTTTAGTAAAATCCAACTAGTTGGCAAAAAATATCGAGAATAAAAAAATTTTAGCTTGTTAAAGCTAGACTTAAATCTTTCTTTGCCACAAGAAAAGCCGACGCTTTTCGCTTCTAGTGGGCTATAACATATAGCCTAGTAGTAGCTCAACCAATCAGAACGCAGCATTGACAATAGACCATTAGTTGGATTTTATTGATGAGGTTTATACTGTAAATGAATTCCAACAAAATAAACTGTTGGAACTGTTGGCAGAAACCTTTCAATGCACTCGCATCTCATCCAGAGGCAAACAATAATACTGCTAGGTGGTTCATGTTAATAGTTTAAACAACTCTCTGTTACAGGTATTCATGTGTACAAGGTCAAGCAAAACCAGATTAGCCCTGTTACTTGACTGCACTAGTCTCGTAGAATTGCATAACAAGAAAAAAAGACGCTACTGCAACTGGCGAGGAATCTACAAGAGAATGTGAACATCAACACCACACACACACACACACACACACACTTGGACTGAAAGATGGAGAGTAAATATTGTCAAACCTGATCGTAGCAAAGCCGGATCGAGAATATCAACACGATTTGTGGCAGCTATAACCTGCAAAGGAAAAAAAACCAAGAAATCAGGATATGGAAAAGTCTATAGGCAACTTACACTGTAGTTAGCCACCGCTTGTTTGTTAGGGGGATTTGACTGTTTAATTCTCTAAAATCATCCAAGGATGTAAATTTGTACCTTCTGAACTCAAAACTGGTACAATGAATAAGTTTGAAGTTTAAATACTGTGAGGATCACATCTCCAGTCATTACATTTATCCACAGTTCAGATATGATTGTTTTCTTTTTTGTTTTTGTTTTTTTTTTTCACATAATAAATTATTCACAGTCATGGCTTGTTGAGTTCCTTACAGAATTTGACAAAAGGTCAAAACATTTTCGTTTTGGTGATCATTTGCTTGTAATTCTCAACACCTTTTCTCTTAACTGGATGCAGCGATATTGTTGGGAGAAAACGGATATTGATTACTCTTAGGACTTCAAGGGCTGATAACAAGGAAAGCATCTTCTAGCATGACTTTTCAGCTAAGATATTAAAGACACAAGTATGCTCTGTGAGTGTTCCAGGCTTTTTGGTGAAGTTTGTAAATAACTGATTAAAGGAACAATAAACTTTAACCTTACAAACTAAAATTAGGAAAACTTCAGTGATGGCAGCCAGAAATAATAATAATATTTCACCTTGATATCATGGTGAGAACTGAATCCATCCAACTGATTCAGAAGTTCCAACATTGTTCTTTGTACCTAAAATATCAGTCACATAAGATCAAATACTGCACTCAAAACTAAAGCTTGGTTTCCATGTTATTGCTAAAAATAGTACGATCGCTGACAGTCGTAAACAGTGTACATGTACCTGATCTGTTTTATTAGTTGGTAGCTAAATCATTAAAGCTTCTTCTTGTATGTTACCACCAATATAAAAAGAATCTTATTATGACTTGAAAGAACAATTTCTCAGAGAGCTCAAGACTTTACAGGGGCAATAACTATTAAAGAAACTATGATAACATTGATCAAATGGACCCTTTTTTATATAGAACTGACGACTATCTCAGCTGTTACTGCAACTGCAATACTACATTTTTAATTGCTGTCATTGCTGAGACCATTGAAGTATGGTTGTCTCCATATAACCTGCAATCACTGAACCTTTTTTTTTTCAGTGATCTTTGTGATCAAACCAAGAAAAGAACAAACATTTAACTACAGTTATTTAGAGTGGGTGACATTCGAAAGTTCCAAGAACTGATAAACTTGTGGTCCTCTTACAGCATCCTCCACAAACTGCAGATAATTTCCAGACAGAATTGGAATTTGGAAATGTTGGCTTTTGAGGAGAGAGAAAAACTAGAGTACCACCAGAAAAACCTCTCCAAGCAGAGAAGACAACCAACAACAAACACAACCCACATAATTAAGGCATCAATGGGTGGTACGGTGAGTGCTCTTACTCCTATCTGATAATATGCATAATAGGAAAAAAGATCAGCCTAACATGTATTCAAGACTGGTGAATGAAGTATAACAAATATAATCATAACTATAACAAAATTCTCAAATCTGATTGGCTATCAACTGTCCTGATTTCAGCACTGATAAGTCAGTGTAATAGGACAGTACATGTCACGCCTAAGTAACTGGACAGTATGCACAACTGGGTGCGTGTACTTAAATGGCTAATTTCTTGTGTTTTAATTTTAAAAAAGGATCAAATCTCACAAATTTTGTTGTAGTCATGATTAATTGGTAACAATTGTGTCCCCCAATTTGGTCTGTAATCATACTCATGATTAAACAAATCAGACTCCTGCTATGTGGTTATCAGATTTTGTTAATCACTAGTATGATTACAGACTGAATTGGACTCCACTCAGTCCTATTACCATTATTAAGTTTCTATTACCTCTCTGTCTCCAGCCTTTTCACTGTCAAATCTCTATAAAGACAATCAAAGCGTGATCAGCACGTTCACATTCCTGATTTCAAACAATCGGAATTGGCTTTGGAGATTCTTAACATGGTAAATAAACTGCAAAAACTGTAAACAAAAATAAAGAGATGTTCTAAAGCTTACCTTTGTTCCAATAGCATCCAGTTCATCAATGAAGATAATGGCTGGAGCTTTCTCTTTAGCAAGAGCAAATGCATCCCTTACAAGCTTTGCACCATCACCTATAAACATCTGCAAAAACAATTAAGATAGTCAACTAAAAATCTTTTACCAGTCCTTTGCATTTGTTTCTTCACTAACCTTTTTATTTATTAATTTTCATTTAGTTTTTATTACTTAACCTACCACACAAAATTAATTGGAATAATAATAAAAATCTAAAAATCAACTAAAAATCTTTTACCAGTCCTTTGCATTTGTTTCTTCACTAATCTTTTCATTTATTAATTTTCATTTAGTTTTCATTACTTAACCTACCACACAAAATTAATTGGAATAATAATAAAAATCTAAAAATCAACTAAAAATCTTTTACCAGTCTTTTGCATTTGTTTCTTCACTAATCTTTTTATTTATTAATTTTCATTTAGTTTTTATTACTTAACCTACCACACAAAATTAATTGGAAAACTAATATTTTTTATCACAAAGGTTAAGAACAACTTATAAATTCTGTAAGTTAAGACCTTACCTGAACAAGTTGAGGACCAGCAAGTTTGAGAAAGGTCGACTACAAAGAAATTAACAACAATAAGAAATTGAGAAAATTATCATAACTCATTATACATTGAAATGATATACTTTCGATACTTTGTTCATGTTTCAACTGGTTAAAAGACAATGTACAAGTAGCCCAATCCAGATGCTTTAGCAGTTTATACCTTTGTCTGTGCTGCACACGCTCTTGCCATTAACGTCTTGCCTGTGCCAGGAGGTCCATACAATAAAACACCTGAATAAAAGTTAATGTTAGGCATTTAGAATAATGACCAGAGTCAATAACATTAACAGAATAATGAATGCTATTGATACAATCAAGTGGCATGGTTTTAAACAATACACAGCCCTTGGGTAAGAAGTGTTGGCTGCCAAAAGAGTTGGGTTATTTTGAAAAGCAATATTGGCACCATTCAAGCTTATTCAGTTAAGTAAAGATAGTGGAGAGGCAACAATAAGTCAAAAGTAATACAAAAAAAAATCCTTGAAACAGCAATGATAATATTACTTTATAGATGTTTTATTGTGAACATTTAGGGTCACACTAGGAATCAAATCTGTAACCCTTCTGTTGCAAACCAAGTTTTCTATACATTTGCCAACTTCAAAATACAAAAATACAAAATACAAATACAGTTTCAAAGCTGACTCTGCGAGCGGTGACAAATAAATGGCAGGTTTTGATCGTGTGTAACAACATACGTTTGTATTACCTTCAGGTGGTGCAATTCCAAGGTTCTCAAATCTTTCTTTGTGTGTCATGGGCAAAACAATGGCCTCTACAAGCTGTTCAGATATTAAAACAAATAAATAGAGGATATTACATTGCTGCGCGAAGATACAAAATTTCTCTTCTAGTGAAATATTTCTTATATAAACACTATTAAATGAAATACCAAACCATTTCACTTTAATATTTTTTTCTGCTAAAGTTGTGATTTATTACATGGCCATAGCAATGATTATCTTTTCATAAAATATGAAGATAACATGCTATTTTTAATCTTACATGATAGTAATGCCCCTGGTGTCACATAAAACCCTACATGAAGCAGTATGATCCGATTTCAAAGCAAAATCTACATCAACAACCCTTTCAATAGGGCCTTCAATTCGGATAAACAACTGTTGTATCACTTCGTTAACAAAATAAATTTACTGACTAACTGGTCATCAATGTGTAATGTTATTATCTATGGTTGACTTTTGTTGTCCAAATTTTAGAACATGTCATCATTAATGCTATTACCTCTTGTATTTGGGTGTCTAGTCCTCCTATGTCACTGTACTGTTCAGTGGGTCTCTCATCAACTTCCATGGCTTTAACACGTGAGTCATACCTGTTAATTTTCAAAATCAGAAATTATTAGATGCTAAAGCTCTTTTAACAGTGCAGTAGTACCAGGCTGCAAAAAAAAAAAACAAACAAATAAGTAAAAGCTTAGAACACTTGGTATGATATGGGTGCCATTGGTGATAATGATCACATATACATGTACATATTGCATACATGTCGCCATTGAATTTTACACAAATTTACCAACATGTATGTACAGACTATAGTTCAGGTACTTGTGACTCAATACTTACTCTGGGGGCAACTTTTCCAATATTAGGTAAGAATCTTTGTTAACTCCCTGAAAACAAACAGAAAAAGTACTTTACACTGGGTGTATCTATTAAGGGTATCAAATAAATCCCCCCCCCCCAAAAAAAAAAAAAATCGATTAAACATTATAAATTATCAATGCAATAGATAAAATTTTTGTACAATATCAAAATGCTCAAAGAAATCCACTTGTTGGAGCAAGGGTTATTTTATTTTATTCTCCAAGTCTAAAAAAACTGCTAACATACTCTAAATATTAATCAAAATTTACAGTTTGACTACAGATATACACGTAATGTGCTATATTCAACCACTGTGAAGACATTTAAAATTTATAATAACAATCATCACTAATGCCTTTAACAAGTAAAATATTCCTACCACTAAGTCTCCTGGAGTTAAATTTTCAGGTTCCACCAAACCAATAACAGGTAAAAAATATGTCTAGAAAGAGAAAAAGAACAAAAACATGGTACATTAAGTGTATTGCTGGTTATCACTGTCTCGCCATCAAAAATCAAAATCAAAACACTTCAGTAGTTTAAGTCCAGAATCTAGAAATTGAAAGAAGGTAAATATTGAACCTTGGACCATACCAAGATTCAGGTTGGAGCAATTTTTCATAAGTGAGTTTCAGAAAATGTTATACCTAAATTTATAGAGCTTTGTATGGAGACGCCATGCTAAAGGGCACCAACATGGTGGCTGGAAGCCAACAGAAACACCTGTTACTGAGTTTTGATATGAAAGTGTGAATTTACCTCTTGAGAAACTCATAAACATTAAAGTAATTCTTTTTCTTATACAAAGACTGTTCGGATAGCAAAATCCCTCTAAATAAGCCACTTTCTTAATCTAAATGACAGCTCTCTCAGCTGCCACATAAATGCCACATCATGCAAAAGGTTAGGTGGCGATGTACTATTCTTTAGAACAGCATCATAGTACCCGAAGGGAACCTCATTATGTGTTCAAGAGGAATGTTAAAGAAGAGTATAAATGTAAACAAAAGGATACCCTTTTTTGCTTTTCCACTGGATAATGTCTGGTACTTAGGCTACTAAGTATCGGTCAAAGACAAGAGCGTATAAACCTGAAACATTTTAAATAAATTTATTGATGATAACAAGCATTCTGTACCTGTCTTGTGGATGTTTTTATAACTGCACATTTTCCCTTTCGTTGTGAATCCAAGTCTACATTAGCACCATCTTCCTCAGCCTGAAAGCAGGTCAAAGGTTCTTTAAATTCTCATTATGTAAAGACTGCGGCACTAAAATAACATTGCAAAGCTTGCATGTGCAGAGAAGGTCAAAAGAAAGACTTTGATTACTGGAAATAGCAGTAAACTTCAGAGTAGACTAAAAAACATTATATGAAAATTATTTATATCCACTCTGCACACTACAACAGATTTTAAAAAAACCTGCTGCCTCCCTTCTTCCTGGCACAAAACTACTCTGGGAAGACAAACAACACCATCCAGCAATTTCTTTTTACATTCCATCAATAGATTGTACAATATTTTTCCTTGTGTCATGATCTGTATATCTCCTAAATTGAGTGCAAGGAACATCAAACAAATATAAACATACATTGTCTTGTGGGTCAACATCAAGCAGCTGCAAAACAAAAAAAAAACATTTTTCAGCCTGAAATACACCAGTTCCTCCCTTTTTTACATGAGACAGGACAGGTTCATGTGTGAGGTACACAAAAAATGAACAATATAGACCTAGCAAAGTGATCGCACATTTTCACTTTTTTGTCTGGAGTAGGGGTTCAAATAAGGAGTTTCAGTATTAGCCAAAATAAAATAGTTAAGACGTAAAGACTCAAAGTAATTTTCATATGCTCCTATTGTCACTGGTAGATAGGAGTCCATCCATTTCATGACAAAGTTTAACTTAAGAAGCCACTGAAATTGAAAATTGACTGCCACACAGAATGATGAGAGAACAAAATGAAACCAACACAATGTGATAAACTAGTACCAGACCTCTATCACCGAGTTACTTGTACCACCTCCAGAAGGGAACACAAATACAGCAGTGTAATTCAAGCTTAACACATATTTATAGTACATTGACACTTAGTGTTTTCATCGCATTCAAAGCTACCAGACTTGGCAAGTAAAGCATTATGGACTCTTTTAGTGCCAAAATTATTTAGTGTCTCTTTTAGTGTCAAAAATCAAGTGAGTAAAAGAAGTGTTAATGCTGTAATTTAGGCATTGACTGTAGGCCACCTTACCTCGATCACATTTGACACAAGATATGGCAGCGTTTTGTTCACTTTTATTTTCTCTGCATTTTCCTGAATAAACAGAAAAGTTTGAGCAAGTTACTGCAATGTTGTTAGAAGAATTTTGACTCTTAATGAAAAATAACAGGAAGAGAAAATGGAATTTAAAAGTAAAGTTACCTTGATTTTCTCTTTCATAGCTTGTTGCTCATGATTAATCCTCATTATTTCACTTTTCATTATCTGTTTATGAGCAGTAAAACAAGGATTACTCAATGGAGCAAACAACATACAAACCAAAGTATTGTATTAAAAAGCAAATATTCACAAGTTGCCTGAAACATGGTCTTTCAGCAAACACAGTATTAAAGAAGGATGAGAATATGAGGCATTTTCTTTTCGGGACCATGAATGCATACTGTAAACTGGCACTTGTAAGCCCTGGGCTTATGCATCTTCATAACGGGTTTTAGGAGGGCTTCTAAATGAAGAGGGGGTGGGGGGGTATATATTTGGGGGGCTTTTAACCAGAATCAAAAAAGCATTTTCAAACAAGCCGGCAGCATTTATCAAAATACCTTTTGCATTTAAAGGTTTTTTTTGTTAATAGGGAGCTTAAGCAAAAGCGTTTGTGAGCGACGGACGTCAACTGGAAGTGGACTTTTTGCATCATTGGCAAGTGGTTTGGTTAAAACGCTCGGAAAAATTCTCTTTATAAGAGAAAAGAAACTTAGCAATACAAATTTGTTAGAGTCAAGGCATATAAAAGGGGAGAAGGCCTCACTTCCGGTTGATGTGCATCGCTCAAAAACGTCTTTGCTTAAGCTCCCTAATATAAGCATTAAAAACGTCATAATAAATCGAATTCATTTCAATACCAAAGTTGATGGGAGGCTTATATCTAGAAGGGGTTATAATTGGAGGTATTTTCTTGTTAACAGGTCAATGGGCCATAACTCGGGGGCGGGGGGGTTATAATCAGAAGTTTACGGTATGTTTCATGATTGAAAAAAAGGAATAAGCTTAATGACAATTAAAAATTTTAAATCAAACGTCATTTAAACTTTAGACCAAGAGAGAGGGTCTTTTACGACATCACGCTTTGGATTTTTGAACATTCAAAGGAAAAAGCAGTAGTTACCGGTGATGGCCACTAAGAAAACATAACAAACTCGCACGAAATCTTACCTTAATTTCATTGTCTAACAGTCGAGCTCGACTGACAATTTCGTCTGTCTGCATTCGTAGAACTTCCTCGTCCATTTCCTTCGAATAAAGGCAAAAGTAAGTCATTAGAAACATAGCAAGTCTCTTCATTGCTTATAAAGACACTTATACCGCACTTCAGCGGAAACGTATGCAGTTAAAATTACCTCGCCATCTTCCCAAATCGCTTTGTCTTCCAAGGCCGCCATCTTGTTTCGCTGAGTAAGCGTGCTAGTGCCAGTCTATTTTAAAGTTGGCGGTCAACATCAGCCGCGCAATTCTTGGCCACCCAGTCCCTCCAACTGCCTGGAAGCTGCTGTCCAGGGCTGGGATCCTGATAGAGAGGGTTGTTCGCTTTAACCGAAACCGGAAACCTCGTATGAAAAGCCTCTGGCACCCAATTACTCCTTGCGAAAACATCCCAACTATTACGCACTCGTACGTCTCGCCACTAGCCTGCGAAAACATCCGTTTCTCCTCGCTCGTCGCTGATGGGGACGTTTCGCGTGGCGGCGAACAGAAGAGCGAGGAGAAACTGATGTTTTCACAGGCTAGTGGCGAGACGTACGAGTGCGTAATATTTCAGACGGTGGACACATAGACTTTTCTCCCCGGTTCCCGGGCATAGGTCTACGTAGCCTGCTTGGCCGGGCGTCGATAGCCTTAGGAGGGGAAAGGAGGGATAAGGGAGAGGGGAATTCGCGCTTTACCTCCCTCAGTCCTTCCTTTTTTCCGTCTGCCACGCAGGCTAATGCTCACAACTTTGATTTTTCAGCCACGTTTCAAAGAAAATGATTGTAATTAATCTAAGCATTTTTAGGATCACCCCAGCTGGAGACTGACCACACATACAGTAGTTCTTACTCCCAGAACCCATTTCGCCTTTAACAATCGGTTACTATGGCAACGTTTGTGACTTCTATTTGTGTGACACATGTTCCACGCGCGAACTTTTGCTTCTTTCAAGCGCAGATATCCTTCGCAAGAAATGGATGAAAAAATTATTGTAACGTCTCATCCACGTTACGGCTATTTTTATGACATCAAGACTACTGACAAAATGGTCCCCATAATTCCTGATCTTGGGGTTTCGCGGAAAAGCGTTTTTGATGAAGTAAAAACACCAGCTTACAAGTAAGTTATGAGATATCATTTACTATGGAGTAAACACCAGACATTTAACCTTCGCCAGCTGGTCTGAATGCCGGAATGCAAAGCTTGGGAAAATTCTAAGCTAGAGATCGTAGACGATTAGTTTTGCTCATGATGCCGCGTTAGTCAAGCCCATTTAATGAATCGTGCTTCCCTTTACGTTTGGCCTTGCTTTTTATAGCACTGAGTGATTTCTTAAACATAGTGCGGAAGATAAGGTAAGATGCGGCGTTGCTTGACTTTTCAACTGAATATTCGTAAAACATTTATGATTTCTTATTTAAGTTAAAAGTACATACTAAATATCGCCTGGAGTTTGTCCGTAAAAAATTTGGTGCTATTTAGAGTATTCTCGAGGCTAGTTGTTGTCTAAGATCTATAGAAGATATCTATAAAATTAAATAATAATTATAATGTGGATATTAGGAGTTGTCATCTTGATCATAACGCAATCTTTAAAATCTAAAATATTTTGAGAAGTGTTGGGTGATGTTTCGCAACAAGAGCCACAATATGGCTCTTGTTCGGAAACAACTCGTATTAAATTGCACGTTCCTCGGGTCTATGGGGTCAAACCGCACGGAGGAGAGGAATGATGAGTTTTAGGGTGTAATTAAGAAATTTATGATGAACCATAACTGACGGTAGATGATAAATCAAATATTCATTTATATTTAATGGGACATATAACTACTATCTTTAAAATATATATTTGGCGAGAAAAAAAAATATAGCGAAGTTAAAGATCAAAGTTACATAAAATCCAAACATTGGTTCAGTATTAATTTTCTAGCAAATTTGTGACTGAGTTCTTTGGTCATTTCAGGCTTTTAATTGAAGTTTGCCCAAAAAGGAAATATAGGACATGTACCGCAAAATGGCGTCGCGTCATTGGTCTAAAAAAATACTCAGTTCTCCAATTCATCCTCGATTTGTAGCATATGCTTGTTCCTCGAACTGGCTGTTTAACCCTCCGCTGACAGAACTCAAATATATTGCAGCGAATTTCCGTACAAGTCTAAAGCTTTTAGTCAGAAAGTGGAAAGATCTGTTTTGTTTTAGAAAGACATTGTGCCAATTTTGTTGAAACCACGCTCAAATAATGGTTGCATAAACGTACAGCTATTCAGTCTAACACAGAAAAATTTTCAGAACTTTTACTCAGTAAGGTATCATAGGACGCTATTCAGAACAAAGATTTGCATAGAAAACGCTTTGCAAAGCGTGATTTTTTGTTATCATCTATTCCTCAGGGACTACTGCTTTTCAGTTTGTCATGGCTTGTGAGTTTGTTTCTAGTCTGCACTACTTAGTTCGCGTTGCTTTAGCAGTGGCCTATGTCCCTCTTTAAATTCCAAACACGTCTCCAATAACTTCTGTTTACAAACGACTCATGGCAAATTTATAAAACGAAATTTTCATTTTCTTAGGACTTCTTTTACCAAGTTTTTCATACAAAGTCAATAGTAAAAAAAAGGTAATGGAGTATGGCTTAGATTAGCTTCTGGTTGTTGAACTTCATAGCTTTTCAGGACAGCAACTATAATGTCTACAGGGCAGTAAGACAGCTCATACGATAAACGAATTTATGCAAAGACTAATAAAAACTATGTACCAGTTTATGAAATTATAATCCTCTCATTGAGTCATCAAGCTTGTCTACAGTAGCCATTGTTTGCTTATAGATTAGTTGGTTGGGAACACGCGTCTCCTTAGTTTATTCTTTTATTGACATTCAAGAGGGGTTGGGGGCGTCGAAAATCTGAAAAATAGATATTTAATTGACTGAATCACTAGCCTGTTCCAGACTCCGAGATGGTGATGGAAAGTCGTTCAGTAAACAGAAATGCGAAAAAGGCGTGGGGGCTGGGGAGAGACTCCCGCCGCCACCGCCCCCTTTCCCAAGTTGAGCGCGTATTTGTAATATAGCCTAGACTAGCGATAGACCTCACATCTATCTGCTTAAAAAAATCGGCACTTGTATAGGGGCCTATAGCGAGTCATTGCCTGTCTCAATGTTTGCCAAGTTCTCATTTGCACCCTTATAAATTTCCTATTGAATATTGTTGGAGAGTTTTTACAATGTATGGTGAAATAACAAGAAATTTATCTTGAGTTATCACGTTTTTTCTACACCTAGAAGCATAGATCCGTCTGGCAAAAAAAGGATTATGCCACCCTTCATTCACCCATAATTCTTTACCGTAGTTCCACGCTTCTAGGGTGAGAATTGTAAAAAAGTCTGATCTGACGAAGAAAACTATAAAGCTGATTATTGCCCGATCATGATGGAGACGTAATCATTATGGCTAGCTTGAAAAAAGTTTATTTTGAGCCGAAATCCTATGATATGATGGCTTAGAAAAAAAGCAAATGTCATCAGTTTCAATATGACCACTAGCTGTTAATTACATTTAGTCTTTGCAGCGCAAGGGTAGTAACTTCGTCCTCAGTTAATTTACGATCCAAGAAGTACTGATATAAGCAGGGGAGGCAAAGTTTGGATGTGGATTCAGGATTCCTTGTCAATGCAACATGGATCTCAATCCTTAGCGGGATTCCGGATTCTTTAGATGTGGGCTGGTGAAACTATTAGTTTGCTGAACTCTCTTACCAATGACAGAGATCGGAACATTTAGCACAAATCTCAAAATTTCTTACCATCAGACTCTCATCATCCCTTGGACAACCTGTAACGTTTTCTTACTTTTTTTTGTTAAACTACAGAAAACAATACAACGTTTTTAGAGACTTCACCATTGGACGTTCTTCCCCAGTTTGGAATGTGAGCAACGCAGCGATGAAAGCGTCACCTAGTGAACGCCTGGTTTATCTTTCACAACACAAGAAATTTCACACAGACTATAAGCCCTGCCGACCGGTCCAGACTACGGTTTCCTTAGCTGCACAAAAGGCTTCTGCCTCGGAGCGAATTGAAAACCTCTCCATGGCCAAGAAAAGACCTACTATTGTGGAGCGTGAGTGGATTATAAAGAAAGGGGCGCTCACCTCACGGGCCTCTCAAAGAGTACAGGAACTGTCCCATGCTAAAGGAGTCCCACTGGGCTTTACACCAGACAAAGTTGAAGTGTGGCAAGTGTCGAAAGCCGCTTTAAAAGCCAAGCCATCTAAGCGAATAGATGATCTGGCCCTGCCAATAAAACGCGAAATAGCAGCAAATTTACCAAATGCAGACGCCTTTGAAGTGAGCAGAGCGGCACAAAAAGCAAGGTGTTCGGATAGACTAGCTGAATTGGCCCAACCAATAATCAGAGGATAACTTTAACACAACGCATATTCTTGTTTACTTACGTATTTATCTATTTATTTATTTATCTATTTATTCAATGTTTTTTAGGCCTGGATATACTTCCTTGTTGTCTACTTGCAGACCACCTTTTATCATCGTCTCATGCTTTTTATTGAATAAAACTTCTCTTTTTGGAGTGCACTTGACTTTTACCCCAACGCCACACCTTGAGTTAGCTGCTGACCCTGCCCGGTACCCACTCGTCTGTATCTCGATGAAAAATTGCTCGCGAAGGAAGGAAGGCGGATAACCATTTTCTCCTTCCCATGGTTCCTTTCGCGCTCTTGTGCGTAAAGCGCCAGAGGAGCTAGAGGAGGCCGCTTCTGCCCCCTTTAGTGACAGAGAGTAAGAAGTTAAGATTGCAGAGAAATACTTCGCTCCGCACTATTCGATCTGTTTCCGGGCTTTAGCTTGCTGAATAAAAATAACTGCAATTTACTTAGTATGTTCGATGGAGCCCATTGGGTGTAAGACGTACCGGTATTACTCGCTTCATACAATGTGCGCTTTTACAATAAAATTGAATTCCCCAAGGTTTGAATTTGTGGTATTACTTTAAAACACCAAAAATCCATTGGAATCAAAGAAAACCCTGAAATAATGGTCCGATTTTATCTAAAATTTGGCTACTAGTAAATGTCAACCATAAGCAAATGTCCTTGGCTTTCGATTTCCAGGATGGAAACGAATTACAACTTTAAAACAATTGGGTGAACTTTTCAGGTGTTGTCGAAAATGTCAAAATGTTTTGCGCGCGTTCCCTTTGATAGAATCATAAGAAATCTTTTTGTTTGAGCTCCGAGCAAAGATGACAAAGAATACTTAGTCATAACCTCAGCGCAGCTTTGACCAAAAAATGTGGAACTTGCCATAACATAGAGTCTTTGAGAAATCGGATCCACATCGGAAATCCCTGAATCATTTCTCACACGACTCACACAAACCAAAAATGATAAAGTAGTGGTGGCCCTACCCAAGTTCATATCACTCAGGTGAGTAAGAACTACTAGTCCATTCACTCTGTGATAGAAAAACTTACAACAAACAAAAAACATGTTACACAGAATCTAAGCTACTAGACCTATTGATAAGTCATAAGAAGGTGTAAATAGCTAGTGAGACAGTCAAAACAATTTAAAAATCACTCTCTAAGAAAGTAAAGAACGAAATAAGAGAAACAAGGCCAAAACGAAAATTAGGTCGAACTGATGGTAGACCTGTGCTGTAACCATAGGAACGCTACCTGGCATGGCCAGACACGTCACTCATGGCAGACTTGTTTTGCAGTTTCTGGAAAGGGCTTAAGTTTTATAAGGAGTTCCCGTCAATTTATGCAGACATGAACTTGAACTTGAACATGAATACTATCCCCTGTGCGTTCAAGAAGCGAATAGAGCTAAAAGCAAGTGAAGAGCTACTGGTGATTAGTGAGCAGTGCGCGTGTAAAGATTCTGGTAGAAAAAACGAGGGGAGCTGTACAGAGACACCCAATGTAGTTTTAGAAGATAGTAATGAAGACTTGGGAAGTCTCATGCACAGAGTGCTTGTTACTGAAAAGGAAAACATTCACAGTGTGGCTTTTAAGACACCGCTATCAGCATGGCAAATATGTCATTTCGCAAAGCAACATAAAGGCGGCTATCAAATTGAGCCGGAGGTTGCAACGAAAAGGATCTCTGCTTGCGGTAAAAACGAGCATGTTTTTACTCCACCACGCTGTCATCGTAATTTAAGCATCACAAAGGAAAACATGGATGAAAAAAGTCATATTGAGAGAGACATGGTGAAAGATGCGAGAGCTAAAAGTGTGTCATATATTGATGATCACGCAAATCGCAACGCGCGAGATGGCGGAAAGATTTATAACCTGGCTAAAACTCGGTCTGCTTCACCGTCACCTCAGCCGGGATACACGTTTAACCACTCAAAATCTACTGCACACTATATCAAGAACTATCGAGAACAAATTACTAACGATTTCATCAGAAAACACATTCAGTGGCGGTTAAAGGAAAATTGCCGCAGCAATGTTAAGAAATCACCGAAGAGGACCAATGAAACGAAACGTAAAGCCCTGCTTCCAGCTCCTTCGTTCACGTTTTACAGATTTCGTATGTCTAAAACGAAAAACCCTTGTGATTCCGGGTATTTGAAAGTCGGGCCTTGCCCAAGAATGTCAGAACAAAAAGAGCATAAAAGGATGGGCGTTAAGAGCTATAACACTGCGACTTCAAGTGAGCAACGAAAACCGCAAGCAAAATCGGTATCAACAACCGCAGTGCAAAAGGCCGACCGAAAGGAAACCAATTCAGTGACAACACTTCTTAAGTTTCAAAATGCTGCACCGACAACTCAACCAGATGACATCGTTCGTAGCGTGAATAGTGAAGCTAATACCAAGGACGCCAATAAAACTGAAAGTAGGGAAAGCGACTTGAAAAAAGTTGAACTTAGAGTGAACAGCAAGATCAAAGATTTACCAAGAATTGTGCCCAAAACTGTCGGGCGAGCCAATAAAACCAAGGTAAATTTAAACAGACGAGATTTCTCTGCTTAAATAAAATATTTCATTAACCTTGGACTTTTTAAAATGCCTTTCTAGGGAAGCGTTCTGGGAGCCTTTCCGAAGCCTACATTGAAGTATTGCAAAAGCAGTTCTGAGATTTCTGTAAGTATATTAAAGCAAGTGCTCAATCGCGCCAGTCATTATTTTATTTTTATACAGTTTTCTCAAACTTCAATTCTTAAATCACTGTGGAAAAAACAATTAAATGCCATATGGGGGCTTCTTTTGACCAAAATGAAACGTGAATCTTTGAATACGTTTCACTTATCAAGTTGATTAAGCTCAAGTTAGCTTACACGATAAGTCGAAGGTTGTCTTTTCACTTTCATTGAAAAGCGGGGACGGATAGAGGCTTTCATATCAATTGAAAGACAAGACACATTTCCATTCATATAAGCTTTAACAAGCGAATATTTGATACCATTGTTTCTTTTGTACACTTGAACCAGAGATTGACAAGAAAGCCAACCTTTGGCGAAAAGGAATTTCTACGAATTACAACTCCTAAACCACTCATTCGCTACCAGAGCCAGACACCAAGTGACTTTGATGAGTTGCTAGGTTTTTCTCCAAACAAGAGTTCTGAGATAAGCCCTTCACTAAGTCCTGTACCAAGTTTGTCTGGCACAGGTCTTCGCAGCCAAGTTATTGCTGAGATTTTGATGAAGAGAGAGCCTCAGGTGGTTTTTCCCAAAAACAGCAAATTTCAAGCATGTATTACTCCATCGAACTACTCTACAAGCAGTGTAGAGACACATTTAAGAAACAGAAAGGACATCTCACCAATTGACAGTTGTCAGAATGGAGCAGAGGACGGAAGCCAGAGTGATCTGAGCCAACTGCGCAGAATGCCCTCCAAACCTTCTATTCCCAGGATTGGCCCCTTCATTTCCGGTTAATGTTTCTAGTGGTTTGAACTTCTTGATTACTACACAAAACATTCACCAACCCACAGGGTTATCAGTCATTAAACAAGACAATAATTACTGCCTCCATCTCAGGCCAGCTTGTTATCCAGTAGGTATATATCTTGGTATACTAACGTAATGATATTGATAAGGACAGTTGTGATAACCTTTTTTAATTCAATTCTGATTTTGAATTACCTATTAGTCAATTTTCACTTGAAAATTATAGCATTGATAAACTACAGGAAATTATACTCCATTTTAGAACAACAGTGTTACTGCAGGCAGTTCATTAGCAATAAATTACAATCTATGGTTCAAAACAGTTTGTGGACTAAATTATTATTTACAATTTTGAAAAGGATTTGCTGTTATTATGCTGATGATTGTCAGTATAATTTAAAATTTTTTGACAATATTGGTATGTAAAATAAGATATGCTACATTCATCAACCAGGGTTCTTCTTCATGGTTTTGGTCAGTTTCTCCACGCACCAGGGTAATCCTCTGATCCTTCAGTTAAAGATGGCAAAATCTGCCACTTATCGGGTATTTTAACAAAAAAAGCTACCAACTTGAAACTTTCTGATAACCTTGCAGTCATGCTTGCCAGTAACATTCACAACAATTTTCTCCCTCTTTCAGCTTAATGTTAGTAATTTTACAACTTTGACCCATTAAGATTCCAGTTATAATCATTATAACTAATTTTAATCAAACTGGTAGGATGTTCTAATAAACTGTTCAATTTCTTTTGTTCCTCTTCTGGGAGATGCTGAGAAATCCACCTAAATGATAGTGTTGAAAAAGAAAAAGAAAAAAACAATAAATTTTTACAACAAAACAAATTTCTATTGCAACTATCAAAACAAAAACATCATGTATCAATCAAAACTACCATGGCGTACTGAACAGAAGAGAACGCAACAGGTTCAGGGAGCAAGGGATGGCGTAGTCGTGAGAGTACTCGCCTCCCACCAATGTGGCCCGGGTTCGAATCCTGGCGACGACGCCATATGTGGGTTGAGTTTGTTGTTGGTTCTCTCCCTTGCTCTGAGAGGTTTTTCTCTGGGTACTCTGGTTTTCCTCTCTCCTTAAAAACCAACACTTTCAAATTCGATCTGGAACGCACGGACACATTTCAACGAGTTCTTATGAACTCCTTAGTGCTCCATGGGTAAACAAATTAAAAAATTCCAAATTACATTGAAGGATTATTGCAAGTTGACACACCTCAAACATTCCTTCTCTGTTGAACCAAAATCTGCTTTGTACCAAAGGAATATTTTTGACAAGGTAACCTTAAAAAAAATTCATTGTTATACAAATTAATCTTATCATGACCCAATAAGTAAAAGATATTAACAGATCATGTAGAGCCTCTATTTAGTTGTTTAAAATCTACTTGTTAGAAACTGAGTAATTCTGAAAATCAGTAATGTTGTTGTTATTTAATAAAAGGTGATTGCCTCTTTTGTTAGCAGAGGAGTTGATGAGTTCTAATGGCAGCTTAGTTGTCAGGGTTTGGTGTAGTCATGTGTAACTTTTGTTTAAAATAATTTTGATGCTATGCACCCAGAAGACTCTGAAAGTATCATTTGCTACTGACATACAGCTGTATTCGCACGGTCCACAAAAGTTACGTCAATCAAAAAAACAAAGACAAATGTTTTTATACCTTGGAATCATCAACATACACTTCTTGCGAGCAAAAGTTCTGCGCTGCTGCTTGCAAAGCAAAGTCCAAGTTCTTCGCTGAAAACACATTGATGGCTGGACAAGACTGTTTATAAAAATGACAAAAAGGGTAAAGGGTAAATATGACAAAAAGTGGAAGCTCTCCTAACAGGCACTCTCACAAGCGGACAGCTCAACTTATGGCTTCCTTCACAGAACCCTGTTTTTCTCAACTCCAAACAAACTCTGTATGTTTACATCCTCGTAAGGCGCCATATTCAGTTACAGACACCTTTTTCACATTTAAGGGTGTCCGCTTATGACAGCTTGCACTGTAGAAAGTTAAACAAAAATGCATGCAACAGGATTACTTTCAAATAAAATTAAAAATCAGGTTTATTTGAGATGCACAGTGCAATGGATATTTTATTCAAGATCAACAAATCAGTTTAGAGCATTTCTTGCTTTCTGAATCCTGAATGACCCTAAAAATTCTACTCATTTTTCCCAAGTATTTAGTACACAGAAAAGAATATACCGGTATCTAAAAAATAATAATAAGGAAAAACCCTCATTAGTACCTTCGCTCCACACACTAAAGCAAAGTGAATCCTAGGATCAACTTCTGAAACAGTAAACTGCAACTGAGGATCGCCTTCAGTAAATAGAGGTTTGGTATCGGATGGGTGTGGTCTGTTACCTAACAAGTTAATCACCCAATCAATAAAAATGACACAAAATAAAGCTTTTAGTGAGGAAATAACTTAGAGATCAAGCTATGACAGCCTGAGATCGAAGCCTCGAAATGGTATTAATAAAGACACATAAGAAGTAAACAATAATATGAAGTACGAGTTCCTTACAAACAAAAAATGCAGACAAACTGAAAGACAGCTGTCATTAAATTTTTCTCAAGTCAGATAAGTAGGTTAGAAAACAAGTAAGCTTTATATTAAATAAGATTTTACAAGCAAGTAAGATTGTGACTGAATGCCAGTTAAATTTCTTGGCTCTTATCACCTATAAATGGTAACTGATGTTATTAATATATTGTTTTGCTTATTGAACATCTTCCAGAAGGCCGGACTTATGGAGAAAAAAACTCCAAGGTTGCTCTAGTATTATCATCACAATCATCATCATAATTATCATTGCTACTGTGTCACAGGCATAAAAAAGAAAAAAATTGGTACCTCTGAGAATTCCATGTTCAATGTCATCAAGTGAAAATACATATCCACCAATGTTGTACGATGTTTTTCTCCAAAAGTTGTTAATCTCAAGCACTGATTTAGGTACTCCAGTATCACAGGCTGCCAAGCCATGAATTGTGAGGGAATTATAAATATCTTAATCATCATTAAGGAATCAGAAGTAATAGAGTAGAGTTTGTTAATTGCACTGGAAGATTGACAAGGTGTCCTTAAAGAATCAAAATTTAATACCGAGGGACAGATGTGGTGGAGTGGTATTAGGTATGCACAGTGGAGCCTTGATTCAACAAACATTTACATAACAAAGTCCTCTGTGTAACAATAGTAAGTTTATGCAATAGGACAGGAGGAGCAGGACGGTAAAACCTTTGTGTGTGACAAATGTGACAGGGCTGTTACTTGTATGTTTTGTTGTGATCTTTTTCTGGTCTTTTACAAAAAGATCTGTATAAAGGAAAGTGAAGTTTGGGGAAAAGTTGTTTCAAACAAAATTATTGTCACACAAGGTTTGCCTTCTTTCTTCTCCCATCCTGTTGCGTAAAGTCACTTATGTTTCTCACCCCAGTTAGAATAAAATCTAAGAAAAAGAACCTTAATGTATAACGAAACCTCCTTATAGCAAACATATTTTGTCAGTCCCTTTCTTGATAGCCCTTTGTTATGTCCCGGGGATGTGGGGGGGGGGGGGGGGTTCTCCTGGGAATTCTTGGTGGGGGTGTTGCATCTGGTTCTCCAAATTCTGACCTTATTTCAGACCAAAAAATGTAATTTTCCAGACCCGTTTTCAGACCAGACCTCTAAAATCTATACCCCTTGTCAGACCTGTCCTTTAGACAGATATTATGTTATCATTACTAGATTAGAGCGCAAACAAAAATCTCCTTTGGATTCGCATATTTCTGTTTCCTTTTTACTCATTTGGAATTGAAAAATAAATATGTTCATACACTCCCGTAGTTCCCTCGGAAACTACACCTGATTCCAGACCAAAATGGGCAAAGTGTTTTCATGTTTTCAGACCAAAACGGTGCAAAAACCCTATCCGATGGGGCGGCACATACCAAAATAGCTTATATAAGGGAGTAGCCCCCCCTCCAGGGAGTATCCCCACCACCTCCAGGTCAGTATCATTATTTTGTAGCTGCCCCCTCCCCCAGGTAACTACCCTACCCGCTTTTCAGTTTTTTTATCTTTACCTAATAGAGAAGTAAACCTCCAAAGGTGAAATCATTTGTCTATGCTTCTGACAAAAAAAAACAAAAATGGCCTACCGCATGAAAAAATCCTGTCTTCGCTTAGCTATGGGTTCTAAATAATTATTACTTTTTTGAGGGGGGGAGGGGGGGGAGGGTGGAGAGGTTGGGCGTCCCAGACCGCAAACCGGGGCTATTTGTACCCTATCTTTCAACTAACACTGGTGACATCTCAAAAAAAGATCGGGCTGTTGCATGCATGCAAGAAACAACGGAGATCCAGCATAAAAGATACTTAGGAAAAAAGCTATTTTCTCCTTTCTTTCTAAGCTCCCCAAGTCCACGACTTTTAGAGCTTTCGTTCTCTCCACATATTCCCTGAACAAGTCGCTGTCTTTTAAAGCAGTATAGTCGACTTCGTGTCCTTCATGGGAGATGAAGTTTCCCTTGATGTTCAGCATAAGTTTCTGAAGTTGTCTGGAAAGTTCAACAGCAGAAGGCAAACTTTGCAGTGAGGAATCGCCAGAATTTAGAATTGCAACTTCACCGACAGCTTTTGTTGCCGCCATGATTTTATGAGTGAGCCAGCGGTAACAACCGGCAATTAGGTTGGGTAAGCTGTGGAACAAGGAGACAAGATGGCGACCGCCAGTGGTCCAGTGGAAGTCGACGCTGTGTTTATCAAGGCATTGAAGCTTTTGCATTCTCGACACCCTGACTCTTTAGACCAGCTTCGGGCGCTTCGAGATGATGTCATTAGACAGCACAACCAACAAGTTCCTGTCACAAAAACTCCTAAGGTACAGTAACATTGCTTTTTGCTTGTTGATAGTTGAGACAGATCAGATTTTCAATCCCCAAATTAAGTCAAAGTGAACCGTGATATAACAACAACGTGTGGTTATCATATAAGCGATATGAGTAGTGAAGTATCAAAGGTCTTCACACGCCGTTCATTTTCTTTGGGATCACGAGAGAGATATCTTTGGGTTAAGTAAGAAATGGGTATGTTGTGGTTTAATTTTATCCTTGGTTTAAATTTTATTTTCTTTTGTTTTTGGGTATTTACTATAGTAGTTTATGATAATGAGTTTTGAACAAAAGAAAACCACAACAGATATAGCTCTAGAACCACAGGGATTAACAATGGAGACATGTTCTGTAGTCTGAAAATAAATCGTATTTTTTCTCCTAGGAAAAAACAAAGGAAAAGAAGCTAGGGATTAATTCTGACAGGAGGCCAAGTGCCATAGTGTCAACAGCTGAAGTAAAAGTTAAATTAGCAGAGAAAAAGCATGATGCGGATGCCATGCAGATCATCTCTGGTCAGGCTGATCAAAACCGGACTGTTGCAGTGGAGGAATCTAATGTTGAAACACTGGAGATTGGTTCTAGCATGATAGAAACAGTTGAACTTAGCTCAAGCTCCTTCATGGACCACAGTTCAGCAAAGAAAGCCAAACTACATTTTGATGTGGAGGATGTTTTGAATGAAGGTGACTTGGACTCCCATAGTGCATTGCAGCCCGTGGTAGATGACTTGATGATTGACCTGGGATCTGTCTGCAGTATTTGCTATAGGTGAGCAGTGGTATTTTAAAGTAATGATCTGGGTAAGAAGGGAAGCAATTTTTTTGGTTATGGCACAATACACTTTCCTCACATAGGAATGTTTTCATTTTCACATATAGAATGCATTAACCTACAAAAAGGAAGTCTACGAAATAAAATATATTTTGACTCTATTTGTTAAAAGATTTCGACCAAGCATAAGACTTGCAAGCAATAGCCAAGAAAAGTTTACAATTTGAAATGTTCCTCACATAGGATTTCTGTGTTACTTAGACTCAGACGAGATTTTGTTATAAGGAAGTTGGTTAGAAGACAAGGGATTAATATACATAGAGATTTCGTAAAATTTGATGTTTTAACCAATCAGAAGTGTAGTAGAGACAATACTAAGGTTATCACCTTTTTTGCATTCCAACATGTTCATTGCGTTTGGCTCTTTCCTTCTTATCTGGACCATTACTTAAATATGTTTGAAATTGGTGTCAGAGCAAGCTCTTCCCAGTCAAATCCCTATAATCAGAGCCTCTCCAAAACAACCACCTCTTATAAGCAACCACAACCACTGTTTGGCCTGATGGTTTTATTATTTTCTGTTGTTTGAACCTCTTGTAAGCAACCACTTGATGCATGATGTGGTCTCTGTTCATTGTATGTACTATGCCACTCAGACTATAGCAAAATAAAAACTTTCAGTGACAACATAGAACCACACCAGCAATTACAGGTAACTTCAAAACTGCATGCAATAAATACAGTCAAATCGGGAAAACCATGAACACCAGAAATATTTCTGGAATGTTATCATGGTGCAAGAAAAAAGCCAATCAGGCATGAGAAAACTAAACTGCAAGCAAGAACATGAATTAGTTTGTGGTTTTGTGGCTTGCTTGCATGTCTTGATCTTTGTTGTGATTGGTCGTAACACAATAGACATTCCTGAAATATTTCAAGTATTCGTGATTTTCCCAGTCGCACTGTAATAACAATAATAATGAAAATGATTTTAAAATTTATAGCACGTAAATATCCATGTAAATATAATCGAATGTGCGATAAAAATGTATAATTAACTTATGAAATAGTGTAAATAAAGTATTGTGTGCAACAAATGTATGTATGCATTAATAACATTATAAAGTACGTTTGTTAAGTCTTACATCCTGTTCAAAACTAATCCTGATTATAAGTTAAATTGAAAAAAAATAAGTCTTAAGTAATGATTTAAATTTTGTTAAAGTTAGTTTCGTTACTTATATTGTTATCTTCCACAAATTAGATGTGTCTGGATGTCTTGTCAGATGAGACTGTAAGCAACCACTAAATCTTCACAATTTTGGTGGTCACTTACTGAAGGCTCGTATGTACGTTTATGAAATTACACTGAATTAGTAGCTTATATTGTTTATTTATTTTTGTGCTCCTTTCAGAGAAGAGAGTAAAATTCCAGGTAATCAACTGGTTGAGTGCCACGAGTGCCATTCCCTTTATCATCAGGTAAAACAACATTAAATGTTAGTTTATACACTTATGAAAGGTGTAATAATTATTCATTGTGTTATGTGTGTGATAGGCTCATTTATCACGTGTCCCTCCTTATTCACTTTGTACATTATAGCCTGCATCACAGATGTTATCCAACCCTGACTCATAAAGTCTGAGAAACAGGGTCCTCGGCCTTGTGATCTTGACCTCCAATGAACTTGACAAATTCCTGGCATTGCATTTTGAATTTCCCTTCAAACTGATTGATCAATCAAACAATACTCTTTAATGGGCCAATCATGGCCGGTACTCAAATCCTGCCACACAGCTGGGGGCCCAGAACAAGGATTTTAGCCCTGGCTCACAGACAGACTTAACCAGGGCCCAGTTGTTGGAAGGCCAATTAGCACTTAACCCCGGGTTAAATTTAACCCAGGTTACTTTTTCTTTTGTTCAAAAGCATTTTCTCTGACAATTTTCTCTGATATTCATCAACTTGTTGACAAAAACTATTAAACTAAATTTACTTTGTAAGCTTTCATATTTGAATTCAAATTTTGCACTAACCCTGGCTTATATTAACCCTGACCCAGAGGTTTATAGTTTTGTCTGTGGTACAGGCTACTTTGTTGTTGATCACAACATTTCAAACATGTGGTAGTGCTCTTCATCAGGCGATGGCATCAATTTACTGAGCAAGACTTTTATTAACAACGTGGGTCTTGCCAGTGATTGCATCATTATGAGCCCTAGTTATGGTTGGTGGGTTTTGATCAAAAGCAATGTTGTTAACGATGCTTTTATACACTTATTTGTCAGAGATGTCATGAGCCATGTGTGATGGACAGTGAAGTAAACGATCCTAGACATGTTTGGTATTGCAGTCAATGTGTGAGAAGGATGAGGGAAATGGTATGTATAATAAAATAATTATTTATTTCATCATTGTTTATTGCCAATTAGCATTGAGAATCCCAGTTGAAGACTATGCTAACCAAGAAAACTCCTAGTCTGAAGTACTCCCATGGCTTCCCCCCTTGAAGGATGGCAGTAAGGAGACAGCTTACACTTCAGATTAGATCACTTACTGGACTAGCAGAAATTTGACAGAAACTTTGGGAGTTTTAGGAACCTGTAGTAAATTATGGTCTGTACAAATTATCGGAATAATGGCCAGTTCATAGACAGTTTGCTGTCAGCTTAGAGCGGTTTTCATTTGAGTGTCGAAAAGTAATTGGTTTTGCACTTTCTACACGATGCGATTGGCTTAAAAGATTCGCGCCACCTTCATCCAATCAGAAGTAAAACCAAAGCCAATTGTGACGCGCTCGCATGCATTTTCCCGCGCTTTGCGTCCGCCACATGTAATTACTTCGAGTTTTGATTGGTTCAATGTATTGTCTGTGTCCTATGTGATTGGCCAGAGTAATTACTTTGGTTTTGGTTTTACGACACTCAAACGAAAACCACTCTATTGTGCTTGTATGTAATCAATTTGTGTGATATTCACAGGCAAGTAGTGCATCTCCCAAGTCCCGGCCTGCGGAATCAGCAGTATCAAGTAAACCACATGTACCTCTCAGCAGACCAACCCCAATGACTTCCTTCAAACGACCATCCATCAGTGAGATAAAGGTATCTTTTGTTAGACTGTGAGCAGTCTTCTTTTCAAAGTTATTCAACGCGTAACCCATGCAGGCGAAGGACGAGTCATGATAAACGAGGGCATATGCCCGAGAAGAAAAATAAGTGACTGCTGAATCTTTTGTTTGGTCTGGGGATTTTGAAGCTGTCAAAGTCATTTTATTAACCAATTAAACCCAAGTAACTTGAACCATTCTATATACAGAACATACACAATTAATAAATTATACTTTTTTTGAATCCTCTAAGATTGCCAGCAGTTTCCTTCTGCTCCTCAAAAGGAAGATATCCTTAAATGTTTTAGCTTATATGTGGCTACTGCTTGGTTTGTCATTGTTCATAGTTAGTTACGGCGGATCTGTCTGTTCGTGACTATTTCTCACACCAAACATATATACCCACAGACATGTCAATGATCTGTCAACAGTAGTAAAATTGGCTACTTGTTTCTGGGTTGCCAGAGGGTTTGTTTACTACATTTCCAGGCCATCTTTTCTTGTCTCGTTGCAATCCCTTTTCTGTAATGGCATTGTTTCCAAATGCCCTGGCTGGAATAAGAACTCAACAGGTTTTAAAAGAAAAGGCATACTGCAAGCAGTCTATTTGTTTACATCTCAGCGTTTTGTTTAAAAGCAAATTATTGATCCCGTTGGTTTTCTCCATAACTGTTGTTAACTTCAATACCACCCAATGCCAACCTTTTGAGATAATCGAGAGACTGGCTTCACAGGCTAAAAGATGGAGAATGCCACTGGGAAATGTTATGCAGTTCGCAGAGCAAACACGTGAAAATTTTCAATGTGTTCTTTGTTCATTTCAGCCTAGTCCATCCCCAACCACGCATCAGTCATTTGCCATCCCAGCTCTCAGTTCAAATACAGCCCTATCTTCATCATCAACAGCGACAAGCAAGCCATCAACAAGCACTGGATCTTCCTCTTCACAGAATGTTGCCATGCAGTCACTAGCTTTGAAAAGGTTACAGATGGTCAAGAAAAAGGCTCAGCAAAGGGTGTTTAATCATCAACAGATTAGGATTCCCCGCAGATAAAAACTGAAAAGAACGTTTTGGTGCTCTGTCCTTTTATTTTACAAAATATACATGCTCTGGTTTAATTCTCACATGAGGACACTCTTCGAACAGAGAATCTGTCAGATTCTATAAATTTCAAAAATCATTCCACACTGCTTGTTATGGGCTAGTTTGATTTTGTCCAGAACTAAGAAAACTGTTTGAAAAGGGACAGTATGTGAATTAGATATTTTACATGTTTTTGCCTAAACTATGCTTTAATAAGCGCCTTAAGCGCCATTGAGCTCATGGAAATGGCGCTATATAAATTCTTGTATTATTGTAATACAACAGTAAGCTCGCCAAATGTACAAAATGGCCCTTAAATAAGCTCTTGTTCTCCAAGGTGGCAGCAAAAATCATAAAATCAGCAAGTGTTTTTTGAGCACTATGTGACGATGGTTGGTCCTTATTCCAAATCCAAGATCCCAAAACGAACATGGAAGATTCCAAAACGATGATCTGGAGAAAGGGTGGAAGCTGGGGTGGAGGAGGAGGGGGAGGAGGAGGAGGATGGGGGAGGGCTGGTGAATCAATGGAGAATTAATCTTTACAACATAGAAACAACAAATCAGACTTGTTTGTCCTCAACTTTATTTGTACATTGACTTTGCGACAGTTCTTGCAGATCATTGTAATAAAATAGGCGACTGATAATAATTAAAATAAGTACTTATTAGTAAATAAAAAGAGTATCAACAGTGAATTAATCATTCTTAATCTTTCTTAATCTTTCTTTCATGATCACTATCTATTACTAATTTACATAGCCCCTTTTTTAAACCACAAGGATTTCACTAATAATTATTACAAGACTGCTTTTATCCAAGTTAGTTTGATATCTTGGTATTACAAAAAGCTAAGGTGGCTTTGTTTAACCCTTTCACCTCCAAGTTGCCAAGGTGAAAAGGACGAAAAATTAAGTTGAAAAATAAAACTGAACTAAACCATAACAATTTCTCTAATAAGTAGAAGTACTGTTAAGTTTCAAAGTATCAATGACCCAATAAAAGTAGCAATAGCATTTCTTGGTCTTTAGCAAATCCTTAAAGGGTCTTTGAATAGCAACCCCGTCGCAAGTAATGAGGTTTGCTGGGGATGGCGAAGAGCGAGAAGAAACGGATGTTTTCGCAGGCAGGTACTATTATTTTTGGGGGTAACTAAATGAGATTTTGGAATTCTTATGTCAGAGGCTCTTGGTGATGAAGGGTTAGGGCTGGTTAAATTTTGCAGCTGTAACAACTATTATTTACAATCAGCTACATTTAGTCAGAAATAATTATTACTGTTACAAGTTTTGACACACATCAATTTAAAAACAAAGGGGATTTCTGAAGTGACAGAAATATGTTAACACGCAGCAGCAGACAAGTTATGGACATGCATAAGAACTTTTCAACAAACTATAACAAAAAATGCAAAGATATAAAGTAGACAACCTTCATATAAATTATTATCATCTTAAGTAAAAACAGAGCCTGGACATTTTAAGCTATAAAACCTACCAACTTCACAGAGGTTTGCTGATGAAGGGGAGGAACGAAAGTTACTTTCTTCACGATGGAAAAGAACATTCCTGCCTTTTTCTGTAATTTCATGTATTGATTTTGAGGAATAAGTGTGTATCAACGCAAAATGCATTGCTAGTTGCATAATAATGTTACAACATTCATCTCACATGTACTGTGACCTCATGGACGATACACACAAAACCTTTACAATAGCAAGATAAAAAGAAAAATATCAATTTCTCATCCATTTGAAATTTTCTATAACATACTACTCCCTACTGTGAACACACATGTTCATCAACTGGTTTAGCATGCAGGGTTCTATTTAAAGACCTTGCTGACTCTCTCTTCATAGACATTCTCTTTATGAAGGCCTTGCCTGTCCTTAGACTTTCACATAAAGTGGTCCTGAATGCTCACTGACAAAAATGAGCAAGGTTATCGAATTCAATCATGTTAATTTTGCCTCAAATGCTCTGATAAAAAGAACTCCCTTGGTGCAAAATGAGATCTTTGAATAGGGCTATTAACACCATTAATAATATTTGCCACAGAAATCTGCTGATGCGGCATTGTTGAACACTTAACACTTCCCATTAGAATGACCTTCTGAACTGATTTTCCACCTTTAAAAGCATTAACCCTTTAACTCTAAGAGTGAACAGTGGAGTCCTGTAACGTGGTTCAACCTTTTAAATCTGTGGACAAAATCCTATGGTGTGACCATTCAAATGAAATTTCTACAGCAGTACTTTTCACATAGCACTGTTTGTTCTTCAGCATCTTGCAAAGTGAAATTTGAATTTTTTGCCTGTTTTTTAACTTTAACTTGCCTAGTTCCTAGGCCTCATTATCCATGTTTTTTGACCGAGAAGGCCTAGGAAAATGCCATACAGGGACTAGGAAAAACTTTGGCCACTACTGGGATTGAAAGGGTGAAAAAACAACATTTGAATACTTCAAGTAATTTATCTGAGTTAAGCTATTAAACAGATAAGTTTCAGTGTGTGTTTCCTTGTGTGAGGTCACAAGTGGCTTAAATTAGAATAAAACGCTCAAAACTGAAAGTCAAGGTTCTTCTCAACTGCTGCACTGCATTAATAACATAAAAATTTAATTTATAAATTTCATCCACAATATGAAGGAGCAATATGAGAAAATGTACAATGTATAGACAACAAAACATACTTCATAAAAAAATAATGATTGGAGACTTTAGCTTAGGGTATCAACACAGTTAAGTGCATTAGCCATTCGACTGCATTTACACACTATCTCACTGGTTTTGATCTTTGTAAAGTTCTATATTACCCTATTATTTAAAACATCTTCTCGTGGTTTTGCTTTTTTGTTAAAAACTGCAACTTACAATGATATTATTGAATGGTCACTTTAAAAAACAACTAGGCCAAGTGGAATATCTGGAACCACATTGATATCTCTGCCCATGTTAAGTACAAGCACATTTATTAATCACCTTACCATGGGGAATTAGATGCGAAGACAATAATCTTATGCACAATATTCATATCTGTAAGAGAGAAACTTAAGTGATTACTGCAACTTTGCTATAATAGTATGCAAAATCTAAAGAACTACACTTAACAATGCCTTGCATATTTCTATGGTACTGAAGATTGGTGAAGAACCAGAAGTCGTGAGAAATCCTGCATTAACAGCAGAACTCTGTGCCTGCCCTTAATTGGGTTATATGCTTCAAATACATGTATACTTTTCAACTGGCTCATCTTAAATGAAAAAATCTACTCTGTTTCACATTAAATGGCTGCCATAGCTAAGATGCTAACAGTGCGGACTGTAAACAGATAAAACCAGTTATTTATAATACTCTGGAAAGCACATTTTTATATTGATCATACATCCGATGAAGGCACCATTCCTGCCTGACTCATCATTCCTCTGTATGGGCCCTGGATTCTGAGGTACTGTCAAATAACAAAAGTTTACTTTGAATGCTTTTAAGGCACAGCTGTTAAATTTTATGCAAGGCGTGATAAAATTTTGGGGCCTGAAAACTGTGGCCCCCAAATTTTCTCACACCCTTGAAAAAAAAATTTCACAGCTGTGCCCTTTGCCTCTTGTAAATCTGGCCAGACCTTCAATGTTTGCCGCCATCATTTTTTAAGTCGTAGGTTAAGGCTCAAATACAGGCATTTAGTGTTTGTGTGTAAAACTCTCTGAAGAAAGTTATGTTAAGTAAACAAAATGCATAGGAGAATAAACCAGTTTTACTACTTTTATAGCTGCTGTTGCAGAGTGCTGCTCATTACTTTAGTATATAAAAAAGAGATTAAAAATTAAAAAAGAAAATAAAGTATGATAGAGGTCAAGAAAGGCTTGCATTGTACCTTCCTAGTCCTCTTTTTAGGTGGATGGACCCAAGTAAACTGGAAAATTATTAACTATTTAGTAATAATAATAATAATGATAATGATAATGATAATGATAATGATAATGATAATGATAATGATAATGATAATGATAATGATAATGATAATGATAATGATAATGATAATGATAATAATAATAATATTGTAGGGGCTGCAGATAATATCAAGCGGCTAATGAGGGAAAGCATGGAGTCCTGGAAAACACAACTAACAGCATGTGGTAAGGACCTTGGTGAAGTGTTCATCAGGAGAGGAATATTCCAGGGGGATTCCTTATCCCCTTTGTTATTTGTGATTGCAATGCTACCTCTCAGCAGTGTACTGAACGATTCAGGAGCAGGCTACCAACTCAGTAAGGAAGAGGGCAAGATAACCCATTTATTGTTTATGGACGACCTGAAATTATATTATGGAAGAAATGAGAAGGAAATTAACTCACTTGTACATACTGTCCGGGTGTTCAGCAGTGACATTGGTATGGATTTTGGAATCGAGAAGTGCGCAACGATGGTAATGAAAAGAGGCAAACTGGATAAGTCAGAGGGCATAAGATTGCCTGATGGAAGAATTATCCGAGGTATTGGAGATGATGTTGAAGGTTATAAATATCTGGGGGTGTTGGAGGCCGATGACATTATGCATGACGAAGTGAAGAGAAGTATGAAGAAGGAGTACATTAGGAGAGTGAAGAAAACTTTGTCCTCAAAGCTAAATGCTGGTAATGTCATAAAGGCTATTAACAGCTGGGCTGTATCTCTACTTCGGTACAGTGGGGGGATTGTAAATTGGACAAAGAGTGAGCTTGCTGAATTGGATCGTAAGACCAGGAAACTATTAACCATCCATGGCGCTCTTCACCGCAGGTCCAATGTAAGCCGCTTGTACCTACCAAGAGGAGAAGCAGGGCATGGACTAATTAGTGTTGAGGATGCCATTAATATTGAAGAAAGAAATATCAATGTCTACGTCTGCCAGAGCCAGGAACGGTTGTTGAAAGCTGCACGGAAGAGGAAGAATGTCAATGAAATTGAAACGCCAAAGGAATATACGGAAAAAGTGAAAAGGAAAAGAACTGAGGACTGGTCTGGAAAGCAGCTGCATGGGCAGTTCAAGAGAGAGACAGATGACCTATCTGGTGTGTCTTGGGAGTGGATAAGAACTGGTGAACTGAAGAAGGAGACAGAAGGGCTTATTTTGGCGCGCAAGATCAGGCACTAAGAACAAATGCCATAAAAGCCAGAATCAAAAACCAAAATGTATCATCCAAATGCAGAATGTGTGGTAGCCACGATGAAACTGTGCAGCATATTTTGTGTAGTTGCCCCAAGATTGCGCAGACAGAATTTAAAAAGAGGCATGATGTTGTTGGGCGGGTCATTCATTGGGAGGTGTGCAAGGAATATGGAGTTGAGTGCAGTGACAAATGGTATGAGCATTCCCCCAAAAGCGTAGAAGAGAATGAGGAGGTTAAACTGTTGTGGGACTTTACCGTCCAAACAGACCGTGAAATCCATCACAGGAGGCCAGACATTGTAATTCACAAAAAGAAGGCAAAGGAAACAATCATTGTGGACATAGCTGTTCCCGGAGATAGTAATATTCTGCAGAAAGAAACTGAAAAGAGTGAAAAGTACCAAGACCTGGCAAGAGAGATTCAAAGGATCTGTAAATCAAGGACAAAAGTGGTGTCAGTGGTTGTAGGTGCATTGGGTTCAGTGTCAAAGAAGCTGGCAGGCCACTTGGAGCAACTAGGAATTAAAAACCGAACAAGAACGATGCAAAAGTCGGCACTCCTCGGATCGGCACATATCCTCAGAAAGGTGCTGGAAGTCTGAGGTCTCGGGATGAGACTTGACTGGATATATTTCTCCCCAGGGAAAATCCCTGTGCTAACTTTTACATAATAATAATGCTGAATTAATTATTCACTAGAATGACAGTCAGCATGAAATTAATGACAGTGTTTGAATCACTAATACCTGAATGACTAATGAAGGACCACCATTTACGACTTCAATAGGAAAACTGCCAAGAGGACAATTCTCTATACTCATAATCTGTAGTGCACTGCAGAGGGCCAGCTCATAAGGAAGCACTTGAAGACTGTCATTATCATTAAGGTACAGCTGCTCTAAAGATTCCATTTTACCTGCAACAAAAAGTGGTTTACTGTGAGTTTCAGCCATAATGTGTTTATTTTCTGCAAAGTTTGAAACCAAGACATCTGCTAGTTTCTCAGATGAAAACTAGGCAGGTATTTTGTGAATTTGCCTTTTTGATCACTGAGACCGTGGTTTGACTGTGGTTTTTCAGATTCACTTGAACTTTTATTGCCATGTTATGAGTTTTTCTCTCAGCCTTTAACAATTAACAATTATTCGCCGAAGGTGAAGTTAATATTGTTGAATAATCCCTGAGACGAAGTGGAGGGGATTATTCAACAATATCAACTGAGCCTGTGGTGAATAATTGTTTAAGTATATTCACATGAAGTGATCTCAACAGAATCAGAAAGGAAACACTTAAAAAACGATTAGCTTGATTCACAGGTGAATTCATGCGTGAACACGAAGCTGTAAACAGTGGATGCGCAAAAAGGTAGATCTTTACAGTATCTTCAAACATGACAAATGATAGTTTTAATCTTTTTGTATCTTTTTTAAAAGAAAACGCCGAACATTTAATTTACTACCCAGTTCTGAGAAGAAAAGTAGAGCTTTATTTTGTTTCTGTCAACTCACCGTGAATGAGAAAGTTTTCTTTGTCACTGCTTGCAAATGCTGTCAACAGCAGCTACGATCAAGGTGAGCATTGTTTATATCCAATGCTCTTGGCCTTGTTAACTTGCTGGCACATACAATTTTCGAAAATATTTGCCTTTCTCTGTTCTCCATAAATTAACTTCTATTTATAGACAAAATTGGTCTTACGAGAAAATCCCGAAATCACAAAACAGTGACAAAAGCGACCTCGTTTTCCTCTGTAGTGGTAAACATAGCTTCGAGTGTACAAAAAGTCAGCAACAGTAAACCACTTTACAATAAATCATACTGTTTAAACACATGAAGTCCTTTCTTGCCTTCAAAGTCATCAGCACTTGGATATTCGTGTATTTTCAAAAAGGCTTTACTATGAAACTTTGGCAAAACACCCAGTTCACAACAGTGATTTTGTTCTGCTTTATATTCACCCCCTAGCGCGGTGAATATAACATCATAGTCCGAGATAGCTAACCAATCAGATTGCTTGAATTACCAAGATCACTGAGTGTGTATATACTAATCAACAATATTCCCCTTTGTACAGTAAGGAATGTATTATGGGATACCAGTACTCTTTAAGTTGGAATAAATTCTCTATTTATGACTTTTCACTGAATAACAGTATTAAAGCCATGCTCTAACAATAATTATTCTTTAGTTGGAAGACCAACTCAAGCTATGAAATCCCGGGTACCAAGTGCTTTTTTATGTACTCAAGTGTTTTTCAAAAACTAAAAATTTAATTCCTGGTACCCCAAAGATAAAATAAAAGGTAAGTTGACAAATGCCACCAAACTCCATCAAAGCACGGCCCTGTACAAGACCAATACTGTTTTTTTTTTTTTTTTATAGAAAAATCATTCAAATGCACACAGGGTCTCCATGTTCTAAGTCACAGTCAGTCATACTCTTGCTCTTTACGCTAAGTATTTTTCATACCTATTTCATCTGGAAGTTCTGTGAGATCATTTTCACCTACACTCAAATACTGAACGTTTGTAAGGTAACTGGAAAAGAAAGCAAGTACGGCATAATTAATATCATAAACAGTGGAATCCCCATTTTCAAACCACCTTGGGAAAGGCAATTTGTTTTATCACGAGGTTTGAAAAATCAGGGGTAAAATTAAAGTGTCTGCCCGATGAAGGGAAGTTTGGTTAGGTTCAAATTATCAGGAACTTAAAAAACCAAGGGTTAGAGAGATCAGTATTTTACTGTAATATCTATAAAAGCAAAATATCAAGGGAAAAAAACTGATACCCAAAGTTAGCTCGGAAATGTGAGAGGTAAATAAAAATTTAAGCACTGCCCTTCAAATTATACTTAGAGTGTGCTGATATTCATGCAGTACATTAGGGGTATACTGGAAGTATACTTATCATCAGTAATTGCTGATACTGTATACTCTGAGTATACTGGAAGTATACTTCTCTATCATTTTGATGTAGGAGTGCTTTTCTTCCTTTTGCAGTATGAAATAAGTATACTTCAAATCTACTACAGCACTATAACTGACAGTGCTTTATTTAAAGTACTATTCTTCCTGTCTTTTGCAGTGGGAAATAAGTATACTTCAATCTACCGCAGCAGTATAAATGACCATTAAAAGGCATAACATTGTACTAGCTACTGCTCTTTCTTAATGGAAACATTACTTACATGTAACTGTAATTTAAAATAAATTGTGCAAAACGCCTCAAAACGGATGTAAATTAAAAGTATCAGTTCCCTTCAATGTCAATTAAAAAGTAAATTCAGTTTAGTCCTTCTTGATTCTATTAGCAAGTCTGCAAATGAAATTAACATTTATAGGACCATCACTGATCAAATTTGATAGAAACACGCATAAGAAACGATCGGTCCCTGAATTACTTGCATATATTCTTGCATGCATCGAGGCTTAAGTTTAAATAAAAAAGAGCAAGAAAAATTGTGAAGTGTGATTAAAATGACCAAAAATACTGCCGTGCGTTCACACATTTAACATATTTTTTTTTCTTCCATTCGGCATTGAGCTTCTGCTTCCGTATAACGACAGGTAAATATCGATGAACAGAGACTGACTTCAATCTTCACTTGCGAACTCAAGGCTATGTATGTACGAAGCTCAAGCAGTTTCCTTTACTCTGACCTCAGTTCAGACCTCATGCGTGTCCCTCACATATCGTTTATTAAATTAACTGGTGAAAAAAAATCAGCATATGCACAAAGATCTCAAAGATCTAGATCAATCCGAACGTTCAGAAACCAAGATGGCTGCACTCGGACGGGACCATGAAAGACTGGATCCTAGCACCCGTGTTTTGACGGTTTTGGCGCGAATTTCTGAACGCGGCTGCCAAACTCTCTTCATTCGTTCAATCACAACAAAGATAGAGATGACGTGTATCCATTGAACTGCAGAGAACAAGAACAGGACTTTTATTTTTTCCTAAGCTTTCCTACATCGATTTGTAATCCTTTTCTTCGATGATTTCATTTTAATAATGGGAGACTGGCTGAAAAGGTAAGTGCTGTCCTTTCCTTTGGATAAATGCATGGTTATCTTTATATTTTTTTCACTCTTTTGTAAAAAGATGTCGATGCTTGTGAGGTTTAGAAAGGAACTACATTTTAGTTTCTTCTCCCGATCTGCTTCTTCTCATTTTTCTTTACTAAAACGCTTGTGCGTTCATTTGAAGTTGAGCTATTAAGCTTAATTGTTTTAAACAACAATAAAGCAGCACAGTTCTTGTAATGAACACATTCAGTTTAAGGTCGATAATACAGGATTGATAGAAAATTCCTTTTTTTTACTGTCCTACATGTTGTTTAGTGTTTTCATAGCTCGATCCCAGAGTGAGTAAGGCATAATCACAAAACTTGGACTGAAATAACCTTGCATTAAAATTTAATCAGAATTAATTGTCGAGGAACTGAGCACAGAATTTTAACGCTTTTGGCCCAGCTATAGGCTGTTAAGGTTCATGCAAGATTTTACTTGTGATGAAAATTAATATATTTGATGGGGACAGGGGATCATATAAAAAGAAGCTAAAAAATGTGACTGCAACATGCAGTAAGTAAATATGTAAATTAAGCTTCTAATGAGGTAAAATTGAGACCACGTAGAGAGGACTATGAAAGTATACTTTTCATATAGCCTGTCTGCCAACTGATTTTCGAGTACACTTATAAGCATATTTAAGGTGTACTTAAGTATACTTTAGGGTGTTCCAATTTCAGGTGGGTTGAAGTATACTTGGAATATACTTGAAGTATGCTCAACACTAACTTAATTCCTACCAAAAATATACTTTTTGTATACTTTTTGCAGTATACTTTGATTACATAATATGTATACTCCAAGTATACTATAAAATGGTAAGGGTAGCCACAGCAAAAACATGGAAACAATATATTCTATTCTATTAGGATGTCACACGTCCTTACAGTGTATATCTCCAGCTCTAGCTCATAGTTCGAGGAGGCCTAACCTCTCATAAGCTCCTATAATTTCTGTTAGGTCTCCTCGAAACTTCTCCTTTTCTACTTTTCCTATATTTTTTGTAATTATTGTGTGGCAAATAAAATAAAATAAAACTAACTAAATAAAACTGTTGCATAACACATCAGAAAAACATGGGGAGCTGAAAATCACCACTAGAACAGTCTCTCGTTTTCATTCAGTGTTCATGAATTTGCAGGGACTTACCCTATTGATTTTGGAAGAGTGGTGAGGTTATTTGACTGTAAAACTAATCGTTCTAGATTCCTCAGATATGCTGAGAAGAAAAAAAATGAAATGCATTGATTACACACTTCATTGCAAATTAATTGATAGGACCATGCACAACAACAATAACAGCAAAAAAACAAATAAACAAACAAACAAAAATGGAGACAAACTTACCAATTTCATTGGGTAGTAGTTCTAGCCTGTTTTCCTCAAGGTCCAGTACTCTGAGTTTCTTCAGTTCACCCAGTCCACGTGGAAGTCTCTATCATTGATCAGAAAATAAAATAACTGATAAATATTGTATACAGTCTGCTAATGACATGACATCCACAAATGACACAGTCTACAGTTTCCAGATTTTAATTAATAAACAGTGTGTGACAATCCACTTTCTCACCAACAGATCTTATTATAGCCATCCTTTTTTTAAGTCAACTGTTATAATCTTACAGGATGCTTGGTCAGCGCTTTTAAAAACTGAACTTTTGTGACATTTGAGCAATAGTTCTGTTACAATCATACCTGATCATACCAGCTAGCAGGTAGTCATTTACCACAAACAAAAAACAAAAGGATATGTCAAATTTATGGTGTAAAAGTTTAAGCAGTGGTCTTTTGTGAGAGAGGTTTTAAAACAGTATTTGACTGAGAAACAAAACGGTTATTTTCAATGTGGTCGCTTATGTGAGGTGGTCGCTTATGAGAAGTGGTTGCTATGAGAGAGTTGACTGTCATATAAAACTGTCAACTTGTTCTGACTGAAGGCCTTAGCATTTTTATATCCTGTGAGGATAAAATAAGAATACTACTTATGTACACTGGTTTCTGCTCTACGTTAAAAATAACAAAATTAGCAACTTTAAGTATGACTTACTCTAAGTAAATTGTTACTAAGAATCAAAACTTCTAAGTTTGTAAGCCACTGGATATCCTCTGCAACAACAACAACAAAATTCTGCTATATGTAGATATAAGAAATATATAATCAAGAACCTCATCAATAAATTGACTGTGAAGATTTCTTATTTTTTTAAATCTCATTTAGTGGTCAGTGTATAATTTCTGCTGCATGTTCATTAACAAACACCGCTTAAGCAGTCAAAAAATTCAAAGGAATATAGTTTAATACCTAAGACAACACTATGAAACTTAAATTCCATCCTAGAAATTAGTCACCAAATTAGTGACTACAAATCTTCAGTCACACCTAACTTGATACCCTGTAGATATTCAAAATTTTGTAAACATAAATCTGTTGCAGCAATGAGCACTGAAACATCCTCCATGTTTCACAAATTAACAGATCGCAACATGTTTCATAAAGAAAGTTGCTTATTGCTCTCATTGAATATACCTAATTCAATAAAAGTTACTTTGGCAACGGGACCAATGGGGCATTGGCAATTTGGGCTTAGACAAAGGTGCCATTTCCCCATTGTCCAAAGCAACTTTATCAATTAAGGTTTAAAATGGTTCCTTCTGGTGTGCCTTAAATTTACTTTAAAGCAAAAAATAGATATAAATCATTACCAGGAAGTCTTGACAGCTGGTTAGTTCCTAAGTTTAGCTCAACCAAACTGACCCAGCTACCAAAGTCTGAAATATAAGAAAAGCAGTTGTAAACAGGACTTTTTTCATCCAACTGACATTCCACAGCACAAGAATCTGTTAAGTTCTTACCAAGAGGAAGAGCAGCAATCCGATTTTCCTTCATGTTAAGCTTAGTCTAAAACAATAAAATATAGTATCTTAAACTCTGTGCAAGACAAATAAAAAATTACAACATAAAATGCATAAACAAAATAACAAATGGTAGATTGGTAGCATAATTTCTGAATTAAAAGGTTGTGTTATAAGGTTGTTTAAAAATTAGTATATTTACAAAGGCAGACATGAAATGCTCAGTATCAATTTTAGGACGGGCACATTGTTTTTTACGGAGATTGTAAGAACCAACTTTCTTTGTAGGAATATATGGAGCTAGTGGGTGATTATTTATGAAAGTTACTTTCTTAAAACTTTTACAGTTTTGCTTCTTTAATTATAGATCCTTAATTGAAATGGGGTAAGAAATAAAACAGCGTTTATGACATCTATCTAAAAAGTTCTGAATAATATCAAGATCAGGTTCAGAAGCTCCATATACGGGTAAACCATAAACAAAATTAGGCAAAACTAAGGAAGTGAACAAGTGAAACTTGATATCATTTCTTACTGCCCGCATTTATGCAGTGAAAATAGATATATTAAATTAATTGGACTTTTTTTATTTTGAAGGAGGATTTTTAGCAACGCCTTGTTCGAACAATGCACGTATTGAAGTGGCTGTTTGCGCAATTAACTCACCATAGCTTTAGCTTTGGAAAACGCTCCAAAAGGAATTTTTTGAACCTTGTTGTGTTCCATTATAAATGTCTAAAAATGAACAAATACACTATGGTTTTAAATACCTTCATTCAAAATATTGAGATAATAATTTTAAAAGGAAGGTTGAACATACACAGATATAGAGATGCTAAACACGTTTCACAGGAGGGGCGACATCTGGGCCCCAAGAAAAAGAAATTCCATACTGATAAAGTAAAATCTGTCCAGAATCTGGTGAGGAGCTCTGATTGGTCAACTTAGTAATAACATTGTTTATGAATGATAAACAAAAGATAAATGCCTCAAGCAGCTAAGGTTAATGTTAATGTTGGTGATGAAGAATCTACCACGATGCAGTCATTTTTTGTGGAATACCAGTATACTCTTCTTCAAAAGGAAAATTTGAGTTTTGCTGCAGCTCGTTCGCAGAAGAACTCAAAACTTTACTGTAATAGACCAGGAGAAACATTAACTTAAACAAATTTATGCTTGGAACCCCATGACCATCAGATTAATTAAGTAAACACTGCTTTACTTCATCAGTATGGAATTTCTGTCATTGAACAGGGTGCAAAGAAAGTCATTTTTACAGCTTGCCATTCTGGCAAGCTGAAGCTAGCATTTACTAGCCCAAACGTCATTTCAACTAGCCCCCAACATTTTTTGAGTGGCAGAATTGATTTCAGAGTTCTTCCATGAGTTTAATTCCTCAAAATACTTCACTTGCCCATCGGGCAAGTTAAGAACAGAATTCACTAGCCTGATAGCAAAAGCCACTAGCCCCGGGCTATCGGACACTACTTTCTTTGCACACTGTTGAGGCATCGATGTCTCTCCTGTGAAATGTTCCTTGTGGTGAGGAGCAAGGAGAGCAGGTTTTATAATTTGCAGGCTTGCACTTTGGCAGTCCTTGCAACATCTACTATACAGCTGCACCTGATAATGATGTTGTGAGAAAAGAAGAATGACTGAATGTTTTGTTGCTGTCATCATAGAAAGTCTTATTGAAACTCCCTAGTAAATAACAAGAACAATGTAATCTTGTACCTGGACTGAAGCAAACTGCTTAGGTGGTCCAGTAGGAAAGTGTTCAAAGTTGTTCCTTGATAGTGTGACATTGTTTAGCATTTTCAAACAGTGAAGCAGATTATCCTTCAAGAAAACAAAAAAACAATAATAATTATCTTTTTAACCTCAATAGCATTAAAATTTATGTCACTGGAAGTTACAACATTAAGGATAACAGTACTGAACTTGGAGAATAATAAGGAAATCCAAGGGAAAAAAGGTTTGATGCTGAGAAATTAATAATAAGGCACAACTTTTGCAGATATGAAAGAAAAGCCTGAAAAAAAGTACTTACTGGCAGCTCAGAGACATTGTTTCCCTCAATATTAAACTCATCGATTTTTGTGCAATTTGCTAGAGAA
The DNA here is from genome assembly GCA_964035705.1 of Porites rus. Taxonomy (NCBI): domain Eukaryota; kingdom Metazoa; phylum Cnidaria; class Anthozoa; order Scleractinia; family Poritidae; genus Porites; species Porites rus. The sequence continues at coordinate 15,826,285 of OZ037993.1, forward strand.
GCTGGAATGGAGGATAGCTGATTGTATCTATGAAGGTAAACAACGATAACACAATTTATTAAAGCAAATTGCCAACCTGAAGAGTCTGTATCTGGTGCCTTATTGTTACTTAATTTAGTGAATACTTTATTCTAAGATTTTTGATGGGGGGTATTTGGTGGAATTTTATTTTTGCAACTTAAATAAGGAAAATAAGGGCTTTCAATTTTGTGATTCAAGCATTCTCAACTTCACTTTATTTTTCAAAATGTCTGAACTTTTAAAAATTTCTAGAAAAACTGGAACAAGCAAAATGCACATTTATTTTTTTGCACGAATCTAGCGATTCAGATGAAGATAATAGCTAGATTCTCCCCTCCATAAGTGAAATCTTCGAAAATTAACGTTACTTTACAACAGAAGGTACAAAATGGAGTAAAATCTGTTAATAATGTGGGTATTTGTCAATATATATCCTGTAAATGTTGTTGTTATACATGTTAATCATTTTTTCTGTGATTTGAATTTTCTATATATGCAGGGTATTAACTTTCGTGAGAATTTTTATCTGCGGGTCTTTAATTAACTTCACGATTTTTTGACAATTGCAAAAAGACTGAAATCAAAGACCCGCAAAATTAAGTACCAGTAAGGTAATATTCAACACCTTGTGGAGCAAAGTTTTAGACAAGAAAAAAAAAAGGTAAATATAAGATTCACCTGAGTCCCAGTCTCGTCATTTCTGTTAGGTTACCTATTGTGTCTGGTATTTCAGGAATGTCGTTGTGTTGAAGATCAAGTGATGTCATTTGCACACAGTTTCCAATATCTGCACACAGGAAAGGTCAACATTAATTTTATGTCCCCCAAATCAACACAGATACATTTAACTTAAGGTCATTTGCAAAACAAATACTTAGAGCACAAGGTTATCCATGACGCAAAAACATAATTTTAAAAAAAACTGAGGTCCTGCATGACATAGGACGTTGTGGTTCAATGCGATCTTTGGTCTAAATGTTATTTTTCTTTGTTTTTTGGGTAAGGCTGTACATGTCTCATAACATTTAATCATGATATTGACATGACAGACTGTTCACACCTGTGAATTCATCATTTGTGGCCTTCACTTTGGATTTAAGTCCATCATTAAACCTGAGGAAAATTATCAAAACTTTTTTTCCTTCCATGTAACACCAGACATACCTCTAGGTATACTTGCAATATTGTTGTGTGAAACATCAAGAGTGACAAGATGAACTAGCTGACCTAAAGATGACAAATATGATTTTAAAACACTCGTCTCAATGCACTAAACCCTGGTTACTTGTATCCAAGATGGGCCTGAACTCACTACAATACAGGTGTAAGGCTAGAATGCAACTGTATTGCATCCTTTTGTGTCTCCTCACCTCAGACCAAAAAGAAATCATTTAAAGCTCAGCTATCACTGTAATAGAAGAAAATACTGGGAAAATACTCCACCTTTTTTTGGGGGGGGGGGAGGGGAGGGGTGGAGGTGGGGCTGGGGCTGGGGTGAAAGGGCTCATTACCACTGGTAAAGCTAATAAACTATTTAAAAAGTTGGCAATCATCTCAACCTAACAGTCCAATGTCTTCTCTCTGAATACACATGTCTGTGTTGTACAAAGTTACATGAAATTTTATTATGTTTGCATTTGCTACAGAATGTCCACCAAAGAGGTCATTCCTACCTATTACTGCCGGTAAATCTTTAATCTTGTTTTCTCTAAGGCTTAATCTTTCAAGTAGCTGGAATTGATACAAAACAGGTTATCAATAATAAATTATTATATTACTTTGCACAACTAAATGATATGAGGCCACTTAAGCGTTTGTGTTGTCATTATAATATTATTTCATCTTCTAGAGCCCTTACATGTAATTCTAAGTTCAGTAGTTGAGCCACGGCAGATAGTCAACTTAATAAAACCATGATAAACAAAGATAATATCCTACCATCTTGACTGAGTGAGCTTGTTATTGTTTCCCGAGGGACCTGACATTATGTGTTTTGTTATATTTCTAGACTTTCACTTCAACAGCAACACGAAAAATGACCGGAGCGAACCAAAAAAGTTGAGTTGACACTTATAACAACACAAATTTAATTCTCAAAACCACTGAATGAATGATTTACAAAGCACTTTCCTTATATTATCTGCATCTTTTTCTTCCAATAGCAGCTGTTTCTCTTCTGGGATAACTTTAAAAATCATTGCTTTTTAGCTTGAGCCTTTGTGTTTGTGTTATTGCATTCTTCCACGAAATTCACGAAAAAGAAAACTAGCAGTGTTTTTCCTGCCTTCTGTCATGCCACTTTCCACCATGCTTTCATCTCGTGTAGTACTGTATCCGAAGCAGGGTACACTGCCTAATGTATCACGATCGGGATACATTTGATTTTAGTGGAGGCCACTTAACCAAGACTAGTCCCTGTTTAGTTGAGTGAAAGTCTAGGAATATATCATAATACTTATTAAAAATTATTATTGGACAATAACCATTAGAATCTTTTCCTCAAGTTTGCTTTAGTTTAGCAGATTAAACCAAAGATACAGGTTATAACAATAACTCTGGCTTACCCGCAAGTTCCCAATTTCAGGTTCCACAGCATTGATTCTATTAAATCTTAAGTAAAGAGTTGTTAGTGATGTAAGTCGATATACCACTGGAGGAATCTGCAAAGAAAATACATCAAATCAGCTTTAGTTAAAGTATGCACTGTCAAAAACATTTCCGAGACACATTTTCTTAGCCCCATTTCCTGAATATTCCGATAACATTTTGGGAATGGAAAGGCATGTTGGGTTTTAATCCTGTTACTCCTAGAGGGGAAATTATACTTTTATTAAAGGGTCTCAATGGGGTTAACTGTCAGCCGTCAAACAGCCTAAAATTTAACTGTCAACCGTTAAAAAAGGTCATATTTTACCCTCAGCCCTCATAAATGCAGATTAATATTAACTGTCAAAAACTCTTAGGGTATCTCAAATTTCACTATTTCAGCTGATTTTCACAGACTTTGGGCTCCTAAAGAATATCTAAACTGAAAAAAATTAGTTCCTATATTGTCAAAAACACACTCTCTAGACATTACAAGACTTGACAACTTACTTATATACGAAAATATTTCAATTAAATCTTAAAAGTGAAAGGCCAAGACAACCTCCAAGACCCAAAAGTTAATACTGATTTTACTTTAATTATTGGACTTAATTTCTACTTACTAACGGTTAACTGTCAAAAGCTCTAAAACTTAACTGTGAACCATCAAAATTGAAAAAAACTCAATGACAACTGTCAAAAGTACCACCCCACTGAGACCCTCTTGTTACAAAGACACCTCTTTTGAGTTTGCAAAATGTAATCCTTAAGCATTGATTGGACAAATTTAAATTCATCCCCCAACCCCATTTATATCAGGACAAGGGCATACATTTGGGAGGATCCAGGGGGTTGACCTGAAAGCCCCCTTTTTCTCTTAGTATGATGACACAAGGTTGTGCTCTCAGAAAGATTTAAGGGAGCCCACTGCTCTGAACTTGTGAAATCCCGGGCACCCAACATATGATTTGCATGAAAATAGTAAGATTCTCTAGTAGCCCAAGAGCAAAAGTTAGGTGCCACAGGCCACCAGGCTCTGCTAGAGTACAGGCCTGTGGCAAGAATGACATTTCACAATTGAGTGATGCCCGTTTCTCACTGAATTTCTGTTGACAGATTGAGAGATGAGAACTCCACCAAGAACCAGCAGTCATGAAAATGTTCTCCTACATATGATGAGTGCATATGCCTTCTGAAATTGCTGTAAAACTGAACTTTCTTGAGCGACAAATTTCAGTCAAGTTGGTAGCCCCACCCACCTCTGATAGATTTGGATTTAGAAAAAAATACTGTTGGCTTTTAATCTTGAAAGTTACTAACATTTTTAAGATTTGGGCCTCAAGTGTCTTATCCAAATTTGTTTTTTGAACCCAATTAATTTTCATAGTCTTGTCATTCCTATAACCCTATAAAAATGGCTAATTAATAACCCATGGAACAAGTTTTTAAAATTCTCAAAGCTGATTTAATGAATTCAATATTGTAATATTATACCTCCTTCATCTTGTTGTGTCTCAAGTCAAGTAATTTTAGGTTCTTTAACTTTACCAGGGTATCTGCCAAAAACATTAAAATTATTTAATAAAATGAAAAAATGGGAAAAATCCATTAGTCGTACCAGAAGAAATAAACAACATACATTGACAACAATGACCTTATTTGGACAATTTTTATTGTTTCACACTTTAAATGATTGAAGCTGGTCACAGTCATTTTATATTGTCCCATACAAAAACCTCTCTAAGCCACTGAGCCAGAAATACATAATTATCTTCGGGCACTGCAGCATTAATGGATTTTACCACCAAATCCATGATTACCATACTTTTACATAGTCCTGTGGAACTATACAATAATAGCACAATACTCTACAATTACCTGGTAAGTCAATCAAGTTATTCTCATTTAATGCCAGTTTTTCTAAGTTTTTCAGCATCCCAACTTCTGGAGGAAGAGTTGCAATTTTGTTACCATAGAGGTAAAGTTCCTTTAGCTGGGTTAGCTGAAAACATAAAAAATGATAAATTTTAAACATGAATGTCTTTATAAGAGATATTTCCTCTGAGATCCTGTCCAAATGGTGGATTGGTGCAGAACATTTTCTATTTCATACAGGGTTGTCAAAAGTAGCCAGCTGCCAGCAAAAATCGCTGCCTACTTAGTTAGTATCATCTGCGTTTTTTAAATCAAATACAGTTGACTCCCGATAACTCAAACATTCAAGGGAAATTGAAAAAAAGTTTGAGTTAACGGGAGTTTGAAGCAAATAACTGGAAGTAAGGAAATAAGCAAATGGATAGGGAGGGAATGTGGGAATGCAATTAAGCAACAAAGTAAACAGAGATGGACGCTGAATTTGAACTGAAGTGACAAAAAAGTAAAGACAAAGAATTGACTCGATTGTTTTAAAATAAATTCAATGTTTCGCACTTCAATACACGGATTTCCTCCCAACTTGTCACGCGCTTATTATAACATGGTTCAAGTTATCGAGGGAAAAATTGTGTAGAAATGATTTGAACAGAAACAAAAATTACTTCGGGTTAGCGGGAGGTTCGAGTTATAGAGGGTTCGAGTTACCGAGGGTAAAATTACAGTTAATGTAAGAAGGGAATCCAGGGGAAATCGACTTTGGTTCGAGTTAGCACGAGGTTCGCTTTCTGACAACCCTGTTCATATCCACACTAATGCTACAACTTAATGCCTTAAATACTATCAGTATAAGACGTAGTGGCAAAACGGATAATTCTCTCAACGAATTCTTTAAAGAAAGGTATGGAGAGAAGTGTGGAAAATTTGAATGTGGATATTTGGACTTATAACGTTGAACCTGAAGACAATACAACTTCCATAGCAAGTTCAGGGAGGCTGATTGTCACTAATACCATCTCACTAAAAACAAAAAAGGCCAAAATTGCAAACATTTTTAGTCACACACAAACCCTGTTAATATGGTCACTGGGGTGGGGGTATTGAGATTGTCCATATCAACTGGGTGTCCCTATTAATCGGGTTGATTTTTGAGAAAAGTAAGGCATTTCTTTCCCCATGGACACATGCAGCAACCTGTTCGTAATAATGAGGTGTCTGTTTTAAGCAGGTGTTCGTAAAACGGTGTGTGAATCTACAGCCTTACAATAACTGATTAAGGTTTGAGTGACAGTGCCCTAATGAACAAAGATTTATTTAGAGAATTCAATAATATTGAAAACTTAAGTATCAACTCTCTAATAACAGCATGTGTTATAGCAGGATATTTTATTCAATCATTACATTTTTAATTAGAAAATAGTCTTGTAGAAGTTACAGTGTAACTAGAACAACAATTACCTCTTTGAGTTCTTTGGGTAGTGCTGTCACCTAGAGAATGGAAAAATTTGAGTAGATTATCACATTGAGTGTTTGACTAGACCCCATAAAGGACGAGGTAATGGAAGTTAGTTTGGTAAAACAAGCAATCTCTGATTGGTTCAATGAGAGAGAGTGTGTGAACAAGTGACTAAGGGATAAAGGCTAATTATAGATGCACAAAAGCAAAGTAAAGTGGAATAAAGGCTCAGGTATCTACTCTGTTTATTTCTGGATTAAAGGGTTTCAATGCTGTGGCAATGAGACAAAGCAAGATTGGCAGCTTTTTAATGTTCGGTTGGGCTTATTAAATAGTCATAACTCTAGTGCTACTAACTTTGCAGCAAGTGTAATGACAGAAAAGCAGTCAACAGTTAAAGAAACTCATCTTTGCTGGCTTTCAAAAATAAGAGCTGAAGCAAAGATAAAACAAAACCACAAAATACACATTACTGGCTGAAGAAGGGTAGGATTACTCTGCTTTATATAACCCAATACCAAAATAAGCTACTATTTTTGCATCAACAATAGATTATTATAATCCATCATCCATCAAAACACCTACTCAATTACCACAGAAAATAAATAAGAATTATTATTGGAAAATGAAAGTATTGAAAATTGTCAGTTGTCTTTTCAATGGAGTCATAATGCAACTATAATCCATTGATGGCCTTTTTCTATACATTTCATGTAGGTTCTAAAACACAGGGTGACGCGCACTGCGTCATTTTTATAGTCACCCACATAAACAATATTTTTTTTGACTTGCACACAGGTGAAAAACAAAAAAATGGAACTCAGATAACAAGATTTTCTGATTGTAACTGATAATTGTTCAGTTAATTTAATCTATTGATAATAAAATCAAAGCTGACTCTTAACATGATAAAGAATGGACTTCTTACTCAAGAGACCAATGCAGAGGCCGTAAATGTTGCTTCCAGAATCTTGGTAATCAGATTCTCAAGTCCAGAGCTGTCATGAGCCAGGGATTTTCCCCTGGCTACAATGACCCCACCCCTCCAACCCCAACCCCAACTTTCACAGAAAACAAAAGCAAAATACAACCAAAAGAGCTTCCTTCATGTAGCTATTCAATGCCCCACCATCTACTAATCACATATACCCAACAACTTGAAATCTTAGAGACAGCCCTGCATGTCCCAAGGGTCCCAAGGAGGTTTTATGGGATTATTTTGGAATGGAACTTGGCATATTTTTAAGCGAGGGATTAGACTTAATATATGTAAAGAACATGATACTTGGCATTTTACCATGTATGATTCTGTGGAATTTATTATCATCATTTTCAAGAACCAAGACCCATTAGGAGAAGTCAGCAGCACTTTCTTAGATGCTTAAAATATCCTTTAATTTGACAATACTGTAACCCAAGTTGCTCGACCCTGTCAGAGAATCTAAACTCTTCTAGACTTTAATGACACTTCTTACAACTTAAGTTCCAAATCAGGAATAGCTTATAAAAGCAGATAGGGATAATGGTTTGAGGTAAAACTTTTGGTTGCTGTTTGGGTGACAGGGTGGGAGGACTCTACATGGGGAAGCCTCTGTTCCAACTACAGAATCACAGAAATTTAATGGAAATCAAGAGCCTGTTTGTGAGAAGCAGCTCACAAGATCAATGCTTCCGACATCACAATGAAGATCTATAATGATCTTAAAGGAGCCATGTCATCAGAATATTACTGTTTGAGGTCAATTCTCTGGTTAAGTCGATACTTAATACCTCTACCCATAGACAAAATGCTTCTGCAGAGAATTCGTTATTTACGAAGACAATATCAAGCAAATTTCATCAAGGAGCACAAACCATAATAATTTCTCGGGTGACTTTTGCAGGAATAGCACTAAACTTTTTCAAGTTTCAATCCAGGTCTATCCTTGCCATCCGTAGCAAGAGACAACAGGAAACAGTAATTTCAATGCCTATTGTCTGGAATAACAAAACTGGATCATTCTTTTTGGAATTCAATTGATGCGAAGACATGTTTTAGCTTTTTAGAAAGGTAGCAGACAGTGTGACAGGTGTAGCCCCTTTAAGAAATTAAACATGTTGATCTGATCTGGCTTCTAGGCTTAACAGTGTTTAGAGTCACCCAACCATGTTGAATGAAGCAGCCTTCATTTGGCTGGGCCTAATAGGATCTCCTGATAATATATCTTTTTTTGTTTTGATCCCTTTAAGGTTCAATGCACGTCCTTTGATTTAATTTAATTGCTCACTTCGTCACGTTCAAACTTCACCAAGGTTAATTTTTAAATTACTGCTAAAAATTTGAGTTTCAATCTATAATTATGATAAAGGTATGTGCTGATTCAGCATTAAGAAAGAAAACAGTAAAATACTTTTTTCATTAAAAATATGAGAGTTCTTTTACTAAGTGTAGACTGCCTCAGCCTTAAAATCGAGCTAATTTGCAAATTTCATTAAACTAAATTCACCAAATAACGTTAACTCCCTCCAAAACAAAGAGATCGCAAATCAAAAACTCGATCGACAGCAGGAGGATCGGAAATTCGGAGGATCTCTACTCGCCAAATTCATAATATTAAAGGCACATTCCAACTAACTAGGAACATAATCAAATATTTATACACTGAAATATCAAAGAAAGGAAGTTTAAGACAAAGACATGCACATTCGATAATGACATATTGGATTTCTTGTTAGTCAGGGTAAACGATATTTTTGGACAGGTGACCTGATCAACGATCACGTTCAAAAAAATGGAAATTGACGCACGTAAATCCTTCGTTTCTCTTTCCTAGATCTATTACTGCAGATATTTCAAGCTATCTAATTAGCTATAAGAAAAATTCAATTCGAAAAACGTGGATAGCGAGCTCAAAGCAGCTGAAAATAAAAGAAATTCCCCAAGGGCAAAAATATCAACGAGACAAGTGAAAATTTCGATCCCGGAAATCTAGACTACTCGAAATCCTGCATGCTCACTTAGTTGCATTTTCCTTAACACACGTCTAGTCCATTTAAAGCTGCGTTTAACAACCACACAGTAAAAGGTTATAGGAGCAATTTTCTAACAAACAGGGTTAGGTAATAACATGAAATTTATGCCAGAGCTGCACAATTAAGTATAAGCTAAAGCCGTAAGTGTAAATATCCTCCTTATCATCTACAAGACCTTACCGCTGCTTTGCTTAGATCCAAATGTGTTGACCCTTCATCTCGACATTTTATAATTTCTTTGTGGATATCCTACGGAAAGAAAAATAACAGTGGACGTCAACAGATGAGCCAATACTTAAGACTTGTCTGAATTAAATTCAATGCCGTTCCCTGAAGAATGCACATTTAGGGGCGATTCTAAAATCGACAACTACAAACGTCAATGCAACTAAATCTTATTTATTGCTGTAAATACCAAATCTGGTGAGGACTTTTTCTTTTTAGCCGCAGACTGAGGTTTCTTCGCCCCTGGGAGGGCAACCTTGACTGTTTTTGCCTCTCTTCTGGAGTCACCATCGTGTTTACTGTGCCCACTTTTCGAGTGTGAGATGAACGACGCAGTCGGACTTGTTGCTCCATCTTCTAGAATGCTCGTAGTGTCAGAGGCGTCTGTCGTGTGATTCATAAGATCTGGAGAGTCCGAGTCCGATCTCGTTTTCGTACCACGTCGTATCATCATAGCTTTAAAAGACGCTCTTGCCCTACTTCTTGCAGTTTACACGCTTCGAACCCTTGGGCGGCTGCTGCTGCTATAAACCGCGTTCATGAAAATTACTAGGCAATCGACGCTGTACGGTTAAACGACGAACATACTTCATGAAGACTACATTTTTCAAAGCAAACTTTTCAAGGGAACTGCTAATAAGATATCCATCGTCTCGACCGGAAAGAAAGCAACTCCGTATCCGCTCAGATCCAAATAAACACAAAATTGTTGTGAGAACCAGCGCTGGACGACATGACACTTTCTCGGTGCGTACTCTTCTAACAGAGGGGACTGGAGCTAACTAACGGAACGGGACCCATAAGGGCCTATATAGACAAGTCCTCAAGCATGAGGCTGTATTCCATGAAAGGACATGCGATCGGGGGCCTGTTCTGATCTAGGATAGGAGTGATTATATCGTTATTGTACTGTTATTAGTTTGCCGTTTATTTACTTTGCAAAGAAACAGGCTATGTCTCGCTGCTAAAATTTGGACCCCAAAAATTGCATTCAAAAAGGCTCCTGAAATCCGAGGCCTTAGGTCATTAATACTCTCGTTTTTAGCTTTCGTGCTGTTCGAACTATAATTGTGCCAATAATAAAATGATTGAATCTGATTGGTTCTTAACAGCCCATATTTATCGCTTAATTTTGCTATCTGACCTGTCCGATTACCAGTAGTCTGCTACACAGCCGTTTTTAGTGTCGTCACGCAACGCTCCTCAGGAGCGCTAGGAAAAGCGCCCTGGGGACGAGGTTGAGGAGCTTGTAACCGGACAGTTAAAGAACCAATGAAAATCAAGTAGCGAATGCCACTAGCCAATGAAATCTAACTACATAGCAAATGGTAACCAATCAAAATCAATGAAAAAAAGTCACCAGGTAAGCTATCCAGCTTCAACTGGAAAAGAAAAATAGACGAAACTACCAGTGACGTTTATTTACATTAATAATAACCTGAGATCAGGCCCAATTTTAGCAGTTCTCATACATTCTCTCTTACGTCGTCGCGATAAAATTCTTTTTGTTTCGCCTTTCCCGCCGGAATGTTATTTACAAAGCAAAAAGGAAACAGAGCCTGATCTCAGGTTACATTAACAAATATTCGAAGACTGAGATTCTCGCATTTTGTTACTGACACAATTAATTGATAATAGGACTTCGGGTTCGTAACTCGCCCCATTACTCCCTGACTTGTACTCCACTCAGTCCTTTTACATTACTTATACGTATCTTATTCTAAGGATTGGAAAACTAGGACTTTTGCGGTCACGCCTCCATTAATTAACTATATAGGCCACTAAATCGACGAAATTTTTTCTATCGGCCTTGTTTCTATAGGCTTGCATGTACTCTAAAACGCGGCGCCCGAAGGACTGATGGCGGCGGCGGAGTGCTACAATCTTGGAAAAAAATAAAAATGGAACAGCAAACCCCCATCCCCCCAAATCAAGGATGAAGCCGCGCGAAGGGCAAAAACGCTCCATTTTCCCATCCTTGATTTGGCGGTGGGGGAGAGAGGGGGTCTTGGTTTTTCATTTTATTTTGTCCAAGATTGTAGATAAACGTAAACTGAAATTCCCTAACTTCCTCTTTCCTTTCAATCGCCTGCCACGCAAACTATGTGTATGCGATCCTTAGATAGGGTGCCCTAACTTGCATCATACGAGAAAAAAAATCATGTGTAAGTAGTATTTTAAAAGCTGATGAACTGCCTTATATAAGACAATTCTTTTTTTTTAATTTCCAGACCCCTTGTCAGTTTTTGTATAAATAGTTTCAGTTTCATTCATCATAAGCCTCTGCACAGGCGGCCAAAACTAACGAAGTTTTTCGTTCTATGAAAGGAGTAACAGTGGTTACGCAATAACGCTAAAAAAACAGTAAAACGACAAACAGACATCAAAGCGGAGTGGAATACATTGCAGGTAAGTCTTTTTTATTCATTTCATTTCATAAAAAGTAAGGTTTAGCGTTATTTAGCGCGCGCAGATCTCAGTAATATATTTTTCATACAAAGTCTCTTATATTTTCAACCGAAAGAACTCAAAACAGAGCGGATGGTATTGGGTGGCCTGTGGCCTCTGCAGCTTGTCGGTGCAATTTTGACGGGGGCGTTGCCTCTGTATAACGGTCACTTTTGATCACTAAAAAAGTTCACCTTGTCTATCATATCACCGGCCCGCTGTTTGTGATTTATTTTTGATTGACCTCATACCTGTATATGTACTGTCTTGCGTTATTTTCACTGTTTGAATATAAGAACAAGGACAACAAGACAGCACAGACACAGGGCACCCAGACACAGCTGTATGCCTTGGCGGCGCACCACCACCCAAACTTCACGTCAGTACCTCCTCTCGGGGCGGGGTAAGGACGAAAACTTTCCCCCCGCCCCCCTCGAGAAAGTGCTGGCAGACCAGTAGCCTGAAGCAAAGAAGCAAAAAAATAATAAAATAACGCCTGATCTCATGTTAGCAGACCAGGAAATGCTTGAACTTCCGGAACATGCCAAATATGGCAAATTCGAATTGCGTAAGAGGGGTACCCACATGGCGAAAAACGCGCTTTCTGATTGGCTAGAGCCACGTGGGCTGTGCGAGACGAAGGCAGAGTGAAAACTTGGCACTATTTCACCGGAATGCATTGTTCTTATAAAGTTCAGGAGAAAGAAAATGAATTTTTGACGATATTTTGCTGTTAAATTTCGAGTATAAAGATCGCGTGTGAAAGACAATGTTTCGGGACGTGTGTCTAGGATGCTAGCAGTTCCTGACGACACCGGCGAAATGAGGTGAGCTTCGTTGAAAAATCGCTATGGACGCTGTTATAATGGGATACATCGTAAAGCATAAAGCTTACGTGTTACATAGATTTTCCCTTCCTTGATTTTAACTAGCAGCCAGACGTACTCCGCTTAATATTCTTCATCTCTAGAATTATCATGTAAATGATATGGAGAGCGAATGGTAACATTGGGTCATTTATCGACGATGAAACCTTTATTGGTTTTCGTTTGGTCTCATCGTGTTTTTATTTCTGTGAGAGAGCTTCCTCTTATACATTAGAAATTTTTCAGTAAGACTTACCTTAACCTAACAAAACACTTTATCACACGTCACTTAAATATTTTTCACGCTGTCAGAACCTCTCAATGATCATGATAAACAGAAATCAGGAGCAAATACTTTCATAGCATAATGTATATAAACTTCATTCTTCCAGTTAAAGGAAGTTTTGAGGCAACTCAAAGGTGATTAAGCCTTTTTTCCTCTCAAGTTTGTCTCGTGGAATAATTCAATGCCTTGCACCCTCTAAACATACATGTATATGCCTTCAAACATTAATTTACAAGACCAGTACCGGGCCTGCGAATGAGACACAATTAGTCCACTACTGGTTGGGTGAAAATTTATTTTGAAATAATTTTATTCTCACCCAGTGGAAAATTGTGGTACACTCTGTCTGATCCTATTTTTCTGTTTGCAGACTCTGGGGGACACCCCCTCCATTTAGCAGAGATTCCTTCTTTGATGACTTTTCTCCATCTTTTTTTGAGGCTGATGTAGCTGCCGAAGTTGAGTGGTTAGTAATCACAACATATTTATAGAGACCTTTAGATTCTAAGACAAGGATAACTATGAGGAAAAGATTTTGACAATACTCATCATCATGTGCACGAATTAGCTTCATTTTAGTAGGAAAATGTAAAAGGCATCATCATTATACTGCAAGAATGTCCTAGTTATTGAATATTAGAAGCTTTATCATTTTTGTAATCGGGAGAGGGCTACACCTCCTTCAATTACAATAGCTGTGCTCACTTTTCTGGTGGAAAAAAGTACAGTGAAGCTTTAAAAGTCAAGTCTCTTCTTCATAGTCATCCTTGTTTTCGAATCTTAAAGGCCTCTATTACTTAAAATAGTTTAGTTCGCTGCTGGAAACCACCGATTTGAGTTCCCAAAAAAAAAAACTAGTCCATAAAACAGAACATTATGATTTTCCTTTTTTTTTTAATTGAGTCAAGACTGATGAATGAACTGATATGCAGAGAAATGTTAAAAAGACAGGTTTATCATGAGTTTGGCAAAAACATTTAAAAGGCAAGGCAAATTCAAATTTTCAGCAACAGCTATGATCTTCAGCAAGTGAGTAATTCTGGCTTGGGCGTAGCATTCCACCAGTATCTAACAGGAGTCAATGAACATACTGCAGATACTGTGTATGCAGACACTCTCCCCTGTTGCTTCTTTCCATGAGGCAAGACTACCATGTTTTGAATAAAGTTGCTAGTCCCCGAGCAAGCTCTCTGGGGTGCTGTGGCGGTGGGGTGGGGAAAGGAAGGAGAGCTTGCAACTACGTCTCTAGAATTTGAATATCTGCATCGACAAAGTCAATGCGAAATGCTGATTGGTGGAGATGACATTAGCAATGATGTCATTACCCTTGGCTTGTGTTTTTCAATGTTTGGTTACTTTCGCACTTGTTTCCACTTTATGCTGATTGGCAGAAATCTGACAGCTCAGTTGACTGGGATCAACAGGGAAACTGGAGGTGGAATTCAAATTCCAGTGACGTAGTTGCAAGGTCTACTTCCTTTCTCCACCTTGCCACCAGAGTGCCCCAGAGAGCTTGCTCGCAGGCTATAAAGTTGCTGGTCACTGTTCCCTGTGGCACATTCCTAAGCCAATGATTATATTATTTAGTTTTTTTAAGCAGGTTTTTGAATTTTATTCTTGGAATTTACTTTGAACTTTTTGCTGTTGTTGTTCTGTAGTGGCCAAGAAGTAGACTGTAAAGATGATGGAAACTACTGGTACAGAGAGTCAACTTCTGCTGCATCGTCTGTTAATGCTTCAGAATATAATTCTGATGATGGATTTATTGATATTGAAGATGAAAGCTTCAAAACTTCACATTTTCCTGTAAGCCAAGCAGTATTATATTTTGACCTTGTATTTGTAAACCCTTGTTTATAAAAAACATCAAATGGATGAAAACATGACTTTTTTTGTCTCACTCAAAGTTCATTGATTTACATGGTTGACTTCATGATCAACAATAATAGTATTTACTTTATTTCATAATAATTAATGATTGCCTAACATTTGTTTTCAACTTTGATTGAGTAGTAGTTTATTAAGATTAAAGTAACATGTCACATCCCTTTACCCATTTTTATCATGACAAGTTACAGTGTAGCAGTTCTACAGTACATTTTTTATAAAGTTCTTTTTTTATCTTGTTTTCCAGGGTTCATACTTAAACATTGCCGAATTGGAAAGAAAATGCAGAGGTATAAATAATATGGTTGAGTATTCTTATATCTTGATCTGATAGCAAATACCTAAAATCAATTTGATTGAACAATTAAGCTTGTCACAGTACAGACCATTCAAACATCGGTATGTTTTTTACTAAGTTTGAGCTTTTTGCCTTAAGGCCAGCACTTTTGAAAATCTACAATTCTAGAGAGCTTTGTAGGATTGTAGGGAAAGCCGTCCCTGCAATTAACACTAAGCTTTTCATTCCCTTTTTCCAATCAAACTCAAATTATTATTTTGACAGTCTAAAAATCTAACACATAAAAAGATTATTGGAACTAAGTAAGCAACTTAAGCAGCTGCAGAAAGAACACGTGAATGGAACTCAATCCATTTTTGAGACCCATACAGCAGTCTTTCAAGTGCAGGGGCTCCTGTTTTGAAGTGTGTAAGGAAGAAGCTGAGAGGGAGGGGTTGATGCAAGGGGTCTCTATGTCCTTTTTAATGGATCTTCATTGGGGGACAAAAGTGTTGACACACTTCTATAAAGTAGCCCTTTTTTGTATAGTGGTTCTATTCTATCCCCTCCCCCTGTGTACCGCCACCTCCTGGCCCCAAAATCAATGTTGTGTTTTAGACCCTCAAGTCTTACTTTCATTACATACAATATTGATTCAGGGGTTGGGGGATTTTGGGCGTTTAAACAGACTGAAATAAAAAATGAAGAATTGGTGCATTGTAGACAAGTATGTCAACTACTTTTGTCCCTATTTTGTCCCTATCTACTATTGTTATTGAACCCGCAACATCCCACTCTACAGTTAAGCACTCTATTGACTGAGCTTTTCCTGTGACAGTCTAGACATTCCCTTTAATATGGTGCGGGATAAAGGACTTTTCATACTTGATTGTTGCCAGTTTTAGCTACCCAAAAATGAGTTACTGCTCTTAGACCAATCAAAGTAGCTCCCAAGATCCCTTGGGGATAAAGTTGTCGCTCACAAGTAAGGGCATTGAAATGAATATTGGGTTGATTGGAAAAGTGTTATATGATTCTTTCGAGGCCAGAGGATATTCTGATTATCTCAGGAAAACAATCCAAGCATATACAGCTGTATCTGTGTTATCTGTCAGGGAGAGATATTTTTGTGTCAACCTGAGCTGGGAAAACTCTGACTTTTGGGCTGGCTCCATATGCTTTTGATTGTTTTAATATTAGGTGAGGATTGCAATGCCATAGCCTGCGAAAACAGCTGTTTCTCCCCGCTCCTCACCACTAAAAATGTTCGCCAGGAGTTACATCCCTGGTAGCGAGGAGCGAGGAGAAATGGGGAAGACCCCTAACCCCTCCTCCACATAGCTCCTGCTTTTACTTCTGGAGTTCAAATAAAAATGAAATTTCTTACTTCCACTTTCATTAACTGAATTATGGTAAACAAAATTAATATGCCTGGTGTGAATCACGCATTATTTTTTAAACCTATTTCAATGTTTTTTTTTTTTTTTATCCATAGAATTAAGTGCTATTGATAGCAGCAACCTCAACTGGAAAAAATGTTCAAGAAAAAGTGCCGAGAAGAGAGAAAATAATTGCAGTAAAAGATCTTCAAGTTCATTAGTGGATGATCTGTTGAGAAGGAACAAATTCAAGAATAACAAGAACCCAAGTTCAAAATTAAAAAATGAATTTACCTGTCCCTGTCAAAAGTTACAGAACTCAATGGACTTTGGTGTAAGTTGGTAAGTGTGAGTCACATGAAAAAAAAAAACTGGATTCCTAAAAACAAAAGGGATTAATAAGTAGACTTTGCCCAGATGGAGGGCCACACTCACTGTTTTTGTATTTACCACTTTTTTACATCATGTTTTAAAAACTAATTGGTGTTTTTATTATAGCAACTTACACAGAAAGGTAAAATCGTCTAGACATGTCCACAAAAACTGCCTGAAAGTCAAAAAAAAAAAAAAAAACGGCCCTGGCTCTTTATCCCCCCACCCTCAAACAGAGGAAATACCCTAGCAGAGTTAATTAGGTTAATAAGTCGTATGTGAGGCAGGCCATGACACAAGCAAAAGTATAAGAAAAAAAACAGGTTTTGGTATTGTTATGTTCATGCTTATGCTTAGGTCAAATCTGTTCTCACTCGCACATAATCTAATTATGCTTACATCACTAGTGAGGACTATGCTAAGCATACAAACAAATGTATACTTATACTGGCATAGCTAGTGAGGATCAGGCTTTAGTGTCTAAGGTCAGTTTGTGTTACATAAGTAAGGGGACAAGGAAAATCAAATTAAAGAATTTATTTATAACTGGAATAAAATAGTAAACGGCTTTGTGTCCTCTGATTGGCTTGAGAGTGGCTGTGTGATAATATACAGTTCCACAATTTAATTAGAGGTAAATGAATGGATGTTAAATCCCAAGCAAGTTTCTTTTTCCATAAGCTTGCTTGCTATGAGCTTTGTCCAACATTATATAAAAGTTCAAGGTGAAAGAGGAAAGAAATTACTCCACCCTAAAAGATGTTAAGTAGCATTAGGTAGTCACCTTAATTTCATGCACAATAGTCTTATTTACTGCAATTAATTATTTCTTTCTTTATTTTGTTTTATTTTATTTTACCACTGAATTTTTATAGTAGTTTGGTATATGTAGTTACTGCTGTGTATATTGTAGTTCAATAACTAATATTTTATCTTTGGTTGAAAACAAAAAACTTCATTTACCTGTGTTTCAATTAACTTACTATTCACAAGCTTGGCCAAAGATTATGACTGAGAACAAATCCAACAAGTGGCCAGAACGGGACTTGAACCCAGGACTGCTGGATTGCAAGTTGGACGTGCTGAACACTCGGCCACTCTGCCTCCTAGTAAACTAAGGGTATACATGAGTCAGATGCTGAACACAGCCCCTGGCATTATTGTTAGTTGTAAATTTCTTGTATGTTGTAGTTACAGTATAAATTATTTTGAAAATGAACTTAAAACCGTTCTTTATAGGAATAAAATGACATCAGATGACCAAGTTGAGGCAGTTGAATTGCTAACAAGAGTTGCTTCAGTAACAATGGGACTTAGAGAACAAATGGACATCATTAGAATTATAAACCCTGAGGCAACAGTTCTACCAACAGACACAGAATTTGAAATAGGTAAATGTATTATTAATTTTTTTAAAGTAATAATTATTTTATTATGTTTGTCATACTTGCTTGCTTTTCCTAACATGAGAGGCTTACTGTATCATGTGGCAGTTCCTACCACACTGGGGTTGAATCCTGGGAGGGGAGAGGTGGGGGGGGGGGGTACTGCGTTATTTAAGCCATATAGGTTTGTGCTGTGCCAAAGGGTATCGTTTTTTTTTTCCTTGTTTGATCTGGAAGCTGGTATAGACTTTGCCCATTTTGGTCTGTGATTATTAACGGGTATGGTTTTTGAGGGAACTGCTAATTCAATTCCTAATGAATAAGAAGGAAAAAGTAATATGCAAATTTGATGTGGAATTTAAGAAATCTTTTCCTTGGTGTTCCAATCTAAGTAACGATGACATAATTTCTGTGTATGTAAACATGTATTCTGCATTTTTTGACTTCTTCTGGGTCTGAAAACGGGTGTTGAAAATGACACTTTTTTCTCTGAACTGTGGTTAGCATTTGGACAACTGGGTGGAACACCCCCACCAAGAACTCTTAGGAGTACCCCAGGGTGGGGAGGGAGGGTTGAATTTTTGTTAGCTGATTTTAACCAACTCAGGGCTATACAGTCTTGTGGCAGCTTTCCCTCTCTTGCCTTGGCCAAACCACGGGCAAATGGTAAACAAAACTCAAGACTCATTTGCATAAAATAAGCAGTGGCATTTAATAGAAAATAGCTGTGACAGCCTGAAACTGGTATCAAAGAAAGATTGAGGGAATGGAACACTGGTTTCTATTTATTTAAATCATTCCAATCATAAAAACAGGACTATCCCTTTTCAGACAATCTGTTGCTCTGGGAAATTTTCCAGTGAAATGACCTTTGAAGTATGCAGTGTTCCTGTTAAAAATGTGTAGTTTCCAACCAGAATTTCCAGAAACATTTTGTAACGGTAAACCTAGCGTACCCTTAAATCCTGGTCACCAGGGATTAATTTTTAAAGCTGTCTGGATTCCAACATTTTTTCTTAAAGCACAACCTTATAGTTGTAATACTCAAAGTGTGGTCGGCTAAGGTTCCTTTCTCCACTACTTGCCCTTCACATTCACACTTCAAAACCTGCCTCAGTGACCCAAATACAGTAAAAACCTGCGCAGGAGAACCTGTTAGGCTAAGATTGTCCATTGAGACCTCTTTCACATTAGAACCTATTTTAGCCTACAATTTTGAAACAGGTTTTTTTTTGAGAAATTTAGTCAAACACTGAATACACAAGTACCGTACCATGTTTGTCCCAGCTGCAACACTGAGTACCATGTTTTAATGTCTAGAGCTTTTGTTCTGCTTAACTTGCGTGGCTTTGTATAAACTTCATAAATTGCTTTAACAATGCTTGGGTTAACGGGATTTTTACAATATATTATGCATGCAATACCAAAAATCGGGCCAAAATCGGCCACATGTAACAATGGCAAACACCTTATTTATTTTTAAAAACAGGAACCTGTTTAAGAACCTTAGCAGCCTAATTTTCCAGTTGGCACCATTTTTATAAGAACCTTCTTAGCATAACTTGGAAAAACTTGGGTTCTTATATGCGGGTTTTTACTGCAATGCGTGCTGTGCATGAGGCTAAACCAGACCGTGCCAGGCTTGAAGCTTATCAAGAGGAAGGGGGTGTTCTGTTCATTTGTGTATGGTTTAAGTTTTGTGTGGTTGCAAAAACCTACTGCTTGAAGAAATGCTAGCAAATTACAGAAATTTTTTAAAGGTATCAACATTTTCCCTAATCTTGTCAATACTTTTTTTTATTTTTCAGACTTAGATGCATTTGATGATGCAAAATTCAGTAGAATACGTGACTATATTTCAGAGCATCTTTCCAGAGATTCTTGTCTTCTTTGCTTAGGTAATCTTATTTGCACAGACCACATTATGGCTTCAAATTTTTTTTTTCTGAATTATAGTTACTTTAGAACTTGTAAAATGAACATGAACACAGTGTCCCCTGAGGTGTCGATGGTTTTGTCTGTTAATTAAAAATTATATGATTACAGTTTTTTTATTCATTTCTTTCAGATTCACAATCAGAAACGTGTAGACAGAATTCCAGTTTTTCTCATAGAAAACATTCCAAGGTAAGAGAGAGATAGCTACTCCTTCTGTAGTCATAAATGATGTTAACTGTACACAAACTTATTTATTTTGATTGTGATAAAGCAATGTCATTGCAAACCTCACGGGGAGGGTTTGCAAGAAAATTGAATACAGCAAGATAACAACCTCAAAATAATGAAGGGGCAATTAGCTAGGGACTGGCAAAATTTGTTAGCTATAACAAGGTTTTGTTATGAGGTTTCACTGTATTAATATTGATAATAGTAGTAATAATCTTATCAACAATATTTAATTATTGAATTACTGGAGGGCAGTATTGTAACTTTGGAAAAGCTTAGCACGCTTTTTTATTAGTCAAGCTGGCTTTTTTGCTTGCAGTGTAATTGCACCTTAAAAATTACCCCATGTCTTCTTTTTAGAATATTGTGATTTGGTAAACTCTCTTTCAGATAGTGAAATTTTGCCGGCAGCCACCTCTTAGCGAAATCTATGGGTGTAAGTTGTTGATGACACTCCTTTCACCCACTCCCTTACCTCTTGCAGCTTCCCATTATCCTAGCTTCCCACTTCCCTTCTCCACTGAACCTGTTGTCAGGGGTGAGTGGCACTAATGTACGCTCATGTACTGCTATGTTACCAACTGTGAGTTTGTTTTACTGACAGAGGAAACCAAGGGGAACTCTAAGCATGAAAAGAATTTCAAGAAAATCATCAAAACATAAAAGCTTACTTAAGCGGGTCCATCGGCAAATGATGAAAGAACAAAGAAGTGGCCTTTTTGAGAATGAAGAGGTAAGACAATGACATCCATTGAAAAATAATCATCTGGTCAGCAGAAAAGCTTTTTTTTTAAGATATTAAAAATAACTTCACTTCACTCTGAAAACTGATTTAATTTTCTAATTCTTTTTCAGGTAATTTCACTGAGCTCAAGAAATGAGGAGGAATCCAATGACTTGGACGTTGACATTCTCTGTTAATTTCTCCTTTTTAATCTGAAAAATCAAATAAATTCGAGTTTTAGATTAAATGGATTTGTTTTATTAGCAATACCACTTTTTTCCATTTTTAGGCCTTGTGGCTGATGTGTCACATGACACATTTGTACCCCAGGGCCCAGTTGTTCGAAGGCCGATTAACGCTAACCAAGGCTTAAATTTAACGTGGGTTTCTTTTTCTTTTGTTCAAAAGCATTTTCCCGGATAATTTTCTCTATTGTTTTTAGAGCATCCAATCATCAAATTGTAGGCAAAAAGAATAAAACTGAATTTCCTCTTTAAGCTTTCATATCTGAATTCAAATTTCGCACTAACCCAGACTTTTTCCGCGTTTGCAAAGAAATACCCTCCCATACAGTTGTTCTTGGGGTTACACGTTCCTTCGCAGGCTTAAGTGGAACTGTTGCGTGAGGTATTGATGCCTTTTGCTTGGAATTGTTTACCTTGGGTACCAGAGGTCACTATAGACTTGACCAAATCCGGAAACCACGCATGAAAAGCCTCTGCCACCTAGTGAAAAGCATCAAAAATTAAACAACTGCAAGTTTCATTGAAGTTATATTCGACACAGTCCATTTCTGCTCCGCTGGACGAAAAATCTTTCTTCTTGTTTGGGCAGCTACTACAAATGATATTCGCTAAATAACTCGATTCGTAAGCGATGAAGACGATGGTAATGATGATGATAGCTCACATGATCTTTTTTACTACAGATGTCCTCTTTTCGCTTCCAACGCTGATAACATTACCCTAGCGCTAAGGAGCGTGAAGAGACGACTGTTTTTACAGCAGAATTGAATTATTTCTCCAAGTTACATCTTGTACAAAAACTGAAACTTCCCTATGCACTTCATCTACACCTTTCATACGTATAATGCGAAGTTTTATGGAGGTGTACACAAGACGTCCGATTCTTCTTTCTAATTCTGAACTTTATAATTCGGTCGTAGTAATTTAATCCCAGGAGAAATCGGCTTCATTTCAAATAGCCCATTCCGAGTTCCATAAATTCTCACCTTCAAACCGAGGCGAAGTGCAAAACCTTTGTTGTGAAAATGAGTTTATTTGCATAAGAAAAAATTATTTTCATATCAATAGCTTCGCACTTAGCCTCGCTTTGAAACGGAGGCTTGAGGACACTTAGCAATAGCCTGAATAATGCCCATGACGTTAAAATGATCGCCCAACCACTTCACGTTTGTTCTGCCGACGTTGCCCTGTACAGTAAATCCCCGATTCAAGCCATCATTCGTTCTAAGACAAGGGACTTGAAATTGAAAAATTGACAATTGTTACCTCGAGGTCTTAGCAGGTCGTAAGTAAGTATTAAAGTAGACAGAAAAATTGAGATTCCTTCAGGGGCACCCAACGACCGTTTTCTGGGAAATGATCTGAAATGGCTCGTTATGCATCCTGGAGTGCTTTAAAAGCAATATGAATGAATAATTCGCATCGCTAAAAAAATTTGATCTGTTGGGTCGTCCTAGGAGTGGTTTGAACCTCTCGAATTTTTTAGGGCTGTTTTTCCATTTCCTTCTCAGCCCTGAACACTAGTGATTCAGTAGGACACAAACATTCCCCTACCTTAACCAATGGACAACACAAAAAAAAACAAATGGAGACAGAACAGGTTTGTTTTATTTCATATGTTATTCTGTTTGCGTTACATAAATTTTTTAGTGTTTACTGTCATACGGACATGCGATTTTAGACGCTTGATGAACAAAACCAGCGTCCACAATGCAATGTAAAATCTACTTTAACAGACCAGAAGCTACAATATGCTTATTACCTTTTGCAAAGGCGTTTAAGTAGCCGGCTCACACAGGTTTACATTCCACTACAAAACAGAAAAAAAACAAAGCAAATTTCGCCATTCTTTGAATTATCATTTCGCCATTTTTATCACCTTCCTTCACCGTTTGCGTAAAAAAGGTAAAAAATATTCAGGCACATTTTATCAAATCTTATCTCCTACAAAAAAAAGTTTAATTCAAAAATAATTCTACGAAAAGAAAAAAACACGGACAGTTGTATTGCTGTACGGAAACGAGAACATTCCTTTTAGAAGCCAGGCCACTCATATCGGCAATACTTTGACTGGATTCCATTCTCAGCTGGGATTCCACGCCTGTAAGAAGAAACATTTCGTTAGAAAAAGAGGTCTCACATTACTCCATCCCCGTCTCATCTTCCTTGGCGGTTTCCGTTAGCTAGCGTCTTTTATCATTATCATTATCATTATTATTATCATTATCATTATTATTATTATTATTATTATTATTATTATTATTATTATTATTATTATTATTATTATTATTTCCACGGTTTTGATTGGATTATAAATCATTACGTCACTGTAGGTAACTGTTTATGGTCAATGATCTATTCATGCGCTGATGAGCTGATGACTCTTTTCATGGCAGAGATCGAAATTAAAGGTTTTTAGGAGCTGCGTACTATACCGGGGGCGGGAGGGAGAGGGACACAGATCAACTGCATTCCTCTACCGATCTGCTCTCCACTACAGGTGCATTTCCACTGTCGCGTAATTTTTACGTGTGCACGCACGTGAATAAAATAAACGCCATCATGGTACGTTAAAAGTTGAACCTAACACAACTTTTACGTTTACAAATTGACACTTATACACTGCCTCTATTTTATTTACGCGTAAAATTTGCATGCGCACGCACGTGAAAATAACACGACAGTGGAAAACCACACTAACGAAACAAAATATTTTGCTGTTCCTGGACAAGTGGCTGATATACGAAGTTTTCGATACTCGCACTTCAGACCTGGGAATACTGTTCCAGCTGTCCGTACTACAGCGGAAAATAGAACTATCCTTGCAGACTTTAATAATGAGAACGGATGATGGAACAATACTAATGGAGTAATTTTAATTTGCCAAAAGAAAAATAGGAGCTTTCCTTTACCTGAGGTAGCGGCAGCGATGTTCCCACAACCTGTTGTCTGCATCTGTAAGATCCGTAACGGACTGAGCGCTCCATAATCTCTCTCCTACTGCCAGGGCGCGAGGCCTAAAATGAAAGAATACAGAACAAAGTGTTATTAAAAATGCCCCGTCCACACCAATTCGCATATTTTTGACACCACGTGAAAGCGGATCGAAAAAAAAAAGGCGCGAAAAACCGCGTGAGGACTGGGGAGAGAGAGTTTTTTTTTCCCCCGCCGTTTTTCGCTCGCTCGCTTTTTTGCTGCTTGCGCGCTTTTTTCGCACCTCTACACTGACCGAGAGCCTGGCACAGTCTAAAACTAATCTGGAGAGCAGTTTCAAAAGGATGCGGTTTCGATGAGCGGGCTCACTGGTTTCGTGTTGTCGTTGCATGGATCAGTGTTAAAAAATATATACATGCGGTTTTAAAAATATCCAGATTCGTGTGAACGTGCCAGTCAAGTACATACAATATATATATAATTATATACAGACATAATAAAGGGTGGGAGAAACGTCGGTGGGTCAGTATAAAAGGCGCCACATGAGCGGGCACACAAGGTGAAAAGCAAGAAAGCAATGTCTGCATAAGAGCTAGTCTTGGTGTTCAAGAAAATTTATTAAATGCTCAAACTTGAAAGCTACAAGATGTCGTAAAAAGCGAGGGAAGGGGATAAGCCTACCATGTCCTTGTCAGAAGGTTAGTTCCGTCAACAAATTCTCCCCACATACAGCCGGTTCCACCCATGACTAATTTCTTTTGTTCATTTGTGCCTATTGAGATAAAAAAGGAAAGAAAAAATTAATAATAATAACCTGTAACATCAACATTTTAAGTGGTGGACAGACCCCTTTTTGGACAGAAGGGCAGTCGTCAAAGCCTTTTCCCTGAGGCTAAGACGGCATATAACGTCATGGGCTTCAATGCATTCCAATTCACATTAATGAGATTCTACTTCAAAAAGGGGTTCATTCGGTGCACCTTATACTACTTACTCGGATGCACAGCGCGGCACCCGTTCAGACCCTCTCCAATGATATTTTGCACGCAATGAGAAAGTGATTGGCTTGTGGACTTCTGTCCTTTCCGCGCATTGCAACATAAGGTTACACATCAAATAACAACATACCGTCAAAAGCTTGTGGATCGCACTGATAGTACTGTAGAGAGAATAAAGAGAAACTGTGAAAAGAGTATAGTTAGAAAATTGACATCAACGTGCAGCTGTAAGAGACCAAAACTAAAAATTGTGGTATACTACAAGGAAGACAGAACATTTTCTAACTTGGGCTAAAATAAAGACTGATTTCACCGAAGTGGAGGAGGCTGCTACCTTTAACCCTTTAAGCACCAGTATCAACATGCATATTCTCCAAACTGATCTCCATACATTTCCTTTAAGAATTAGTTGAGAGAATTTGAAAATACATCAAGGAATTTTCTCTTGGATGATCATTTTATTTAATCTCATAACTTATCTCTTGACAGTGTATGGACATTGTTAGGAAAAAATTGATCTTGGTCACTATTGGGACTTAGAGTGGTTTTCGTTTGAGTGTCGTAAAACCAAAACCAAAGTAATTACTCTGGCCAATCACATAGGACACAGACAATACATTGAACCAATCAAAACTCGAAGTAATTACATGTGGCTGACGCAAAGCGCGGGAAAATGCATGCGAGCGCGTCACAATTGGCTTTGGTTTTACTTCTGATTGGATGAAAAGGTGGCGCGAATCTTTTAAGCCAATCGCATCGTGTAGAAAGTGCAAAACCAATTACTTTTCGACACTCAAATGAAAACCGCTCTAAAGGGTTAAGGCTTGGTTATAACCCAACTGTATCACATTTATACATATTTTACATACAGTGGACCCCCGTTAATACGGTCAACAATGGGCCAAAAAAATCTGGTAGTATTAACGGGGTGGCCGTATCAACGAGGGTTTTTTTTTTTTACAAGAAAATGAATGGCGGTTTTTACCAGGCGGCCAAAAAAAGTGGCCGTAAGGTGGGGTTTCACTGTAAAAAAAAGTTTGGAAGCATGTGAAACACTATACGAAACTTCAGGTTTAAACAAGTTGACCGTATATTTCTGGTTAAACAAATCCTGCAGTTAGTAGACAGCAGTCTCGGGATAGTAAGTGCTTACATACATCGTACCTTATGCCAGTCTTGACCATATGAAATGTAGTTTAAGTACCAACAGGATGACAGAATGGCCTTCAAACCCTTCTCAGTGACTTTTGCCATCTCATTTTGCCATCCACCTTTCCAGACATTGACGACTGTGTCGGGTAGGACCTGCACATTATTGTCTATAACCTCCTGCCAGATGATATACTCTCTATCTAGACCGCCAACTATCTTCAGCAACCTTAAATCAAGTAGAGAGAATAATTTACAATTAAATGAGTGACACACAGTTCAAAACATGAATTATTTGCTGATCACTAAATGTTGTAACTGTTCTTCAACAAATGTTGAAAACTGTATAATGTCATTTTGAATGTTGAAATGGGTTGTTCGCCAAGTTGAATAAGAACAGAGATGGGTCCTATTCTCCTTAACTAGTTGCAAAAGCTGAACAATATTTAACCATTCATCACTAGTTTTCAAAAACACGACTACAAAATAATGTAAAACAAGAGCATAATTGGAGACCCACGCGTATGAACAACTGGTAAACTCATGAAGAGCGAAAACCACGTACTGCTAACGTACAGCGAGATCGTGCTAATTTTGGGTCCAACTCGGCTGATCAGCCTACAAGTGACTACTACAAAGTTTAAGTGTTCTTTCTATTTGTTGACCATGTGGTCTAAGAATCGAAGTTGACACCAGATTTTCACAACGCAATCAAGGTTTGATACTTGCAAGACAGACTGTCGACGGCAATGAGCACTGACAACCGCGATCAAAGTAAAATCCTCAAATATAACAAGAAGTTCCTCACAATTTAGGAACCCCCTATTTCTCAGTAGAGATTGAAAAGTGGAAAAAGTACTACAAAAATATTCCCTTTAAAGAACGGCCTGCAACTGTAAATTCAGCCCTTTTAATAGCTGTTTAAAATCCTCAGACATTTCCAGCCATTCACCCAAGATCCTTACCATTCTTTTACTAAACCCATGGGAAGTGATTCTTGTGAACGCTCTTTTTTGTTCTGAGGCCTGTCAAATTGCACAATGAATGAGGAATGCTTGAGTGGCCTAGGGATACTCCTCATTCATCGTGGAATGGATCACATACCGGAATCTGAGGTCATTTACCAAGTGAAACAAAACTGGCACAAGTGACCGAACCTGGTCTCATTTTTAACTGAGTTCCATGTGTAAGTTTTCACATTGTCGACTCCATGCCATAATTAACTACACTGCAATTGACTGATGACGATATTTTAGAAGGAAATCCATTTGGAGATAATCCTAGACTCATCTGATCAGATAGTGATGCATCAATAGTTTACCAAACCTTGAGCACTATAAAATACCTATCCTATTAAACTATGACTGATTAACTTTACTTATGACGGAATATCTAAGAAAATTAGTATTTCCAAG
This sequence comes from Porites rus, assembly GCA_964035705.1. Taxonomy (NCBI): domain Eukaryota; kingdom Metazoa; phylum Cnidaria; class Anthozoa; order Scleractinia; family Poritidae; genus Porites; species Porites rus. Next base: position 15,853,988 of record OZ037993.1, read on the forward strand.
TCTCTGCATTCATTATAACCTGAGATCAGGCTCAATTTTCGTTTCGCTTTGTAATAACATTTCGGCGGGCAAGGCGAAATGAAAACAGAAGCTGTTTAAGAGAGAATGTATGAGAATCGCTAAAATTAGGCCTGATCTGAGGTTACATTCACTACAAAATTTTCTGAAAGAGCATAGCTCCAGACCTTGCTTTATTGTCCCCCAGCTGTCAAAAATTTCTAGCTAAGGCCTTGAAAACCCTGAAAATGACTTGAACTAGTCACGACCTTGCTTGCTGATAAAGGCCGTCAAAAGGGCATTTTATTGGAAATTTTAGTTTTTAATTTTTTAATTGCATTATCTGGAACTGGTAAGAACTGCTGAAAGCAACAACAACAGCAACAAAAACCAAATTAAAAAACAAAAATATTTTGACTTACTTCTGTTCGTAGTATTGTTCCAATAAAGAGTAATTTTGTTTGAAGCCCATCTTGTCCATCCACTCTGTAATATCGGGATTACTCTGCCTAATAACAAAGCCAAAATCGTCAAAAAGAACCCTGTGTACTGAAGGCAATAGTTTGCTCTGGTTTTCTACCACTATGCTTTGCTGAGAAATCTTGCACTATTTTCTCAACCGATCAGAATAAAATCAAAACCATTTGAATTGCCGATATTTGTTTTTCCTAAGCTTTCCAATGTACCTTAGTCCGCAAGCAAGCTCTCCATTTATCTCACAGAATATGACTACATATAGGTCTGATAAGTTCATTTAACACTTTGTGACTGGCTGACGAAACTGGCACCACTTTCTCAACCAATCAAAAGTAAAACCAACATTCCCAAATTTTTAAATTCATAAACATTTCCTTGTTTCAGTCCTCTGCCACTGCAGAACAATCTGTAACTGTGAACTAACAACATGTTGCAAACAAATACAAACTTCAACTTTAAGCAGCCATGGAAAACGTCACGACTCAGAGGAAAAAATGTCTTTTTCACTTCATATTAAAGATATTCACACATACGTGAGATAAAAACAACCATATTCTTCCTCTCCTCCATTCACCGTTGTTTCTCATAGTTTCTTGTGAGTAACTTTGACAAGACAAGAATGGGGAGCCACAAAACCAACATCTTGAACAGGTCATTTAAGCTCAAGTAAGGTTCAGTGTCTCAAGCATCTTTGTAACTGGTTGTAACTTTGGGCTTCTGTTTGCTTTCCAAATCAGATTAATTTCTTACATATAAAGCCAAGAGGATGGCAAGCAACCTTACAGCCAAATTCAGCTGACATTTCAATTTTCAATTTTTCAAAAAATAATTTTTTTAGAAGAAATCTCAAAATACATGAAGAATGCTGCACTTAGGATGGGTTATTAATCAATCATCTTTTGAGAAAAATAAAGTCTATTAGACAAGTACAGTTAAACACTGTGTTAAGAACACAATAATTATTGTGTTGTTAACACAGTGTTTATGACAGCTTACCAGCAGCTAAAGGGAACCTCGTCACCTCCCAGGTGTAGATATTTGTCTGGAAATCTGCTGACCACTTCTTCAAAGAACTCTGCCAGGAACTCATAGTTGCTATCAATAGTTGGGTTGATAGGTCCATAACCCCTGTTAAAAAGCACAGGTTGTAAACAACGTGACGATGGTAATAAAGGAACTGTCAACCTGACAATAACTTCATGGGTGGAATTAGGAGTGTTCCAAGGGACCCCCCACCTTCCCCTACACCTTTTCTGGAAATTTTGTATTATTTCTAAAGATACAGTAAATAAAGAGTACGTATATAGCTGGCAAGTGTCCCAAACCCTCTCCAATCATTTTTGAATTTTCTGGATCCACCCCTGAATTTCATTTTGTTTCCTTTAGTAGTAGCAAGATCTCATCTTACGTTAGATGCTCTGTTAATAGTGATTTGTCTGTTGGAACCCTGGCTCAGTTGTTCAAAAGGTGGATAACATTATCCACTGGATAAATCTCTATCCAGAGGGTAACGCAACTGGTTTCCCTATTACATATCTGGGCCGAGTTGTTCAAAGCTGGGTTAAGATGACCCAGGGTAAGTGCGAGATTTGAATTCTGATTTGAAAGCTTAGAAAGCATTTCAGTTTTAATTATTTTTGTCTACAAGTTGATGATTGGAAGCTCTAAAAATAGGACAGAAAATTATCTGAGAAAATGCTTTTGAACACAAGAAAAAGAAACCAGAATAAATTTAACCCAAAGTTAAGTGCTAATCGGCCTTCGAACAACTGGGCCCTGCTGGATAGTGATTTATCCAATGGACCTATCCATTATTTGAACAACCAGGTCCTGGCTAGTAACTGGCCAACAAATAGAGCTTAGACACTTTACAGTGTATAGGGATGGAATAAACCTTGGACAGCTGCAAAATATGAACCATGTTTTTTTTATTATTATTATCCTTTCAAATTACACACAAATATACACAACATGAACTATTACAGACAGAAAAACATCCTAAGAAGACATTCTACTTGGAACTTACTGACAATAGTCTTATTGAAAAGCCACAAAAAGAGAAGATGATTTCTTACCCCGAAGGTTTTCCTTGTGAATAACATGGTGTCAACAGATCAGGAATGCTCCTCCATGAAAATGTGTGCCCCTTGAAGAAAAAAAATAATCTAAGCTAAACAGTTTTGGTAGCTAAAAGGTCAATTGTAAAATAATATTGTCTTTCCAAAACTGAATGCTGCACTTGATGAAGTCCAAAGACAAAATCTTTGGAAAGAAAAGAACATTAATTAAAAATTTTAAGGACAAAAAACAGAAGCATATGTTGATGTGTCCATAATTCATACTACAACTCAGCCACCAAATACACACTTACAGGTGTATCAAACTCTGGAACCACTCGAATTCCTCTTAACCTTGCATACTCTAAGATCATAGCAATGTCACCTTTGGTATAAATGTGCGTTTTGTTATTCCAAGCTCCCTGAAAGAAACAAGTTGTCAGTTCCTTATTTTAATATCATAGACTGTCATACTGCCTATCATAGATATGTTTTTCTTTTAGTCAGCAACACAGGTGGTGGCAACCTAAGACCCCCTGGTTGCTAGTCCAGATGCTCTACCACCAACCTAGAGGAGACTCGTGGGAGCTTAAGGCAGATTTAAGCGGTAGGATTTTTGCTTACGAATATTGTGTGCGACTAGCATATGTCCTGACTTCACAGCAGATCGTGTCATGTAAATTAGACCCACAACATTTGTACGACACTGTGGATGTCCTGAGTGAAAATTGTGCGCGTTAGGATGGTCGAAAGTCATGATATATGCTAGTTGTGCCTGATAGTCATAAGCAAAAATCATAATCGGCCTTAAGGCCACTACAAATTAAAACCTAAGGTTTATTTGACAAACGTCCTGCATACTGTTAGAATTGGAAAATTGATAAGTGCTTATCCACAATGGTAGAAAATAATATGATGGTGAATTTTTTTTCCAGTCAGTCCCTGTACATGTGTCACTACAAATGCTCTATGCAGACAAAAACAATTCACCCATCAAACAGAAATATACTAGATGGCACCAAACCAGAACAATGATTAAATAGCAAAAAGCAAAACACAAGAAACAGAAGAAATGGACAAGGTTCCTAGGATTACACAGGAAATGACGTATCAGGCCGCCCTAGATATACTGTACCAACCAAAACATAAAGAAAACGGATGTCATGAACCAAATGACAACAAGAAGAACTTGCAGAGAGAACGGGAACATAATTCCAGCAACAACAAAAAAACACAGATGGCATAAATCAAACCACAAATTGGGAGATATGTACAAAAACCACAAATGGTCCAAACAAAAAAGATATCAGTATAAAGCCACCCAAAAGTAAACAAAGAAAAAGATGACCATGTCACGTACATGTACAGCTGTAATCACAATAATGAGATACCAAACAAAAACAAATTGGCTGGCCATTGGAAACTGGACTCGATACAGGAGTTTCATTTGCTCTAGAGGAGCAGGGGGCAAGGGGACATAACATAAACTTATCATGTTACTTACTACATTACTGAGCTCTGGAAATTTTTCACTGACATAAGGAAATGACTGATCATCAACAATGTGCCAATGAAGAACATTGAACTTGCTGTATGACAAAGCATCCTGATACGTAAAATTAAGGCAGTTAGAAATCAAACATTCATAAAAAATTAAAAGCTAATTGTTACGTCAAATAAATTTCCCCATAGGTCACAATCCAACAATCTGATTAGAGAGAGGCATTATTCTTTCATGTAACTTTTATAGAACTCTTGGAGCAGAGATGTGATCATAGTGACGGAAATTTATTGTCTTCCAACAATGCAGATAAATTTATTGTTGGTTCCCCACCCTGGTTAGTGAGAAATTTTTTTGTAAAGGTACAAAATCTCAACTGCTTTTAAATATTCCCTCTCCATTTCCCTCTCCTTGAAAAACATAATTCCAGATTTTAATTCAAACTGAAAGTTTCCAATTAAGTGGGAACCTGGGGAGCAAAAAAATTTATCAGCTCTTGGAACTCCCATTTACTTTCAACCACTGTAAATAACATTAACTTTCTTGGCTTTGTGTGACATATAACTTCTTGAGTTTACTTACCAAGAACTTGAGAATTACTGGGACATTTATATAGTGTCTTGAGGTGTCAATCAGAAATCCCCTGTGATGAAACCGTGGAAAGTCAACAATCTTGGTCCCATTGGCAACATACTATTAAGTAAAGCAGATTCAAAAAAATCAAAATGTGGTGACAGTACTACAGCTTTCAGGTAGTCACCTCAACATTTAAACAAAAATTGAATTTCCTGTCTACCGATACTTTACACGTACATAATTTTACAAGTAGTGTCATAGATATATATCTGATTGAAATAACATGGTCGCCTGAAAGGTATAAACCATGAATGATGCCACCTGATGGGTTTGTGGAACTGAATTCAAAGTTCTCTCTAGGACGCCTGATACGTTCACTCTACGCGTCATCTGCCCATAGTCCAGAATCTGGACCTTTGTCTGATTGGTCGAAAAACAAAAGAGCCTTCGGGGCCCTGCACCGATTGGTTACAGACAACTAATCTGACTTCTGGTGCAATACGATAGGTTTGCCCTTCGTCTCTTCATGACAGAAACCACAAGGTGATTGAGGAAATAAATTAGTTTGTCAGCAAGCTTAGGTTAAGCTGGGAAAAAAAACTTGTTTTCAGTGAATCAAGGCAACAATGCACAGAGAAACGCCTTGTCGGCTGATGCATGAGGACGAGTTGTTATTTATCCCTGATGAGTATATCTGCCATTTCTTCTTTGACACCTTCTTGCTTGGACGAGGCAGAATTTAAGTCAAGAGCCTTGTCTTTGATTTTCCTGCCCGTTCCCAATCAAATTCAACTTCGTGGAACTGTGTAAAACAAATGACGATTTTACACCCACACTTATGCAAAATGATGAAAGACCATGAAAGATTTTGGCATGGCATGGCACCTTGAGGCATTTTATGTTCCTTCAGAGATCTCTCTAGTTATAGAGAGTAATAAATTACAAGTTTTCACCATGTCTAAGAAAAAGTAATTCTGGGATTTGCATCAGTGTGTGCAGCTCTTGATAAACAGGATTCATGATGCAAGCTAACTTTGAATTTCCCTTGCACATGACATATTTCCATTAATCCTTGATGTCTCGTTGTTCCTGGTCTACACATTTTAAGCGACACATTAATTTTTTTTAACCATGGTTAAGTACAGTGTATAATACCAATGCAACCAAAATCTAACAAGAGAAATACTCAATTTAAGCTACATTTGTATTAACACTTCAAAGCTAACTAGCTATAGTGGTTTTCTACTTTTCATTTTTTAATAAGAGTTTTATTTATTTACTGAGATGAATTAATTTGCGGTTAACTTATGCACCAATCGATGTAAATCCCTCCCCCCACCTCCCCCACCTCCACAACCTGGTCAATGCGGGGACTTAAGTGGGGACAAAGCCCATGTTTGACAATCAGTAATGACCCGGTACAGGAGGTCTTGGATGAGAGTTGCTTCTTCAGTTAAAGGGGCTGTGTCACGGCAGTCCAGTTCATTTTGTTTAATTACTCCCCCTCAATCGCTATGGAACTTAAAGTAAGCAAAGAAATTACATGTAACTGACAAAATCAGAGATTCAAGACAAACAAATATGTCTCCTGAGCATTATTTTTGAAGTTGCAAACAGCAGAGATCAACTTTGAAAAACTGTTAGGCTGAACAGTTTTCAAAAACCCCAATTTTGATCCGTTTCGATCTTCTTCAGTTTTGCCCATCCGTGGCAGCTGTTGTATCTGTTGTGTTATTTTAACCTTCCTTTAATGTTTTAAGCGGTTATTTTTACGTTTCTCTTAATGTAACGGGCATTTTGTAATTGCCTAATTTAACTGAATTTCGTGTCACAGCTCCTTTAATCCAGACTGGGGAATTTCTTTGCGGGAGGATTAGAGTCTCTGCCTCATAAAAAAATGCCAAAATATGAAACGTTAACAGACTGTTTCTTGCCTGTTACACCTAACAGTTTCTCTGATATTTTCGCCAGACATGGACACTGTCTTACTGTGCAGGTGGAACCACTCAAAAAGAGCAGGATAAAATACCAAAAAAACAGCCTTAAATAACTAACAAGAGGTACATGTGAATAACATAATCTTGCTTTACTTACAGAACCACTTGGATCCTGATAAACCACCTGACTAAATGTTTCTAACCCTGGAAAAAAAAATAATTTTTTTTTGCCATTTTAAATATTCATAATTATATAAAAAAGGTAAATTAAATCATTAATAGTAAAAATATAATTAAAGCAATGTTTTGCATTTTATTGCTTTTAAAATAACCTATATTGGCCAGGTTAATGATGAGAAAGTAGACAGCCACTTTGAAACAACTCAAAGAGATGTTTGTTCATTAACACTACTTGTTCAAAAAAGAAGGGAACACAACAGGAAGCAGACAAAAAGGTGTAGACTTGCATCTGTGGCAAATTATGCAAATTCTCACCACATACTTTATAATCAAATAATCATATTGATGTGCTAGTGTTCACTGGAAAGGCTGCACAACATTAACATTTGCTGAAATGAAGTCAGCAGTGTTTTCCTGAAAAGTTTAAAGTTGTAGAAGGAGAAAAATCCAACAGGGCAAACAAGTTTCAGTCAAAAGAGCCAGGCTTAAGGGTTGTCGACAGGATTCCCCTAAGAAAAGTTTAATTCAGGGGGAGGGGGCCTGAATACTGTGCATTTAGTAACATGCAATTTTTGTCAATATTGATATTTAAATTCATACCATATAATAATTGTTTTTATCAAAAAGCTGAGGAATACAAATACAATGGAAGAGTAGTGGGTACTTCCTGGTTGACTTAAAGGGGCAGGTTCACGATACTGCGCATGTGTGGGTTCTGACAGTAGCTGATTGTTTTAATAAACCAATCAGAAGTGAGTTAGATGCACACAAGCAAATTTACATAATTCGAATACATTCTTTTTATATAAGCACATTCATTGTTTTTATATATCCACATAATTTATATTTATTCTTTGCTATTCCTCAGATATATGTTGCCGCTGATAAGAATAAGATTTACAGCCCTGTCCTGCTTTGAAACAAACATTTACCTTCATGTATTTTTACCAGGTCTTTTACATTCCCAAGCTAACAAAGCAGTGACTGTTCGGTAAACAAAATTTGTAAACAACCCTTTTATAACTGATCTCTCTGTTCGCCCCATATAAACCTAGAAACAGCTGCAAATAGGACCTGACCGGTGACAAAAACACACAGGGTATGAGTATAAAGATTATCCTAAATTGAGCATAAATTTCAATTGCTTATCAGCAAACAAACAAATAATTTCTTGTTTCGTCGGGTCAGTGTTCCACAAAAAAAATGTTATTGAGTGGAACACATAAAGAAACCAGATTATAAACAGAATATTCAGCCAATAATTTATTTTAAAACATCAATAGTTATTCTTAAACATATACGATCATACAGCAAAGATACAAGGACTTCAAGTGTACCAGATCGGTGAAGATGGCGAGGCCTGTTGCATACTTTACCATACAACTACAGGTCAGAGTCATAAATCAAATCAGAGGTTAACAAACTCATGCCTTTTACCACTTTCAAAGTGTGGTGTATTCTTTTTGTAAGCCACACACAACTCCTAGAACCATTATACCACATCCATTGTCTAAGCTTCTCTTTCTCCAAACACTCTTGAGAACATTCTGTTGCTGGTCGCAACGTGGCGACGTGGCTTCTGAGATGCCATTGACGGAATTGATTTTTTGTTTCCTAAATGCTTTTCTCAGAAAACAAAACAACACTCACAAGTACTTTAGAAATAGCAGACTTTGCTTACATATGGCAACAGATGAGCGAATTTAATGACAGATTCACAGTTGATATTTTCTTTGAATTTAGTGTTGGCCCATATGATCTATTCAGGAAGCTGTCATGACGTGCAAGCGCATGATCGTGAACCCCCAGCTTTAAGGTGGCAATTATTCACCTGAGCTTCGAGCGAACATTACAACTCAGTGAATCAGAAAATTAGTTTGGACCAATAACAATAACAGCTATTACCTCGCAGTGCTCCCCACACATTGTATGCAGTCAGAGAAGAAGTTGGAGACATAACATCTAACTGGTCTGAAATGGAACAAAATAAATTATCAGAGAGCTGTGACCACAAGTGGAAAACAAGATCCTGATCAATCAGCTACGGTATATCTCGGACTGGCTATTAATAATTATTAGCTGGTCAGTGTAACTTGTGTTTCATGTATGTTTGGATCTTTGAGATAGTCAAGCTGAGATTAATACTTCCCCTTTAGTGATAAGTGTCCAGTTTTGTCTAAAAAATATAGCTCAGCAGGGAATTCTCTTTGGCAGATCTAATATCAGTGAGGAGTATTAACAAAATTTAAAAGAAACTGTGCAATGCAATAATTTGAGTCAAAGATTCACTAAAATACAGTGTATGCACTTGAAATGTTGGGAGAAAAAAATCAGACATTTCAAGGGTGCTCTGGCCTTCTTCTTCAGTGGAAGTATGTTCAAATAAAAACAAAACAAAACAAAAATGTTCTGTTATTTGCCCACGATGACTCAGAGCTTTAAATGGATCACATTTAGTATGTGCCGTACACTTCAGGCAAAGGAGGTCCATATATAAAGAGTTGACTGTATACCAAATCTATTCAGAACAGGTCACTGGAGAAATCAGTATAGTATAACATAACCAGGCAAAATTAAATCCCCCAAAAATGTATACGAAATATCCAATTAAACGGATTTCATTAGTTTTGTATTGGGTTATTCCAGAAAAAATCCACACTCCCCCTGACTAGTATAACATAAACAGGCAAATTAAATCCCCCCAAAACGTATACAAAATATCCAATTAAACTGATTTCATTATAGCTTTGTATTGGGTTATTCCAGAAAAAATCCACACTCCCCCTGACTAGTATAACATAAACAGGCAAAATTAAATCCCCCCAAAACGTATACAAAATATTCAATTAAACTGATTTCATTAGTTTTGTAGTGGGTAATTGTTCCAGAAAAAATCCACACTCCCCCTGACTAGTATAACATAAACAGGCAAAATTAAATCCCCCAAAAACGTATACAAAATATCCAATTAAACCGATTTCATTAGTTTTGTATTGGGTTATTCTAGAAGAAACCCACACTCCCCCTGACTAGTATAACATAAACAGGCAAAATTAAATCCCCCCAAAACATATACAAAATATCTAATTAAACCGATTTCATTAGTTTTGTATTGGGTTATTCCAGAAAAAATCCACACTCCCCCAATGGAAGGCGTGCTGGAAAATCTCATGGGAAGGGGGATTAATAGCTCTAGAAATTAAGATGGGAGGGGGGATTCTGAATCTAAAACTAAATCCTCTGGACTTACATTCATCCCTGTTTCCATTGCCTCAATCAATTGAAAAGCTTTAAAAAACTGCTTATTCTTTCAAACTACACACCTCTAACCACATTTATTTAAACTTTCCATTCATAAGCTTGCCTTTGTTACTATTGTAGAAGCGACGTGCGATAACTGGAAAATACTGAGAAAAATCACATAATTCATAAAAAAACAACGATTTCTACCTTGAATTAAACATTTTCCCAAGGTCCATGCTATTTCAGGGTGATTTACCACTAAACACACCTAACAAGAAAGCTGGGTGGCATTTTGAAAGGCAAGAGGTGCAGCCAACCGTATTACCCATCATGTAATATCCCACTAAGTGTCCTCTTTCTTTCTTTCATATTCATTTTTCCTCCACAAAGAAGAGGAGCTTTTATTCGTGTACATAGTTAGTTTTGAGCTGTATTGTTGTCTACATTGCTCTATATTTCACCTGACCTAGAAAAAAAGAGAAGTTCACTCAAACGTGAGCTTATTTGCAAAATGTGTAAGCCTGTTATGGTATGGAAATCCAGATGGGATTTGGTGGGGGGGGGGGGTCCTTGAACTTGAAAATCCTGAAGGGAGGGGAGGCTCAAGCAGTGTTGGAAATCTGGATGGAAAGGAGGGGGAAAAGTGCCTTCTATCAGGCAGGGGGGGGGGGTTGGAATTTTTTCTGGAATAACCCATTGCCACAGTATGTCTGGGTTTGTAGGCAACTTTTCTGTCACATGACCAGACAAATTTAATTATCAAGGCTAAATCATTTTTTTTTTCTTTTGACACGAGTTTATATTATTTTACCAGTTATTTTTAATTAGAAAACCTGTCAACTTTAAGCAGGTATTTTCAGACTTAGCGATCAAACAAAAATTAAATAATTCTATTAACTTTCCTTCAGTACATGTCAAGCATTTACCAAAAAATCTCTCTTTGTGGCCCCTGATACACACCAACTTAAACAAACGTATTTTAAAAAGAGAGGGTTATATCTCTACAGACTCTGGTCAATTGAGCATAAATTATGTAACTAGCACCTTGAAGTTTGTCAATTGTGTATGTAAACATGGTTAGGATATCGGTGGAATTGAAGTAGAATGTTTGCCAACAGGGTATAAAGCTTAACGCAACAGTCAGTGAGCTAGAGCAAACAAACGAACGAACAATCTATCAAAACAGCGGTAAAAAATATTTAAGCTACTGGAGTAACATGAATAATCCAAGCAAGTTTGTTAGAAGTTTATAGTTTTGAATAAGCCCAATTAAACTGTGATACAGCTGTGTGATATCACCTGAAAATAGATCTAAAGAAAAGACCTCATATCAACCTCCTCTATCAAGTTAACAAAAAAGGAGAAGTGGCAGACGATACTCACATGATTCGTCGGTTTCTAAAGTGAGATTCTCGTACTTGTTGATGACTTTGACAGTTAGCTGCGTTATCTCTGACAAGCCTTGCGCTTTAGCTTTTTTTCTTTCACAAGAGCTGTCACCATCGTCACTATCGGGAAAAGTCAACTTTTTGTAGCGAGAAATGGCATCTTGCAGAACATCACTACTTTGCCCGGTTATTGTGAATTTGAAATTCTGAGGCGAAAGAGAGTAAACTTCGCCATTAGGCGTTTCTCCTTGAGGTTTCGGCCAAACCGAACCTTTCACGTAATCTTCAACTTGAAGCTCCTCAAGCTTCCAGCCGGTTAAATAATCCTGATAATCGAGAGCTAAAGGATCTGATAGTGTCGGAACTCTCTTGATTGTTGAAGATGCAAAGGCACTGAGCAAAAGAAGATAAACAGAACGAATCATTTTGGAAGGTGACAACAACGATCAGTTTCCAAAAGCTACGCTCGCTAAGCGCTAATCCTGGTTTTGTCATGTGATGATCACGGTTTCCCATGCATGCGAGACACAAGACGTAACAGGTGTGGTGACAGCCGACCTGCGTGACTAAGTGACAACCAGGGCGGATAAATGTTCCCAACATCTCTTCCAACCGGAATTGAACTGTTTTCACCCTAAAGTTTTGGCAAGATGGTTTCAATCGAATCATCTTTTGTTTTTCCTCGAGTCCTGATGTTTCCCGAGACTAAAGGCACCAAGCAATATACAAATTTCGGGAAATGGAATCACTTCCGGTTTATAAGCGGGTGTCCAACATGACAAGAGACACAAGTCACACAAGACAATTTTCAGTTTAGGTCATGTCCTCTTTTCGCAATTCGGCGAAAGATCTGCGCCCAACACCGATGGCACATGGACCCAGGGACAGTCAGTCGGGTCGGGAGAAAATTAGACTACGAGCAGGCTCTCTTTTTTTCTTGGTCCATCGAGCAAAACGCACGAGACACGCAAATGACCACACGCGTGACTGAAGGCGCGAGACGCCCTCGTTTCTCGTCTCGCGGTCTCGCCACTCGAGGCTCGCGTGCGTGCTCTCCCCTCAATTAATCTGAAGAAAAAGAGAAATTGCTCGCAGTCTAGGAAAAAGGCGCCGTGCGAAGAACAAGTTCTGAGTTCCGAGTTATAACACCCGACTTTAGGGGGTAAGGCTTAGGGGACCGGAATTTTTTGGGTGTTAGTAAAACGCGGGGTCGAGGCCGGGGCCGGGGCCGGGATGGGCGTCTATCTCTTTTTAGGAATGCTGTGTTTTAGGGTTAGGATTAGGGTCAGGTTAGGTTTATTTAGGATTATTGAGGATTAGGGTTAGGGTTAGGTTTAGTTTTAGGTTTAGGGATAGGCCAGGGTTATTTAGGGTTAGCGTTAGGAAAAACTGTTTGAATGCAGAGCGCAACACGTAAATATAACTGACTGGTTCCTCTTGCCGGATCAAATTTTAGGAGCCGTTAAAAGATATTGTCTCTCGGTATAGTTCTGGCCCTGAGGAAGGCATAATATCACCCCTTTGCCATAGTGCCAACCCTGCATTCAGTTTTGTTTTAGTGTTAGGGTTAGCGTTGGGTTCCGGTTAATGTCAACCCTCACCCTAAAACAGCGTTCTTAAAAAAATCATAGACCCTGAGCCCGGCTCCGACCCCTCGTTTTACTGACACCCGAATTGTTTTCACAATAGTACCTTCTGGTCTGCATCTTATCCATGATCCAGATCCGTGTGACGGTCGTCAGTTTTTTCTTTGTCCATGCTAGGCCTGCTAGGCATGATGGGGCCCGGGCAGTTGAAATTCTTAAGTAACAGATGGAGTGACAGTGTGTTTAAATTTGACTGCATTATTCTGTCAGACTGTAGGACAATATTTATGAAAAATTTAAAAAATGGCAAAAAAGCAGAAAGCTATTGAACTATTTTTTCAATCTACTATTATTTGCCGTACTTTCTGTTTTATTTGTCTTGTTGTTTTTTTCTTTTGTTTATGTTTTTTCAGTTTGTTTTTATTTGTTTTTGTGATTTTGTATTTGTTTTTTTTTTCTCGTTTTCTAAAAAAGGCTGGGATTCACTGGCGACGGAGTCGGAGTCGGAGTCGTAAGCGGAGTCGTAAAGAGCAACGGGATCGGAGTCAGAAGAATGAGAACCTTTCCATTTCTTCCGACTCCGCTTATGACTCCTTTGCTTACGTTACGCTTATGATCTAGTGATCGGAGTCGGAAGCAGATGGAGGCGGAAAGATAAACCAATCACAATGCACGTTCCCACGCATTGCGATTGGTTTAGTTTTTTCGCCTTTGCTTCCGACTCCGACAATCTGGTTTTTACCAGATCATAAGCGGAACGTAAGCCGGGTGATGGAATCTAGGCGGAATCGGAACGCTGTTTTCAGCGGATCATAAGCTCCGTCGCTAGAAGAAAACCAGCCTTTATAAAATTCTCAATCAATCAAATAATAAAATATATAGAAAAAATGAAACTTATTGAACAGGTTTTAGTCACTCCTCTGTTCTAGGTCTCCAACAAGACCCACGTCGTCGTAGCCATGAAAAGAATCTGGTCACTTTTGTTTTCTGCAACGGTAAAGTATACAACCAAAGGAAATTGTTTAGTACGAAAATACACATTTAAAACGCTATCTTCAAGAACGGCGAGAAGCTATGCCACACTGATTAGGTGCTTTTTTGGTCACAGCGTTTCAATGATTTACCACAACCTACCATGATTAGTCGCGAAGTCTTTGTCTCGCAGCAGAGTGGCCATGATATGACATGGAGATTAGTAAGAGACTGAACATGAGAGAACATGAGCACAATATGTCTCCTCTAATAATTAAAACCAAAACCTCATTTACGCGGGAAAAACTTGCGTTTATATCTGAATATCATTTAAAGGGCGATGTTTTGTGAAGGTTGTTGGGAGGACACGAATTTCTGTTCAACAAACCTGTCCCCACGAGAGGCGGATCCGAAAAAAAATTATTTTGAAACCACCCCTTATCTCAGGGGTCTGGATCCGCCACTGCCCACTCGTTACTGACTGATTAGTAAACTGCTGGCATTTATAGTCGTGAGGCCGGGTATTATTATCACGCTCCAAGGATTTCTTTCATAAGTTTATCTACTGAAACCATTTTAGGCCAATTCAATTTTGCAGAGTATCTGTAATTTTTGAGCCAACTCACCAAAGTCTTTGGTTTTTTCTCTCCGGTTCGTCTCCTTTCATCTTTACGAGTTAAGGCTTCCTTTTCCGGCATAGGTGAAAATGTTGTTCGCGTCGAGCCGATGCTCGAAAGAAGCTGTGGTCGGCTGGCAATGTCCACCTTTTGGTTCGGCTGGCAATATCCACCTTCCTCTCTCGTGTTCCTCTTTACTTTTCTTTGCGAAAGACCCAAACGTCTTGTTGCAAGAGGTGATGTTGGCGATCGTGGTAATCTTTGGTATCCGAGGGGCACGATTGGCTGCTTTTACTGTAGGTGTTGTGACTATTGTGTTTGCTGCATTTGCCCATTCGGGTGGACAAATGGCAAACAGCTGCAGGTGATTTCCAGGTCTTGTGGGCTCTTCACTGTGGACAGCTGATAATTGAGAAACCTCAGGAGCTTGAAGGATGAAACTGCAGGTGTTATTATTAAATAGCAGGAACTCAATCGGGTTTAGGTCACCAGCGGGAGCATGGTTCAGGGGACAGACGATGTTCCTTCTAAATGACTGGATGACATTCTGCGCTACCAAAATAGTTCGATAATTTGCTTCCGTTTCCTTTACCGTGTAAACGGGTGCAGGCACTATAACGGTTTCCGAAGTTGGTTTAGGTAACACCCGGACTCCCTGAGTTACGCTATAACTGTGAGACAGCACTGCTATCGCGTGTTCTTCTATCGGTGTTACTTCGTCGTTAGTGTCGAGCTCTGTGACGGTGGCTCCTCCAGTCGGTGGCCCGGGCCACTGGAAGTACTTTAGCAGGTCGAAGTACCCCCAGTAGTAATATCTAAGGTGCTGATACATCGACTTGCCCACGCTGTAGCCTAAATCGAGTTCCTGCTTTGTCCTATCAAGTTCTTCTTGCTTCTGCTGGAGCTCCTGGGTACTCTTATCAAGCTTATCCAACAGTGAAGTGCAATGTGCTTTTATCTTGAGGTTTTTACCTTTCAAGTCGTTCAATTCCCTTACAGCGTTCTGATGCTTTCGCTTGATTTGATCTTGAGATTCCTTCACCTGTAGTAACTTTTTTTAAAATTTTTTTTCTTTTAACTTCGCAAATCTTTCCTGATCCGCGATTTTCTTGTTAGCTTTTTCAACCTCTTCTCTTTGAAGCTTGTTGTCTTCTTCCAACCATTCTCGTTCAATACGGAGGTTGTAAATTACGGCATCTCGTTGAGCTATGATCGTTGCTTGCTGGTTTACAATCGCCAGCAGCCGCTCATAGCTGTACACATACATCTGTGCCATCCTTTGAGGACGAATTGTTCTTTTAAATGCACTAAAAAAATCTTTTCTTAGAAAAAAATCACTTCACCACTCTATATAATCTTCCGTTAAATTTCAGTCACGTTCTTCTTCTCTCAAAAGTGAGGTTTTAAAATTTAGTGATGTCATAAACAATTAACCATGCTAAGTTTCTTTTGCGCGCGCAAAGGCTCTTCAAGGCAGTTCTGGAGCTGCGATTCTAATGGTCAGCAACAGAGCATTTGTGGGTTTGGTATGCTATTGCACATGCTATGCAGGGTTGCGTTGTTGGGTAAGTATTGTTCAGTCATTTTTTAAACTGTTTCGTGACCTGCACTAATAATTGTTAATTGTACAAGCCTGCGAGGAAGCTTTTTACATTGAGCGAGTCCACGACACGCGAGAGAACTCGCGAGCGAGTTGCAAACCGCAATTCTTTTGGCACTTGCGCTATGCTTCTCTGTTGCTTCAACTTCAAGAAATTTGCCAACATTTGACGAAATAAAACGAGATGGAAGAAGCGCAATAAAGTTTGAACAAGCGCGAATTCACTCTTTAAATGACGTTTTCGTAGCCGTCGCCGTCGTCGTTTACGAAACTGCGACGGCGACGGCAAGGAGAACGTCAAAAAAGCAATAGGTTTAATGAGCAAAACAACAACTTTGCACGTGCATCACGCTTTTTTGTACATTTCTTTGCTGTCCCTGCTAAACTACGACGTGAAATGACCAAATTTTAAGTTTACTTGAGAACGGGAACGGCAAGGCGATAAATCCTACCACCTCTGTCTGAACTCGGGCTGCGGTCCCCTCTCTTCATCTCCAACCAAAATTCCCTCTTAATAAGTAACAAGGCGAATTGTGATAATCGCGCGAAAAAGTTTAAAAGGATGCGAAGTCTATTTTTCTGCGACGTTTTCAGGGACGTTGTCGTTGTCAGATCGTAAGGTCCTTAATATGCTTGACAGTCTACACCAGCAGTAGCCAATTGCTATCGTCACCTGACACCAATTAACTTCCAGCATTTTACCAGAGCGGTGAAAAGGGCCAAAATTTTGTTCGTCAGAAGTTACCAGTGAAAAAAGCTCTGCGTAAAATGTTATTTCTGACGAATGAGCCCGCGAAGAAGACGGAAATAAATATTTTGACGGCACGAGATACAACAGGGCCTGGGTACTAAGCCGGGTGCACCATGGGTAGCCATATCGGGGGTATATAAGGCTGCGTATATCACGTGTACGTCATCTAGGCTTAATTACGAACCACCCTCTCTTTGGTTTTCTTTATTTTTGTTTTATTTATTTTAAGGAGCAACATATTCTCGATGACATTGTAAAGTCCCGTAGGAAGGGCTTTGAGCTTGAGCCTTGGTTCCTACCCAGATTTCCTGCCCGCATTTTTTCCCTTCGGGGTTTTTTCGGGCAGGTTTTTTCTGGCCTCCGTCTGACCGCATTTACTTCAGTTTGTAAGCGGTAGCTCAGCTCTGCTAGTTTTCAGTTTTTTCCCGTTTCTTATATTATGTACTTGTACAGTTATCTCAGTTTTGCACCTGCTCCTTTACTTGATATATTTAGTTTCTATGTATGTCTAGGTCAGCTGTCCCGCAGCCGCTCTTTAGGAGGCGACATAAGTCTCGTTTGATGCAGTTAGGTTGCAGGCAATGTTACAGACTTCTAGCCAGGGTCGTTATCCATTTGTTTACTTTCAATGTCCTGCCCTAGCCTTTTATGGCAGCCTTACTGGTTATTGGGCTACGTGCCTTGTTGGGTACATTAGTGGAGATAATTCCCAGTTTTCCTGGCACTCAGCCTCTGTACCCCTGAAGTGTTCCCGGTCCCAGTTATCCGTTGATCAGAGTTTTATCAAATTTCCCCAGCCTAACTGGCAGCCTAACTGGCACTAAGCCTGCGTGCTTCTTTGGGGGACTCAGGTCGAGATCGACCAGTTGTAGCAGATCTCTCTTTTGCTTGGCCTCTGTGCTCCTGCCGTGTTCCCTGTGCCAGTTATGCGTTGTCAGAGTTTTATTAATTAGTTTCCCCAGCCTAACTGGCACTAAGCCTGCGTGCTTATTAGGGGGATTTAGGTCGAGATCGACCAGTTATAGCAGTTTTTCCTTTTGCTTAGCCTCTGTGCTCCTACCGTGTTCCCTGTGCCAGCTATATGTTGTCAGAGTTTTATTAATTAGTTTCCCCAGAATAACTGGCAGCCTAACTGGCACTAAGCCTGCGTGCTTAACTGGGTGATTCAGGTCAAGAGCGACCATTTGTGCACGAGTTTTTTCTTTTTGTGAAAGCTAGTTTACGAGTGTTGTACATTAGGTATTCACCAGTAATCACCTATGTTTGTATTTACATAAGTACTTTGCCGGGGTTGGTTCTCGCCAAGCCGTCCCAAAATAAACTTATTTGCCATTACGTTTTGTCTGTTGATGTTGTGTAGTGGAGTCAAAATAAATGCATTTAAATGTTAAATGCATTTCTCTTTATTGCCTATTTCTATACATGTTTTGTGTCTTGCTTTGAGGCTACTGGATCTTATTATGTACCGTGGAAACAAGCAAGTTCTTTTTCTTAGATAGCTAAGAAAATTTGTCTATCTCTCTGGTAGTCACGTGACCGTACGTCCGTCTGTCCTTCCGTCCACCCCTCCGTCCACACAACAGGGCAACCAATGTACAGTCGCACAATTTCTAACTACAATGGAAGCCTGCAACCTGCTATTGCACACCCGTTACTATTACAGCTGTTCCAGGGTGAAGTCATGTCACAGGATACCACAGGGCTACCACACAATCTGTCTGCGTAACCGATGTAATTTTATAGTAAATACACTACATTTACTATTTGCTTCATTTGTAGCGGTATATCGCTAAATATGTAAGAAGAACAGTAAAGACAGAAAAAACCGTACGCAAAAACCCTCAAAATCGCTCAAAATACCATTTTTCAGGCAAAGGGACGACAATTTATTCTAGGTAAGGTGATACATGTATATTTAGCGTAGGCCCTCAGCTTGTGGTTATGTGATTTATTCCCCTAGGGCGTTGCCCTCGGGCAACGCACTAAGGGAATAAACCACATAACCCCTCGCTTCAGGCCAATAACCCTTACATAAAGCTCAACAGCAATGCAGTATAACTTGATTAAACTTTATTCTGTAAAATCAATGTTGCGATCAGTTCCACCAAGAGAGAATGAAGTATTCTCTCTTACATTATACACCATAACTGCTTTCGTTTATTTGATACGTCATCGTTTTCTAAATGTCGCTAACATTGTTCACATAACTAAACCCATTGACCAAACTTATTTACACACATATAAGCGAACAAAAAACAAATACAACGCGCTATACAATGTTGTACAGCTTAAAATAGCCTGTTTCAGGCTCCGAGATAGTCGGGTCCGCTGAATTGAGAAAGCGCAAACACGAAAATAAGACGGGAGGAAACTTTTTCCCGCCCCGCTAACTTTTCGCGTGCCTTTTCCTTTCGCGTCTTCCCCACTATCTGAGAGCCTGGAACAGGCTAAGCTTAAAAAGATGTAAGCTGATATCAATTTTAGCAGTTCTAATACATTCTCTCTTACGTGCTTATTTACAAAGGGAAACGAAAATAGAGCCGAGATCAAATGAGAGTTATAGTAGTTGATGATGGCGTACAAAGTCTTACGAGAGTGTTTAAGAGTTAAAATAAGACCACACAAGGTGGCGGGGATTTTCATGATCACGAAGCATCGGGTGTCAGTAAAAGGCGGGGTCTGGGCCGAGGCCAGAGTCTATCTTTTTGATGGTCTTTTTTTTTTTACAAAGAATGCTGTTTTAGTAACCCTTACCCTAACCCTTATCCTAAACCTAACCCTAAAAAAGCATCCTTTAAAAACCCCATCCCATCCCAGCCCCGAATCCGACCCTGCGTTTTACCGACATCCCTGCGCATCACCTCCTGCACATAACATTACGACATCAAATTAAAGGTGACGGGGATTTTTTACGGGTCGCCTCATTAAAGAAAGGTAACAACCGCACTTGGTTGCTCTCCGTAATCTGTACTCGCTATTATTTTCTCCCTTTCTAGAGCATTCTGAGGGCAACCAAGCGGGGTAAATTCCCGCGTGCTGCATGGGAATTGATGTTGTGCTAAACTCGAGACAATAGGAAATCCCAGAGCAAAAACTTAGCAAAAACTTTTCGGAGGCCTCCAAAAAGAGCAAATTTGTCTGCATTAAGTGCAGCCTTCAGTTAATGTTAATGCATAATTTATATCCTTTTGGTAGAAATTCAAAGATACATGTATATATTCTGTGTTCTGTCTGTAATTGTATGTTGATGCAGGGGTTAGTACTAGATTATCCTTTGCTATTTGGATGATCCCAACTCGCTCTCCATTTTGTTGTTACTATTTTTCTTGTATTTCATAGTTGTATTGTGTTTAGATGCCTATGTAAATTTAACTTTTATGTCATGTAAAACTGAGCTGAGTTCAATAAATCATCTTGTCAAATCATCTTACAAAGTGATGAGATAATGTTAAAACTGTCCAATTTTCTTTCATTTTTGGCAATTACCTCACGCATGCGCACAGCCATATTAAGCGGGCAGTGGCTGCCATGGACAGCTGTCACGTCCTTATTGGGGCTCATCAGTGTCATAGCCGTCTGTCAGTGATTATCGATTCGAGATTTTTTCTGCCCCTGGAACAATTGCGCACGGCTCTATTAAGCTACCACCTCGCAGCCTCGCGTGCGTTTTTGGGGGAGTTTTCCTTCGACCTTCCCATAAGACCCCGCGCACCTCAAAATAACCCCCAGTCTTCTCTCACCCCCAAAACACATAAGAACTGAAAATTTTACCGGGGTGCACGCCCCCGGAGCCCCCTAGAAGCTCACGCCTTTGACGCTCGTTTAGGAAAACGGTCAGTATCCTCGCCTGAATTGTGCCAAGTTTGATAAAAAGGAAATAATCTAGATAATAAAAGTTGACTGTTGTCTGCTGTGGTGTAGCTCATGTTTGTTAAGGAAGGCGCACAAAACTTTCGGTGGATAAATAGCACATTTTTCAGGAGAACGAAAAATTGTACTCTTGTATCTATATATTAATCAATAAGTACTTACAGATCTCATAGTGTCCTCAAAGAATTTTATGCACAAGATACTCCACGGCACGACGTAGACAGTCAAAGAGGGACTATATGCGTTGAAAACGATCTAAAAACCTTTAAAAGTCAGCGCTGAATGACCCAATTTTATCCAATTTCCCCGGATTTCTGGACGCCTATGAGCAAAAGAAAGTCAGGTACTCTTAGCTCTTACCAGGGCAGTGTTCCAGTATCTTTTTTAAGCAAGGGGTCAAGTAAACCGTCTAAAAAGATATCGACTTCATAAAACCTAGCCTACGGGATGACGCTTAAATTTTCACGCTGATAAATCTTCAGTGGAATAAAGAGGTTAAGACGAGATCAACATCACACCAATAAAGTGACTACAGTCACCTCGACTGGCCCACTTTGTCAAGGGGATTTTCATTTCCTGGTACATGAAACGAGCCAGTCCGTAGCTGTTAGGTTTTTATTGGTTTAGAGTGATTGGAAGCACTGCGCATGAGCAGTGTGTTACACGGCCCCGCTAGGTCCGTCATTAAGTAAAACTGGCTTACCACTATGGCATTTTTTATGCAAAGTATGACGCAAGAGAGTCAGACGAAATAAAAACTACATCTTAGCTAAGTTACTCGCTGTTTAGTTGTTAAGCCTCGTTGTTTTCCTGTTGCTGGTGCAAACCGGTGGGTCTGATTAGATGGAATTTTCCAGCCCGATCAGCCGTGATACCGACACCACAGTACTGGGATCTGGGCCAACCGAGCTGTCTCGGAGGTCACGTAATAACAAAGTTCATTTTTTTGGCAACTTGCTGAGCTCTCGGAAAACTGCTCCTGTAATCAGCCCCTACGTCAGTTGACCATTCACTGCACGAGTCTGAAGGGACACTAAACTACGGGCGGTCCCTCATTTCCCCAGAAATAGTAGAGCAAGCATATGTGAAATTCGCAAGCCGTATAAGGAAGGTGGCACGCGTTAATTTGAAAATTGTAAAATCGACGCTGTTCAGAAGAGTTTTAACGGTATTTATTCTTGCACCCCGAAGAAGGCAGCATTGTCGAAACGTCGGTTAAGACTCTTTTGAAAAGTGTCGTTTTTCAAATTTTCAAATTAACATTAAGTAACTACGCTGCGCAGGGATTTTAATCTTTATTACATAAGGTGACACGCGTTTCGCCTCTTCTTGCGCATACTTCGCGTATTTCGCTCACAGTTCACAGGAGAGTGACCACTCGTAATCTTAAGACACAATAAAAAAAAAGTGATAACAGGCAGAAAAAATGAGTACAAAATTGTTATTTTTCATTTGTAATGCTCGGCAAGCTAATCGGCACATCAAAAGGTTCTTTTAAAGAAAAAACCTATCATCCCATGAAGATTAACCTGTTACATGCGTTTAGATAGTGGAGATCCGGCGCACTGAAAAAAACAAGGAGGAGGGAAGGAAGGGCTTCTCTCTCCATCTTCCTCTCTTCCGCTTTGGTTTGTCTCCATTTCGCGCAATTCTCCACTATCTGAACGCTTGGAACAGGCTGTGGAAAGACAACCTGACTGTTTCGTATTGTACCTTAATCATCATCAGTAAAACTGCCTGGGGATCAGAACTTAAAAACTATTTCACTAGAAAGAGAGAAAATACTTGAGGATGTCAAATGCACTTGAGATTTTAACTGACCTACTGTTTTCTTGGCGTTTCAGTAACCGAGGGAGCATTTAAAGGAGCTGTCACGGCATTGCAATTTCCTTTTTTGCAACGTAAACAATTACAAATTAAACGAAAACATGAAATTGTGGTTTAGTAGAGTCTATAGTTTCGACTCCCCGTAGTACTGACATCTCAGGACGTAATTCTTTGGCAGCTTTCCAAACGTCCTTCAAGTCTTCTGAGCCATCCCCTAACTTACCATAAATCAGAAGCTCCCTAAGCTCAGGAAATTTGTCAAGGTAGGAAGCGATAGCTCTTACCGCACGACCAAGTGGATTGTACGACAGATCCAGGTGTTGCAGATTTGGAAGGAATCGAGAACCTTCCAGTAGAAGACACAAACCATCTCCATCCAAGTTTACGTTCCTAAGCGCTAACTTTTTTAAATCAGGAAAGAGGCGAAATTTCTCGGTTAGTGGAGCAAAGGAATCAACGACACAAAAATGTGATAACTGAAGTTCTTCTAGATGCCGTACATGGTTAAATCCTTCAAAAAGAGTATTCAATTTCAGAAAACAGCCATGGGAACCGCGATAACCCGGCCCTGTTAACCGAAGTCTTCGTAAGTAAGTCATTTCAGAAAGCGATTTACCGAGAGTCGCAGCTGCGGAGGTGGTGAGGTCGATTTTTCTAAGTGAAACTTCTCCCAAACTCTCAGGCGAGATACCGCTTACGATTGCCATTGCTGTTTCAGATGAACAGGAGCAAGGCAAGACCGCAATAAGATATAAACTTTCTTCACGCCTTGGTGCTGTATAGGGAAAACATGGAAAATCTTGCACATCACTCCAAATTGGTTCCTCCCCATTAATAATGGTCAAAAACAATTTCCCGGGAAAGGCTAATTTCTCGAGAAAATCAACTACGTAGTCACCGTCTCCGCCATACTGAATTCCTTGCAAATGTTTACAGTTTCTAACCATGACAACAAGTTCTTTCAGCAATTCTCGGTTTCCACGGAAAATGCAGCTTAAGGATGTTAAGAATTTTAAACATGGTTGACTTGAACACATTTTTGCAGAAACAGATTGATCATAAACTACAACCGCAGCTTCAGTAAACATACTGGTATGTGTATCACACATAAGGTTCAAGGCTGTGATGTACACCATCATTTTGCCATCAGTGCAACAAAGCACGGAAGCGAAAGAGCAACGCTTACAAGAACAAAGCCGAAACTTTGATAAAAAGTCACCTAGTTTTAGCTCTTTCGAATTCCTAACCATTCTAAGGGGGATATGCAAGAGATCCAGAAATTGAACTGATTGATAGAGGTTCTCTACTGAGTTTGGGGTGGTGAATGGCAAAACCAATCGCCGTCTTTGGGGAATAAAATAGAAAGCCCAAGAATGTGTTGCTTGCTGAGTTAAAACTTCCGGCTTAAGCACTAGACCGCGATCAATTGGCCTCTCAAGGACGATGATTCCACCGGTGCAACCAAAGACATGCTTTAGAAGATCGGGTTCCAATGAAGCTTCTTGAAAGCAATCTTGAACCAGGTCATTGAACTGGCTATGCCGCTCGGTAAAGCCAGTCCACGGTAGGTTTGTCTGGGTTTCTTCACCTGGCAATAACATTGAAAAATCTACTGAGGAGTCATTGGCGCGAACAGTAGATAAATGCGTTAGCACCTTTACAGCTCCTTCCGTGGACAAACCGCACACGAACTGCAAAATATTTGCAATTGACTTACAATCCTCCAAAGTGGCGGCATGCTTTTCAATTCCACCAAGATTACCATCGGGAACACATCTGTTTGCGATAAACCAGGCTGCTAAATACTCTTGAATTGATTTGTGCACAAAGGACACTATCTCTGTTGGTTCCAAACTTGCTTCGTTCTCAGATAATTGTAAGAGGCCCACCATAACACTTTCTTCACCACGTACTTTCTCAGACAGCTGACCGTATTCAAACACCTGACTACCCTTCAGAAGACTTTCCAACGCCACCTTTCCTATTTCAGCAAGGATTTCTTGATAATCTTCCTCTTTTACTTTGGAGACTTTAGCAGGAGAAAGTCTCTTGTTGCTGTGCTGCAAGATGTATCGGATGATAGCTCGATATAATGGAGTTTTTCTCTCGCCAGGTTCCATCATGTTCTCCTTTTCTTGCTTGAACAACAAGCAGAAAAAGAGATTCAGAAGAGGAACTCTTGCAAGGTCTGATACTTCCATTGTTCGGAGGAACAGGTCTAGCTCAAATACCTTGCTTCTGTTATCTAGCACCTTCCTCATGAAATTCAGTTTGTCTACTTCACCAAACCCGTTGATCACAGCGTGTTTGTCGGCAGATCCTTGCAGTTCATCAGCTCTCGAAGATCTCGTGGTTACTAAGACAGTACAGCCTCTAAGAACATTTCGATGGAAAATCTCACAAATAGGAGAGGTGATTTTTGGTCCAAACTGGGCTTCTGCGACGCTTCCAGTGCGATACTCGTCGTAGCCATCAAACACCAGTAAAACGTTCTCTTGGTTGTTACAAACGTACGTAAAGAGATCATCCAATAAAGATTCTTCGTCCCTTGGAATCAGACGGGAACAGTTTAAAACTTCCCTGAATGTTTGGCATTTAGAAACATATTTCAAAGGAACAACAATAATAAGCTGGAACTTCTTAAGGGCATCAATGCGACTGTCACGGCTATCATCCTGTTTTCTTGTTCGGCTACTCTCGGCCTGGCTGACACCCACGTGATCTTCACGTGATATCTTCTCACCCCCTACGCACTTGCTTGGAGCAGCCATTTCTTCGTTTACAACGTCCTTACCCTCAACGAGTTTAGCCCAGTCCAACGCTAGCTTTTTAACAAATGTGGTCTTTCCAATTCCCGTTTCACCTTGCACGAGTATTCTCTTAGGCACAACACCGTTCTCGTCAGCTGTGAAAAGTTCACCGTAATCTGTCAGTTTAGACTGTGATGTCCCAGTTGGGGTTTGTTCTATTTCTACCCATGACAGTTGAGTATAGATCTTGTCAAGTTTCACTTGACAAATCGAAGACTAAACAGAGGTGGGTACCGTGGCTGTGCGCGTGTAGTGATCAGCAAGCTTACTGCGACAGGCTTTCAGGTCAGACGTTTTCACATGACTAACTTCTGGTATTGGACAGAAAAACATTAGTGAGTTGATACATATGAAATTAAGATGATCAAAAAAAAGGTTCAATTTTTTGAGGGTTTAGGAAGGATTAGCCTGCGTAGCACGCGTTATCTAACGGCAGTTAGTAACGTCTGCGAAGCAGCGCCGAGATACTTGTTCTGGGCCCCTACAAACTCAAAAAATTACCGGAAGTGCGTTTCGAATTTCTCTTTAACCTGATTGGTCAATCGAAAAATAGATTTTTTTTGACAGGCCAATCATGGCGGGTACTCAAATGGGTGGGGGCCAAGGGGCCCCTTTCTCGAAAGTTCCGATAATTAACGGGCCCGGTAAGCTGTCTCCGTTTGCATTAAAGATCGAGGTTTCACTAGTTTTGCATCTAACATGATATAACTATCAGTTAACGAAACAAAATGCCGTAGTTTGCTAGCCAGGACCCGCGCTCTTATCCTTTTTATTTCGATTTCAATACCGCATTCATTCGAATAAGCGCCCAACCTCGAATTACCGCCCACCTCGAATAAGCGCCCATCCTAAAGGCAGAAAAAGCGCCCACCCCCTCCTCCCCCCAATCAAACTCAAATAAGTGCTCACCCCCACCCCACCCACTTGAGTGAATAAGTTCTAATAAGAGACTTCCCCGAGGACGGAGTTTTCTTCAGAGTATTTTACAGAAACCTTGCTTTGTTACTTCTTCGCGTTTTGTTATTAGTATTTATTGTTTTGTTGAAAATACACACATTTCACTTGCTGAAAATGGTAAAAATTTAATAAGCGCCCAGCCTCGAATAAGCGCCCACTCTCAAGGTCCAAAAATTTATTAAGCGCCCAGGGCGGTTAACCAAATAAATACGGTATTTGATTTCGGGCCCGAAAAGTTACCGGGACTTTCGAGAAACGGGCCCCAGAATAAGGATTTTGGCGCTGGCTTGCAGACGGACTTCAGAGGTTTAGTTTCGTCTGTGGTAAAAACTATCCTTGTGAAGTTTATGTCAAACTTTTAGTGTTATGAAAACTCTGTTGAAACAAAATATCGAGGCAAAGGGGTCCGCAAAGGAAACAAAGCCAATTTCCAAATTTTTTGGACATGAAACTCCGGGTTCAGCAGATACAGTGAAATTCCTGTTCCTCGAACCACACTAGTTTCCTTTTAATTTAGCCAAAACTGAGTTCCCTCCCCAAAATATAGTCTAGTAAAGAGATTCTCACTAGTGGTTTCACAAAATGGTACATTATATATTTCAAACCACCCACCCCCCTTGTTGTTCCTTGTTAATTCGCAATTACATAAATTACGTAACCAAAAGTATTACGTAAGTATGTACTCCAAAACTGAGTTCAAAAAGTAAAATGTACGCCGCAGTGCGTAAATGATTGTTGTCTGTTAGCCTTTGGAATATACAACTTTGGTGTTTTTTTTTCGTTTAGTGTTGAAAATAAACGTACCTTCCTTACTTGCACTTGATCTTTCACCAGTATCATTATATCTGCTTGCTTCTTGTTCACTGAAGTCAGCTGAAAAGCAGGGATTTTAAAGTAACACGTATTAACACGAATTGTTCTTATGATGATACGTTCCGCACATAGTTCACATCCGTTGAACAAGGCGATTATGAACTACGTAGTGTAATCAGTTTAAAAGTCAATGAAAGTAGAGACTACAACTTAAAAACAAACAAAAATCCCAGGTATTTAAACAAAAAGTTAAGAGAAATCTGACTGGAATTCAAAAGTAGGAAACATTAACTCAGATCAATTATTCGGAAGTTAGCGTAAATGATCCCTGTTCAGCTCACCTATTTTTGCATCTATTTTCAAAGTTTTCAGTTCTTGACCAAGTTGTTTCACCTTTTCATCTGTCTTCGTAATTTTGTCCTCAAGCGTTTGGTACAAAGGGTCTGGATAACACGAAGGTACACAAGACATTGTTATGTACTTACGTGGAATGTAGATGATAATGCCAGTCAACTTTGCTTAGTTCTGTAAGGCATTTTAGTAAGATGTTTTTATCCAGGGCTGTGACGTTATGTGCTGGTTGGGCAATCTTGTTTTTATATGTTAAAGCTTTTGAGCTATCTGCAATTATTTTATTCTCAGAGCACAGCCTTGTTATAGTATGTACTGAGAACATTGTATATTCTGATGCTCCTACCTTCCACATGTGAAAATAAAAACTAAGAGTATACAGATTTGGTCATGTGGAGATGGCCACGCCTCTGCCCACATGGAAGCAAGAATGGCGTAGTGGTGAGAGCACTTGCCTCCCACCAGCATAGCCCAGGTTTGTGTCCCAGAAGTGCTGGCATACATGAATGAAGGTCGAGTTTGCTCTTGGTTCTCACCCTTGCTCCGAGAGGTTTCCTCTGGGTACTCTGGTTTCCCCCTCTCCTCAAACACTAACACTCCAAATTACAATTTCTTCCAGAAATGGTAGAAGAAGAACCAATTTTTAAATCAAAATTTGTTGATGTGCTACCTATTGGTATTTATTTTAACTTATCAAATTTATTTTATGAGACAATACCAACAAGTGATTACCATTCAAAATTAAATTTTATCAGTATAAATAAATACTGAAAGTGGATAGCTGTAACTTAATATTCTTAACATCCAGCTGCAAAAAATATTTTGAATATGTTGCTGTTTGTTCATTTTCCACTTTCTGATACAGTGATAACACTACACTGTACAACTCTGGACATAATATTTTCCCAAGTGCAAAAGCTTTGCAAATCTAACGCAACAGGCTTAGACAAAATCTCTGCTAGGCTTTTCTGTATTTGTCCCAATTTGATATCGGAAACTTTGTGTGTAATCTTCAACTCCTCAAAAAATACAGGCATTTTTCCTGATGAATGGAGATGCATGAAAGTCATTTCTTTGTTTGAACAAGGTGAACGCAGAGACGTGAACAATTATCGCCCCATTTCAATTATCCCAGTGACAGCTTAAGTTTTCAAAAGAATAGTGCATAACCAATTAGTCTACAATTAAAGTATATCTCATACGGAGAACAATTTGCTATCTTGTAGTCAATCGTGGTTTCAAAGTCTTCACTCTACTGTGACTGCTCTCCTTGAGGCCACCAATAACTGGGCATACAATATCACCCGCTGCAAGGTTAATGCAGTAGTTTCTCTAGTTTTAAAGAAAGCCTTTGATACAGTTGATCACGAGATCCTGCTATCAAAACTCAAGGCATACAGTTTTGGGGGGTCTGCAAGCAATATTGGTTTAGATGTCATTGCGTAAATGGATGCAATCAAAAATGCTCTGCCAATGGGCATCTCTCAAAAGACCATTTGCTTTTATGTGGGATTCCCTAGGGGACTATCTTTAGGCCCTTAATCTTTCTAATTTATATCAATGACCTTCCAAATTGTCTTTCACACTCACAACCCCGTATGTTATGCAGATGACATGCATTTGACATTCGTAAGTGACAATTTGATGAATATGGATAATTACCTAAATGAAGACCTTTCTAGCATTATATATAGTTAATGGCTTTATCATTAATAAACTCACTTTGAATCAGTACAAAAACTGAGTTTATGCTAATCATATCACATCAATCGATCCCACACCTAGTAATCAATGACACTCCTGTAAAACAGGTTACTCAGATAAAAACCCTTGGTCTGTACAGTGATAATAACTTATCTTGGAATATACACATCAAGGAATTAGCCAAAAAGATTGCATCTGGTATTGGGGCTTTGAAATTTTAAATTCTCTAGTTCAACTCTGCTTCAATTATTGTAGCATTGCCTGAAACAGCTATGGTAAAACCCTGGCAACCAGGCTGCAGAAGCTAAAAATCAGGCAGTAACATCACACAGCAGTTATGGTATACAAATCAATAAACAGTCTTGCTCCAGGATACTTGAGCAACTTGTTTACCAACCGTGATAGTGTCACCTTCTATTCGCTCCACACAAACTACCTAAAAAATAGCTTTGGCTGTAAGGATGCGGTAGTGTGAAACAGCCTCCCAATTGAGTTGCAGCAGGCAGATACTTTGCAGCTTTAAAGCGGGCAGCCAATTTTAATGTAATAGTTAAGTTTTTGTTTAGTTACATGGCTCTCATGGAAAGCAGGCATATATGATATACACATTTATCTACTTTCTTTCACTAAATACTATATGTTCACAAAATGCAAAGTAGCTACATAACGTTATAGCAATACTATTTATTTATATATATTTGTCTAGCCTAAACTTCCCGAAGAGAGGAGGAAATGGGGCGAGTCAAAGGGAGAGGGGAGGGGGCGTGGAGAGAGAAGAGAAAACGCCTGCCCAAAAACACTGTGAAAATGAGAAACACCCCCTAATTAATTGCTCTTCCGGAAACGAGTAGCCGACAATAACAAAACAACAAAACAGTCACTCCAGTCCAAAGACTTGCAAAGACTGGCAACAGGCTGGAGTTTATCGTTGTTTTTATCTTGACTGAGTCACAATGCAATTCTCTACAACCTATGAAGGTTCAGTTTAAGCAGCAATTCATTCTTCTAAATTCATATCATTCTGTAAATCGCTATCCATGAGAGTTTAACATCCTGCAAATAATTTTAAAAACTAACGAGCTGGGCCCAGCGCCCGGGGCTCAGTGTGATACAACATTACAGGAAAATATCACATTCTCGGACTAGAAAGAAAATCGCTTAGTTATTCAGATCCTGAGGCACTTTGGACAAAAATAAAGAACTCTAACAGCCTTATTTAGCCAAAAAAAAGAGCTTCAAAAGAGGTCAAAGAAAACGCTTTTGCATCAGAGGGCAAATCATGAAGACCAGAAATTCAAAAACCACAGAAAATCAATAAGCATGTCATTTACTCTGTCAAAACAGAACCCTCTAGAGTATAATCTACTCGCCAGAAAAAAAAAACGTATTGAAACAAGCAGCACTTTGGCATGAGGTAAAAGTAGTGTAGCTTTTAGTACTGCGAGCAAAACTTGTCCTTATGACCAGTGTAGAAATCGCTTTGACTTTGTCATTGCGA
This sequence comes from Porites rus, assembly GCA_964035705.1. Lineage (NCBI taxonomy): Eukaryota > Metazoa > Cnidaria > Anthozoa > Scleractinia > Poritidae > Porites > Porites rus. The sequence continues at coordinate 15,884,700 of OZ037993.1, forward strand.
TACACGTGTGTAATACACACGACATTCCCAGTCACTCCAGTCCCAACAGACTTGCTTTGACAGCTGAGTTAAAATTCGAATTTACGTCTGCCACTTCTGAATTCAGAATAATTCTTTCCCGCAGTTGCAAACGGAAACGGAATAAACAATATAGACTTCCAGTTAATTAACAGGCATCAATCTACTTCCCCATGCCGCACCAATCAGGGGCTCCGTTTGCCAGCGTACGGAGTTTCCCAAAAGAACAATGACATTGAGCAGGCGTATTTTTTTTCTCCCCTTCCCCTTTCCTTCTTTCGCCCTCGCACCTACCCTAAGGGTTACTATTTCTTCTCTCCCAAATCTTCCACTGTCATAAAATCAAAGATGGCGGCTACAACAATAGTTTCGCCCACGCAAAATACGCCTGCACTGCAGGCTAATATTTGTTTTACTTTTTAAGTTAAATATTACTAAATAAAGATATTGTTGTTGTACCTTTATCATGGGGAATTACTTTGCCTGAATCTGAAGCTTCCCTCCCTGCAGCATCAAGATTTTTACTTGCCTTGTACACAGCACTAGCTGATGCACCTTGAGAATAAAGAAAATATCAATCAGAAACATGCAGCAATTGAGATTAAACCATTTACGTTTTTAAGTTTATAGATTAGTGTCACATGATAACTGCACCTGAAGGAAATGCTAAATTCCAAAAACACATAAACCATTTTTCATTTTATTTTCAGTAACATATAACATTTCTGTACAGTACCTTGGTCATAAAGAACTTGATTGCTTGAGTTTGAAACTTCACCCCCAGCACCAGGATCAGCACCTTGCACAGCATTAGATGCACCTGAAAAATGAGAAAATATCAGCCAGCATTCCAACATGTACACAACTATTTATATATCTTAAATATACATTTCAGTCCAAAGCTGCATAACGAATTTATGTTGGTAAGGAACACTTTTAACATTAACATGCTTACCAGCACAAGTGAAAAGTGCTGAATGAAAAATAAGGGTGGTGCAGTGGGGAAACCAACTTGTTACTGGTTCACTTTTTAAATTTGTTCCAACAGGTTTTGTGAAGGCACTCTGGTTTTTGCCTCTCTTCATGATACAGCATCATTGAGCAACCAACATTTCTATTTGTGAATGATCTCATGCTGGAATTTTGTGGTAGACGAAAGCCTGGGCATTCCGGCATTAATGTTACCACTACAATGATATTTTTTATTTACAGCTAATTTATTTCCTAATAGACATATTATCATCATGGTACTGAACCTTGATCCTGAGAAACCCGTCCAACTGAACCTGAAACTTCACCCCCAGTACCACGATCATTGCTTGCACCTTGCACAACATTAGATGCACCTTAAAAGTAATTAAACAGAGGATTAACAAGAAACAGAAAAATCTTGTTCCACTTTCCACCTGAACTTTAGTCTATCATATGATCCTGAAAGTTTTCATAAAAACTTTTCCCTCGGACCTATTGGCTTTGAATGACTTTGCAAAGTAGCTGCCTGCACATTGAATGTGCAGCCAGTAATTTGCATAACAATATTTTGCACTTCAAAGCTTGTCATGAGCAAAGGAAGCTGACTAAAGGCTGCAGGCATGGTGCTTGATTTGAGCAGTTTCAGCCAGAAAATGGCATGACTAGGTTCAAAGAAAGTTTTTCAGCAAACTTTCTTGGAGTGAATTATGGATTAACAAACTCATTCAATGTGTTACCTGTACACACTGATGAAAAAAAAAGACATGCATCATTACATGTATTATGTACTTGACCCAGTACAGTATGTGGTCCTTGGTCCGCGTCTTTTCCGAAAATGATAAAATATTTCGTCAAGAAAACAAAATACGTTGAATAATCAAAGATATCGGGATTTACTGATTAGCATTCTTTCATATGACGAAGTTTCAGCCTTCTTGCTGCGGGTGAAGACGCAAAATTAAAGTTTGTTGACAGGTAGGTTAATTTGTCTTTCTTGAAGTTTGGATTTTTGCGGCACCGTAAATAACGTGGCCATGTTTACTTCGCCTGCGAATAACTAAAACGCAACGGGAAGACTTGCCTTTTGCAGAACAGGTTTTCAGATCAACTTATTTCTGCTGTTGGAAGCATATTGTTGTAGACTCTGAATTTTTTGTTTTAGCGACTCTTGAAAAATATCACCAAATTTCACTTAGCGGTCCTTGGTCCGCGTCCTATGACCTTGGTTGAATAAAACTTCCCAAAGTAAAAAGCAACGACCTTTGTTTTTGAAGAATGTTTTGAAAGTCGTCCCTATACATGTCTACAAGTTCTCTTTTTTAATACCTCGAGTACATACAGAGTTTTTGGTAATTATTTTTGACCGTGCTAAAAACCGCTCGTCGACGCTCGTGTGGGAGACTCGAGGAGACTGTTGTCTGAAGTCTTTGAAAGAAAAGCAGATTATTTTATGCTCACAACATCTTCCGAAAAAAACTTTAGCTTAAATGCATCAAGAAAAGAAAAAAATACAAGAAATACTGTGAAAATCACGTTTTTGTGTGGAAACTAACATTTTTACGTTTTTATCATGCTGCTTACCTGAGACGCAGACCAAGGACCAGATTCGCGGACCAAGGACCATCGAAAACAGTCACCTTTTGCGAATTCCAAGCAAAATATTTATGTCTGGAACTTGAAACTTCAGGATTATCAACAGGAACATAAAAGCTATCTTCAGGGAGTATTTCAGCTCATTACATGAAGATTCGGGTGAGATATTCAAGTTAATGACTTTTACACGCGGACCAAGGACCACATACCGTACTTCCCACTCCATTTAGCTTAGTCCTTAGAAGCATTACACAAAATCTGAGTGCACAAGGGATCCAGTCACTCTCTATTTTCCACTCTTCTCCATTGAGTGGCACAAACTAAATCAAGTGTACACTGGCCATGCCTCTGCATTTGGATGAGGACTTCCCAGGCTTTTGAAACTGAAAATCGTTAATAACTTTTCAGTGCAACGTACTAACACGGAAAAACCATGCTACGAATATTTTTACATACATACACGTAACATGGAGTGTCGTGACTCCCGCAGGGATAAACATCTGCTATGTAGTCACATACCAACCTATGTTTTAGCAACACCTACAGCCAACACCTGTAATATAGCAGTGGCGGATCCAGGGGAGGCCTGGACCCCCATATTATCTCAGGGTCTGGATGACCACCCTCCCCCCCCCCCCCAACCCCCCATTCTTTATCTCAAGGTCTGGATCCGGCACTGCATTAACAATCCAGACCTTAACTTTAGAAGGATTTAATATCATATATATTATGGAGTCATCAGAGCATAACATTGCTTTTATCTTCTCACCAAATTGCACCAACAGGCTGATTTTTAGAAAGTGGACATTTTTCATCTTGTTCTTTCTGAATGTGCTAACCAATCCCATTGTTTCACAGATTTAGTGTGTGATGTTATCACTTCTCTTCCCTAAAATGTTAAACTAAACAATATTAATGTACCTTGATCAAGGCAGCTTGCACCAGCTGATGTTCCATTATCATCCAAAATAACACTCTCTACTTTTTGTTCAGAACCTTCAAGAATAAAATAAACAGTGAACCAAGTGCGATTGTTGCAGGCTACTTTGGCAGAAGTAATAAGATTTGATACTTTGCTCACCAGCATCAAAACTTGTGCTTGTGCCAGCTTGCCCAACTCCTCCATATTGACCTTCAGCTATATATAACAATTAACAAACACTCAATAAATATTAAATTTTGATATACTGTCTTGAGTGTGACCATTGATCTATGGGATTGCTCAATTATGTTTGTAAACAACGAAATGAGTCAAATGCCAAATGCAGTAAGACATTACAAAGCATCAACTAGATACCACAGCAGGCTGCTGAGGGAACAGTTTCTTAAAACAATGCTTAAAAGTCTACATCACATAAGAAAGAATGTATGAAAGCTGCTAAAATTGGGTCTAGATTTTATTATGATCAACAAAAAATGGCTACCATTAGAAAAAATGATAAACAAGTCTATCATTCACAACCAATAGTACATAATAAAGAGGCCCTGCTGGGAGGGGTCCCCTGTTGCTCGTCTGAATTCACGTCGCTGTCAGAAATTGAACAAAAATTCTTTGGAATTTAGAAAAAGGGGATAGCCATGCGCTGTGAAGAAACCATTACAGTGCAATTTCCCAGTTAACATTTTGCGTATCAAACACCTATACACCACTATCCTCTCATGTCGATGTCAATAAATGCTTCACGTCGCTGTTGGAAATTGAACAAAAATTCTTTGTCTTTGTCAGAATCTGAGAAAAGGGGGATAGCGATGCACTGTGAAGAAACCATTACAGTGCAATTTCTCAGTTAACATTTTGTGTATCGAACACCTATACACCACCATCGTCTCATGTCGGTGTTTATAAATGCTTCACGTCGCTGTTGGAAATTGAACAAAAATTCTTTGTCTTTGTCAGAATTTGAGAAAAAGGGGATAGCGATGCGCTTTGAAGAATCCATTACAGCGCAATTTCTCAGTCAACATTTTGCGTATCAAACACCTGTACACCACCATCGTCTCATGTCGATGTTAATAAATGCTTCACGTCGCTGTTGGAAATTGAACGAAAATTCTTTGTCTTCGTCAGAATTTGAGAAAAAGGGCATAGCGATGCGCTGTGAAGAATCCATTACAGCGCAATTTCACAGTCAACATTTTGCGTATCAAACACCTGTACACCACCATCGTCTCATGTCAATGTTAATAAATGCTTCTGTCGCTGTTGGAAATTGAATGAAAATTCTTTGTCTTTGTCGGAAGTTTAGAAAAAGGATGTAGCGATGCGCTGTCAAGAAACCATTAGAGCACAATAGGCCATTTGCAGGATGGCGTCACTTTACTACTACTACCAGAATCCTTCAAGGTTTTGCTTTCTTGTGCAAATTAGGGCTTTTGTTATTTAAACCTTGCCGGGATTACCAAATTTAAATATGAAAGGAAAAACAAAATGAATTCTGGTCTAAGTAGTAAAAAGATGTCATTGTGCAAATTGCCCATTTCTCAGTTAACATTTTGCGTATCGAACACCTATACATCGCCATTCACAATTCATACGAGGGTCCACAAGAGACGTTCTCTGAAGCGCAAGGGGAATTGATGAAAATTACTTCTTCTTGGCTTTCAGACTGGTGATAAATTAGCCAAACCACCCTTCTTTGTCGCTTAATATTCTCAGCTTTGCCGTCCCTGTCGCAATTTGGCCGAGGGAGGTTGTCTCTTGTCGCAATTTCATTTTACGCTCTGTCGCTACTTTTTGGGTCATGTTACTTGTTGGAATTAACCCTGGCAGGGCCTCAATAAATATATATACAAGTAACCTCCATTATTGTTCTATTTGTCCCAAAAAACATCCCAACCTCTCCGTGGCTTTGTGAGTTTACCTTCACACTTTCATGTCCACCCCACTGAGCACAAAAGTCCATTTTGGATTAGCTTCTTTTAAACTGTAACTACCACATTTTCTTACCTCTCTTTCATAGCTTGTCTAAGAATACCTTGCAATGGATATAATACACAAAACTGGCTATGGGAGGGTACCCCCTCAACCCCCCCCCCCCCCACACACACACACACACCCTTCATGTCCTTCTTTGACAAAATAAATGTGTCATCAGTTCATGTGTTCATTGACAAATTGTACAGATATAACATGATTGTCATAAAAAATACAAACAAACAAGAAGAAATTTCAGCCCTTGAAATCATGCAGTTTCCTCTATTATTGACCTATTGCCAGTGAAAGACACATCTAATGTTTCTGTTCTTAACTAACATTGTTTGGCTAATCATTTCCCTTTTGGCTTTATTGATGTAACATTAGTACGGTATGTATCTTTCTTTACAATGCTCATGTAGGTGTATATGTTCTAGTTAATTTTTTATCTCAAGTAAATTTTGTCATTCTTTTGCTTCTGGGTTTGGTAATGTATGCTAATGAAGTTGATTTACAAAGGAAAAATATAAACTACCTGAGACAAAAAAATTAACTACAACATATATTTAAAGAATTATATAATATAGTTACAGTAACAATAATAACAATATTGTTACCTGATGTTTTTGTTTCCTTTCTCCATTTTTGGAAGATATTTGATGCACTTCTTCGTATTTGCTTCCTAAGAGTATTTACTTGCTTCTTAGGGTGATGATCTTCCATTCAGCAACTTAACCAAGCTTCAATTTAATCATCAGAAAACATTAATGTAATTTAAACTCCTAGTTCAGCTGTAAATCATTTGCAATTATTATAATCAAGCTAATGCTCAATAGTATCTCAATTTTGTACAAAGTTGCCTTTGAAACCTCAAAATAAATTGTAATTGGCTTCTTGAGGAATACTGTTTATACTTCCCTTCTAAACATTTCATGTATTAAAGTAATACCAGATACCGGGGGTGTCTCAAATCTTCAAGAAGTGAGAAGTAAGAAGTTTATTGTATGCCCACCTGCAAGGTTTTTCAGTGATACAAGATAAAGGTATAAATAGGTATTACAAAGGTTTTAAGAAATATGTATCTGACTGAAAAAGAGGAAAAAATTATCTAAGTTTCCGTCAAAAACACCAATGGATATATTACAAAAATAAAATATCAAAACCTACAAAACGCTTTGCTGGATCAAGAAGTTTCTGTAACAATATTTCCCTTAGTTTTTTTTTTTTTGCCTTAATTACTTAATTTGCCGTCTTCATGTAAGTTTATCCACAAACTGACAACTCTGTACTTGAGTGATCGCTTACCAGCAGATGTTTTAAATAAAGGGATATATAATTGTTGTGAATTACGTGATACACAGCCAGAGACATGGCCTCTGGTAACTAGCTTGCATTCGATGTTGACACAACCTGTCATACATTTAAACCCAAAAACAGTGTGTCCCTAGATATAATTGCTACATGTATCATACAGGTAAGCGGCACAATTCTCAGAGAACTGGAGAAACATAACTAAATTTTCTTGCTCCACTAATTATCTGGGCGGCAAAGTTCTGTACATGTTGCAATTATTTATGTATATTTCTGTCAGACTACTAAGCAGTAAAATAATTTACTAAAAATGAGCTTGTTGATTAAAATCGCTAGAAGGTCGGAATTAAAAGTGTGTTTTGTGTGATTTATCTGAGCTAGCTTATAAATGCAAGAAGCAGTGAGAGCTGAGATATGGGAGTCAAATGTCAGGGTATAGGATCAAATATCACTCCTTAGTCCTAATAACAGAGTGTGCAGGTAAAAGTTCCTTGCCCAGGAATGAAAGTTTAAAGTTCAGTGGTTCACAAATGAGCTTTGCCTTATCTGGGTTAAACAGGTGATAGTTCTCAAAGCACCAATCATGGATTCACTGTAAGTAATCATCGATTTTACCCTTGAAGGCATGAGATTCCTCTAATGCAAAGGAGAGAATTTTGTTGTGTTGTCAACGTTACACAAAGTTGAGCACATCTCACTGACTGCTGGTAGGTTGTTTACGTAGATACTGAATAACAGGGCTCCAAGCACACTACAGTGCTACTCAAAAGTAATTTACCACCCTCTCGCAAGATGCGAACCACATTGCGCGCTATGCGATTTTCGTTGCATGCTATGCGATTCTGTAGTGCAGGACGCCATTCTCATAGCGCGCGATGGCCTAAAAACTGTAAGTTCATTTTGTATCATGGCCAAAATTCTTGAGCAATTTCAAGAATCAATGGTAAAGCGTTACTGTGACTTACACGCAAACAATTTTTTACCTCTGTGACCTGTAGATTGTTGCATATTAAAATTCGCTTAGTGAAGGATCAGTATAATTTCCGTATTTATGTAAAACATGCTTTTCATAAAATTGCTTTACATCCATTACACCACAAAAAAAACTACCTGTTTTTAAAAAACTTTGACATGATAACTTTGCTTGTTTTGTGACAGTCTCCACACATCATGCTGGTAGAGCATCAGACAGCAGAGCATTAATGCCAACCACTTGAGATCTTTGGGACAAGTAGCTGTTAAACCAGGAGACTGCAGAAAGGGCCAGCCCCATCAGCTTTTCGTTTTCGCAAAAAAATGCTGTGATTGATGCTATTGAATGCTTTGCTCTTGTCCACATATAAATTTTATAGCTGTTAGCTTTCTCTTGTCGACCACCTCGAGTATAGTGTCCATAAAAATTAATAGAGACAATAAGAGAAGTTTCAGTGGAGTACCACTTTTTTTCCCACTCTGTTCCACTGCCAGCCATTTGTTTGTTTTTAGGTAGGGTGTTAGCTGATTCAGGACTGCCTTTTCGCACACCTTAGGGAAGATAGGCAACAAAGCAATTGGCCTATTGTTGCCTGGTTCTTCAAAATCACCCTCTTTTAAGATTGGTGATACTTTAGCAATCTTCCAATCTCCAGAATAGGTGCTGGTGGTAAAAGAAGAATTTATAATGGCAGTAATAGAAGGAACAATAACAGGTTCAGAGATATTGATAACATGCCAGGTCTTGACAAGATACCAGTTATTGGTATCTTGTCAGGACCTGGCACTTTCTCTCTAGACAATGATGATACAATCTTTTCAACATCCGAACAATGTACAGCCTGCCTTTTTTGGCAAAAATAAATTTCTCTGCTCTTGGAAATTCTGGGCTGCAGGTTTGCTGTGCTGGAGCATAACCTCACTCATTAGCGAGCTGTTTGATTTTTTGATATGTTGTTTCTCCAACTGAAGTAAAAAAATTGATTAAATCCATCAGCAATAGTTTTATCATCATCACTGTAAACCCTTACACTAACAGATTTCTATGGCATACACAATCTTACTTTCTTCCACATTGCATTAGTGTCATTTGAATTCTGTGATATACATTCTTGGATGAAATTCCTTTGAGCAATCTGTAGCTCTCGCTTTTCTTCTCATTTAAAATTTTAATAGCCAGACCAGGGAGCAGGATCATTTGTCTGCCTTGCTAACTTCTGCCAATGATCTCTTGTTTTCATTAGGGCACATACATTGTCATCAATGAATGGAGTTGGGCATGTTCGGACTGTTTTACAGTGTTCAGAGGCTCATGTTGATCTAAAATCCTCCACATTATCAAAAGTGTCTAGAATGAACCAGGGAGCATTGGAAATGTGCTTGAGGAAAGTGTCTTTGATGTAATTCTTGAAGCTCCTTGTGGTAATGTATACAGGTTTGGGACGAGGTTTCTTGAGTTGTAGAGTTGCAAATATAATCAGTTCATTGTCACTGATTGAGTGTGGAATAACTTGTGTTTCCTTTATCAAGTTTGCTTTTTTAGTAATAATAACGTCAATAATGAACTTGGAGAACTGAGTTATTTTTTAGGCTTGTTTATAACCTGTGTGAGATCGAAGGAGTCACAGAAATCATGTAGCACTTTTGCCTCCTTTTCCTTAGGTCAAAGCTTGTTGCAATTGACATCAGCGAGAATAAAAATAGGAATATTTAATGACATTGCAGAGTTGAGCAAGAAAAGCAAATAATTTTTGAAACAGGACAGAGGCACATTGTCAGTTCTATAGGCCATGCAGATAACAAATGATTTAAACTTTCAAATTTGTATCCGAAAGCGCAAACACCTCCTCTAGGCTTATGAGTTTGGTTTAGTCTGTGCAGTGCAACTATGTAAGTACTGATGTCACCCATTTTAATAGTTACACTGCAGACACCTAACTCTATATCAAATTACAGCTTATTGAATGGCTATCTTATAAACTTACACATTTCTTTACTGTTACACACTGATCTACATTGTGGACCATTCTGTCCTATTTTTCAATGCAATGTCTATTGCTCAAATCAGCTTTTAAAAGATAAAAAAGTCAAAAGCAAGCTTTGTTTTTCACTAATTTGATTTTTTCTAGTCTCTTGTAAGTACTGTAACAAGCTCAAAAAAACTAACTGAAGTTTTAAGGGACAACATCATTAGAGTTTATTATTCGTGAAAAATCTATTTCGTGAATTGATATGTCTGGGTCATCCAGAGATTCCATAGCATTCTTTCAAATGTCAAAATTGATGTCAGAATCCTTACTCAGGGCCATTGTGCTGCCATTGTTAGTTTATTCTTAATTCAAACTTGACATTGCACAACATACAATACACAAACCCTTGTTAATCAACCACAAAAAAGAATAAATTGAATGATATGCTCCTTTTTGCTAATTCCTCACAGGCTCCTGAAGATATCCTTTGAATGATTTATTATTAAGCTATGGATAAAGCAAATTCATATATTGTAGGCCCCTAAATTAATCTTGCTGCGTTACAGCAGTTTGGAAAGATTATGAGCTCTACAAGATGAAAAAATATTATGGGATATGTCACTGTCGAGAACCTTCCATGACCAACTAGAAAAAGAAAATGTTCATCCTCGGCAACAAAGGCAACTCCCAGCTGTCATGATTGGAAGAGAGAAGTGGGACATAATAAATTCACTTCAGCACTTTCTCAAATAAAAGGCCATCTACACAGAGACTTGAACCTAACAATACCCAAAACGGTCTGATCTGAATTTGAGGTGATCATGGCCACCATGCTCTGCCAATACAACTACGAGACAAGTATAACTGTTTTAACTAGGTCCACCCTAAAACAGGGAATCTGTGATAAAAGATGTTTTATAGGTTACTTTCTACAGTTCAGCTTACCTTTCTTAAATTTGGGAAATACTTCCACCTCTTGCTACAGAGCCTACATCATGAACCGAACCAGCGAAGCACAAACAGACTGCAAAACAGCTTGATTGATTATGTGATCACCGTATTTGGATCGGAACCAAATACGTCATTGGTTACGCAAATTTACTGTCACGCGATTCACGATTCTCTGCTTGAGCGGGTGGAATTTCAGCGAAACTTCGATTTTCTGTAAGTATGGTGTAGTGAAGCTTTATGCAACCACATAACGAGATACAATCTCGCAACTGTGAATAATACTTTCTAGAATAACATTCCTCTCACACATAGGCGGTGGAATTTGATAGAACAAGTGAAAACTCTACTTCCGGTTTTATGAATCTCGCTAATCAGTCCCTGAATATGTTCGTTATGACGAAAAGAAGCTTCTTTATGGTCACAGAATTTTAAATTGATCAAACATTATTAGTTAAGCATTTCCACATCATTCTCAACACTACCTGGAGCTGATCAAACAAGCTGATATTTACGGGAATCCGACCAATGTGGTGTTAGAGGTCGGCTCATGTCTGCCCCAACAGGCAATCTCGCTGCAATCGTCTCACTTGACTTCCATGATAAATTTAACGGCTCTCTGGTAGCCTTTTTAGCTGGAGGAAAGTACTGTAGCCTGAGTATTAGGTGTTCCTGTGGGAAGTGGCGAAGAGAAAAGCGAAAAGGAAGAGAGCGAAACGAGAGAAACTGCCGTTCTGTCTCTATTGAGTCTCTATTCCCCACCCATGCTCCGTCACCTAAAATTTCCTCTCCCTTCACCCCTAAAGCAGGCCTGATACTCAGGTTAAAAGACGAGCTAGAAAATTCATTTTGACGAGGGAAGTTTTGAAATGCCTAGAAGAAGTTAGCCTGCGAAAACATCCGTTTCTCCTCGCTCTTCGCCGCTGGGGACGTTTCGCGAGGAGGAATGTCTGCGACTCAGCGACTCAATGTTTACATATAACTTTGTCCAATTCCCGGGGGGGGGGGGTACTTTAGGAATTTCTGGGTGGGGATGTGCCGCTGGGACCCTGGAACCCTGGAACCCTTAACCTATACCAGAGCTAGTTCAGCTAAATTTTGCTACCCTATACTAGAGTAAACTCTCCAAATCCTCCCTATCCTAGAGTCGCTGTTTCCCTAGTCTAGATAAAATCTTCAACCAACTGATCAGTTTCCTGAAAAATGATACCCTATTCTAGACCCAAATGCTCGGATTTATATACCCTATCCTAGAGTAAACTGTTTGAAAACCATACCCTTCACAGCGGCACATACCTATATAGCCCATATATGGCAGTACCCCCCCCCCCCGGGGTCCAATTTTACGTGTCTTATGGTCGATTTTGGAAAAGTGTCGTGTTCATCTGCCAACGAGCTCCCACAAGACTCAAACTCTTCTTCTAGAGAAGACTATATTCCACAAAAATTGACTGTTTTGTTAGAGATCATTGCGTTTAGATTTGACCTTTGTGGCCTTTTGTCTTTTGTCTGTAATTCGTAAACAATAACTAAAACAATGTAACTACTCCACCGACCAATCAGCGCTTCTGACCGGATTCCAGACAGAGTTTACGTCATCAGTATGGAATTTCTGTCGCTGAGTCACAGACGTTCCTCCGCCCGAAAATTTTGAATTAAACCCCTAAAAGAGACCGATCTGGGCGTAGCCCAAGCTTTTTTTGACTCCTAAAAGAGACCATGTTAAAACACAGACAATACACATATATTTTTTTTCACGTGCAACCCTAAACGAGACCTTCACGGCTAAATATTATGGCGTTTTGCCTATAACAGCCTAAGTGAGACCAAAATCCGAAATTTACACCCCTAAGAGAGACGACGAGCATCCCCACCCCTTTCATATGCGGAGTCCCTCCACCGGGCCCGAAACGTCCCCAGCGGCGAAGAGCGAGGAGGCAGGCAGGCTAAGAAGAAGACGGTTTCTGAGCACAAAGGAACTGATTTTCTAGTTTGGAGATTCTTCTACACTGCGTAGCAAGCGTTTCCGTGCGGTTTATGGGCAATGAACAAGGAAGGAGAGTCAAAGACTACGCGAAAACTGGCGTTTCCGCCGTGAGGTTTAGGTGCAAAGAACGAGGAAAGAGAGTCAAAGACCGCGCAAAAAATGGCCCAAGTATGGAAGACCGAGGAACGGGATTCTCGGTTTTGGCCGCGCGAGAGATGAAACGAGGGCCATTTTTCGCGCGATCTTTGACTCTGGTTCCTCATTCTTTGCTTCTGAACTGCACAAAAACGATTGCTACGTAGGCTAGGGGTTGGACCTCGGGGCGAAACCTCTTCGTATAAGACTTTATGGAGTAGGCTGCCCCGTCTCCCTGGGAGGGTACTTCTTGCTAGGTGTGAGCAGGATTTCTTGCTGCAGTTTTCATTGTCTTCGCAGCTTCCCTCTCTCACTCTCGCCCAGGCATCAAAGCCCTTGCTGGCACAGTTTATGTATCACTGAAATTTTTCCATACAAAAAGGAGGCAAATCCCCGTATTTCAACAAAACAACCAAACCAACAAACAAAACAGCTTTCGTTCACAATTTTTCTTTACTGAACACAACTGAACGTACTACCTGTACTACAGTCATCTAAAACCATTCAATTGTCGTTTCTCTATAGGGGTAATTGTAGCCATTGGTAAGAGCTTAATTACCATGCGGTCAATCTGCGGCTTTCTTTTCCTTCAAGCTGTGTTCATTGGTTTTGCCCGACACACCAAGGTAACTGCGACGAGGCATTGCCCCAAGTTTACTTCTTGTATTGACAGCTATGCTGACATTTATAAATCACTAGCATCAGAAGAGAACAGTTTCAACATTGAATCAGCTCTTTATCCAGCAACGATGCCACCATCACTTGTAGTTAAAGTAGAGTTCATTACACACAATGAAACATCAGTGGCAATTTACACTTGGAGTTTAAACTGTTTATATGTTGCTATTCCTCCTCAAGTCCTCCAACTCCTGTCGCTTGGCTCAGTTCTTGTTGAACCACGCACACAAGAGCTGAAAATCTGCATCCCCTATTTCTGTAGAAATTTTTCATCGACCAAGGAACAAAACGACCTGATGAAAGGTGTTCTCGCTTCGGTACGTAATTTCACATTTAGTGTTTGTCATATACCAACATAGTGTGTCATATACCAACAAATTTGTAAAAAAACGTTTTTCGGCTAAATGGATTTTCTATCAGGCATCTGCATTGATGACCACTGATAATTCCGTCCTGTCTGTACACGAACAAATCTTCGCCAGGGATATAATCACTTACGCCACCAGTAGCTTTCAACATTTCTGCAAAGGCGAGGTTTGCGATTTGTAGCGTACTGCAGAAGTGACAGTAAAACTTTCGAGATCTGTACAGCCCTTACAGCTGTAGAAGGCACAAGTGTAATAATTGGACTGATTGGACCCAAGTGTAATAAAGGTCCCATCCGTAATAACATTTTGAACCCAAGCGTAATAAACGTCGTATCTGTAATAACATTTTGACCGTCTTCAGTTTGTCTTACTTTGCTTATAATCAGCGCGACATTTTGGAGCTCTTACATTGAAATTCTCACCCAACGAGAATATAGTTCAAAACCACTTAAACGTAGCATTGTTGAACGTATTTTAGTAGTTAAACGGTAGATATAGGAATATTTTTATCCCCTAAAAATGTTTCATCTGTTCGGATTTCCTAGCTGAAAGTCTAGTGACGCGAAAACTACAGGGATCAAAACTTACCTTTTCGAAAATTTCAGCGAGAAAAAAGGGTCCCGAAAATTCTAGGTGATCTTTTTAGGGTAAAAATCAGTTAGTGAGAGACACCTCCGAACAAAGATAACATAAGAATTTTAACGTTATAACTAGTGATAGCCAAAGGTTACGGAGTGCGGGCGATAACGATCGAAGGTTTTGCTCCAGCGCTGTGCTTTGCGTACGTTTCACGTGACAGATGGTCAAAATACGCGTGATAAGATTACTAGTGATAGAAGGTCCAAACGCACGTGATCAAATTGTGTTCTGTGCATTCCATTCATTCTTAGTGGAAAACCAAACGAAAGTTGACTACATACATGCGATGCGTGCGTAATAACAGCCTTGACATTAGGATTGCGGGCTCCTCTTGTCGCCCGCAACAACAAAAAACAGTCTCGTAAGAACGCATAAAGCAGTACTGAGCACATATTTTCTTTGGTTAATAGTTTTAAGTGACAATGGCCTTTTTTTTAATGGCCAGTTCCGTTTATCTAATAGTAAATACTTTTCTAGCCAAACTACTACCTGGAAAATTCAGTTTGACAGTGACGTGAAAGCCATGGCCATAAAATTAAATGGCAGAAGTTGGTTTCCGCAGGTCACGTGATTTTACACTCTTTACCTCTTATTGGCCATAATTTGTTGTTGGCATATTACCAGTTTGAGTATAAAGGTAACTTTTACAAATACGGCCTTTATTACACTTGGGCCCAAATGTTATTACAGATAGGACCTTTATTACGCTTGGGCTCAAAATGTTATTACGGATGAGACTTTTATTACGCTTGGGTCCAAATGTTATTACAGATGGGACCTTTATTACACTTGGGTTCAATTATTACACTTGTGCCTTCTAGCCCCCGAAATGATCCCGACCCCGAAATGATCCCCATTTCTCTTCACGTCGACCCCGAAATGATCCCCAATTAATTCTTGGGATGGAACTTGTATTCCGTCACGGAATTATTACAAATCTGTTGCAGCGTTTACGTTCTTAAATCGCGTTTAACATTTCGCTTCAAATTGAAAACGTTACAGTCAAGAACAGTATTTTTCCTTCTTCCCTTCCCATGAGACCCCGCGCGCGCCTCAACCTTATCCCCAATCGTCTCTCATCCCAAAAAACACTAGATAACTAACCACGTCATATTATGTAACTTCCGGTCATCATTTTACTTCATATATATTTCTGTAAATTCGTGATATCTCAATAAACCTGATGAAGACTGGTATTGGCCAGTCGAAATATCGCAACTTAACTCTATTTCACATTGTTTGATCAGTCCCTGCAAAAGTCTTCTTGACTGTAACGTTTTCAATTTGATCTATTTTGACTGATCACGATCTTTTTGGATCCGACGTTGAGCAAGATTGATCGTACACAGTATTTGCAGTGTTTTTTTTTACCTTAATTAAACATTTCGCTAAAGTTTATGTGGTTTTTTAGTGCTTTTGTCATCTAATCGCCTTTATGTATACTTTTGCATCTTCAACATCATTTTAAGAATTTAAAAAGTGTTAAAACACCATTTTTAAAATTCAATATCCAAGGCATGCAGTTTTAACATCATTTTTAGAATTTAACATCTATGCAGTTTTCTCTATAACCCGGGCTATAATCACCTAAGTAATAATTTAAAAAAATGTTATGTTTCTTGATATTATCAGTTGCAGTTCATGGTGTTCCTAAAAATATACTAGAGTTTGTGTATTTTTTGACAATAATATTTTCCGGCGTTTAATCCAGTTCAAAGTGTAATCCCACATTAATGTCATGTGGGCAAGTAAAGATTATTAGTGAAGCTTAAGTTATAATGCTGTGCATTTTGCACGATCCATAGTTCTAGGATATTATTCCATTCCTAAAATTAAATGGGGATCATTTCGGGGTCAACGTGAAGAGAAATGGGGATCATTTTGGGGTCGATTTGGGGATCATTTCAGGGTTGGGGATCATTTCGGGGTCGGGATCATTTCGGGGGCTGTACAGATCTTTTTCAATTTAACAAAAAGAAAAAGTGGTATAGCCCCTTTACTACAAATATGTAACTTGCAAAGCTCAGTTTTGGTTATTTCTTCTAGGGCCAGCATGGATTGTTCACCGATGTTATGTTGGTTGTTTCATGTTTTTTGTTTAAAAGTTTTACATTTAAAAATGGCAAACGTGCATCAATTCAAATTCCTCAGAACCGTATAGGTGCTAAAAAGATTTTGTTCAACCAGTTCCGGTTTTATTATATTAATGATACGAATGTTCCGATAAAACATTACAGGAATAGCCTGGAATACGACCTTAATGCTATATTCAACTAATTTAATTTTTTCTTCACCTTAGCTTCAAGATCTGGCCGTGCGTCCAGAAATAAGGGATCCAAGACTAAACACAGTAGAGTGCGTTATAGAGGGACATGAAACAGACATAATGGTTACCGGACCCCGGCGAAGTTCCTACATAACAGCAATTTTATGGTGTGCTTTTTTATTTTCATTCTGGGCTGGTCCTTTTATAGCCGAGGTTATTATAGGTGTGTTAAAAGGAGAAAATAATGAGTCTCTCTATTGCTGGTGTAAATGTGTTCGTGTACGACGTTCCCAGGCTTCAACCGCGGAGACCGAACTAAATACATTAAACTCCCCTTCAGAACCTCCGCAATCAGGCGCGTCTCCAGACTCAGGAGAAAACGGCATCATAAGCTCTGTTGTCTGTTTATTCCATATATTATTTTGCATTGAGATTGTGATATTAGTATTTGTGTTTAGATTTTCCATATCAGGAAATGCTCCGAAGGACATTTATATAACGCTCGTTCCGCTAATTTTAGAAGGTATAGTATTAACTTGCCTCGAAAAATGCCCATGTTGTGAATGTAACTCATGTAACGCGTGTATAAAAGCTGTCATAAGATTTTCTGTAACCCTTACTGTTTACCATTTTTGTTGGCTGGTGATCGGAATTATGATTAATCCAGTATGGGGACTAGCCGTTTGTTTGATGGCCTGTATTTTCGTCCTCGCGTTAACCTTTATACTCTACCAGATTTTTAAATTAGAAGATTTGCAATGCAGTGGACGGTGCATAAAACACATCTTCATATGTTTTGGTACGTTTTGTGGTGGTTGCTCTTTTGTCGTGTTAGCAGTTTTAGCGGGGCAGTCGTTTTATGGTAGGGAGACTGCGGATGAGCTGGTGAAAACTGTATTGTTGTATGTTATTAGCGGTTTTATTTCATGGTTGTCTTGGAAAGGTAACAATTAGTGAAGAAACAAGGAGAAAACTGCTTTATCCAGTGGCTGTTCCAGGGGAGGGGACCAGGGGCCCGACCCTCCCTTAGACCAAACTGAGGCCCGAAGGGCTGAAAAAATTTTTTTTTGGAGATCGCCCCCCTCCCTTATCTAAGGGTCCTGGATGGCAGCCCCCCCCTCCCCCATCTCAAGGTCTGGAAAACTCAGGATCCAGCACTGTATAGTGAGCCCTTTTCTGACCCTGGTTCAACCAGGAAATCTGTGTTTTTTGAGAGACTCGTAATTATGCTTAGCACCCTGGCTGAATTAGAGCTTTGGATTTCACAAAATATTTTCCTTAGAGCAGAGCCTTGGTAGACAGAGAAAAAGGACTCTATATTGAAACACAGTGATGAAGCATACCGTAAATCCTCTATTAAGCCCCCTGGGGGGGGCTTAGTTTTTTAGAAGCACTTTTGAGGGGGGGCCGGGGGGCGTGATAGAGGAGGGGCCTTATTTAATTTAGTGAAACGCATCAACGGGAGTAAGGTTTCTCGAGGAAAGACTGGTGGTCCTCGGGCGTTATACCCCTTTTGTAGTTTTCTAACCATAAGAAAATGGTGAAAATTCTCCACAAAGAACTAGAGCGTTAAGTTGAAAAAGTTAACTACATGAAATTGGAGGTCAGGCGGCTGAAGACCAACTTGAACCACAACTGATCAGTACACGTTAATTGTTTTTTGAAGAATAGGGATGGTGGGGAGCGGAAGGGGGAGGGGGTGCTTAATAGAGAAAGGTGCTTATTAACTTTCCTCCTCTGAAAAGGGGGGCTTATTAGAGTAGGGGGGTTAATTTGAGAGGGGGAGCTTAAAAGAGGATTTACAGTACTTATTAATAATTTTCTTCATCCCCATATAACCGTAGAATTTAGAGGAATTATTTTTTCGCACCAGACTTCCTTTGATCTTTTTTAAACCTTAATGGCCGTGTAAGAATACTCCAAAGACTTTCCTTTCTTGAATCTCCTTTCCCTCTTGACATTATCAGACCACTGGAGACGGTATGGACAAAGAGAACGGCTGTATTAATTTATCTGAGACATCGATACTTGAGTAAAGTTGTTATGTACCACCATGTTCCGTTCTGTAAAGTATTAGAGACCTTTAGATTCAAGGACGAGGACGACTACGAGTACGAGATTTGACTTAGTTTTTTCACGTCTTCTCAAAATATAGACTCCCCGGAAAACTTCATTTTACCATTTTTCGCCAGAAAAGTCAGCATTGTTATAACATCTTGTTTCGCCACCACGACATTCTCGCCGACGGCTATCACATTTTCCCGCCAAAATGACGCTGGCTTACGCGTGTGACCCACGCGCGTACACTACTTAGTAATTAGTATTGAGAAAATCTCCTAGTCACTTGTAGTCATACTTGTCTTAGAATCTAAAAGTCTCTATCGTCTATGCCTCAATGTTAAACTTTAATTGAATTTGATCCATTCTCTGAAAAAACTAGAGACACAATCGTGACAGTAGGACTATGAACGGATGCACTTTTTACGGGGGTATATGTCCAGAACTCCAGGAACCCTTCCGTCTGCCTGGCCTGTCAATGGTCACGCCATCGTCCCTTATGGATGAATGGGTGATAATAACCTGAGATCAGGCTCTCTTTTCGTTTCGCTTTGTAAATAACATTTTGGCGGTAGCTGTTAGAGAGAATGTATGAGAACCGCTTTAATTGGGCCTGATCTCAGGTTAGGGGGGTAAAGACGTATATTCTTGCTAAATTTCTCCCTTGTTTTAAACGCCATATATGATCGACAATTTGCCTAACAAATCTTCTGACAACCTTGTTTGACCTCATGCCCTGCCTGCAATTACGACGCGCCACTCAGACCCGTCGCGTCACTCACCACCGCGTACCAAAGCATTACACACGCGACGACGAGGTTGAGGTGCTGTGAACTCCAGGCGCACGAGGACTCGGTCAGGTTTTTCGCTTGTGTATTTGTGTTTCTTTTTGATTGACCGATGTCAGAGCTTCTTAAACATCCACAACATTAATAGGTGCGTTAGACTGTTCACAGTCCTCTATTTTTCCGTAAGATCATCGAGATCGAGAGCTTTGCGTTACGGGCTACCCATCTTCCATGAGTGTCACAACTACCTAGGGGGCGGTATTTTTCTCGCCTTCCCCCCTCCCCCGAGCTATAATCCCCGACGCCCGCCCCCTCGGTACATTTGAAAATTAAGATAGTCGTGACGGTAAGACGTGGTATATCTAAACGATCTCACGAAAAAATAGGGGACTGTGAACAGTCTATGATCTGCTGTAACTTGGCGCTTGTATATTGAAGAGGTCACTTTTGGCTTCCGCCTCTGAGGGTTGCTTAGATTCATCGTGCGGTGATCTTTTAGAATTCTAATAATCTTCTTTTTATATCGACTCCTCTGATTAAAAGTATTCTGAATTCGCTTTTTTTGTTTTACCAACGATTATCAAATGGTTCAAAACATGACCAAGTGGGCTTTGCTTTGAGTTGAACAGGGAAACAGAACCTTCAAGGTTTCTCAGTGTATAAGCTTAAGCTTAAGTGGACCCAGATGATCTGGGTGCTGAGGCATATCATCAGCCACAAAACCAGGTTGGAGAAGAATGGGATAAATTTTATATCCTTTTTACACCCTCTCTATTCTTGTTCCCCACCACAATAATTTTAAGTTTTTTTCTCCCCCAAGTTTGTGGCTGGGATACTCATCTCTTTAGACAGTGTTACATGGAAACATCAGGGATTATTAAACAACAGAATAAAATGATTTCTTGTATTAAAATAAATAATAAATTCCATTTAGGTAGTTATTGACTTCATATTGAAGTTGGGAGATGTACTGTACGTTACTTAGACTCCAAATACTTTAAAGAGTTTGTTAAGCTAATGAAGTTGGAAATAAAAAACATGTTATGTTTTCTTGTGCTTTGATAAAATCATTGTCACAAACATCTTCTTTAAAGATGTAGACGTCAGTTAAAAAATGTTGTTTCCTTTTAGAAGTATTGATCCCTTTATTTGTAGATCAGTTATTTTCAATATTATGAATTATACTTGTATTTGCGATTATTATTAGAGATCGGAAGAATGCAGCGGTTAATTGCAGATTATAAGGAAAAAATAACAAGTATGGTACAACTTTCCTTCCCTTTGTAATTTTCTTCACAAGCTAGACAATAAACAATTGTAAGCCGAAAACAACAACCGCAACAACAAAATTAAAACTAGACTCTGGAACTTTTATCATGACTCATGTTTTACCCACAGGAAAAATTAAAACATCTCGAGTACATAGTTTTCTAATATTTTACAACTTGGACCAAGGCTTTGAAGGTACAAGGGTTAATACTTTGAATCTACTGCAAGCCCAAGGCTTCATTATCAATATACCAAGTCATGTCTCCTGTATCTGGGTGAATTCCAGTTACTGGGTAATTCCATATGTCGACTTCACCACTTGATATTTCCTTAACTACATTCTGCTTTTGATTACCCACAACAAGAACAGCTATTGTTTTAGCTTTGTTAAGTAAGCTCAAGGTCATGGTCATTCTCTGATTTACCCCGTGGTCATAGCCAGTTTCTGTTAAACCGATCCATTTGTCAGTTTTATTAAGAACCGTCTGATGTGGAAACAAAGAAGCTGTATGTCCATCTGAGCCAATACCGAGAACCACAAAATCTAACTGGCCGTTGGCCACAGACCTTCTCAATTCTGCCTCATAGTGTTCAGCACCATTGTCGTTTACATCACATAATCCACTCTTCAACATGACATACATTGGGTGAATATTAAAAGGAAAAACAGGAATATGTTTGAAGAGTTTCTCATAAATCAAATTAAAATTTGAATCCTTGCTGGTTGGTGGGACACATCGTTCATCCACTAGCCATATATGAGTGTGTTGCCATGGAAATTCCTTGACACTGAAAGCCAGAGCTTCAAACAACATTACAGGAGAGGAACCTCCTGGTAAAGCTAAGTGAAATATTCCACTCATTGAAACAGCTCTAAGGGCGTGTTCAGTTATACTGATGGCTAGATTCTTCATAACCTTCAAGCGTGTTCCAGTTACTAGGTGATTGTTTCTAAACAACTCAGGTCTGTAATGGTCAATTGTCTTCCCAGCTGACTTACAGATTCCATCATTATCACAAGTTCCCTTGTCATTTTTCCATGAAAACTCAAGCCGTTCACCCAGCGTAGTAAATTCTAGCACTTCCAAGTTTTCTGGGACATATTGTTGGGAAATTGTATTGTTCAAACTATCTAGCAAATGTGTCCAGACTTTCCAGGAAGTCAAAAGGTCTTCTGTTCCAACAAATAAATTTTGTTGTTCATGATAGACAGCTGATATAAGAGTTGTGTAAGCATCAACAGAGTTTTTCTGATTTAAAGCATAAAAATCATCCATTGAACAACCAAAAAGGACTACAGGTTTCTTCTCTGGAGCTTTCAGTGGCTGAAAAGATAAAGGTTTGGGAAGAATTCCTGAAATAAGAATTGCTGGTTTTTGGATGTGCTCTCCTTGAATATGGAACACAATCTGTCTGACGTCACATTTTTCAGCCTCACTTGAAGCAGAGTGTACTTTATGGATATTGCTTTTGAATACTACCCGTACATAAGCTGTTCTCTCATCAAGCTGTTTTCCAGACACCAACACAAAAGGCACACCATGCCAGCGTGCATTATTTATGAAGACAGACACAGAAGCAAAAGTAGGTGTGTTGCTTCGGCTGTGAGGGGTGACTGTTTCATCTTGCCCTTTGTCAAGATGGCAGTGCTTATTGTACTCTTTATACTGACCAGTAACTGCACTCCATCTATTCATTGGCTTGATTTCTTTCAAAAGCCTTAGCTTGTTTTGCATAATGCTTGTTTTATTACTAAGACTGTTTGGTATCTCCATAGCAACCATGACAATGAGTTCAGTCATGTGATTTTGCATGACATCACGGATGACACCGTAGCTGTCATAAAAGTTTGTTCTTCCTTTGCAGTCGCTCCTTTCCTTCAAAACAATCTCCACTCTCTCAATGTGATCTCTATTCCAAACATCTTTATACTGTTCATGGTTGTCAAAACGAAAATCCAAGATCTGCATCACTCCTGTTTTTCCCAGATAGTGATCAATGCGATATATTTCATTTTCATTGAAATAATTGGACAGATTTTTAGCCAGCTCCTGGGCAGACTTTAAGTCCGAGCCAAAAGGTTTTTCTAGCACAAGTCGAGTCCAGGTGTGCTTATCTCCATGGCGGCAAAAAGAGTGGATTCTCTGTGCAATCTGCGAGTATGCAAATGGCGGCACTGACAAATAGAACAAACGACCTCTTTCCCTCTCGTCTGGGCTCACATTTTCTGAGAGCATAAGGCACAAAGACTTGTAGTCGTTTTCCGCTTTTAAACGATGATATTGCGTGACACTGACAAAAGCGCTCTTCTCGTCAGCACAGCTAGAGTCGTTCGCAAGGCATTTTAAACAGTTATCTAAGATGGTATCAATCTTCCTTTTACCAATGTTAAAGTCGTCACGAGCGGCAGCGTAGAATCTAAAAGTGTTTTTTTCTGTCCTTTCCGTTCTAAACAGCTTGAAAAAGCCATTCCATAAATATTTCTTCGCCAAGTCACCCGTGGCACCAATCAACACTACATTTGTAACATTCGGCCGTTGAAACTGGTCAAACACTCGGTCTTGCTCCGCTGAAATTTCCTTATATGAAAAAATAAAAACAAATGAAAAGGTGAAGTAGACACTGAACACGTACATCTTCTAAAAATTGAGCCACAAACTACGTTAGAGTCAGGTTTGTGTGGTGTTCAGTAGACGCCATCTTGATTCTTTGTACTTTGCCCCAAGCCCCGCGCGAGTGGGAGAAATGCCACCGACCGAAACACATATAGGGGAACTGCATTTTTGTAGTTTGAATAAATCCTGATTTACAAAAAACCAACGAACTGCTATGAGGCTGAACGCGCTAAACAAAACACGCAAATGGAAACGAATGATTAAATGAGATAAAGAAAACAACGAGTGACTTTTGGAGCATAAATTACTTTTACACCAAGTCTTACTGTAAGTCTTAAAAGAGACCCGTATAACACACCACGGAGAGAGAAAAATGAGTGTTGAGTGATTTTCACAAGCGCTCGCGTTTTGCTGGCTCTACTATCCTTGAGGGTACTCGTAGTCTACACCCCACCTATGCAGCGATGAAAACTTATACATGCGTACAGATCGTTTTCACTGTCACGCAACAAAAAAATAAATTGGAAACCGTCCAGTGGAAGAAGCCGAGAAAATGACATGTTACAAAAGACTAATATATAAACAATTTGTCCAAGCCTCAGGTCTTTGTGGCCCACAGTTTCTGAGTTATTTGCCGAAACGTTTCACGCACCCTTGTAGAGCTTTGTATGCAGACGCCATATTGGTGTACCTTTTTGGTCCACCAATATGGCCGCCGGAAATCAACAAAACATCTGGAGTTCACTTTTTCTATAAAAGCTCTTTCTTTTCACTTGAGAACCAGCCTACGTGCGCATAAACATATCTTGTAATACTTGAAATGGTTATACCGCTGAAAATCAAGAGGAGAGACTTTTTTCAACGAGACAGCATTCCTGTTTTGGTGTCACGCACTGTGAAAACTCGGAAGTTCGTATTGCTGTATTTTCGAAATGAAACATGCTACGGGAATGGAAACTTGAACAAAGATTTATTTTTTGTTTATCTTCAACCTAGTCTAAATAAGAATTCGTAAAACCTCGCTGTTTTGACTTAACAGTTTGATGACGTCACTGTGAAAACCATCATGTCAAGGGTTTAGTAATGCAGTCCAGTACACACGTACATCACGTGGGGTTAAGGCCGTTACGCAACCTATGATTCTGGTTGCTCGCACAGATTCGACAATTAACCCGCTTTTTGGTAAAGAGAGAATTCTGCTCAATTTCGTTTTCACGTTATATGACTTTCTTAAGCCATTTCAAGTGACTCGCACCTTTCTAAAAACAATCATGTTTTATTTTGATAATAACAGGTGGCCGTCCGCCTCTATTTAGCGTGACTTGAGAATTTGATATTAACAGTCATCGTTCACAAATCGCGTGCATTCCAAAATGTCATATAATGAATTGTCAGCGATGACAACAATAACAGGATTATTAGTACATAGGAGCCGGTCCTACCGGAAAGACGTTCATTAGGCTGTTGATTAACCACTTGTGAACACAACGGTGATCCTCAACGAACAAACAACAACGCGACGTGGGAAATATTATTGACATTTTTCCTGGTATGGAAAACCTTTAAAAATCGTTTATTTTCAAGTAACCCAGTTATATTCACTATTACAGTGTCGAAACTGAAATGGCTATCGCGGTTCCCACGTCACAAGAACAAGCGTTAGATAAGGAAGAATACAGATTTTCTGATGGTTACGTTCATCATTTTAATGACAATACCACAAGGAACGTTAACAACAATCCTTTTACCTTTTCTGCCACCAAAAATAACATGAAGCGTGCGAGCAATATAAACAATAACATCGTTGGGGAGAAACTACCGTTTCAAGACTTCACTCCAGAAGGTGGTCCTCTCTCGACTCCAGTACCGGAAATAGACTGTTGCATTGAAATTTCTGATGCTAAGATTCCAACTGTTTCAACAACAAAACAACTGCCACAGCAAGCAGTTGGGAAACAAGATTCTGAGCTTGAAAAACCTACAGATCCTCATATCATTGTCAAGAAAAACGAAGACGCAAAGACAGTGTCTATGACAAGTGCCTTCGATGGAATCTTCTTATCCACAATTGACAAGGAAAAGCAAAGAGAGAATTCATCTGCAAATATCAACGACGTTAATGGCGGCAAGATGGCAACAGTCCAGGATACGCCGCCGGCTAAGAAAGAAAGAATTCGTAATATTGAGCACAGTATACAGTGGATAAAGTGCGAGTTAACAGCTATGCAGAATGAACGTTTCCTGCTAACGGAACAATTCGAACATCTTTTTGAGGAAATCATGGATTTAAAACTGAGAATAGAAATGGCAAGGGGTGAAGATGAGCAAATTCTTTTCCAAATCGAGGAAGACATGTATGCGGAGACACGGCTTTGAAATATAGGAAATATAGTGTTATAGCCTTATTGTTAGTTTGCGTACTTCTTATTTCTATACCATAAGGAAACTAGAAAGGTTAAGGTCGTTACTGATCTGTTTTACTTTAATTGTGGGTTGATGACCTTGATATTGAAGATTTCGTTACCATGACATCAGCGGGTAATTATGTAATTGACAGTGCGTATTGATACTCATGACCCATGACGTGACACACTGGTAATACAGTGGAGAAGTCGTTACGTCACGTTGCCATAGTAGCAAAATTTCTGGATCTCAACGAGCCGTGGTCTTGCAAATATGGCAGAAAAAAACGAAAACAATAATATTTATGACTTTGCTTTGCATGATTGCACTTAGGAACACGACGGTGGCCCATTGTCTTCCATCGTTCGACAATGAAATGTCAAGAAAGATTGTTAAAAGCAAGAAATTTTGCTACCATGGTAACATGGCGTCACACTTCTCCTCTCTATTTTGCCCTTTAGACCATCCATCTGCTACAATATCGTGCCTTTTGTAATGCTCTCTGATTGTTCTGATTGGCTACACTCGATCTAATGCTAATGATGTATAATCATGCGCTCTGATTGGCTGTCAAACTCGGTGCCCAATGAATGAACAGGGTATTGTACTAAGGCATCCTATAAGAACTTTTGGAAGCCCTAACATGGAATAATTGCAATTTTTATAAATGAATAAATGCGTTGTGGCTGTATCAAAGCTTAAGGTTTTATCAGTCATCATATCTCAAGGTTAACCTCCGTATGACGGCTAGGTGAACAATCGTTTGGCTAGTTGGTTCTGCTTACGGCTCAGCTGGTCAGCAGGTGGTTGTTGTACTTC
Source organism: Porites rus (assembly GCA_964035705.1). Taxonomy (NCBI): domain Eukaryota; kingdom Metazoa; phylum Cnidaria; class Anthozoa; order Scleractinia; family Poritidae; genus Porites; species Porites rus. Next base: position 15,911,423 of record OZ037993.1, read on the forward strand.
TGGTCATGTTTTTCAGAAGTATCACAAATAAGAAAGTAAGTAAGTAAGTAATCTTTATTTATCCACGGTTGTACAGATCCATCAGGCATGAAATATAAAAATTTAAAAAACCTTAAATACATTTACTGGGTTTTGCTAAATAGAATATTAAAATTATTCAATCAAGTATATACGAAAAAAAAAAAAGCCTGTTTTCCATGAATAACGCGCCTTACTTGATATTATAATAGCTGTGCAAAATTGACTTAAAATTACTTAGGGATTCTGCTTGCCTAAAGTTTCAGGAAGACTATACCACAGAACAGCACCACTGTAACGAAAACTATTACGGAGATAATTAGTGCGTGGCTGTGGAATAGTTAATTTATTTACAGAATCTCGAAGAGTGTATGAAGTGGTTTTGGATCGAGCAATAAATTTCGAGCTAAGGTACTCAGGAGCAAGGCCATTAAGAGATTTAAAGACTATTAAGGCTTTTTGGATATCACGCTGAGTACTAAGATTTCACGCTGAGTACTAATTCATCAATGAATAATACATTTCTTTTGTTTTCTCCCCCAAGCCGAGGAGCCAAGTATGAATTTTAATATAGCGAAAATGGTCTATTGTATATAGCAACCGTAAAGTCCGTTTGTAAAATCAAATAGTTTACGCCATTTCCTTTTGGGGAAAAAATATAGGCTGTCGTGATCAATGTATTTATTCTTTTACGACTACCTGTAGCTGATCCGTTAGTTCCATAGGCCCACGGTCCTCAGGGTCAATTTATATTTAAAGCTTTGACGGCTTATCCATATTCTCCAATTTCTTTTGGGACGAGTGCAATACCAAAAGGAAATTGGAAACAATGGTTATGTAAAAATTTATAAGGTTAAACAAGGTGTGTTATGAACAAAGTGAAAATACATGATGAGAAGAAGAAAAAGTTTATGAAATATAAATTACTCAGGGGTGCCTCTTCTTCCTCATTTCCAGTCCACTACCTAACTCTCTTCTCACGGTCTTGTATTTCTCATCAGAAATTCTCATTCTGGTTAAATACATCTTTTTAGAAACAGCAACTGGTATGCTGTCTGTTGATAAGAGTGTAATATTCGGAAACTAAGTCTACGGAACGCCGAAGTTTATACTGTCACGATGTCAGTCTATCTTTTATATTTCTTACAGGTGCAAATTTTAACGGAAATGAAAAGAAACATTTTTTGAGCGTTCATAACTTTTTATCTAGTCCACACTTCAGGTCATATACTCCTGTCTTAGGTAAAAAGGAGATTCACACAACACAGGACACGTATTGTAATAAAATAATGAGATACCGCTATTTGTCATCCACCACTTTTCCTTTCTGCGCCTAGTGGCAGTTTAACACGTCTAATGTTGCGTGCTTAGCAGCCCGTACGTGACTCGTGTTTACTTCTATTTACTGCTTATATCAGGTGTATCAGTCCAGCACGCAAGTAAAAAAGTAAATTTAAAAAGCCGATATCATTTTTATCCAAATTGAAATCAATTTGCTGAAATCATGAAACTTTGACGTGGGTCGCAGAAGACGTCAATCGCTCATAATTCTATCGCTTATTAAATCTTGTAAATGCTGTTGGCTACTTACTCAGCAAATTTGCAAATTACGTCAGGTGATTAAAAAGGAAATATGTCTTTAATGCGTTCCATTTAATGTCATTCAAGGTAAAAAAACAACGATGAGCTGACAACCGTCACTGACAACCAGCAAACACTGCGGCTTTAATTATGGTCTTGTAGCAGCTTGCACTGCATGATTGGTCTCGGTTATAGACTACGTGATCTATTTACGTTTACGTGTAAATAACGAAGCATATCTTATTACTAAAATGTCTTATGTGATGTTAGAAAGATGAAAAATATAATAGTCAAATACTGCTGATACGGACATTGAGTTGGCCATAGGTGTCTGTATTAAGGGAATGTTCGTCTTAGGCGGGTTGAATTGAGCTGGAGAAAATGTCAAGGCTTTTCCCTGCCAAGACAAAGCAAACTGTCCACCGAGATATATAACGATCGAGTTGTAGTATCAAGCGGGTGTCCCACTGTAAAGCAGGGCTCGACTGTTTGCCATATACAAAAGAGACATTTCATCATACGTTAGTAAGGCCATCGTCTTCAAAATTATAATCAGCAACAGCATCATGACCGTCATCAGATGGATCAAGATTCAAAATCATTTAATATATGTATTGACAATTTAAAGTATGCCATATTTATAATTGAATTTGCGCGGTTAAAAGGACGCGAACGTGAGAACGAAATTCATAATGGTTTCTAGAATTTGTCATCACTCAGAATCGTATCCAAAATTGAACGCAGGCGTCTCCATAGTGAGTGCTAAAAAAGGAAACATTAAAAATAATGTGACTCAAGTTAAAGCGTACACAACAATAAGAAAATAGATAACAAACTTGCATGTAAAAGTGACTTGCATTTTTTGTTCCCGTCTGTGGCTAGCGATCCATTCATTCCTAAAATCTCCTAAACCCACAAACAATATTCCCCTGTGTCAGTGGAACGCAGGTAACCTTTGTGCCTTCCTCTCGACTCTCTTTCCTTCCCATAAGCGCTGAGAAAATGTAATATAAAAAGGTTGTGGGCAGTCTATCCTGTTTTGAAGAAGAAAACACAGAATGCAATAGGAGTAAAGAAGTCTTCAATCTACTGTTGACATATATAAAAAACGTGAAGTAGATTTAGCACAACGACTGATGCCTTTATTAATCATACATTAATTAGCTGTAGTGAGTTACTGTTCGAAAGAAGTCAATTTTATCTAACTTGTTACACTTACTGATCGAGTGGCGGATCCAGGGGAGGGGCCCGGGGACCCGGGGGCCCGGGGGCCCGGGGGCCCGGGGGCCCGGGGGCCCGGCCCCCCCTTATGTTTAGACCAAACTGAGACCCGAAGGACCGAAAAAAATTTTTTGAGACCGACCCTCCCCCCTACTTTTCTCAGGGTCTGGATGACCGCTCCCCACCCTTATCTGAGGGTCTGGATCAGATATACCTCCCACTTAAGGTTACTGAAGCAACCTCTTGGATTATTGTCTTACATCGTTTTATACGGCGAATGCCTCGTTTGGCTTAACTGCAGGCTACTGATCTCTCTTCGCCTCGGCCGGAATGAGAGACAGCTTTCACGACATGAATGTATCACCTCTGGGCGTTTCTTGTTAATGGGTCATTTCTTTGGATGCACTCATGAAGGTTAACGACTTCTAGGCCTTTTTCTTCTATGTGAGAACATGAGAGCACAAATTAACAGCACCGGGCAACAGAACCCCCCTGTAAAGTAGGTTTTCATTATAGAAGCAAGCATAATGTCTTAAGTCAAGGAAAAGTTTGATCCTTGCACTTACGTTTGATACATACTTACCTTGCTAGCAAGACAAATATATAGTAGCCTGCGCAGCAGGCGCTTGGAAGTAGTGGGCCTAAGAAAGAACGGGCGCGCGCGTCGAAACAGGCTAATATTTAAGAAAAACGGGCACATTATTTAGCAGGCAACAAGAAAGAAATGATTGTGACTCTATGCGTGTGCCTACATCTACGCAATGAAGTACACACTGTTGTTACCCTCTTATGCTGCATTGCTAGTGAAAGTTAGCTCATGATCATACTCGCGGATCAGAGCTGATTACAAGTTAGCGAACGAACACGGTTCAGCTTCTTGTGAAAATTATTGTTTGCTGTACTACAGCCTTGCAAAGTCGGTTTCTTGCTGTAGATATTTTCGAAACGGTTAGAAAATATTTAAGTTATATTCGTTGTAAGTTCCTGTTTTAAGTAAGTTTTAAGTAAGTTTCCTGTTGCTGAGGTTTCGATTTTAGTAATAGTTTGTTTTTTCCCCATCAAACTCCTTGCTTAGTTTTACGGTACTTTTAATGTTAGTCATAGTTTTTGATGCTTTACGGTTTCTTTGCATTTATTAATTTGTTATTTAAAGAAGCTAATAAAGCGGGAAATGTATAATCGAAAATATGTTAAGAGAAAACCAGTTTAGTGCCGCAAATTAGAGAAACACTACTTTAAGTTTCTAAACACCTATACAGCAGAGATTGTAATTTTTGCTCTTATTTCTGAGAAATAAGTAATCGATCGCATATAAGTTGCATATAAGTAGGCAATAAAATAAGTCCCACGTTTTTTTTACTTCTGATCAATATTATTGACACGGCAACGACAATTCTAAAATTTACCCGAAATTTGGACATAGCGTTATAAAGGGACGAAGAGGTCGTTAACGGCATAGAGAACGTATTAACTGGTTGCTTTTTGTTGACAAGCTCTAAAAGTCCTGCAACTCCATATGACTTTTCTCTCAGTCAGTGTCTTATTAATTATCACATTAAACCGCCATTATGAAGATTTTGGAGCAGCACGGTCGCACTTGGATAAGAAGAATTGAACTGAGTTTTTATTTGTAGATTAAACTATTCAGTCATTGCAAGTGATAAACATATTGGAGCGTTAATTACTACACTTTTCTCACTCTATTACTAGAAGGCTGAGAATGACTGCCTCACAGCAACTTGGAATTTAAAATTGTAATTTAGAATGTTTGTAAATTTATACTCCCGTCGAAAAAAACAGGAACGAAAAAAATTTATAAGTAATGTTTACTCTCTCAAAGAAGCCAAAAAATTGCCAAGATATTCCTTTTTCTGCTAATGCTTGAAAGAAATATATAAGTTACACTGCCCTGAATGGAAATGAACGAACATTAAATGATTTGCATGTTTAATTTACCACAGCTGGTAATAACATTTTATCAGATCAATTTGAAGTTGACATGTTGGCTGCCACCATTTATTCGAAAACAAAATTACATCGTTTGCGTTAGTTTGCCATGGTAACCTTGGGATGTTGTTCTTGCAAAGTGGTTCTCGCAAAGAAAAAAAGGTGCCGCTTTTTCAGAAGCATTAGCACACAATTTTTTTAATCATGGCAACGTCTTCATACGTCTGAGAGATGTCTAGCAAAATACAAGTGCTGTAGGTTTGCAGTTTGAATATAGTGAATAGATGGCGACGATTATTGCGGCCAAGGCCACACCCTGAGTTTGTGAAACGAAAATTGCCATGTTGGAGTCATAAGCAGCGAATTGTTAAAAAACATTCGAAGAATATAAATTATGTAAACCACTTCTCACTTTCCGTCGATGCTGTCTTACTCTTGAACCGTTTGACTGACTCTCTTAACGTCATTACTATTCATTCAGTCTCCGCCGTTTAAAGCAAGCATGTGAACTCATTTCATTTATCTCAAGCGTATGGTAAACACAACGTTCCTTTCCCCTGATGTTATTTTCACTGGAAAACACCCTGAATTTCAATTAATAGAAAAGAAACACATGCGGTGACGGTTTATCCCGCTAATTCCTTCTTTATTACTCATCTTCAGCTTGCGATGAAGGCAAGCCATTGTGAACGATAGACTGATAGCAATCCAAAAAGTCATTGCCCAAAACATGTATTACCGTATGCCCATTTTTTCAACGAAAATTAATTTTTCATTGTGCATTTAGACAAAACTTTTCGCCCAAATCTCCCGCTATTTCTGTATCCCGCCCAAGAGGGCGAGCGAGATATGCTTGCCGGTTTATCGCCGTTTGTTATGCAAAGTTCGTTGTGATAAGAGAGAGCGAGTCTCACAACGGAAACATGAAAAATGTTCTATCGAGATCCACCGTCCTTGGCGTAATATTCATAACAAAATGGAACTGACGTCACAAAGGCTTTTGATAAACACAATTTTCATGAGAAAACGATTGGAAAGGTTCCTCCCTTTAACGATCTATTTCTCTCAAAAATATTCCTTAATACCCGCAAAGATAAGAGAATGAAGCGAGTTTAAGTGTACAGGGTCTTGCGGAAGAGCGTTTGATTAAACGGTTACGCTGCTAAACGTGCTGTAATTAGCGAAGCAACTTTAATGAAGATCCAAGAAGGTCTACTGGAAAAGGTCTATGAAAGACACCCTTTGCGCATGCCCTGTTGAACAGGTGTTGATTCTCGTAACGTACCATGCAATTCAAGACATATTGTCAAGCCTACCAACCAAACAACCGAGCCTTAGACAGAGAGATCTAGTGTCGCTTAATTCTCAGTGATATGTTTTCGTTCGGGGCGCTTGGGTCGCTATTGGTACACGCGGCCAGCCAGTGATAACAAAACCGCTATGGAAAATCGCATCTATGGCTGAACTAACTTTCTTTCCCTATGTTACTTTGGCTTAATTATGGCATTAAGTCTCAACACAAAGAAGCTGATTATACGGATTGTGTTATTTCTCGTCTACCTTCTTGTTGGAGCTGCCATTTTCCAAGCAATCGAAATTCAGTATGAAAAGGACAAACGAGAAGAGCTTCAGTTCGATAAGGTCAAAGAAAATTTCACGGCTAGACACAATATTTCAGACCATGATATGAAAGAGTTCCTCGGCAAGCTCAAGAAGGCATTAGAGCTTGGCTTCGACTTGCAGACTGCGGAGTTTCAGCAACAGTGGCATTTTATGAACGCCTTCGTTTTCGCTGGAAATGTAGTGACGACCATTGGTGAGTGAGATCATGGGCTACAACTTTGTTGGGATAAATGATCTTCGATAAGCGCGCATTTTCACGCTCCCCCTAAAGTTGGCTTAAAACGTGCTAAGCGTTAATCTGCCTTAGCAACATACCGAGTGAGAGAGACGTAGATTATTCACCACATATCACTTGCAATTTAGCCAAAATCGGCGGTTAGTTAAGTACTGGGTTGTTTGATTGCATTGTTTACAAGAAGAAACGAATATTCGTCAACTGGGAACAGCTACAATTTTTAGGGAGTTGTGTCGGCATCATATGGTCGATTTCATATTCGGTCGATTTTGGCTATAACGCTGGGCAAGCAGCTGTGTGTTATGGTTGTTTAATATTTAAATTTTTGGGCCTTAAACGCGGCAAACAAAAAGCCTCTTCCAAAAAGCTTGTACGAACATGGCAAAGAAAAAAGTTTTAACTTGTTGTAGCTTTTAACTGTGGTCTCTTTTACACTAGTTATTAGGGTTTTTATTCACCTCACAAAATGGAATTGAATATGCCACAATTGGTGGACTGCGCATAAACATCTCAAGAGAACTTAAGAACCATCTTTTGTCTGCCGATATTTTAATTTTTCACCCTCGTATTCCATTCTTTAATATGTGGCTACGACGCGAAATACGAGCTCATAAGCCAGACTTATTTTAGTCTTCTCGGATGTTCACAATTTCCTCTCGGCGTAATCGTGTGTATGCATGGTTATATCATTACGCGTTACGCACTCGCGACTTGTATTAAAAAAACCTACGCTGAGAGATAAAAAACGAAGAAACAAATTACTAGACTATTCAAAGGTCAATCATGGACAAGGAGACGGGAAAAAATCTTGCTTGCGGCGGACTTTATGAAATATTCCAGCCATTTGCCTAAAAGGGGTTTATTGTGCATATATTTAGCTACGTGTAAAGTTTATATTTTTGATGTCCTTGTTTTTATTTGACCCGCCTGGCGCAACCTTGCCACAAGACGCGATGTGGTAGTTTGCCACAACAAAGCCCTCAAATGTTTTAGACAAACAAGTTAGGCCAGGGTTAAGTATTTCTAGGCTGCCATGCTAATTTATAATAATCAGCAAATAAGAAATTTGGCCACGATGTAAGAAACCGTGTCTTAGTTCTAGCTAGCAGTTGTACTGGTAACGTGAAGCGTGCTCAGACAACTAAGTTTTTATCATGGTTGTATTTGCGAAAAAATTGCGATGACAAAACACGAGCTTATAGTTTGAACAAATTAATAACAGCCTCGTCGGCCTTAAAATGGACTTGTATTTAACTTTACGTCCATTCCATACAAATATTTGAAGGAGCTTAACGCAGCTTTATGACATCTCGCGTGGTGAGTGATCATGGTAGAAAAGTCAACAGTCGCATCTTCCAATAATAAATTACTCGCGTTTTTGACAAAAAAGCCGGGCAAAAAAGGTTATAAAAATCCTTACGATAAATTAGCAACAATGAGGTGCCCACGGATGGCTTGAGAAGAAAATATGATTTGTCGTGCAGTAAACGCTTGATGTTCTATTTCTTGGTAACGCTTGGTTTTGTATGTGTTTCTTTCCGCAGGTTATGGACATATTGTACCAGCTTCATTCTGGGGCCGCTTCTTTTGTATATTTTACGCATTGTTCGGAATCCCTTTAACTGGATTAACCCTCCGTTCTGTTGGAAACAGTATCTCCGAGGAAATTAGAATTGCTGTAAAAAACTTCGAGAGGAGGGTATACAACAGAGAAGCAGAGAAACTTGAAATCAAGACTGCAATCATTGCTTTTATTTTACTCATAGCTATTGTCGTCTTTCCAGCAATTGGTTTTCACCGTTTAGAAGAATGGACCTACTTTGAAGCCATCTATTTTTGCTTTGTAACTCTTACAACAATAGGGTTTGGCGATTTTGTGACCGGAAATGTGAAAAAAGAGTATTCTGATGATAACGCAATTCCTATAGTTTTAGAGTTCCTCAACTTAATATACATGGTGGTGGGACTAGCGGTAATGTCAGGTGTTATAGTTTCAATTAGTGGCGTTATCGAAGAAAAAACGAAGAATATAGCTATGCCAGATCCGTTGGAATCTCTAAAAGCAATACAATATGCAAATCTTAACTCTAAAGCTATGCGAAAACTGGGCTATAAAATGGGTCCATCCCCGTCCAGCGATGATGTTCGGCAGCGACAACAACATCAGCGACCTCCGAAAACGAACTCATCCACGCCTTGTGCAATAGACCCAAGCATTAATCTAGATCGGAGCCAGTCTGCGGATAAAATGGATTTTCAAGGGCCGACGCCTATACTACACTTGAATAAAAATAGCACCCTTTGTGATGGTACGAATAGCGCAAACGAATTGACAGAAGGTTCTAACAAGCCTAAATTAATGTTCAACAACAAAGTCGTACCCATGGTGTCGGACAGCGCCTGTGATTTACCCGACCAAGAAGAGCGGAGACATTCTAGAATGTCCTCGTTCGACAACAAGAGCGATAGTCACGATGAAATAGAACGTGAACTTGCGCCGAGTAATAGTAACACCCGAAGAAACACATTAACAGAGAAGACAGGAAGCAGAAATGAGCTGGTAGGTAGTGCACAAGTTTTACTTAGTTAATAATTTAAGATTAATAGGACTCGATGGATTCGCCGCTAAATTTGTTATCAAAAAAAGCCCGTTTGAAGGTTGTGTTAACACATGTTATTCTTAACCTAAGGCTACAGTAAGGTTACAAAGTTCTGGCTTGGATTTTCCTATCTGCTTTGAGTTATTGCTAAGGGAAACACGCCTATTGAATTTAAAAAAGCCTCAGTTTTTTTTTAAAATCGATTAGGATTAACTAATGGAGTTCTAAAGACAAGCTTTAATGACTTGCATGTGTTTTTTGCTCCGAATACGACGAAGATGTGTTGTTATTAAAAGGGAGAAGTTTGAACTTGTTTCTTTGCGCGTAATGACATTCTTAAAATTAAAAAATATGTATAATGTATTCTTTTAATTTTCGAATGAACTGGAAGCTTTTTGATATTGCCCATGCATGTCAAAAAATAAGCTTTACGAGAATTTTATAGTCAACTAAGGTTGGGACAACACTTACAATCTAAAAGAAAATGTAGTAATTTTTTTCTTTTTGTGAAATCTCACATCTAGTGTTGTGGTAAAATATTTTTTTATGCCGATAAGTGTGGTTCCATCGAAAACAAAGACGCTACAGAATTAAACATAAGCATGTCAGTTTTTCAATAGGAGCACCTGCAAGCCAGTGTATTTAAGTCAGAAATGGTTAGAAATTACAATAAGCTGATCTCGCATCAATATTCAGTGCGTCGCTGAAGTTCTCTACTAAATGATTCTTGATAACAATAGTCCACCTTTTCCCATAATCTTGAAGTTTATTTATTGTTAATTTTTTAATGATGTTTTTCGCTGTATCTGCGAAACTGCCGTGGCATTGGTTGGAGAAAAACGAAGAACTTGCGCTGGCCGAAGCGAAAACTTTTATGCTAAATACGTAGGTCATCTTTTTTTAAGGAACTGATAATTCGCATACTGGGCTTTTGAGTTGGACAGCCCATAAATTTTAAAATAATTACGCTGAACATTATATGTGTTTCATAGAAAAGTTAAATGGCGGTCATTTGTTTAATACGCGTGTATGTTAGAGGCCAAGGACTGGTCTGATATCGAGTTTCACATTTGCGACTCAGTCACGTATATTTTTAGAGATTTTCCCGAGTGGTTATTTTAATTTATGACGTTTTCTTTTCTCAGCTGTTGTCTTGATGGTCTTCACGCATGCACACTAATAACCTGCGATCAGCAATACATCCAATCTCGTTTCCAAGGGCCGCGATCATTTTGGTCAGCGACGAGGATCTCTGACCAAAAAGGTCACAGCCTCTGGGAACGAGATTGCAGTACAGAAAATCCCTGAATAACCATGACTGAGGTTATGTGCTCGCGAGACTGAGCAGCCCTTCCAAACCCCTGTTTTCACTAAAACCGCTAAACTACATTACATCAGGGGTAAACCTGCGTTCTGCGCATGACTGGCCTCGTGAGACCTAGTATTAAAATGGGGTTTGGCGTTTGCGAAAAATTTGAAAATTTTGTCAACACCATTTTTTCGTTTTTGCAACCTTGTTTGCATCGAAGACACGCAAAATTTTTTGTTGATGTTTTTGACAAAACGCAATCGGAGTGGGGTGAAATATTATCTGCTCTATTCATAGGCATTAACAGCGACGACAAGGGCGTCTTTAAAATTAAATTAAAAGAAGTAAGGGGGTGACGAATGGTCTTTGCGAGCATTCGCGAGCATGCCGAGCACTGCGATTTTTTTGCGAGCACGAGCAGAAATAAAAAATTTGCTTTGCGAGCTTGCGAGCAACGCAAAAATTTGGGGAGCATGAGCAAGCGAGCACTTGTTTAAATTTTGCGAGCAAATCGAGCAAAGGTAAAAATATAAATTTTAAAAATTTTAATGGACCATTCATCACCCCTAAGTAAATCTTTGGTGCCCGTGTATCCAAAGCGTATCAATCGGGCCCGAAAACCAATACAATAGAACCGAATTAGTCAACGAAACAAAATATTTTGATTAGAAAGCTTCGACTCGCACTACGGAGAGGTTAATAAGACTTATTGTAAAATGGTTCCCCAATCTGTTCCCCAATCTGTTCAAATGCAGAAATTTCGAAGGGGCCAATTTCTCGAAAAGCCTGGTACATTTTCGGGCCCGAAGGTAAATTTAAGTCAAAACCTGTTGAATATTTCTAACCATAATTTTTTGCTCCATGGGTTCTAGGTGGTTCAAGCACAAATCACCCCTCTTCCAACACCTCGCGCTTCACCAGCGACCTCTCCTGTTCCAACAGAACACGAACATTTAAATCCAAGGGAAGAACCTTCACTGGAGGTTGAAGAACAAAAACTACCTTTCAATAGCAGCTTTGAACCAACAAATGAAAAACATGCTCTGCAAAATGAACTTCCACCTGTTGAAGTGATTGAAAAGGGCGCTGTGACTTTAAATGGCTTTGCCGGTCATTCTAAGGAGTCATCAAGACAGGAGAACTTAGAAATGACCCAAACGACTCGTCATACGATAAACAGGTAGCAAATAAAACGTGGAGAGCAATAATTCTAAGGTAATGCTTGGAAAAGGTGATCCGTGAACTGAAAGTGGATAGGATTATCCCGGGAAAGAAAAATCGTCGGCATTATCCACAATTACCTAAAATGTGTGGTCAGCTCAAGAAACCAAGCAAAAGTATCTCTAAACACGCAAAGAGGTCGGTGAACAAGGTGAAAACTTGAAGATGTCTTTACAAGACTGCTAAGTGTTAGGAAAAGGAAACAGATTATGGATAAAGCAGACCTTAATGCAAGAACTGGTGGAGTCACCTAGCCCTCTCGCGCGTCAATGGCACCTCATCCCTTTTCTTGTCAGTGCCTGCCAGCTTGGTTATGAACCGAAAATATAGCACCTTAGAACAAGCACCAAGGGTAAAGATGACGACATGAAATTGCCCACTTCAGATACTCTAGGGAGATTGGGTACAAGCTTTGGGTGCAGTGAATTCTGGGATGGTTTGTGTGGACAAGCGTTAGTTATGATTGGTCGATGGTATTTAAGACGACCATTAACCAAACATAAGTAATACTTGTCCGACCAGAAGATTCCAGAAATCGTTGCGCCAAAAGACTGTGCATGTACTCATTCCCCTCATAGTTTCTGCAATAATGACGAATTTGGAAGCGAGGAGCATTCTATTGGAAAACCTTACCTTCACTCCGTACTAGTCAACTTTGCATCGCATGGCCACAACAAATGTAGCACCAAGTCACGCTTCTTAGAGCGGTTTTCATTTGAGTGTCGAAAAGTAATTGGTTTTGCACTTTCTATACGATGCGATTGGCTTAAAAGATTCGCGCCACTATTTCATCCAATCAGAAGTAAAACCAAAACCAATTGTGACGCGTTCGCATGCATTTTCCCGCGCTTTGCGTCAGCCACATGTAATTACTTCGAGTTTTGATTGGTTCAATGTATTGTCTGTGTCCTATGTGATTGGCCAGAGTAATTACTTTGGTTTTGGTTTTACGACACTCAAACGAAAACCACTCTAAACGCGTTCCCTGTCAGAGGAGACGTCGTTACGTCACCTTGCTATGGCAGCAAAATTTCTGGATCTCAACCAACCGTAGATAAGTCTACTTCGCAGCCGTTTTTAGGCTCGTCACGCAACGTTCACCCGTTACGTGACGAGCCTAGGCTGCGAAGAACTAAACAAACTTTGGTCCTGCAAAAATGGCGGAAACAAAACGAAAAAATTGCCATTTATGACTTTCCTGGCCTGTGCATGATCGCAGCCAGGAAATGAACCCGTAGCCTATACTTTCCTTCAAGCGTTCGTTTGTGCAAATGGCCACCTCTGTCGAAAGATTGTTGAGAGCCAGATTGATTGGTTGAGAGGTAGACATTTTGTTACCATGGTGAGGTGACGTCATACGTTTCCTCTCTATTCAGGGCCGGGTTGTTCGAAGCCGGGTTAGTGCAAATTTTGAACTCAGATATGAGGGCTTAAAAAGCCAATTCAGTTGAGCTCAGTTGAATTCTCTTTGCCGACAATTTGATTATTGGATATGCTAAAAAAAATAGAGAAAATTATCCGGGAGAGTGCTTTTAATAAAAAGAAAAAAGACTCTCGGGTTAAAATTTAACCCCGAGTTAGCGCTAACCGGCGTTCGAACAACTCGGTCCTGAAGGCAAAGTATCGCGGGTTAGCCTTTTCATCGCACATGCGTGGACCGCCCCGATAGAAACGCTCCCTATTTTCCAGATTTGTCCCCGATCATCCCAGAGGATCGGGAATATCTACGATTTCGAGTTTTCATTAGTCAGCAAAATCTGGGACGGTCGGGAAATAGTAAAATTCCCTATCGTCTGGGATTTTCCTGACATTAAAACAAGGCTTAAGTGCGGACAAGGTCATCTTGGACAAGAGCAAGAGGGGCTTGACAAGAGTTAATGCAACAGGAGAACAAATTATTGCGAATGGATGAACAATTGAATAAAAGAAATTAAAAAGGAGGAAATTAAATTTGAATAAAACTGTTCTTTACCAGAAACATTTTCTACAAATTTAGGAATTTTTCAAATATTATTGTGCCAGTGGTGAGTATCTCAATCATGTGGCAATTTCAGCAATCTAAATAAGGGCAAAACTTTTCTAGAGGTTTATAGCCACATTTTTGTATTTCCGTCCTTTAAAAACTTGTTTTTTAATTAGTTTAAAGTATTTAATAGATCCTCAACTTTAATATCTACACTAGCAGTCGCCTAATATGGCAATTTCTCAGTTTCAAACTTTAAATACAAGGATAATAAGGAGAACCATATTTTTGATTGACCGAAGTACCGTAAGTGATGGGATAGTCACTTGGAATCCGTTGAAGTTTACAACATTCAATTCTAAAGAGTTACTTATGATGTATTTAAAGAAGAGATAATGACCTTTGAACTGGGAACTTCTGTGTAAAATAAGTTAACGTTAACGGGTTGTAAATGATGTCGCAGTTCCATTTCTTATCCTATGAAGCGGCCGATTTGAAACCAGGGCCAGAAATTCAAAGCTGGTTGATAACCAAGAAGTTAGCCCACGAACGCAGATGTATTTCCGAGCGCTATCGCTTGTCTTCGACCAATCGAAAAGTAACTTATCATGAGGGGGAGAAGCGGCAACCGGAAACACGTCCGGCATCCGGGCCAACAAAAAAGCCTGTTTCACTGATGTTTTTTGATTTTGTTTTTATTAAAATTTGCGTACGTAATAATAACACTCAAACACCGGGATCGGAAATAATAGTAGTTTTGTATCAAAATTATTTCAAAATCAATTAGGACGGGTTGTGTGGCCAGGACAGGTTTTCCTAATAGTAAGTTATTTATTGAAAGGTTAACCACGACATCGTAAACGACATGTAAATAGTTTGTAAAATAACTGACTCGCTAGAAGACTAAAAAATACTGTCAAATATAAAAAATTGAAAGAAATGTGATTTAGATAAAAATCAAAATAAATTTAGTAGATATGATTAAAAAATTACTAAAATATAAATAATTAAATAATAATAAATCATGCTGTAAATAAGTGAAAATAATGATACTTTCATTAATAAAATACATACAAGACTATGTTTATGTCGTACATACTACACGTCCTTGTTTCAACTCGAGTTAGTCCTTCAACGTGTAGCTTTAAGTAGCTTTGAATAAGCCTTGTCAAGGTTTTGGAAGCCATCTTGACAAGTAGGCAACCGCATGAGAAATTACAGTGTTTGTATGAGAATCTAATGTCGAATAATTTCCACGAAACATTTATCGCGTATAGTAACGCGCAAGTAACAAGAGAATAGCCCTCGTTCGATATATTAACATTCTTTGACTCCGAGGCTTTCTGGTTATTTTTCTATATTTGGTTTGATTTTCTTTGTATTCTACGCTCTTCTGGTAATTGCGAGACAATGGAGTTGTGAAATATTTGCAGTTTTGACCTTAAAACCTCGAAGTCATGTTAGAATTTTAATATATCGAGCGTGGACTATTTCTGGATTTGTCCCTCCCTCGCGCGTTATCTCTCGTGTCACCCACTCGCTTGAGATGAAGATTGCTGGCCTGGCTGGCAAGCTATTGTGAAGAACAAACGAGAATATTAAAAAGAGATTAAACAATACTGACCCAGCTACTTGACCACTCTCACAAGGCCAAAACCACAAGTGCTCTGGTGCTGACCATTAGTATCGCAGCTCCAGAAAAGACAATGCGCGCGCAAAAGAATTTAACAAGTGAGGGTAGTTGTTTATGACATCACTAAATTTTAAAAGCTCACTTTTGGAAGAAGAATAACGTGATTGAAATGTAACGGGAGATTATATAGAGCGGTGAAGTGATTTTTTTCTTAAAAAAGATTTTTTTAGGATGGCACAGATGTATGTCTACAGTTATGAACAACTAGTAGCAATTGTAAACCAACAAGCAGCTACCATTGCGCAACACGCTGCAGTGATTAACAACCTGCAATCAGAGCGACAGTGGCTGGAACAGGATAATGATATCCAGAGAGAGGAGTTGGAAAAATCTCAAAAGAACCTCAAGGATCTCGAAACATCGAGAAATGTCAAAGAAAATAAATTGAAGAAAGAGTTGGCGCGGCTCAAGGAATCGCAATATGACATCAAGTGGAGGCATAGGAACGCCGTTAGAGAACTAAATGATTTGAAGAAAAGAAATCTCAAGCTGAAAGCCCAGTGTACTTCACTGTTAGATAAACTTGATCAGAGCACCCAGGAACTTCAGCAGAAGAAACAAGAACTTGACCGAGCAAACCAGGAACTCGATTTAGGCTACAGCGTGGGCGAGTCGATGTATCAACACCTTAGATATTATTACTGGGGGTACTTTGAACTGCTTAAGTACTTCCAGTGGCCTGGACCATCGTCTGGAGGAGCGACCATCAGAGAGATCGACACTAATGATCGACCAATGGAAGGAAAGACGGTTGCAGTGCTGCCTCACAGTTATAACGTAACACAGGAAGTCCTGGTGTCACCAAAACCACCTAACTCAGCTAGAGCCAGAACTGTTTTAGACGGCACCGACAGAATAACTGTCGCTGTGAACATGGTGAAGAAAACGGATTTCCGAACAAGTCTGATAGCGCACAGTGTTATCGAGCTAGTCCCAAGTACCATCGTCTGTCCCAAAAAAGATTTCGTGATAAGACTTGCTCCCTCCCACGACCAAAACCTAATCGAGTTCCTCTCGCCGCTTATTAATAACACCAGCAGCTGGTTTATCCCTGAAGTTCCTGAGGTTGCTCAATCATCAGCTCTCTACAGTGAAGTGCATACAACACCGGGCAACCACCTACAGCAGCTCGCCATTTGTGCACCAGAGTGGGTGAATGCACCAACCAAAATACCCACACTAGTGGCTGTAAAAGGAGCCGGCAGTGCACCTCGGGTGCTGAGGAAAAAGAGTTCAAATGTCACCAAGCTCACCAACATCACCTCTTGCAACAAGGCGTTTGAATCTTTGCCTCTGAAAACTAAAGAGAAACACGAGAGAGGAAGTGACGAACCAAAAGGTGGACATTGCCAGCCGACCACTGCTTCTTCCGAGCCTGATCGGCTCTCCCTTGCAAACAACCGTCAATCTGTAGACTCCTGCGATGGGGAAAAGGAAGTTTCAACTCTTAAAAAGGAAAGGAGACGAACTGGAGAGAAAAAACCAAAGACTTTGGTGAGTTGGCTCAAAAATTACAGATACTCTGCAAAATTGAATTGACCTAAAATGGTTTCAGGAGATCAACTTATGAAAATCCTGGGAGTGTGGTAACGATACCCGGTCTCACGACTGTGTATAATTGCCAGCAGTTTACTAATAAACTACTGGGGGTGGGGACAAGTTTGTTTAACACATGAGTGTCATCTCTACAAGCATTACAAAGCAAATATTGTTTTTTAAGTGATATTCAGATATGAAAACAAGTTTTTCTCGTGTAAATGAGGTTTTGTTCTCGGTAGAGGCGACATATTGTAATTGTGCTCAAGTCCAGTCTCTTACTAACCTCCATGTCATGTTATGGCCAGTGGCTCAGCTGCGAGACAAAAGACTCCGTGACTAAACATGGCAGGTTGTGGTAAATCAGTAAAACGCTGTTTTCTCGGACCAAAAAAGCACCTAATCAGTGTGGCGTAGCTCTTCGTCGTTCTTGAAGACAGCGTTTTAACTGTGTATTTTCGTACTTAACAATCTCCTCTGGTTATATACTTTATCTTTGCAGAAACAAAGAGTGACCAGATTTATCTCTTGGCTACAACGCCATTGTTGCCGCAAACCGAAAACAGAGGAGTGAATACAACCTATTAAATAAATATCTATTTTTTCGATATATTTTATTCATTTGTTACCGAGATTGATTCAGAATTTTATAAAGGCTGGTTTTCATTACCTTTGGAGTCGGAGTCGTAATCAGAAGCGAAGAGCTTATGATCGAGTGAAAACAGTGTTCCTTAATTCCGCTTACGACTTCGTTGCTTACGTTCCGCTTATGATCTAGTGAAAACCAGATTATCGGATTCAGAAGCAGAAGCGAAAGAACTAAACCAATCACAAATGCGTGGGAACGTGCATTAAGTTATGATACATAGAATTGTCAGACTAAACTTAAATTGGAAAAAGATTGTAGTTTATCGTTGCAGTTTGTAAATCTTAATTAAAAATGTCTGATGATGTCTGGGCAATGATGCTGCAATCTCAAGCAATCTTCCACAGTCAGAGGTAATACCACGATGCAAATATCGAGAGACCTTGCAAATCTACAAAGCCAAGGAAACATCAATGAAGAAAAAAATACACATTTCCCAAACTAGAGTACTTCGAACGTTCTGCGTCTCGGTATACAGTATACCACCATTAATATTTACCAAATCAGTGAATAGCAATTTTTGCGTGTTTTGATTGGCTCCCGTAACTCGGAATATCCTTGGCTATTCACTGTTTTGTGACCGGAGCTAAGATGGCGTCTCGTTTCGAGAAATTTTCGGAAGACGAAACTTGTGCGATAAATGCCCGGGGGGGAATTTTAGGAATTTCTGGGTGGGGAGGTGCCGCTGGGACCCTGGAACCCTTAACCTATACCAGAGCTAGTTCAGCTGAGTTTTGCTACCCTATATTAGAGTAAACTCCCCAAACCCCCCGATCCTAGAGTAGCTGTTTTCCTGAAACTTCTGAGGTCACTAGCACAGTCTAGCCAAAACAAAACCTTATACCACAATCCCTAGTCTAGATAAAATCTTCAACCAACCGATCAGTTTCCTGAAAAATGATACCCTATTCTAGACCCAAACGTTCTGATTTATATACCCTATCCTAGAGTAAACTAATTGAAAACCATACCCTTCACAGCGGCACATACCTATATAGCCCATATATGGCATTCGTACAAGCGAATTACAAGAAAGCGACGAACTTTGGCGTGTCGGTGTTCGCTGGTACGTAGAAAATTATTTTCATGCTGAATTTGCTACAAAATCGTAAAATGCACTTGACAAAATTTCCGAAATGTTTATTAACTGTAAGCAAAGTTCCTACGAAGTGAAGTTTTTAATTTACAAATATTTACCTCTTTTACCTTTACTCAGGGTCGGTAAACAACGCTAGATATATACACAATCGTCCCCTCCTCTTCACTTGAGCTAGCGCTTTTCTTCTCGGCTCTTTTGGAGAGCCCAAGCCCTCGTGTTCCATTCTCAACGACTGCGCATGTTTAGCAGTTTCGGCACTGTTGATAAGTTTGTCAAGTCTTGCAAGATATTTTGGGTCGCCAAGGCAAGTGATTTCAGCAAGTGATTTCAGCCTTTGTGACAAGGTTAGTAAAACTGCTGTGAAAAGAAGCAGGCGTCAAGGCACGCTGAATTTCGTCTCCAAAAACACAATCTTTGGCCGATTGATAGACTTGCTAAATGTCGACCTCACGAGTTTCTTAGGCATGTTTCAAACGTCGTGCTGCTTCCGTGCTAAGCTTGCTCGACTGTAGCTCGACTGCAGCACGACACTAGCACGACTTGGTTTCAGACGTCGAATTTAATTCAGTCGAATAGAACGGCTGTTGCCGAAAACAAACTCAATCAAAGGCTCCTTGGAGCGAGCTCATGGATGAAGTGAATCGTAAACGAGCATGGGTGCTAAGTGCCACTGCTCTTGAATTTCGTGATTGATTTTCGTTATTCTGATTGACAACCGAATGTTGAAGTAAATCACCTCTGTACTGATAGTAAATAGAAGGCTTGTCAGAAAGGCTTGAGAAACATTCCATTTTGAAATTAATTTGTTTTAAACTGCTTGGGCACTGTAACATGGGGTAAAAATAAAGAAACGGTAACAAACTTTTAAATGTATTCTAAAGTATTTATAATTCATGAATTGAGTTCGGCACGGCAGAAGCGCGACGTTTGAAACTGAGTCGAGCTACTGCCGTGTAGCACGACACGCTTTGCCGTGCTACACGGCAGTAGCACGGCTTGGTTTCAAACGTCGCGCTTCTGCCGTGCTAAAGTTGAATTTAATTCGATCAATTTAGTTCGGCACGGCAGTAGCACCGTTTTTAGTTTCAAGATTATTGATATATTGTAAGGGAGTAGAATAAGGGGTACAGTCCGCCAATATGATTTTGTCAGAAATTTTCGGTTTACAAGTAAGAGCCTCTCATTATTCATTATTCAAGTTTCATATTTTCGACCACAACAATAGTTCAAATACTACGGTGGCCCACAACCGTCACGGCAAAACCAAAAACCTCACGGAAAAACAAAATACCTCACGGCAAAAGCGAAAACCTCACTGCAAAACCAAAGACCTCACGGCAAAACCAAATACTTCACAGCAAAAACCAAATACCTCACGGCATAAGCTAATACCCACGGCAAAACCAAAGCTATTTTGTTTTCGCTGTAAAGTATTTGGTTTTGTCGTAAGGTTTTTGGATTTGCCGTGACAGTTGTGGGCCACCACAAAATGCATTATTAGTTATACTGCTGTTCACTCGAAAATGAAAATTGGAGTCAATACCCTTGAATAATGAGAGGTTTCTCTTGTAAAAACGAAACTTCCGATAAAAAATTAGCAAATTGTAGCCCCTAGTTTACTGCCTTAAAATATATCAATAATCTTGAGACTCAAAGGTCTCCTAAAACGACGTTTAATCTCGAGAATCTCGAATTTTTTATCGAGCGGTTTAAAAACTATTCGCTAATTTGTTAAAGTAGACCGAAATGTTTACAAAACCGCTAACAAGAGCCCCTTGATACATGCCAATAAAATCTTCCTATCTATCTCCATGATCTTTCACACACATTTTTAAAAAGATTTAAACTACTATGAGGTGAAATTGCATGTCAAAAGCACTTCGTTTTCTACATAACGGCCAAACATCAAGATTGTCCATTTTCCATTGTAGCCATAAAACTTCATCCCAAAATATCTCGATAACGCTCTTACAGATTTCCCCTAAACTTCACGACATTGAGACGGCTACCGTAAAATTCCGAAAATAAGCCCCTCGAAATATAGCCCCCCCCCCCCCAATTCGGTAACGCGAAAAACCCTCCGTTAAATTTGCCCCTCCAAATATAAGCCCCCCGGGGGCTTGTACTTGGAAAATTGCCCTCAAATACAAAGTAAAACAAACAAAAATGGTAAATATACTTCCAACTATAAGGCTAGCCCAATCGATTTTGAAACGCAAATTTCCTTCCGTAGATAAGCCCCTCCAAAAATAAGCGCCTCAAAAGGAGCCTTTGAAACATTTAAGCGCCGGGGCTTATTTTCGGAATTTTACGGTATTGCAGGAAAATGCTCCCGTAAACGATTTTGGAAGATCAGTTCCGAGTGCCAAGAAATACTGGTGCATTTAAAATAGCTAATGGCGCCATTTCGTTGCTATGACAACTCCGATGTCATTGCAACCCTGATCATGACAAATTTTCATCTTCATCTAATACAATAGTGGTGGCAATTTTTCCAAATCTTTGTTTATGGCGACGTAGTTTATGCTCCAACTTGGGAGGTATTGACCCTGAAAAACTGTATCGAGTCACCTTAACTAGGCTCTTGCACTGTGAAGAATTGAGTCCTACATGCTTCTTATGAGTTTGCCTACATTTGACAAAGTCAGGGAGAACCAAAGAACCCAAATTCACTTTTTGAGTGACGTTTTTTTGTTCTTTCCGGGGGGAGTCTGAGTTTTTCCAGATTTTTTTTTGGGGGGGTCTGAGTTTTCCAGATGATTATTTTTTTTTGGGTGGGGCGGGGGGGGGGGGGGGTCTGAGTTTTAGGGTTTGAGGTCTTGAGGTCTGAGTTTTCTTGTCACCCCAGCTCCATATATCGATCGGATGTTAAGCCTGAGAGTGAATTAGTATAGGTCATAGCATGATTAGTAGTGATATTTAGCATAAATACCACGAGTGATATTTCAAAATTGTTGTACGTAATTTCACGAGCCGTTAGGCGAGTGACTGATATGTGACAATTTTGAAATATCACTCGTGGTATTTATGCCAAATTTCACGTACAAATCATGCTATTATTTGTTTATACTACTACCCACAAAAGGTTTGTAATTTTCACATGTAGTTATTTCAAATTAAACTGAAATACCACTGCTCTAAGCCAATCAAATTGCAGAAATTTCTCATGTGGTAGTATAAACACCGAAATTATGCAAAATGGCCTGGAAATACTCGTTTAAGCTCATTTTTCTCAAATGTATCGCGGAATTGGTGAATAATAAAGCTCCAGAAGCTTCAAACAGCGTGTAGGGCAGAGAAGAAAAATAAAAAAAAATGTTGTAAGTCTAGTAATCATACCGCTTCGAGTGCTGGTAGCAGCGTGGCCCAGTGTTCTGGGAAGAGAGTCGTTTAAGTTTTTGCTTTTTATTACTTTGTTTTTATTACTTTGCCATTGCGTTACAAGGAGCTCTCAAGTTAACCATTTTTTGATCGGATTACAGATAATTTGCTTTTACCTTTTACGCTTGGATGTTATTATAGCAAACGGAATGATAAGTCAATCAACGTTGTCGGTTCCTATCAGCGTGAACAGAAACAATGAACAGATGTTACCGATGTATTTTAGGTTTGCATGCTCACGCGATATATTCAGATGTAATCAGCTTTTGTGCGGAACGGGACCGTGTTTTTGTTTTTATTACTTTGCCATTGCGTTACAAGGAGCTCAGTCACGTTAACTTTTTTTTGATCGGATTACATCCCATTGTGTGCTCACGCGATATATTCAGATCTGGAGCCTATCATTTGATGGGCTCCTGATTCAGATGTAATCAGCTTTTAGTTCCTTTTTGGAACTACAGGATATCACTTTCGAAGGAGTTGGATTTATTACTCATTCTCAACATAAGGTAAGAAATCGTGCAATAACATTTTTCTTATTCATATTAAATATTTCTATCACTTCACGTTTGGGATGACCGTCCATTGCACTTCAATAAAAAATTGCAAGGGTAAAAATCATTTTAAATGCCCAAATTTATCCTTGAATTATTTAAGGTGACTCGACCCAGTTATTTTGTGAGGGTACCATCCTACTTTGAAGCTCTCTGGTATCCCCACCTTTACTTTGATCGTAAGTCTAACATATAGCATGGATAACAAGCATGATAGTAGTTTTTGTTTGTCTTACGGATTATAGTCTTCAAGCGGTCGTCATTCGACTTTGTAGAAATTTTAGAGATTGTTTTGGTGGGGGTCTTAGTTTTAAAACTAAGAGGGGTCTTAGTTTTCGAAATTACGAAAACTAAGACCCCTAAATTTACCGTTAAATTTGACCTAAAACTCGGTGGAAAGGATCGAACATGATATAATTTGACAGATCAGACCTATTTCGGTTACAATTTGACTTTATATTTCGACGGATTCGATTTTAGGGGGTCTTAGTTTTCGTAATCTCGAAAACTAAGACGGGTCTTAGGTCTTAGGTCTTAGTTTTCGAGGGTCTTAGTTTTCGTAACACCCGAGGCATTTGTCTTTCACACCAGACGCCGCGCGTCCCGCAGCAACAACAGGCAACCGCGCTGAAAAAAGTCCTTTGGACTTCCAGCGACAGGAAATTGAAGAAAATGTGCAGATTTTGAAAGTACAAGTTGCTAGCGCCAAAGACGAATTGGAGAAATTGAACTGTGAATCCAGGCACTTTCAGTCTCTAAGTGAAATTCGAGGCCGGCTGTGTAACAACTGTCATTGCTGTGGGCATACAAAAGTGAAGTGTTCAAAAGCTCCTTGCACGGACATAAACGCATGTAAAATAGGTGGTTTTCACGTTACGTCATCGCCGCCATGCTGGTGGACAGTAAACAAAAGATCGCTCATTAGCTCGTTTTGTTTGTCCACCAGCATTTGTTCATTTCACCATTGTCATTTGTGTCTCCTGAGATCGGATGAAAACCACCTATAAAGGAAAAGCACCCCGAGCACAAAGCTAAAATTAGCCAACTTCAGCGGGAGATAAGATCTCTTGAAAACAAGGCCCAAGAAGAGGAAGCCCACCTCAAAGGTTTTACAGCTGCATGTGAACGCGCAAAATCTTCGTTTTTCTACGTAATGAGACCTAGATTGAAAAAGCAAAACCAAGTTAAATACTCAAACAGAAGTCGGTTGGACAGAGATCTTATAATTTTACAAAGAGCGATAAAAAAGGTTCCCGATTGGTCCGAAGATGAAGATTGGAGACTTCCGCTGATTATAGAACAGTACGAGAACTCGAATGTAAACATTTATTTGAACGAATGAACTACTATTCCAAGCATTCTATGACATTTTTCATTTTTTGTGTGGCGTTTTTCATATTCCCTTTTCATTTTTATAAAAGTAACTCGTTTAGAATGCAAACAAAAAGAAGTGTAAACTTATTTGAATGAAGCATGTTATACGTTTATTAGCTTCTTCTGAGATTTGTAATCATGTTAATTTGTTGGTTAGAAGGTTAGAAGACGTTTTATTATTCTCGGTCTCATGTAGCGTTGAGACTGTAAGGGCGCGATCCATTCAACCAAAATTCCAACCGGTCCGACCGGGAAAAGTAGGGCGCGATCCATTCAACCAAAATTCAGACCGGTCCGACCGGGAAAAGAGGACCACCTCAAAAGGTGGACCTGTTTTTTCGAAACTTTTCCGGTTGGACCGAACCGATCCATTGAGTTTTGGACCGAAATTTCCGGAAATTTTGGTTGAATGGATCGCGCCCTTAAGAGTCATTAAATGAACAAATTTTGTTCCGTTTCAGATGTTTTTTTCACTAAGAAATTAGTGGCGATTAGTTTGAGTTATGTACTTTCTGCCCTACTTCAGCGGTCTGTTCAACAATGCCAACATTCAACAGTGTTGAACAAATAACGAATTGATTTCGCTAAAAATATGTAAGTTGTGTTCAAAGGCATTACGTTGGTTTTTTAACTTCAGTTTTCTGGACTTTATAATTACTAACTCCTAACTTAAAAATATCCACAGTGCTTGAAATACGCATAAGAGTTATCCGCGGTGATGTTGAGGATTGCCTGTGCTATTGCGATTTTTGTTTCATTGACAGCTAGCATGTTGTGGCGACGTAAAAAAGCTTTTATCGCATTAAAGCAATATTCGCAAGTATTAAAATGCGGTGAGTAAGGTGGCTGAAATAATAGTCTTACACCGCAATCCGCTAACATGGCCCTGAGCACTGGTTCAACACAATGGCCGTGGTGAAAGCCACAATTATCTATGATCATGCAATCTCCGCGCTCAAGCATTGCACTTCCATCAGCTCGCTGCTCTTGAAGAACTTCGTCAAAGAAATTAAGCATTTCTAACCCATTAGACGGGCCTTCCAGTATATTATAAAAGTCCACGCCGCAAAATGAGTGCAACAGATTTATAGTAAAATTTGCATTAGACGCGTAATGCTGTATTTCAAAAGCCGGCTCTCCGAGTGGAGCACTCCCATATTTTCTGTTTCCTGTAGTTTTCATTACACTGGATTCATCAAAGAAGTGCAGGGTTGGGTTGATGTCAGCTATTTCGGTGAGAAAATCATCAATTGCCGCTGTTGTCTCAGGGGTTGTGGATTCAAGTGGAATGGCAATAATTTTCTTTCTTGTCATCACAAGATCTTTGCAGATGACTTTATTGATCTGTGATACGCTAGGTAAATTAGCGGGATGGATAACACCATCCAGTAAAAGTCTCTGTTGTATTTCGCTCGAGTAAATGCTTGGTTTTCTTACTTTCTGTACTTCTATATATTCTAAGGCTGCTTCATCAATTTTTGGCCTAGGATAGTCAATTCTTGCGGCTCTAAGGGATGTATTTTGTTCATTGTATCAATCTATCACTTTCTGCACAAAGCGAGGACTAGCTCGAACGAACTTCCCGTGCGATTTGGCGGTGACCGAATCCATCATGATAAAGGTCCAATAGCTCGTTCCCTTTGCATCTCAGGAAGAGGCCTGCCATTATCAAAACATCCACCGTACCTGTTCAATCTCAGTTGAACAGTAGCTGGCGTAAAATAGTAAACATATCTTTTGTTAGGAGACACTTACCGTAATGGTTTCATCTATTTATAGCAAAGGCAAAAAAACGGTACAAACTCTACTTACAAACATTTGTAACCCGAGCGTGTAGCTTTGTAGAAATTTTAAGAGCCTTCCTCGATTAGTGTTATAGTAATTACAAAGCTTATATTATTCCACAAAAGGAAAAGCGACAGAGTAAGTCAATTGCTGGTTCACCGCCTAACTTTCCTGCCAATATCACGCCGGTCATCAAACTTGTCAAAAATATGTCAAAAAAATGTCAAAAGTTTTGTCTGGTGTTCACGGTAGCACGCGTAGCACAGTAACAGTTCTGCAATAGTTTCAACTAAATTAACTGGACACAAGGTTCCAGGGGGAGTGAGTTAAACATCTCTCTCTAATGGAGGCGAACTTCAGTGTTATGACAACCTTTCCAATTTGCCAAGACCTAGAGCTGTTGATGACTCCTATCCTGAATTCCCAATTGACACTGACACATCAGCTTGAGTGGGATTGCAAATGCCCCTTTTTTAAACATTTCTCACTCTTGAGAATCATGTTTGAAAGATCAAAATGCCGAGTAACGCTCAAAAGTGTAATTTTTGTTATTTAGGGTCATTTAGGATGATAAAGTTGACTCCCGATAACTCGAACCTCGCGCAAACTCGAACCAAACTAAATCGATTTCCCCTGGATTTCCGTTATACATTTAGGGACCTGTCATTATTTATGTAGAGGGGGCGGGGAGGGAAAAATATGTTGGAAAGATCAAAATTCCTGTAAGGCCCCCCTGCAGACCATGTAAATAGCAACTGACTCCCCTCCTTTATCCAATATTTATGTGATGACCCCCCCCCCCCCCACCTGATATCTCCTCTTGCACTCTTTACAAAGTAATTATTAAAATGCATGTAACATACTGTTAACTCATAGAGCGGTTTTCACTTGACTGTCGAAAGTAATTGAGGAATTGGTTTGGTTTTGGTTTTACTACACCCTTTGGTTGGCTAGTGTATTTACTTTGGTTTTGGTTTTACGACAGTCAAGTGAAAACCGCTCTAAATCGTGCTTTCAAGGTGAACACAAAATGTAACAACCATGCAATTCTTTCCAAATGATTTTCAGATCATTTCTATATAGTTTTACCCTCGATAACTCGAACCATGTTTTGAGCCCTTAAAACGTCGGGAAAAAAACTGTGCATTGGGCTCCGAAACATTGAATTTTGAATTTCCCATTGAGCTGGTGTAGGCATGTAGTTAGTTTATTTATAGTGGAGGCTGATATTGTTTGTCACCAATCTAAGGTGAAACAGCTTTTAACTTCTCAAAACGTTCTGACTTATAATCTAGCAGTATATTTTAATTTTCACTTTCTACAATTAAATGTGATTAAAATGTTCACTGTGCAGTAAAAACTGTTTTTTTCCTTACTCCCAGCAATTTTCTTCGAGCCCCTGATAACTCGAACTTTAGCTAACTTTTTTCGATTTCCCTTGAAGGTTCAAGTTATCGGGAGTCGACTGTTACTGCAACTAAAGCCAAACTGCTACAAGTAAACAAAAGAAGAAAATACAATAGATCACCGACTTTAACCGAAGTTAAGTTGTTTAGATTCGCTTTCTAATTCCTTCGTTACAAATTCCCGTAGTTGTGACATATTTATTTCTCTTTTTTCCAGATAAAGATTATATTAAGGGAGTGTGGGACTACAAAATGAGAAACCTCCGAAAGAAGTTACCACAATTACTCATTGCCATAATGTTAGTTGTCCTAGCGATTATATGGATAATTCACTCTGATTTCCTTGCTCCGGTCGATCGCCTTCCCGACAATCATGGTCTCGAGGCACGAAGATTATCCCTAGAGAGAATGCGCGTCCCGAGCCAAGACCCACATAGCAAGTCAAGAAACCTCTCACAAAGCAAACAATACCAACCATCCCTTGCAGGTAAAATATGTGCGAATGCTATCTTTACTCGAGGAAGCGGCTCGGCATCTATTATATTAAATGGGCAGATTTAGCAAGGAAAACTTGACGAAGCTAAAGACGCTGCTTGCAGGTCTTAAAACCGGCTTGATTAACGGCAGAGCACGAAAATGAGCACCATAAGTGACGTTCAGTTCTCTTCATGTGATTTCGCGTTCTCACTATTTTCCGTTGCGTTTTCTTGGTAGCTAGATCTGCCATATTCCGAGAGGAAAGCATTCTGTTGAATGAGTACGGTGGTGGAAAATAGCCTGAAAGCATTTTCTTTTCTCTTACAAAGACTCTGAATGAAGATGTTAATTCTTCTTAATTCTAACCAGAGTGTCAGCTAAAAGTGAGTGATGATATTTTAAAGAATAAACTATTTTACTGGGGATATCAACTGCAAATGAAGTTTCAAACTCGGAGCTCATAGACTGATAATTTCCTCGCTTCCTTTAATATATTTTTCCTTTTCGATCCCTTTTAAGAAGGAGCTGGTTGACCCACTGATCTGACTTCTCACTTCTGCTCTATCAAAAATGGTCAGCAGAAGACAAATAAACAAGGGATTCTCTCTTTGTAGCAACAATATTTGTTTTAACATCTGAGGAAAGATGCCGAAAGAACGAAAAACAAATCCAGTATTTATTGTGCCATTTTAAATTTCAGCTCCGACCACATCATCAGTGACCAGAATGAAATCTCCTCAGAGGCGATCACTCTGTCCAGCGGTTGAGGTAATGAACAGCTCCAAAGTGACCAAGTTGGGAAAATATCCACAAGATAAACGTAAGTAACTACAATTATTATACATTGTACTCACTAACTGTCTTCTCTTTGGCTAAGAGCCTACAGCTAATTTTGGAAATCAGCGCAACATACTAGATTAGTTAGTTATCTGCTAGCAGGTAACTGACTGTGTAAGTTGGGAGCGCAATGCATGATTTCCTATAACAATATCAATTCAGGTTCCTTGCGAGCGTGTATTTGTCGTTATTTTCTTTAAAACAGTGTATAATAAAACAATTAATAGATTCGGTTCTTGTGATATCATAAATAATCAAGGAGTCTGTAAGTGTTGTTAGCCTCGGCCTTTGGCTCAGCTGATAACACTTGCCTCGACCTTGATTATTCCGGTATCAAAAACCTCAACCTCATCCAATAATTGTTTGAAATCACCTAAAATTTACCAGCTTTATGGTAGCATTTCTGTGTCTTTTCAAAAAGGCGGCAAATCACGAAGACAAATCAGCTTGCACGCAACATATTTTTGGTAAAAAAAAAAAAAAAAAAAAAAACGCACAAATTTACTCCGAACGGGGGTTAAAAAGATGACCAGTTCAGAGCTTTTACATTTTCGGAAATGTGACTCAACAGCATGGCGGGTTAGAAATAATGTATCATTGAGCGGATGCGAATTGGCGTGGGAATCTGTTGTGTTTCGCGCTTTTCCAGCAGTCTTTGCTCGCCTTTTTGTAACACAACAACGAAGAAGAAACGCTAGAAGGCTTGTGCAAAAATGTGATGAAAAATGGATTTGAAATGTTAGAGAAAGTGAGAATTTTCTTTTCATGTACGTGTCAATTTTCGGTCAATTTTGCGTGTTATTATCATCTTCACTTTGGAATATCTCTCGTGAAAATTTTTTTCAGGCCTTCAAAAAATCCTCTGGACATTCTCGAGATACAGTAAAACCTGTATTAAGCGGACACCGTATTAAGCGGACACCCTCTATTAAGCGGACAATAGTCGAAGTTCCCAAATTTATTTCCCTTATTTATTTAAATGAAACCTTTATTAAGCGGACGTGGACACCTAAAAAGTACCTAAAATAGTCATTTTTATTGTTGCCAACTTGTATTAAATGGACACTTGTAATTTAATTCTACCACCCAACATACCAGACACCGGAAACGTGAAAGATTGCGTTGAATTGCCACCTACGAATTTTTCGATTTTTACATTAAAAAACGTGACTTGACGAACTTATTTGATTAGTTTCCCAGTACAGTATTGTTTTCTATTTCGTTTTGTTTGTATAGAGCTAATTTTTTCACTCATCTGATTTCTTCAAATTTGAGTTGCAATCTATGTTTAACGTACTATGTTCAATTGGTCCACTTTGATGAAGAAATTCATGCAAACGTATATCATCATAGTCTCTGAAGGGATTCTAAATGTTTCCGCTGTTCATTTGAATGGCATTTGACACCTCATATGACGTTGTCTATCAGTATTGAAACCTGTATTAGGCGGACACCCTGTATTAAGCGGACACTACAGCATTCCCCAAGGGTGTCCGCTTAATACAGGTTTCACTGTATTCTAGCTTTTCCATGTGAACTGTGGAGAAGGGTCACTTGTCTGGTAGACGGGCCGCCGGATTTTCTTTGCGAAGCAATCGTCTGTAGCAAAATGCATGAACACCTGTGGTGCAGGAGTTTTAACCTTTCTTAGACGTTTTTATAATGTAAAGGGTTATAGCTTTTTACTGCGACTAAATAACGTTTAAATAAGTATTTCTATTTTCTTTAGATTTTTATTTGTTGTCTTCACAAAATTCGCTTTCCTTAACTGAACCAGGATATATTTCCTGGCTACTGAGGCCAGTGTGAAATAACTCCTTATGTACAGTACAGATAGAAGCTCTTAAGATCGGCCCGCTCTATCGCTATTTAGTCTATACACACGACACGTTTATCTTTTCCTGTAAATGGTTCATCCTAACGAGATTCATATTAACTTCTTTTCCGATCTGATTTTTTCATGGTGTAATGCTGCGCTTCACTTCTCTTGACTCGTGACTGTCAATACATAACTTCATGAAAACAAGCCTTGCATCACATGACTCCAAATATGCACCGTGATTGGGTAATTGTTTGCACGACAAGCTTTATAGGCTGGTTCAGGAATTTGGGTCAAATTTTCCTCATTAAGGTATACTAGTTTCCTTGAACGCCTGATGTGTAATACAATAAAACAATGCGACAAGGCTACTATTTCTTTGCTGTTATATTTTTCGAGGCTTGCGGTTTCGTGCTCGCTTGGTTAAAACATATGGATCACCGGAATTTTCAGTTTTAAAACGCATTTATCTTAATTTGCCATTGTATTGTTAAAGGATTACATAAATAAATTTGTTAGAGAGAAGTAAATACTTCAAACGTTTATTCGTTAGACATAGGAAAATAAATGCGCTAGTGTTGTCGTTAGACACAGGCAAATTAATGCCCTAGTGTGTTTGTTAAACACAGGCAAATTAATGCCCCAGTGTATTTGTAAGACACAGGCAAATTAATACCCCAGTGTATTTTGTTAAACACAGGCAAATTAATGCCCCAGTGTATTTGTAAGACACAGGCAAATTAATGCCCCAGTGTATTTTGTTAAACACAGGCAAATTAATGCCTCAGTGTATTTGTTAAACACAGGCAAATTTATGCCCCAGTGTATTTGTAAGACACAGGCACATTAATGCCCCAGTGTATTAGTTAAACTTAGGCAAATTAATGCCCCAGTGTATTCGTAAGACACAGGCAAATTAATGCCCCAATGTATTTGTTAGACACAGGCAAATTAATGTCCCAGTGTATTTGTTAAACACAGGCAAATTAATGCACCATTGTATTTTGTTAAACACAGACAAATTAATGCCCTAGTGTATTTTGTTAGACACAGGCAAATTAAACCCTAATGTATTTGTTAGACAAAGGCAAATTAATGTCCCAGTGTATTTTGTTAGACACAGGCAAATTAATGCTCCAGTGTATTTGTAGGACACAGGCAAATTAATGCCCCAATGTATTTGTTAGACACAGGCAAATTAATGCCCTAGTGTATTTGTTAAACACAGGCAAATTAATGTTCCAGTGTATTTGTAAGACACAGGCAAATTAATGCCCCAGTGTATTTTGTTAAACACAGGCAAATTAATGCTTCAGTGTATTTTGTTAAACACAGGCAAATTAATGCCCCAGTGTATTTTGTTAAACACAGACAAATTAATGCCCCAGTGTATTTGTAAGAAACAGGCAAATTAATACCCCAGTGTATTTTGTTAAACACAGGCAAATTAATGCTCCAGTGTATTTTGTTAAACACAGGCACATTAACGCCCCAGTGTATTTGTTATGCACCTATCAATGTAATGCGGGCGGGGGGGAGGCAGGGCATAGGGTGGGGATTTGACTTTTTTCAAAAACTTGCAATCAAATTCCCTGCCCACGGGCAAATCATTCCAGTCAAATGCAACCAAATTTCCCCACCCCAGGCTGCACATTGCTGTTAATCCCAAAGCAGAACCTAAGAAAGGCACAATAAAAATATCTCCAAATAAAACTCTGCAATCTTATATAAACGTTGCTGCATCACCAGAGATACATGTTCCTGTTACAGCTGCAATTACACGTTTTAACCATAATCCGTGTTACACTGCGTAGAATACATAAACCTTTAGGAGAAAGTCCACATTTTGTAAGTCTAAATATACCGTTCTCAGTAAAGGGTACAAAGAACGTCAGTTTTATAAGTTTACAGTGATTGTAGCGAATGAGCCATACACTAATTAATTGTACTTGCAAAAATCGACTTGGTTTCTCTTTACTTCCGTTTACTTTGATACCACAGTATTTTAAGAGGTTCAATTGATCAAAAACACGCTAAAACAAAATTTGAAGACAAAACAGTGAAATCCACTCAGCCTTCGCTTGTTCTCATTGGCCTCCATGACTTCCTGATCTTTTCAAACCATATGGCGCATGCATGAAGCGTGGAAGCGGGAAACATATGTTCGGTGTCAGTCTTTTTCGTCCGAGTCGGCAGTCAAATATCTCCACGTCGGGTGAAGAAAGATTCAAATATCCCCTCCCCCGGGAGAACAATATCAGTCAAATGCCCTACCCCAGGGACAACAAAGACAATCAAATCCCCACCCCATGCCCTGCCCCCCCCCCCCCCCCTCCGGCTTTACATTGATAGGTGCATTAAACACAGGCAAATTAATGCCCCAGTGTATTCGTAAGACACAGGCAAATTAATGCCCCAATGTATTTTTTAGACACAGGCAAATTTATGTCCCAGTGTATTTGTTAAACACAGGCAAATTAATGCACCATTGTATTTTGTTAAACACAGACAAATTAATGCCCCAGTGTATTTTGTTAGACACAGGCAAATTAAACCCCAATGTATTTGTTAGACACAGATAAATTAATGCCCTAGTGTATTTGTTAAACACAGGCAAATAAATGCCCCAGTGTATTTGTAAGACACAGGCAAATTAATGCCCCAGTGTATTTTGTTAAACACAGGCAAATTAATGCCCCAGTGTATTTGTTAGACACAGGCAAATTAATGTTCCAGTGTATTTATAGGACACAGGCAAATTAATGCCCCAATGTATTTTGTTAGACACAGGCAAATTAATGCCCCGGTGTATTTTGTTAGACACAGGCATATTAATGCCCTAGTGTATTTTGTTAAACACAGGCAAATTAATGCCCCAATGTATTTTGTTAGACACAGGCAAATTAATGTCCCAGTGTATTTGTAAGACACAGGCAAATTAATGCCCTAATGTATTTTGTTAGAAGCAGGCAAATTAATGCCCCAGTGTGTTTGTAATACACAGGCAAATTAATGCCCTAATGTATTTTGTTAGAAGCAGGCAAATTAATGTCCCAGTGTATTTGTAAGACACAGGCAAATTAATGCCCTAATGTATTTTGTTAGAAGCAGGCAAATTAATACCCCAGTGTATTTTGTAAGACACAGGCAAATTAATGCCCTAATTGAATGTATTTTGTTAGAAGCAGGCAAATTAATACCCCAGTGTATTTTGTTAGACACAGGCAAATTAATGCCCCAGTGTATTTTGTTAAACATAGGCAAATTAATGCCCCAGTGTATTTTGTTAAACACAGGCAAATTAATGCCCCAGTGTATTTTGTTAGACACAGGCAAATTAATGCCCCAGTGTATTTGTAAGACACAGGCAAAATAATGCCTCAGTGTATTTGTTAAAAATAGGCAAACTGCGGTATTTGTTAGACAAAGACAAGTTAACACCCCAGTGTATTTGCTGTATTTGTTAAACACAGGTAAATTAATGCCCCAGTGTATTTGATAGACCCAGGCAAATAAGGATCAATTCTTCGCTTGAAATATCACTCAGCATGCCTGTATATTCAGGCCCGTAGCAAGAATAAAATGACTGGGGGGGGGGGGGGGGGCTGAGTGAGGCCCACATTAACTTCCCCCCCCCCCCCACTTCGGTCCCTCGGTTAAAGCATACTTGCCAGCTATTGTTGTGGATGGCTCCAAATCATTTTCATTTCCGGGTTGTTCTTTGATTCGGATTGTTTCTTAGACTACACCAGGCTCTGTGTCACTAGTGCATGGTTTTATCCACGAAAGTGTTCCCTGCTTATTTTCGATTTGTTTGGGTTTCTTGTTCGGCGGCTCTTGCGAAGACATGGTAAGACTTTCAATATAAACGTGCAAAAACCTAAGTTTTACTCTAGTACAGTAGTATATTTTACCCTGGCGGACCTCTTAGGAAACCAATAAAGTTCAAGAGGTCAAGTTCAGGGATTGTCATTGGTGCATTTCGATCCATTTTGCTTCTTACTATTTTGATGCTTAATAAGCAGATGTTTTAAAGCTGTTGGTTGTTTATGGCAGAGCAAAAATACGATTTCGTTCATTTACACAATTCCAAATTGCACAGAAGAACAACAGTACATAATCTTACTATGATCGACAATACTTTGAAACTTTAGCTTCCATTGACAGCTGTCCGTTTTAGTAGAGAAGTTCCACTTTTGTAGCAGAATTTAATTCAAGTCTGAAAATTTCTGGGGGGGCTCAAGTCCCCCCTGCCCCTCCCCCTGCTACGGGCGTGATATTTAATGCTCAAGTTTAGAGATATTTTCTGAGGAAAGATCCAGATGTTTTATAGGCCGGCTTATATTTACATGTATCGTGTTTATATAACATTTCTACGACTAAAATGATTGTCCTGTTCGAAGCCCCTCGGCCTTATTGATATTAACGCCATAATTTTTAACAGTTTCATTAGCGACTGAGCTGGTCCTCATAACCACTTCTGAGCTTCAGCGAACATTAAGATCAAGTTCGATTAGCATCTTTATAGCGTCACGTCTTCGACATAACAGTCCGCTCGCATTTATAGCTGAAACGTTTTCTTTATGTAAAGATTTGTAATTACTCACCTTGCGGCCCTGATAGTAATTATTTACCTGTTTCAGTGAAGATCACAAGATAGCCAGCTTGTTGCACAAGCGAAAATTAAACGAGAAAAAAATTCGTCTTGGATGCCATGGCATTTGAGCGCGCAGTAGAGCGAAAGATTACTTCATTTTTCCCGCTAATATTTCCGAATATGGTATTGCTGTAATAAATTAACCCCAATAAGTAACGCAGCATCTTGCTTGTGTTCTTTGTTCTGTTGGTTTTTATAAAGTCACCGTCAACAGATCCAAATGTTCTCTGATTCTGTTTTAACTGTTCCAAACGGAGAAATATTTTTAGAGAGAATTTTTTAAAATTGGAAATAGCAGACGCAACATCAAATTGTTTGTGACCGGATATATAATCAACTATCTTACCGAAGTTTGTCATATGCCTAACCTCAAGGGAGGCAAATGGCCGCGGGATTTTAACGCTTGGGAAAATGCCTGCGGTAAATTCCTGAACCGGCCTAAGCCTCTCATGTTGGTGGCGAATCAAATAATTTCCAAACGTGGAAAAGCTCTGGACTGATGACAAAGTGCTGTTATTTTACTACTCGGAAAGGGCGAAGCGTCGATGTATTTATCTAGCGCTCTTCATCGACCCTGAGGGGGATGTTTTAGTATTTACCAGATCAGTTGGATAAAAATGAAAAAGAGTAACTTTTTGTAAATTAAAAATGTCACTTAGTAGGAAGTTTGTTTACAATTTACATAGATTTCGGGGATTTTGTCAAGTGCATTTTTACGAATTCGTTGCAAATTGAACGTGAAAATAACTTTCTACCCACCAGTAAACACCGACAAGCCAAAGTTCGTCGCTTTTTTGGTATTTGTTTGAACGACTGCTTCATTTATCGCTCAAATTTCGTCTTCCGAAAATTTCTTGAAACGAGATGCCATCTCGTGAATAGGATATTCAGAGTTACTGGAGCCAATCAAAAAGCGCAGAAATTGCTATTCACTGATTTGGTAAATACTAAAAGGTGTTACCCCACAGAAATGGGATCCTGACCCCAGATCATTATTCCAACAAAAGAGCAGGAGAAAAAACGAAGTACAAATTGTATTTAAGGTATACGTAATTGTAAACAAAAACTAACCGCAGACTGTGTGCTTCTTTGATAGGATTTCTGTCCATTGGTATCGCGTCCGTTGCAAGACCTTCGGGAGCCAACTATTTGCTACAAACTATTCAAAGTTTGATCGACAACACGAACGATGTGGACAAGAAAGACATTTCTATTGTCGTATTTCTGGCAGATATTAATGAATCGCCGAAATCAACGGCAAAGGCCGAGCTTACACAAAACGTCCGCAAATACATTGATGAGGGTCTTTTGACAGTGATCGAAGCATATCCAGAATTTTATCCACCACTAAATAACATTAAAAAAAAGTACGGCGACTCTGATAGCAGGAGAACATGGCGATCAAAGGAAAATGTAGATGCAACTTTCGTTATGTGTTACTGCAAGGACCTATCACAGTATTACATTCACCTTGAGGACGACGTCATCTCTTGTCCTAGCTTTTTCCCTAAACTACAGGGTTTCATTAAGACTCAAAGTGTAAAGCCTTGGTTGATGCTTGATTTGACTATCCAGGGAAGCAAAGCAAAAGCGTATCAGTCGAACGACCTGGCAAACATCGCTTCGTACTTTTATCTCATGTTTGATGAAATGCCCATTGATTGGTTGATAGATTACTGGCGAAAAATCAAAGACGACAATCAAGGTTCGTTTCGATTGCCTCCGGCGTCGCTTTTTCAACACATCGGAGATCAGTCCTCTCTTAAGGAAAAAGGATTATCGGGAAGGGAGCAGAGGGAACCATTTTTTGACCAATATGACCAAAAGTACAGGGGACGCAACCCTCCTGCCCTCGTCACTTCGTCAATGTCCTCTTACCAAGGAAAACCACAAGATGCTTATGAGAAGGGTAGTGGTTATTTTTGGGCGAATAATCCAAGAAAAGATGCCTACGTCCTCATAAAATTTAACGCACCGACTGTTGTGAGAAAGGTGTTCATTGACACTGGGAGTTCTTATGCACGGCAAGATGTGTTAAGGTCTGGTGATTTGGAGGCAAGCTTCGAGTCCACAGCCGGGGAAGTGAAGCCATCTAATATCAGCAACCAGTGTGAAGAGTTTAAATCTCTGAGTGCATTCAACAAAGGGAAAGTAGAAACATTTGTAGGTGAGTCGAGAAGTGTCATTTGTTTAAGAATCACAGTTTTGCAAGACCAACGGGAATGGCTGTACATTCGTGAAATCGATGTGTGGTAGAAGGTTGTCACGGATCTAGTGGCTTGAGTCCATAGCCCACAACGAGCTCTGAAACTTTATGGCAGTTACAAAGTGTAACATTTCTTAAAGGCGAACTTAAAAGCAAGTGGCCCACTACCCTGCCAGCAGATCGAGCCTCTCTTTCGCTTGCTCGATTTTGGCGTTGCTTCGTCAATGTACTCTAACCAAGGAAAACCACAAGATGCTTATGGGAAGGGTAGTGGCTATTTTTGGGCGAGTCATCAAAGAAAAGGTAACTAGGGCCTTATAAAATTTAACGCATCAACTGCTGTAAGAGAGGTGTTTGTTGACACGGGCAGTTATGAAGCGCGTAAGAGTTTGCTATACTATGGTGTTCTTCAAGCCAGTTTCGTGTCTACCAAGGGTGAAGCCAATACATGTCAACGTTTTAAGACTTTGACAGAATTCAGGGGAGGAAAAGCAAAGATATCTCTCAATCAGTCCAGTGGTAGAGACGCATGCCTAAAAATCTTAGTCACGGAGAACTACAGTGAAG